>CM063253.1:14309810-14909810 GCA_032158295.1 Pycnopodia helianthoides | reverse complement strand
TCTTCTCCGGAATGGATGTTATCTAACCCATATAAAAAAAAAGAGAGGGGATTTTGACGTCTCCTCACGGGGAATTCCACTTTAGCTTCTAGCTTTTTAGCCACCCCACCAGGGAAGATTGATCTGTAAATTAAGGGGGGGGTGCTGTAAATATGAATATTTTACAAAATGAATTGGCAGGGATTCCTGCACAGGAAGCTGGAGATTTGCCCCCAAGAAATAGATTTGGTGCCCAGCCGGAATGCTGTGGAAGTATTTTAGTGATTTCTTCTTCCTCTCCCTCCCCCCCCCCCCATCCCTCCGTTCTCTTCGAACGCTATCACTGTGTAGTATTTTGATTAGGGATATCGAGGGGAGAGCCGTGTGTTTAAAAGGTCAGACTGATTTATCATTATTGGTAAAGGGAGAGACGATACGAATTGATCGTAGCTTTTGACTCGCTGTAAAACGTTATATGTAGGCTGCCGTATAAAGGCGATGCTGCCCGCGTGACTTTACCTTTACATATCGCAGTTGCCGGTTGGTCACAGATGAACGAAATATATAAAAGGGAAACAAATAATAATAATATCCACACACTCTTTTCAGCAAATGAGCATGAAGCATTAATAGCTAGCTAGTTAGTTTCCAAGGGGACTGCGGAATGGTGTTTTTTTTTTTTTTCTTCTTTCAATTTATTCTTTCTGGTGTTTTTTTTAATGCAATTTAGTCGGCTGGATGTGGCTTAAGGGATATCAAGATGTGGAAGAAGAAAATAAATATAGCTGGTATGAAAAAAAAAATCAATTGAGCGATTAAAAACTATAAATATATTGTAATCCTATGACGAATTAGTATTTTGATTCTACTTGAACAAATTGACATCTGATGTGTGTCATCGATGATGTTTATGCAGGTAGAAATTATGTCAATTTTTGTAAATATATATTTATAGAAGGTACTCTTTTAAAGGGGCTCAATTTGTTTGCAAGCCATATGTTAAATTCATGTCCATTTTTTAAAGGGACTCATTTTCTTGGCAAGCCATATTTTAATGTTTGTCAATTTTTGTAAACATATATCTATAGAACGGGTACTCTTTTAAAGGGACTCATTTTTTTTTGCAAGCCGTATTTTAAATATTTTTTCTAAACCTCTGTAATTTTTCAAAATCTAAAAAGAAACTAATGGAGTTGCCAGCGTAAATTCAATGATAAGGTTCTGGAGTTTTTAAAGATAAAAAAATTAGACGAGACAGAAGGGATATCTTAGAATTCCATATGTTTTTTGAAGGGGAGAACTTATTATTTTTGTAAATACAGTATGTTCATTTCCCAAATCGCTGTAATTTTAGAATCCAAAACAGGCATCGGTTCTTTTAAATGGAAAAGCACGACAAATTGAAATTGTAAAAAGGAAAACAAGAAAGAAAAAAGTGGATTAAAGAAGAAGAAGAACAAAACAGGAATATTTTAGATAGTCGGACGGGGGGAGGAGTGCTTGCAAACAAAGTCCTGGTCAAAACTCTGTCAGCGTGTCCTTCAGGATAAAAAAAACCACCATTGTATATTTTTAGTCTGCTAAAGTTGACTGATTATGAAGTTCATACTAGAACCATTTTTCTGTGAAATATTTCCCTCTGAAATGAGGTCATTATCTGAAAACCTAAACCAACGAAACAGCTAGTCTGATTTCGGTTGTTACAAAGGACTAACGTGTCTACATGCTGAGAATTGTGCATGGTTTTTTTCGCTCTCCTGACACTCATCACGGATTAAAGGAACATTACAGAATTGGTAAGGAAAAAAATTGTAAAATATACTTTTGATGACAGATTTACACAAAACTTACACGGTCTAATGATGATGATAGTAGAAAACATCCCTTGAAATATTTCTGTCTGAAATGCCATATTTGATGAGAAATGAATAAACTAGTTTTCCGATTGGAGTTTATCGCTCAGTGAGCGTTTTATTCATTTGTTGAATCTATATATGATTTCATGCAAAAATGTGTAATCGGTTTTTCACTATTTTCTCGTGACCCAGATGGCCGATCGATCTCAAACTTCTACAGGTTTGTCAGTTTATGTATATGGTGGATTACATAAAGGGCTTACACTGCCAGCAACTGTTTTGTTATAGCAAAAACCAATTCTGTAATGTTCCTTTAAGCCCAAATTTTCACAGGTTTGTTATCTGTTGTTTATGATTGCTCACACAAAACATGAACACAATGTCTGCAGCTGTATTGTGGTCAGCTCTGCCAATCCTGTACAATACCTTTAAAGTCAGTCATGTTCGGTTTTCTGCAACCTAATTTGGCTCAACCCTGGGAGACCCCCCTCCAACGCTCTACACCACCCACTTAGTTACCTCTAACTGTGTACATGGATACATGCTTCAAAATTGGAGTGTGACTCCTCATACATGTACAAATATAAAACATTTATAATTACGCAGTGACTCATTGAGTATCCCTAGTCCCTTGAGTCTGAGTCAACCCCAGTGAAAATTGGCGCCATATTTTTTTTTTTTTTTGGGGGGGGGGTTTATAACCCTCACCACCACACAGCGCCTCTGTACATCTATGTATGAGCAAGTTCGGGTGGGCGACTACACTTGACCAGAGCCGTATTATTGGGACCAGAAACTGTTACGTAGCTCTCGAGTTGACCACAGTCACCATGCTCCAGTGCATGGGTTCGAAGTTCTGGTTAGTCTAGTCGGTCTAGTCAAGTTTAGTCGCCACCCGAACTTGCTCCTCGATGCATCTCTTAATGCCTCACCATTTAGGGGGATCCGTTCGCCGTGATCTCACCCTGTTATTACGTGGGCTAGTGGATTTCCCGCTCAAATTAAAACCTCGTCTAGTAAATAAACGCTTGCTATTTCTCCCACTTTCCTGGGCGCATTAAGTTAGGAGGCAACTTGGCGGGAAGCTGTAAGGTGGGATCTTACATTTTGTTTACGGGGGGAGGGGGGAGGGAGGCACAGGGGCACACACAGTAAAACCACCAGGGGTATTCCAACACCGTTTAATTTGGCAGTCGACATTTTAAGAACTTTGGCGCTGAAGTGTACGGGGGTGGCAATTTAATTTCACATTACGGAACCGCAGCCTTCGAAAGTACTACAGGCGGGGTTAAAGAGTAGGCGGGTTTGAGACCTCGACACGGCAAACACACCAGGGGAATTCTGGGTCTGGGGGTCGACATGAGTTTTTTTTCTCTTTTACACGAGGTTAACACGTATTTGCAAAAGATTGTATTCCCTAACTTGACCTCTTGGATTTAAATCTAGATTGGACTGGTTTACTGTGGTCTAGTGCAAATATGTACGTCGTTTGGAAGTAAAACTGTCGGCTGGTACGATGGCATACAGTTTCCAAATTAGGTCAACCTTAACCATGATGTCTAGTTCCCCGTGTGCAATCGCCATTAGTGAATAATGATTCTCACCACACAAAATGAAGGTACCAGGCAATTTTTCCCCATTCCAGCCTCGGTTTGGCTACGTGCATTTGTATTTGGGGCAGATACCAAGAGATGAAGGTCTATGCTTGTACAGCTCTAGATATGGAGCAGAAGGTATTCCCCAAAAGGTCCCATACTTTAACACACTATTTTCCTCTTGTACAGAAATATCTGAATCTGAATCCAAATTGTATAGTCGGCAAAGCTTCCTAATGGAAACATCACACCAACTTGGGTAACTTGGTTTGGTTTGCACGTCGCACAGGTGGGGAGGGGAGGGGTGTGATTTATTTCCCTCCATAATAGGGTCAGCAGATTATCTCTAAATGCAGAGTGTGATAGTGGGATGCCATCAAAGATGCAAGGTGGAGGCTGTTCCCGTTTCTGCTTGTTCTTGGAAAGAAACTGTTTTCAAAGACTCTAGTTCTGGTGCGCATCTACACAAGTTTTTGCTTATGTCCCCTGGATGAACTATTATTTGGGATCCGACAACTATCCATTTGGAGTTATAGCCTGCCCGATATGGGGTAGAGGGTGTCCCCCCCCCCCCCCAATGGTCCCATACTATAACACACTATTTTCCTCTTGTATAGAACTACCCCCCCAAAAAAAAAAAATTCTAAAAAGAATTCCTGAGATTCCAAGCACACAATGAAGACACAATAGGTGTGGGGGGGTACCCTCTGCCCCATATCGAGCACCAATCGTTTGGAGTAGTATCTACTACTTTTTTGAGAATTGTGTACACCATAGTTAGTCTTCTGACTTTTCGCCTTGTTTCTTGTGTCGACCCTAAAGAATTCCTGAGATTCCAAGCACACCATGAAGACACAATAGGAGTAGGGGGGTATAAATACACCATGCCACAACACCAAAATGTTCTCAGTAGGTTGTGTGAAGAATAAATTGGAATCCCCGTTAATCTCAAATAGTATACCAAGCGGTTGCCATGGTGAAGATTTCCTGGAGACGGGGCAACACTCAAAAACCGGGAATTGATTTGTTCCGTCCAATAATGTGCACACCACGGCATTGCATGAATGAAGGGAAGGGGGGATATCAAGGTCATGGTAAGGTCACCCCCTCCTGGAACCGTATTTCCCCCCTCCCACTCCCACTCACTCTATAATCAAACACGACTTGGATCTTGTCATGGAAACGGGAACTCTTCGGTTTAAACACTGTTCCCATGGTTACAAAAACATTCCAAAGTTTACCTTGGTAACATGTCCATACATATTTTGTTGTTTATATCTCGTGTAAAATCGAAAAGCAGACCTTGTATTCTGAACTTGGAAGCAGTCTTGGAACCTGACCTTGGCGTAAAGGTTCATGAAATGACATGGGATTCTGTTGGAATGGAGCTTGATTGACGATGAGGGACTTACTTATATAACGGTTCCAATGAATGTGAGCGTCGTGGCTGAGCGGTCTAGTGTACTGTAACCAAGTTCTGTTGCTATACACAGACTGCGGGTTCGAATCCCGGCCACCTGGCTGGTCACAGCGCTCGTGTCCCAATAATAACAATAACAACTGGGCCATCGTCATTTGACTGTACTTGATTCAAATTGTTTATCAATACCCGACAGCCAACAGCTGCTAAATTGAAGCCAAAATTACATCAACAGTTAATATTTTACACATATAGTCCCGCACTCTAGAAACTCCCGGCTCAGAATTGACTCGGATCCTGGTCCCGTGGGGTCTGACCCGATTCTGGGTCAGTATGACCCGGATTCTGTGTCAAAATGACCCAGATTTCGAGTTAAATAATATCGCCCTTTTTCACAATTGGTGCTCGATATGGGGTAGAGGGTACCCCCCTCCTATTGTGTCTTCATTGTGTGCTTGGAATCTCAGGAATTCTTTTGAGGATTTTAAGGGGGGGGGGTAGTTCTATACAAGAGGAAAATAGTGTGGGAACATTGGGGGGGGGGGGGACACACACCCTCTACCCCATATCGGGCAGGTTATATTTTTTCGGGGATGGTTATTTTCTTTGGTATGTCTTTCAAATTTGTATCAGCTCACAACAAAAATGAAGAGAAAATGACACGAAATTTACATGTGATTTCATTCTCTAATAAAACAAATTATTGGCTTCTGAGTTTCATTATTTTTTTAATATTTTTTTAATGCACAATTTGTCTTGGTGTTGCACAACATCACCGGGCAGCTGCGCTCCAAACATTGAGGTCAGTTAAATGTTCTCATTGTTCGTGCCCCCTTCTATAGCAACTCATTTCGGCCTTGAATAGTGAAGTTATACGAGCTCTCTGACCCTCATCTTCGTGGGCTGCTCTCCCATTATGCCCCCATCGGAATAAATGGCTTTCTTATCACCGTGTTGCCATGGCAACGTTGTACGTAATCATTTGTTAACTTGAAGCGTTCGTGAACGCTCCATTGCGCTCGTCTGAGGCACAACTCCCACTAAATGGAAAAAGATCTCGGTGATGCATGGCTGTCACTTAGGTGCCGGCCATCTTAGGTCTCATTCCCTGAATACAAATGTCTTACAAGCGTGTAGTTCTTAACTAGGTTACCAGACTAGTATTACGTTTGTCTGCGGGGGGTATACCATGCCCGATCATGGGGGAAGAGGGTATCCCCCTCCCCCAATTGATCCCACATTTTAGCACACTATTTTCTTCTTGTAGATAATCCCCCTAAAATTCTCTAAAGAATTCTTGAGATTCGAAGCACACGATGAAGACACATTATGCGGGGTGGGGGTGGTGGGGGGGGGGGCGTACACCATGCCCCATATCGAGTACCAAATGTTGGGGGGGGGGGTCAACGTCGTCAAAATGTCAGTGGATTCCGTTTTGGATTAAGTAGAAGAGCTGCATCTGGTTGGTTTATTGTTTCCTTATGCCAGGAATGGAAATAAAAGGGTTTATCTATCAGTGACCGGTCGTTTTCACTGATATTGATAGAGTGAACAGGGGGGGGGGGTTGGTGATTGGCGCAACGATATCTCCCATGTTTTTGTGGGGTGGGAGCAGCCGCGGGCAAATAAATAGTTCGAGTTGGGGGGAAATGGTTTTACTAGTATGAATTTCATAATCAGTATAAAACTTTCAGACTAAAGTTAAACAATGATTTTTTTTATCATTACCAATCCTGGTTCAAACCTTTAATGTATGCATTAAAACATATCCATACATTGTCCTTCAGACAGCCTTACTAATTAGCTACCAGATTTTCCTCATCTGGGGGGACAATGGGGAGGCTTCAGTGAGCGGGGGAGGGGGGCTCAGCAGCTAAACCCGCCCCCTCAATTGTACTACCAGGAAAAGTTTGACCCCACTCAGAAGTCCAAATTAACAACCGATTTAAAAATAGCTAAAGAAGTCTCGCAGCCCCTTGAGCCAAATTAGACACTCGTCCAGTGGACGCTAATAGCTTTGTGCATTCTGTTAATGACTAATAAACAGGAATACTAATTGATCATTAAAAGGGATAACACGACTCTATGTCCAATCTTAGAGCTTACCGGTTATAAAGTTCATACCAGCATTCAACCATCCGGGGAAATTATTCCATCAGAAATACCTCAGAGTTGAGAAAATGAAAATAGCATTTTCACACCACAAAATTAGCGTTCCCTAATTCAACTTTCACAATCGAAATAAGGCATACACCGACTCAAGCTCTGGACTTTCTGATCAGCAGAGTGTGGGTTCGAGTCCCGGTCGTGGCACTTGTGCCCTTAAAAGCAAGATACTTTACCATAATTGATTTGTCCTATGGGACATTAAGCCGTATAGGTCCCATGTACCAGGATTGGTATGTGCACGTGAAACAACCCAGAACACTTATGGCTGAAGAGAAGAGTATTGGATTATCACTCGTCCGTTGTTCACAGGTTTCCTCAGGCCGGGCTAGCGAGCTATACATTGATTTTAAGTTCACTTGTGAGGCATCCTTGGTTTCATTACCATAAATATTTAATAATATAGAATGATATATAGCCCAATGTTATAGTCAGGTACTTTTTAGTCGAGTTTCAAGTACTGCCGAGTACTAGGGTGGCCGAGTATTCTGAGATCCGAGTACCGAGTCCAGCAACCGAGTACCAAGTACTTGGATTTCCGAGTACGAGCACGAGTACTTTATAAAGAAAACACTTCGAAATGAGGTATCATCACATTTGTTGTGTTTGTTTTCTTTTCCTTTTGATTTCTCTAATACTAGTTTCCATAATGACAATGTGTGCTTGTTATGATAACTTTCTTTTAAATATGAATACATAAAAAAAAGATACAACTTCAATCAACTTCACGTTTTTTAAATGTTCTTCTTCTTCTCTCTATTCCTTTGATAACATTAGCATACATTTACATTGACGTAACTTTATTTAGTCAACCGTATTTTGACCGCGAGTACTTAAAATTCCGAGTGCATTTCATTCGAGTATCGAATACATGACTTCGAGTACCGGTTATTTTTCAGTGAGTATCGAGTATGGACGTCGAGGGGGAGTATTTTAACCGCTGAGTACGAGTACGAGTACGAGTACGAGTGTCCATCAAAACGATTCCCGAGTAGTATTCGATATAGAGTACGAATACCGAGTACGAGTATCCATCAAAACGGTACTCGGAGTGGTACTTGAATCTGAGTACGCACACTGGATATTAAGCCTGCCGTTACACCGCACAAGTCGATTTGTTTAACTGAAATAAAAGTCGACTTTGTGAGGTAACTTACCGTGTTTTCTCAATAACTGGTTTATGGCACTTTGGGGGTTCCGTAGTTTCAAACGGTGTAATACCGTTTATAGCTACTTTTCTTGAAACATTTTAAACTGACTCTGCTTCAGTCTCAAGAGTATACGACTGCATGAGTCATGAGTCAAATGCCCTTTTACTCAAGGCATTATTTGGACTTAACAACTTCGCTGAAAATGTCGCCCTGGCTGGGCTGGCGGATAAAGTCATTGAACCCTACCGTGTTGCATGGGGTTTGCTAACCAAACGTGAACTGCCCTGGAAGTCATCCACTCAGATAACATCGGCTTGTGGGTGGTAGATGGAAATGTCGTCATCCAGTGCCGAGATGATTGAGGATGATTGATGCGCGGATAGCGTCATCCCATCCTCGTCTTCTCGTTAATCTCTCCTTATCGCATACTTGGGGTTGATTGGAGGGGGGGGGTCAAGGCTTGTGAAAGTGTATTACGTTAATGAATACCAGACATGGCAAAC
Organism: Pycnopodia helianthoides; assembly: GCA_032158295.1. Lineage (NCBI taxonomy): Eukaryota > Metazoa > Echinodermata > Asteroidea > Forcipulatida > Asteriidae > Pycnopodia > Pycnopodia helianthoides. Next base: position 14,901,140 of record CM063253.1, on the reverse strand, counting down.
GATAACCAGTTCAACTTCCTTCTGGAAAGTCTAAGCTCCTCCTACCCCCATCTCCTCGCTCCTCTCTTTCCGAGATGCAGAAGTATCCTCCAACGATAATGGAGACCGTTTAAGGAACCCATTTACTTTGTCAGCTAGAATATCAGGTCCTGTCCGAATTAATGGCTTCGGAGCAGTGGCTATTTGACCGGCACACCGAATAGTCCTAGTCTCCAACGTTGTCGTTGCAACCAGCAGCCAGAGTCATAGCCGAAGCCGGGCGTGGCTTGACTTTCCTTGACAGCATAGTTGCCATCATTCATAATATGCAGACAGATGTTGGGGGAAGTTTTCTCAAACGGTATTTATTGATAGATGACAGTCAAGGTATGGTATACCAGTAAATTGTGTAACCACGCCGGGAATTCATACTTCCGGACTGGCTCCAACTCCATGCTCCCTGTGGAGCGTTTTCGCGGTCGTAACCAATATTAAACTGTTTCGGTTGAATTGCCTGTCACTGGCTGGAGTGTAAAAAAAAAAAACCTCAAAAAGTCCGTTTTTCAAACCTCTGCCTTTATATTGTCATGTGGAGATTGCAGAGTTAAAGACACTGGACACCTTTGGAAATTGTCAAAGACCAGTCTTCTCACTTGGTGTATCTCAACATAATATGCACAAAATAACAAACCTGTGAAAATTTGAACTCAATTGGTCGTCGAAGTTGCGAGATAATAATGGAAGAAAAAATACCCTTGACACACGAAGTTGTGTGCTTTCAGATGCTTGATTGTTTGATTTCGAGACCTCACGCGTGCAGGTCTCGAAATCAATTCAAATCTTTTACTGAAAAATTACTTCTTTCTCAAAAACTACGTTACTTCAGAGGGAGCCGTTCCTCACAATGTTTTATACTATCAACAGCTCTCCATTGCTCGTTACCAAGTAAGTTTTTATGCTAACAATTATTTTGAGTAATTACCAATAGTGTCCAGTGCCTTTAAAACGCCTCTTGTTTTAAGACAGAAAAATTATAATAATAGATCAAAAGAAAATGTTCCTGTTCCGTTGTTTCAGTATCATCCACAATCATGATTGTTGAATTGAATGTAATCCCTTTTCCTAGTTTTAGGTTCCCCCTGTTTTTATCGCCTGTTTTGGTGGTACCAGCGTGAACAGTTTGCTCGTGAAACGTGTGTGACCTATCGTATTGCATTGGTCAACCTTGTACCCAAACTAGATTAACAGGGACGCACTCTAACAGTCTCATCCTGCAACTTTCATATCTGTTTCCGTAACAAGAGAGTCACCTTGAAAGAGAATGTTGCATCCAGGGCACGAGGGCGGTTTGTTTCCTGTTTGTGATTTGTAGTGGGGTTGCACAGGCGTGACGTCTAGGTACCATGCGCTGACTGCGAAAGTATGGGGGAGGGTGTATTTTCCGGTAGACTCCCACACAAGGAAGAGCCCATACTGTTTGGACATCTCGACCCTGTAGGCCTTGTTCCAAACACATAAGTTAGTTAAAGATTGCTGTTTCCGTGGTGTCATTAGACGATCATGTACACCTCATTACATGCGTAACAGTGTGCTCAAAGAAACAGCGCGGTGAAAGGTCAACAGGCACAAAGTGCACACAGGCCTAGGTCTAACGAGGGAAGTGTATTAACTTCTTTTCTGTTACACCAGCGTATAGTCCTACTTGTTTAGTGCCTTGTGCTGAAGACTGTGCTAGGGTACTCTCTAAATGTAAAGAGTAAACACCACTTTTACATTTCGTTTTCCCTTAACGGCTCTTTAAAAGTGTGTTATTTCACTCTTGAGAGGTTTCATTCAGGCAGAGTGAAAATCACTAAAAGATCAAATTATTCTAAGAGGAAGACACTCGAAAGAGTTGTCCTCATATGGTCTTCAAGAGTCTTTTTCACTCTTTCACATTAGAGTAAACCGTCAGCCATTTAACTGTTTGCACAACTTATTGATATTTTGTCTTTCGTAAACAGCAAGACAACACAAAATAAATGTCAGTAGTTTTTTCATCTTTTTGTGCATGGATTCTGCAGGTTCTGCGACTCAATGTACGAACTCATATAACAAGATCAGAGTTAGACATGTATGCTGAGAAAGCCACAGTATGTCATCGAATACGTGACGCTTCGCTGAGCGTTGTTGTTATACTATTTTATTAATTTCATAACAATACCAAAAAGTCAAATTCAATAATCTTCGCTAAACCCATTTTACTCATTTTGTAATAAAATATTTTGTGATACTGAAGGGTATCACAAAAGCCTTTTCCAAACATCGGCTTTCGGCTCTTCCAGCTCAAGGCGCGATCACTTTCGAAACGGTGTGTTTTAAACGTGGGGTTTCATATTAAATGACAGACTATTAAAGCCTGAGACAGCAGGAGTCGCCGTTTGTAAAAGACCCAAGCCCTGGAGGTCCCTCCGAAAACGGTTCAAGTGGTGATTTTTTTTCCCCAGTTATTTGTGGATTTGTGTCTAATAGAAAACCTTGTTGATTACTTTCTGGAAAAAACCCATTCCGTGATAAAGACCTTTCTAGGATATACCTCATTTTGAGAAAGTCATGGATTTATATTTTGTTACGGAAATTGACCTTTGGGATAACCCTCTTTAAACTGTCATGTCCTGGAGGGGGGTACATTGTATTGGGGAGCATGTACCGGATCATGTATACCCCCTCTTCCCCCACGGCTGTTTGCTGAAATCTTCTCTCCCACATTTGTTTTACTCGACAAATACCGAGCCAGCTTTATAGTTGCCCCGCAACTGTTTGCTAAAATCTTCTCTCCCGCTTTTTTTACGCAACATTTTCCCGGGCCAGCTTTAGTTGTCAAGCTCCAGTTCTCAGAATCCGTAGTCTGCCGTGTGGGTGGTTCGGATACTGTAGTCGCATTTTGGACTCAATTTACACAAGTTTATTAGTATAACCGTGTGTCAAGCTGTACTTACGCCAACAATAATGTTCCTTTGTGGTCAATGTCGTTGTCAGTCCGTGTCCTAATTGGCGGCTACAGCTACGGCTACGACTGTTGCTAAGGGTGTTGCTGAGGACGTCCTATGCTTCAACGCATGGTGACGCGGAAATCTAGCCGTAGCCGTAGCTGTAGCCACCAATTCGGAAGCGGACCCTCTAGAAGGGTTCCTAATTGGTTTTGAACACGAGCGACTTTTATTGGACCTCAAGGTTGAGGACGTATTTTGTACACTCGAAATACTTCCGGGTCAGAATTGACTCGGATCCTTTTCCCGTGGGGCCTGACCCGTTTCTGGGTCAGTATGACCCGGAATCTGTGTCCAAAAAAAAAATTGTTACCTAGGAATAGGTAGAACTGGCGCAGAACCCCGAGTCAAATCAAATGTTTTAACCCCACTTTCCGGGTCAGCCTGACCCAGAAGTAGGTCACGTGATCCGGGACAGGGAATCCAGGTCAATTCAGACACCGGGAGTTGTTAGAGCGGACATTGTTCTTGGAAGGTAAAGTGTGTTGCAAGAACAAACATGCTTCTGTTTGCTCTTTGTGTGTGTGTGTGTGTCAACCAAAAGAGTCCTATCACTGCCCTTGAGTGTGACGTGACGTCAAGCGAGGGCGTGTTGTGTTTCTTCAATTTGATAATCAGTGAAGATTACATTGTTCCTTTTTGATATCAGTCTACTCTGAGTGTGATTTAAAGTACACAAACAGAGTCTAAACACGTCAAATCGAGAACCTTACCCTGTTTTTAAAAATGTATTTGACAGGATTGGTAGAGCTGACAAAATGGTCGCACACAGTGTTCATGCTTTGTGTGCTCAACCATAACATACATGAAATAACAAACCTGTGAAAATTTGGGCATAATAACAAATTTCAGCGTGTAAACACATTGTCATTAATTCTGGTTGTAACACGACCGAAATCAACTGTTGCTTTTTTAAAAAGGTTTTATTGAACGCGACTTCATTTCAGATGGGAAATATTTCACAAAACAAAGGTTCTACTATGAACTTCATAATCAGTATTAAAGCTTCCAGACTAAAAACAAACAATGGTGTTTTTATCCTTAACCAATCTTGTATAACACCTCTAACTTCTTTGTCCTGATAAACGCTTATAAACACAGTGAATATTCTTTTCCCTTTCGAGGAAGATTCACACTACACTACCTTTTCACACTTTGAATTGTTAACCCTTGCAAACCCCCGGGAATTTCCCGGGTAAAAAAGCTCCCGCATAGGAGGTTTTTTGGGTTAAGCCAGGCAACCCAGGGTTATGCATCTTTGGATGTGTATCGTGCAGGAAAATTGCATCGTGTGAAAGCGAACATGTTGGGTTTTAAAAGAAAAATCTCCACTCAGGATTTTCTTGGACGTTTCATTTCCTGGGATGTTTACGTTTGCTCAACGATCGTGAGTTGTCGAATCGCTTGGTCTCCACCGCCCCCCCCCCCCCAAAGTGATTTATGCCCATGTCCACGATGACCAAGATTGCCCCACCTCCTCTCCCCAAACAGTGCCGGTATGTTGCTTCTGAACTCAGGGGGAAATCCAGGAATCCTGATCGATGTGGGGTTTACTTGCTAAGCCCTCAAACCACGTCATACAAATGAGATAGCATCACTGCAGACCACTTCGTGACAGGCATCCCCAGCGTGTGTGTGTGTGTTTGTCATTTTAGTCTCATTTTTTTCTTTCTTCTTCATCTGCAGTTTGTTTGACTGTCAGAGCATGGATGTAGAGAGATAGATTTTGAGCGGCACAATCTGACAGTGCCGAAATTTAGGGTCAAGTTTTAGAGGGGCACAAAGGGTGCACCATTTATCTAGGTGGGCACTTCTGGCCCGTTTGTTTCCGCTTGCATTTCTCTTTAATTAAAGGAACATTACAGAATTGGTTTTTTGCTAACAAAACAGCTGCTAGTAGTGTAAGCACTTTATGTAATCCACCATATACATAAACTGGCAAACCTGTAGAAGTTTGAGATCGATCGGCCATCTGGGTCACGAGAAAATAGTGAAAAACCGATTACACATTTGCATGAAATCATATAGGTTCAACAAATGAATAAAACGCTCACTGAGCGATAAACTCCAATCGGAAAATTAGTTTATTCATTTCTCATCAAATATGGCATTTCAGACAGAAATATTTCAAGGGATGTTTTCTACTATCACCATCATTAGACTGTGTAAGTTTTATGTAAATCTGTGATCAAAAAGTATATTTGTTCTTACCAATTCTGTAATGTTCCTTTAAGTGTGTGCATAACATTTCGTAAGATTTAACATTATAAACGTTCACATAAAATATGCAAATGGTATAAAGATGGTTATGGTGGAAAACATCCCTTGAAATATTGGTTTTCCTGAAATGTCTTCAGTTCTTTAAAACAGAGTAACACGAATAGTTTTGATCTCGCGAGTCCGGAATCCGTTGTTTGAAAACAGTGGAAACAGCGGAGGGGTTTTTCCCTGTAAAGTGACTCGTGACTCGGATGACAGATTGGACTTCAACTCTCTCACAAGGTTTGTTGTTTCAGGTACATGGTGGGTCAATTACCCTTTTTTTTACGTCTCATATTCTTGGAAGTCAAGATAAATAAACAAGATCTGTAATTATTAATAGAACAAGAAAACCTGCAGCCCTTTGAGGCAGTTTCCACACGACCATTTTATTCAGCAGCTTTTTTTATACCATGGAGAGGCTGTAGTTCCTTCCTCCATGTTCATACAAACTGTTCTAATGACACGGTTTCTTGAAAATAAAAATTGAAGATTTGAGCGAGTGCATCCATTTTGTTCTGGTTCATTCCATCGAACAGGAACCGTGGGTCCAGAAAGATAATCCCAAGGGGAGTATTCGGTTCCTGCAGGCTTGTAAACACACAGTTGTAGTTGACCTTTCACACGAAGGTTGTTGCGTGATGTGATATTTCTCCCACTAATATGAGAGAATTTCTCAAGGGACGCTTGCTTTTGTTGCCGTCGCGTGAATGCACGCCTTTTGACTTCTGGATTGGCCCATTGCCCCAACTTGGGTTTTGACATATGGTGCTCTATACACAAATCGATGTCATGTGTGACATGGTTCATAAATGTCGTCATTGATCGGGGCCATAATGGATCAATTATTATCTTGTTTGGTTTGCTTTCCCCTGGGTACGGTCTCCACAGACTAAAGAGGTTCACGTTGGGGTGAGTCGCCTTTTCCAGTGTATCATCAACTTCGTTCTCGACGGAAAAAAAAACCAACAACCGCGTTCCTGGGATAGTCCCACTGCAATAGCCGCATTCTCGTTCAACGCGCAGACGACTTCGTTTATAGCCACGCCCACACGAACGCTGATTGGTGGAATGTGACACGAGCTAATTACGCACAAAAAGGTGTTGCGGAACACATTGCACCTTTAATTAAACTGCGTCAGTAATCGTGCGAGCGTAATTTGGTTGATTTTCCAGCACTCCCAAATGCCTCATCGAGTTTGCGAAAGGTCAGATAGGTCCGTCAATTCTTCAGAATGTCATTTTCAATCAGGCTGAATGTTTGTAATGATTGCGGGGCTTTACTGCGAAAGAGCAGGGGGAAAGGAAGGCGGGGTTTTCTGGCCAAATTTGACACGCTTTTGATGAAAATGTCCCTATTTATATTTCCGAAGTTTTTAATGCAAATTTCATTTGCATTCTTCGTTTCGTTAAACTGCGGGCTGGTATATGTAGGGCGAATGTTTATTCAGTTCACATTGCGTTGTATTGTCCAAAAAAGTGTGGCAGTGTGTGGCTGGCATGTACCGTCACTCGTCTACGCCGCGTTCCCTTTGTGGAAAGCAAATACAAACTATGGATTCTTATTTTACCTTTAAAGGCCCTGTACACTATTGGTAAGATCGAAAAACACAATGTTCACAGATTCACACATAACTTACATGATTTAAAGTAAGTAATGGTAGAAAGGGTTCCTTAAAATATTTCTGCCTAAAATGCTATCGTTTCTGAGAAACGAGTAAAACAATAGTAATTATCGCGCGCGATAATTTGAAAAAACAGAAAACACATAAGATCTCTTTCCACTATTTTCTCGTGACCTCGATGACCAATTGAGCTCAAACTTTCACAGGTTTGTTTGTTCATGCATATGTTTAATCACACAAAATGTGGACACTGATTTTGAGCTGTTACCAAAAGTGTACAATACCTTTAAGGTGGGCCAGACCATTTTAATGCCCGTCCAGCTTTAGACTATAGTAACGTGGACACAAAGGAATTGTGGATGATTGGCGATGTGTCCAAGGTATAGGCCATGCACATTACGTGTCTCCATTGCCCCGGATGCAAATTTATGTTCTGCAGCACACGCTGGCTACGGAGTCAACAGTTAAGGGATAGGGAAGAACAGCCTATCCCTTAACTGTTGACTCCATAGCCGACGTGTGCTGCAGAAAAATCGCGCCCCGGATAGCCTAAAACGGATAAAGCAAACACATTTTGTTACACGCACATTCTTGTTTAGCAGGTAGCTGAGATAGCCGCAAGTGACATACTGCCGTCCAACCTGAGTGTCATTATGATGTATGGAGTCTGTTTTTGTCACTTCTGGTTTCCCGCTCATTTGAGCTGAACCCGAGCAGATGTTATTTAGTAAGCAAATGCTCGCCCGCCCTGTAATAAAAAAAAAGTGCATCTCGTTATTCTCTTGTTTTTCATGCGCCTTGTCCACCTGGCCCTCTCGACGTCACTTTCACACAACATCCCAGTTTAGCCCACATTGAGATTGCTTTTCCCAAGTTCCAATTAAAGTGTCAGGTTTCTGCACTATGTTTTGCTTAGCAGCTAATCTTCCCGCTCAGCAGAACACTTTTTGCCTGATCAGCCTTGCCGTCGAGCCACCTGGCGTCGCAACTCTGCGCGGTTAATACAGTTTAGGTCAGTGCTAATAGATGTATTAAAAAAGCCAAGAGGGGGCGTTTTCATTTCGTGGCAACCGGTCACAATTATCCGAGTGACATTTCAAAGCTGGTCCCCCTCTTTTTCAGCTGACCTCGACCCGCCCCCCAAAACAGAAACGTGACGTCATACATAATAACGCTCGTTGGAAATATATCATAATTAACGGAGTTTTTTCCTTATACGCGCAGGCAATGTTTTGAAATCATTATTTGTTAATATTTGGGTATAAGTAACGCTCGCTTGCTTTGACGTTTTCAAAAACAACCAGAGCAAATTTAATCATATTAAAATGACTGCCCCTTTTCCAAATACCACCCACGACGATTCCAGGAGGTCCACTTAATTAAGTTAAACTATTTTAAAGAGTGAAATGAAATAAACATTATTGAAAAAAAAAAACAAAAAAAAACCCGCCATCCACCGTACTGTGTGGGACGCACGCCCCTTTCTCCCTCCGACCACTTAATCACCTTTAAAACGGAACCTCTCTATGTTTCCCAGATACAAGACTTTAATCATTCCACGGTTGATACATGTACGTCATCAACTCGTCTTATAATAATAATGGACCTCTGGTTAAAATGGGTTTGTATAAAGGGTCCCTTGTCTCTCTACTTAGTATTATTAGCTATTCGTTTGGCCTTCGATAACGAATGCCTTTTAGTTTCGTCGGAATTCATTAATTTCCGAGGAGCAACGCGGGTTGTGCCGTGATCATACATACTCGCGTGCATGTAGCAACCGTGTAGGATGAGAATGTGAATAAAATATTTTTTTTTAGAATACATTAATTGTTTCTAATGGTTGTCTTTGCTTTACGACCAAGCAATAGTAAGGTCTGACAATGAATTAAGTGCTTCACTAAAATTGCCAGGCCTCACAGAAAATGTTTGCTCCTTTTTCACTGAAAGTTTCGCCGGGGTTTTTTTTTTGACGGGAAATTTTGCAGCTTTTTACTGAAATGTTTGCCGGCTTTGCTTTAAAATGTTTAGCTGTTAAAACTGAAGAGATGTGATGCCTCATTTCACTGAAATTTTAGCGCTTTTTTCTTTTCTGGAGTGTTTGCCGTTTTTCACTGAACTGCCTACCATTTTTTACTGCAATGATGGCCCTTTTCACTGTTCAAATGTTTGCCGTTTTCACTTAAACTGTTGCCGCTTTTCAATGTTTGCTGGTTTTGCTTTGAAATGTTTGCATTTTTAAACTAAAATGTTGCCTTATTTCGCTGAAACGTTTGCTTCTCTTTTTATTGGAATGCCCCCCCTTTTTTTTACACTGAAATACATGTCGTTTTCACCTGTAAAATCATTATTATTATTGGAGCATAAACGTGCATGAAGAAATTGGCATTGCAGTGAACGGTCGTCGGGCACTCAACGGCTCTTGGATGGAGTGAAAGGTTTTTGTTTTATAGCATGGACCTCCGTGATATCATCGTACACATTTTAGTTTGATAATAACATAATCATAAAGCGTTCAGTGTGCGTTAACGTTTCGCATTCTCTGAAATTTCTTCTATATTAATTGTCATTATGGATTTATTATCTTTCTTGCAATAAAACCAAGGGACCCTCGAAAGTGCCTTGCACTGTATGTAACCTGCATGCCCGAAGATACTTTTGTAGAGAAGATGTTAAAGATGTCTTATTTTAGATGGGGGAAGGAAAGCCCCAACTGAGGAGAAAGCCCAATCGAGGGAAAACCCACGCAATTTAGGTAGGGACTCAATCCACGTGCAGTCGGGATTCGGGAACTTGGGTCCACAGAGATCTTTAGGAAGCGGGCAGGAAACCACCTTAAACCACAGCTTCTTCGGCGAAGTTTGAGTTGAATTGCCTTAAAGGAACATTACAGCAATTGGTAAGAAAAAAACTTGTAAAATATACTTTTTGATCACAGATTTACATGAAAACTTACACGGTCTAATGATGATGATAGTAGAAAACATCCCTTGAAATATTTCTGTCTGAAATGCCATATTTGATGAGAAATGAATAAACTAATTTTCCGATTGGAGTTTATCGCTCAGTGAGCGTTTTATTCATTTGTTGAACCTATATGATTTCATGCAAATGTGTAATCGGTTTTTCACTATTTTCTCGTGACCCAGGCGGCCGATCGATCTCAAACTTCTACAGGTTTGTCAGTTTATGTATATGGTGGATTACATAAAGTGCTTACACTGCCAGCAACTGTTTTGTTAGAAAAAATGTTCCTTTAAACTCACAGCTTCTTCGGCGAATTAAGTTTGAGTTGATTTGCCTGACACTGATGAATAAATAAATATTTACAAAAATGTATTATATGATTTTCCTAATGTAGACACTATAAAAGAGGTTAATTGCATGTTTGGCCTAATATTTGATCATCCTGGGGAGGAGGAAACATCTCTCATGAATGCAAGTAAAACTTTCGAATATCCATCTCATCAACTTTGTAAACTGTTGAATATTCATTTAATGAACTCTGTGATCTGTTGAATATTCATAGGATAGTATAAACCTTGTAAAGCCTACCCGGTCGAATATTGATGTATAATGTAAATGCCCTATTGTAATTTCTTGGAATATTCATCTCGTGAACTGATCGAACTGTGGAATAAATGTCTGACATTCTTTGTAAAATGATGAATGGTCACCATGGGAACTTGGCTAATTGTTGAATATTCATAGACCAACGAACTCGCTAAATTATTGAACAGAGTTGTTTTGGGATAATGTTCTTATTGGCTGGCGTTTGTGCTGGAGACTGTGTTTCTATCGCGTGTTAAAGGTAAATGTATAGTATATACTGCACGATTGGTAAAGATATAAAAAACAAGCTTCCTGATTATGATATTTAGGCCCCCTATATACATACTAGAACATTTTTTTTCTGTGAAACATTTTCCTCTGAAATGAAGTCATACTCCAGAAATTTATATATGTAAACCTATTTAAAAAAAAAAAAAAAAAAAAGGCAACAGCTGATTTCGGTTGTTACAACAAAAGTTAAGGACAATGTGTTTACATATCGAAAATATTTTAAACTAATTTCTCCCGACTCACACAACGGATTGAGCCCAAATTTTCACGCGTTTGTTATTTCATCGTGTATAAATGTATATGGTTGATCGCACAAAACATGAGCACTGTCTGCGACTGTTTTGTCAGCTCTACCAATCCTGTAGCTCTGGCAGAGAAAAAACTACAGTTTGGACTGAAACAAATCAGAAAGCAGCACCAGCAATTATTACCAACGTGTTACATTATCTTTAAATCCCAACAAACAAACAAAAACCACACTCAACACATTACATCCAGGGTATTCGAATTTAAGGGGATTACTAACGCGGGGGCGGGAACGGTTCAACCCACGGGGTGTGTGTGTGTATACCCGTTTATTCCAAACTGAAATTCCCGCTATCTACGCACGCTCCCAACAGCTGGTACCTGGGCAGTAAAATTGTCCGCCTCTGACAGGCGTCAACCTCGATCATTAATGAATGACATTGTCTCGGTGAGTCGAACATGTGGTGTGGTGGGCGTAAACGCGATCAGAAACGTACCCAAAACGGCCATAGTGGTGTCCCCGCGTGCAATCCAAATTTCCCCCGCCCCCTCCCACGCACTTGACGGGTTGGGACACAAAAGACCATGTTCACCAAAACGCAGACCTGACTCAGCGATTAAATTCAGTTGGACTGGGGGTGGGTAAAGGCAAGGGTATACTTAAAGGTACACGTTGCCTTGAATCGGCCGAGTTGGTCTATAAAAAGCGTTTGTAAACCGTTTGTTATCAAATGCATATGATTAGAAAGATGTTTTAAAAGTAGAATACAATGATCCACACAAATATGCCTCGAAATTGCGCGGTTTTTCCTTTTACATCGTGAACTAACACAGTCGGCCATTTTATGGAGTCAAACTTTGATCTACAAAATGGCCGACGTGTTAGTTCGCAAATTCAAGGAAAACCACGCAATTTCGACGCATATTTGTGTGGATCATTGTATTCTACTTTTAAAACATCTTTCTACCCATATGCATTTTATGAAAAACGGTTACAAACGCTTTTTATAAGACCAACTCGACCGATTCCTAGGCAACGTATACCTTTAAACAATAAACCCGAACAAAAAGGAACAGCCATTATTTCAACCATGTAAAGACTGTTGAGGGAAACTGCGATATGATCGATGGGGGGGGGGGGGGGTGGGGGGACAACAAACATTCACAATGTTCAGAACGTTTGCCGCTCGCTTACTATCAAAAACCCGTAAACATGTCACATTACACTCGTCCTTATAAACAATTCCACTGGATTCCAGTCTGCAAAGATTTAACTTCAAAGTTGTATTGCTTGCATGGAAAGTCTGTAACTCCAAGTTAGTCGCAATATTCGATCTGCAAACACAACTTCTACTGACTGTCCCATAGAACAAACCTCATCCTTGGCGATCGTGCCTTTTTCAGTGTCCGCTCCCAAACTCATGAACTTTTAACCATTAAAATATCCGACCTACAGAATCTCTGAACATTTTCAAAAGCATGCTAAAAACATAGTTTGTTCGGCATTGCTTATGACTGACTCTATATATTGTGTTTATCCACTTGCTTTTTTTTTTGTTAGTCTGCAAATCTCTCTTTAATGTGCTCTTAAAAATACATCCCATGTGTACTTTGATTATCTAAGTAACTTGTAATGGATGCATTTCTTCTTTTTTCCCTCGGCACATCAGACTAAGTCAGGTCATAGATATATATCTGGCGCTTTACAAATGTTGTATTACTATTATTGTTACGTGGTGTGGAACATTGCTCGTTGTGTTTATTACACAACTGTGTTATTTACACTAGACTCGTTACCAAGCTGCTTTAAAGGCACAGTACACGTTTGTAATGACTCTTAAAATGAATGGCAATGAAAAACTTACTTGGTAAGAAGTACATCAGCAGCTTTGGGTAGTATAATGAATTTTGAGAAACTTTAAACTAGGAAGTACAACGGTTATGGAAAATTTATCACTTTTTATTTCCCCAAATTTGAATCTGAGAAGCGTTTCTGTCGAAACGCTTCTCAGACTGTGTATGTATTCCTATGGGGAATACTCTTCCTGCGTGGTAATATTCGCATCGGTTTTTCGGTGATATCTCAAAAACACGACCACCTTTTGAAGTGAAACTTTCACAGGTTAGTTTGATTGAATGTACCTACATGTATATAGGATTAACACAATCAGTAGGCTCCAATTACCAAACGTGTGCTGTTCCTTTATTTCACAACTCGGGGGCGGGGGGGGGGGGGCAGATTAGTAAAATGCTCACTGCTCCGAGGGGTATTTCTGACAGCACATCGCAAAAAATGACTGGACGCGATTTTTTTTTTCTGCAGCATAACTTCGTCAATACAGTCAACAGTTAAGAGATAGGCTGTTCTTCCCTATCCCTTAACTGTTGACTCCATAGCCGACGTGTGCTGCAGAAAATAAATTTGCTGACTGGACAACGAGAGTAACGAGAATAACTGCTCATGTAAACAGGGACACGACCGCGTCTGCAGATATACCTATACTTGTATTGACTTTATATGTATTTACACTCTAAATGGCCCCCCGGTCAGAATTGTCCCGTGGGTGTCTGACCCCATTTCTGGGCTTATAGTTATAGGACTCTGGGAAACTGTGTCAACTTGACCCAGAAATGGGTCAAACTGTCGCAGAATCTGAGATGAAATACCCTCTTCTTTTTATCAGTTTCAGGGTTCAGCCAGTTCCTGGAACTCGGAATCCGAGAGTTTTGAGAGCTAGGCTTTTTTGAATTGTCCGTGGTGCTGTTGCAAGTTTTTGATGCTTTAAATGAACCCAGTCTATGACAACCTATTGGGAAGTGAAAACGTCACAGTGTGCACTCTTGCCACACGCACAGATTTTTTGCCATACTTTGGGCTCCAAAAACCGGCCTACTCGTGTGTTTAATTTAACCCAAATTTCCTTGTTCCACCGTTCGAATGCTATTTTTTCTGTTAAAAATTGACATTTTGTAATTAAATCTTGAACCTTTGAAATAAATAATTGACGGGCCAGTCCGGGTTGTTTTATTTATCATAAAAGGAAACAAGTCGACGCATTACCTTTTGTAGTTGTAATCGTTGGAAATCGAACTATGTGAAACGAAAGTAGGCGTGGTTGAAAGCAGAATTAAGCGTAGTACACCAACGGGATGTGGCATGGTCCCCGCATACAGTCACTATTAATTCATTGGTAAGTGGAAAGGCGCCATGCTATTTGGCTCCCAGCCTCAGCTTCGCCTCGTGGATTTGTAAAGGCATGTAATGTAAGATTGTTGCACGCCGTGATGGAGGTCTCGTATTACTAAATTTCATCTCCTCGGCATTTCCTTTGTGGAAAATTACTTTGCTCAATCATGAAGCAGATTACCGAATGACGTCACGCTGATGACTGCGCCTTCAGAGGTAGTTCCCGCGTCCCAGTTTCCCGCGTTTATAATAACAATGTCTCCTCTGCGATTTGGGAACGTAATAAAAAGCAATCATGCTTTGTGATTCACGCGTATAGAAGTTCATAACTCTGCAGCCACGTTATACCTCAGCACAGAGCGTCTTTGTCGTGCTCCCTGTAGTCCTGTACACGGTATCAATAACATTGACTCTCATAACACAGGGCCAGACTATGTTCCTTTCGATGATCGGATCGGTTGCACTGACTTGAACGGACGGGGCAAACTGAAATGGCTGCTGTATTTAAAGCTCGAGAACTGCCGCTACTTTATTTCTGTGTGACTGACAAAATAATGAATGACGCAACCGGACCTTCATTGCAAACCAGCATTATGTGAGTGACCTTGCTGGACACAAGCGCAACACCGAGACGTTCAACCATGATATTAAAAAAAAATGGCGGACTATATCAAAATGGCGGGCCCTCGATGGATGACGTCAGTATTTCCTGACAACGAGTTGGGAGTGGATCGCATGATTACGAGTTCACGGCTATGTCAGCGGCACGTCATAGTTGGCTGGAAGGGAATACCAGAGTAATAAGAGTGGCATGCATAATATCATGTCATGGCCGCGCGGTTAAGAGCACCGTGACTCGAGCTCTATACTGTTTCTGATCAGCAGAGTGTGTGGGTTTGAGTCCCGGGTCGGGGCACTTGTGGCCTTGAGCAATATACTTTACCATAATGTCTTTGTCCTTCGGATGGGACATTGAGACGTTGGTCCTGTTCACTAAGATTGGTAGTGTACTTAAAAACAATGACGTGCCGCTGACATAGCCATGAACTCGTCAGTCACACAGAAATAAGGTAGCAGCAGTTTTCGAGCTTCAAATACAGCAGTAAAAAACAACCACCTTAACACTGATCGTGGAAGAGTATAGAGGTTACTGGTTCACATAGCAAGCACCCTTGTTTACAGGGCCCAATTTCATAGAGCTGCTAAGCACAACAATTTGCTTAGCATGAAATTTCTTCCTTGAAAAAAAACAGGGTTACCAACCAAATTTCCATGTGTTGCATATTGCTTGTTACTGGTATTCAGCTGTTGTTTGCTTATCCTGAAAATCACGTGGAAATTTGGTTGGTAATCCTGTTTTTATCAATGAAGAAATTTCATGCTAAACAAATTGTTGTGCTTAGCAGCTCTATGACATCGGGCCCAGGTTTCCCAGGCTTGCGAGCCGCAGTGATTAAGATTACTTATGAGCCATCCTTGGTTTCATTACCAGAAATATCATCATACTAAAATCAGTAATAATAGTCCATCTTTAATAGAGACAACTCAAAGTGGTCCCATGGTGATAGTCTCAAAAAATATTAAATACTCTAGGGCTCGAGGAATCTAGGTCCAAGCGTGACTGGGTGCATTGTAACTATTTTAAACGATGATATTACTTAGCGTGGACAATGTTGTGCTGTATTATGTTATACGTGCACTGCGGAGTATTGGCTTCCATTAAAAACACGCGGACTATTTTTGCATTGTCGCGAAACAATGTTCAATTTACCAAACAGCCCATTTACTGCAACTATAAAAAATTTCGTACAAAATGTACATATTTCCTGTGTAAAAAAAAAAATATGCCCCTTTTTTGTAGTCGACGGCCAAGCAAATGGAACAAACCACTGTTATGTAAAAACGGTTGTTAACTTGAATCGAAGCTATTGTCATTCGAGCACACAGAGGGATACGCCACCCTCGCATTTCTGTTGAACTGTTCCACTCCAACGAAGGCACAAAACGGCGCTACTATAGGCGAGAGTCAATCAGTAAAGCGCACAATCGTAACCACGTTGAAAGAAAGAACACAATCGCCCCCGCGCTAACTTTTTATTCTATTGCGCAATCTAGAAACGGAAATTGAGTTTTGGTCGCTTATTTCTTTTGGTCATACAATCGGCTGATTCGTATATGAGTAATGGTATTATACAAATATGACTTTCTGGGAAGGAATTTTACTTGGAAATTTATCAAAATACTAATTTCTCAAAATACTAATTTTAGTGCGGAGGCTGGATTGTTTTCTTGGTTCGTTGCAGAAACTAAAAAGAAGTTTAGGTTGTGGACGATGGGTCGGTACAAAGAGCGCGGCTGGGGACAATGCAGTATCCTTCATTCGAAGAAACTGTGGCTGTCCACAAAGGGTTAACTTGGAAGTGTGCCATTTTATTCACGTGCATGTCGGATATATTTAATGGGAGATGTCTAAATCCGTCGGCTTATTTCATTGCCATGCGTTGTAAACTTTTATGATACGTTTATGGGGGAAAAGTAATAATGCTAAGATATTGCAGATCTGTGTCCTATTTTTGATGTGCCTTAAGATAGACCCACTATTTTTTTTCATTTACTACTACTGATACTGCTGCTACTGCTACCAATGGTATATACTGCTTCTAATACTGCTGCTACTGCTACTAATACTATACACCAACTGATAATAACACTGCTGCTACTGCTGCCAAAAATCTGATACTAATTCTGCTGCTACTGCTTATACTGCTGCTACTGCTGCCAAAAAGCTGCTACTGCTGCCAACCTGCTACTGCTGCCAATAATCTGCTACTATTATACTGCTGCTACTCTGCCTCTGCTGCTGCTTTGCTACTCTTCTGCTGCTACTGCTGCCTCTGCTGCTGCCTTGCTGCTCTCCTGCTGCTACTGCTGCCTCTGCTGGTGCTTTCCTACTTTCCTGCTGCTACTGCTGCCTCTGCTGCTGCCTTGCTACTCTCCTGCTGCTACTGCTGCCTCTGATGGTGCTTTGCTACTCTCCTGCTGCTACTGCTGCCTCTGCTGGTGCTTTGCTACTATTCTGCTGCTACTGCTGCCTCTGCTGCTGCTCTCCTAATGCTACTGCTGCCTCTGCTGGTGCTTTCCTACTTTCCTGCTGCTACTGCTGCCTCTGCTGCTGCTCTGCTACTCTCCTGCTGCTACTGCTGCCTCTGCTGGTGCTTTGCTACTATTCTGCTGCTACTGCTGCCTCTGCTGCTGCTCTCCTAATGCTACTGCTGCCTCTGCTGGTGCTTTCCTACTTTCCTGCTGCTACTGCTGCCTCTGCTGCTGCTCTGCTACTCTCCTGCTGCTACTGCTGCCTCTGCTGTTTCTACCTTCTACTACAGCTGTTGCTCTACTACTATTCATTAGGCAATTTTAAACTAAGTAACTAAGTGCTCAACACTATTATCGGGCCTTGCTTTTTTTCTGAAAAATCTCAACTCCTTGGAGCATGAAGCAACGGCAACCGAATCTTTGGAGGTACGGTTTTCCTCCCAGTGATCGAAATTAGTTTGAACTGTAAGTGTCTTGCTGAAGGACACGAACTACGGTGACCGGGATTTGAACCCAAACTTTATTAACTCGGTCGACTAAAGAATTTGGCTAAACTGTTTGGTCTCGACATACCACATGAGCTCATGAGTTCTTTGAAGTTATTGTTGGTCGCTGCCATTGTTATATGATTGCCAAAATGGACTGTTCCATTTCGCCATCAGGTAACTGTGGTGTGTGAAGTATGAAGTGTATGTGGTTTTGCTATTAAAAACCATACTGTTTTTGTTTTTTTAACTGCGTTTCGTACATTTATGGACACAAAAAACAGGAAATATATATCCTTCACCGCTATTAGAATCCGTTTGTACGCCAGCGACTTTGTGTGTTATGTTTTTTGTTTTTTTGTTTTTTTTTGTCACGCATGATATACGTTATCAAGCAATGTCTGCTTTTGATGCCGCGTGAGAACGGACACTTTAACATCAAGGTTGTTGTTCAATCACCCCCCTCCCTTGTCAAATCAATGGTCTTCGTTTATCAGTGCTATCACGAACATTAAACAATGCAAGACCGTGGAGTATTCGTCACGTTTATTTTCATTAAAACCGTAAGTTTATTTTTGTTAAATGGTCCTTATTACACACAGCTTTTTTCTTTCTCTCTTTTTAATTTTTTTATTCAGTCGGTTCGTTGCACTGCAATGCGCGGAGTTAGGTTAGGGGGGGGACAAAAGGCACGGTTTGGGGACACGGAGTGCACGTGCCGACCGTACGCACACTGTATC
Source organism: Pycnopodia helianthoides (assembly GCA_032158295.1). Lineage (NCBI taxonomy): Eukaryota > Metazoa > Echinodermata > Asteroidea > Forcipulatida > Asteriidae > Pycnopodia > Pycnopodia helianthoides. The sequence goes on along the minus strand of CM063253.1, from coordinate 14,882,657 downwards.
TAACTCTTGTTCGACCGCGTCCATCGCATGAACCCCCGACCGTCTGCCGGCTGTTTTATCCGGTGCGACGGAGGCCCGACACCGGTGCAACAGCCCAGGAATCAGCAACTTTGCCCGCCAGCCACGCTCGCCACCACTATTCAACGTTGCCTTCGCGCCCTCTTAGGCCAGTGTCTGCTGATTAGCGTGGATTGGCTCCGAGAGAGAGAGGGGGGGGAGATGCAGAGAGCGAGGAATATGGGAGATGATATATAGTATAAAAAAAAAAAATATGCGTTTTTTTTTTTTTTTACTGCGCTTCGCTTGTATAGCTCCGCAGCTGCTGAACTGCGGCAGTGCATCTTATGCGAGGCCGTAGAGCGGGACCATACGCATCATGGTAAGCGACCCGCACTACAAACCCCCCCTTCACACCCGCCTCGAGCTTTCGGTAAAGACACGCGCAATTAATTTTTGTCCTCTATATGTTCCAACCGGCTGCCTGGGTTTTTTTTCCCCCGCTGCTCTCTTCCTCCTTCTAAACCTCGGTACCCATCATCCCCGCTGCCTGCACATAATTTGCGGTTACTCGCAAATTGGCAATCGAGTCGTCACCACGATATAGCAGGGGGAGAAAAAAGGTCTCGAGACTTGAGGGCCTGTGAGTACAAGAGAGAGAGGGGAAAAAATGGTTTGTCTCATGTAAATTATTGGAGAGCAGTTTTGTGACTGAATCTCGCCCCGGCTCGGCGCGTCGCTTCCGATCCTCTTCAAGCTGTACCCTTCAGAGGGTGCTGACTCGGAGAGCGACAGTCAATCCCTGGACGGCCGGGGTATAAAGCCCTTCTTCCAATCCCGCGCGTCCAAGATTCATGCCCGCGTCCCCCAGCCCCCCCCCCCCCTCCATACGGGGTGTAATACAATTAATACAAGAGTGATGCCACGTACTCTACAAAATCCACCATAATCCTTAAAAATGTGCGAGTGTACCAACAGCGCGACAGCTGGCCGGTATAGAGGTTTTCCAACGCCTTCGTTGTCGATACGAGAGCTTGTAATATTAATGCAAACCACCATCAGCCCCCCCCCCCCTTGAAATCAAAGAGGGGGAAATGGTCTTGTGTAGAAAAAAAGACAACACACTGCAAGGTTTTTTCCCCCGTTTCATTATTCGACGCCATTAATATGGTTACTGAAATGGAAACCACAACCGCGTAAAAAAAAAAAAAAAAAAAAAAAAAACTCTCCCGATCGTTTGGATTACACATTAAAGGCACAGTTTGTTTTGAAAAACATCTGCACATGATTGTATCAAATGCTAACCGTACATAAACAACCGTTTATCGAGGATTGGTGTGCACCTCTTTAAGGGAAGTGCCTGTCTCTTTACTTCTGACTCTTAGACCAAATTTCATTAAGCAGACAAAAATCCTTTTAGCAATTGTTTTTGCTAATGCTAACCAAAAGATAAGCGGAGAACCAGCCTCAAACAGTGATGTGACATGGTATTTTGGCTGGTAAACCTTACTCTGGTTAGCAACATTGTGTTGTGCTTAGTTGCCTTGTGCTCAGACAGATCAACGAAGTTGGGCCCTGGTTGGAACATCTGACAACCTGACTAATAACAGTGTCGTCGAAATCATTGCTCCTGACGTCAGGAGGGAATTGACAACATCCACGATTATACATTGCCCTTTTGCCGAGCAGCTATCTTGTTTTTTTTTTTTATGCCGAGGGTTGCAAGGAATATTGATCTGATCTGGGTTCTGTTGGACAAGGGACAAACCCGTGTGATCCCGCATTCCCCACCCCATCTCAACTTGACCCGGCACAGACACAGTTCGGGCCGAGCTCAGGTACAATTTAACCAGGAGTCCGTCCATAGTCTGTCCCGGCATCCGATGCAGTTCGACCCCGGAACCCGGTAGTCTGACCTCACAGGACTCACGAATTCCAGGTTGATTCTGACCTGTTAGTTTGGAAGAATTTACAAAAGGTATAATGTCCTCAGAACTATCGCGACAGTCACTCCAAAGAAAGCGGATCGGTCGTAACGGGGCAGTTGGACAGCATTACTTTGCCGAGGCCGTTCCACGACTTTCGATCGCGCTCTGAAAAAAAAACTATCAAAAGTGGAATGAATGTTTCCCGCGCTTTTTATGCACGCTTTACCCCTCGCCATCTCCCCCCCCCCCCCCCACAGATGACTTTACAGGAGATCCCAGCTCGCCTGGTCATGTCAACCTCTATCCCTTAATTCCATTCAAGTCACGCGCAAGTGAAGTGGTGGATCGAGCTCTGAATACGTCATCGTGACGTCAAAGGTGCCTGGATGGGAGTCGGATCACGTTTATGAGGCAGATCGGATCAGTGGTGCTGTCTCTCTCTCTCCCATGCCAGATCCTCGATTTTTATCTCCACATGGACGAACCTGTCCTCTTGTCTCGTCACGTGATCATTAGGTGGAACCCAGTCACCCAAATTTTAAAGGGGACCCTCTCTGCTAAATCGGGACCCAATCAACACAATTCAAAGTGAGTTGGGGGGACACCCCCAATTTAGTACCCGACTTCAAAACTCACAGTCACCCACCATTAAAATCAGACGCATTCACCCAAGTAAAAAGAGTGGTACAAGTCACCCAAATAGTATTAAGTGGTTATAGGCACTCACCCAAATTCAAAGCTAAACTGGGGACCCAAATCGCGAAGTTTAAAGAGGGACACGACCACCCAAACTTAACACCCAGTCACCCGAAGGAACTCAATCACGCAAAACTTAAAAGGTCTGTCAGGTGATTCTAAAATGGCATTGTGAATTATTTTGTCAATTAATTTGTTCCGCCTTTTTTTGCACTTTGCAGTGCACTTTAAACGGTGGTCAGCTTTATCCTTCACAATCGACAAAGACATCGTTTAAGAATTTATGAACCGCAAACCGCAAACTCCATCTCCCTGAAGAAAAATTGTAAAGGTCGGGTTGTCGATTGGCGCATAATAAAGGCTTTGTTTAAAGAGCTCCTTTAGCACAACAAGTAGCTAAGCACAAACCAATCCATTGCTTACCATAATAACAGGTAACCAGCCATCAAGGTGCCATGTCATAAATCCCGCCTGCGACTGGTTTCCTGCTCACGTTTGCCAAGCAGAAAGTAGTTTAGCGAAGTTTTCTGCTTTTAATATAAAGCAAGCTCTATGGAATTGGAGCCTTTGGTCTCCAAAAGATTTTTCCGAAACAGCCAGCCCTGTATAGAGTGTGATGACTGTCCTTCAGTGAATAATTAACGGTTGTACGTCTTTTTTTCAGGCCCACGGCTGAAATGTACGTATAGATTGAATGATAGGTAATGAATTCGCCAGTTTGACATGATTAGCATTTCCAGACAGCATTGTAATGTTCCGTTGATGCAGTGGCAACTGAACAAATAATGCATGGAGGGGGGGGACATAAAACAATAGTAGCGGCTTCGAAGAGTGAAAGGGCATCAGCTTCAGACGGAGTTCGCCCCCATGTTAACTTTTTCTTTATCCATCTTGCTCTGTTACCGAATTGATCATCTTTCGAGGTCATTACAACCTACCTCTTTCTGCTCGCCACACCCCACTTAATAGTCGAAATCGTCTGTGACGGTTTGTACTACAGAGCAAAACGCGAACGGGCAATTACGCACTCGACACTCGAAACGCATTGAGGTACAAAGCTGTAGAGCTTTTGGCTTTCTCGATAGTTGGATTAGGGTATGTGTGTTTAACAGTATACACTCTTTGAGCATGGAGGTCGAATTTTCTAGCTCCATGCTTTGAGCAGACTAGCGTGTTCCATTAACACTGTTTGACGAATAAGGTGAGCGCATACAGTTTGATCATTATCGGGTTTGGATCACCGTGAGGCGCTTCAATAAATCAAAAACAGATATGACCTTTTGGCTTTTGTACCAAACTTGAAAAAGAAATAGCTGTTGCAAACTGCTCACCAACCAAAAGGACCTGTGGTATAAATGCAGAAAATACTGAATGGCCTTTCGTTTCAGCTGAGATGCCTCCAAACCATTCAACCCCACGGTCTGAACATCCAAGAAGGAAATGACTAACAACCTTTTGTGTCTTTGCCCTTTCCTTTTTCAACGGATATCCCCCTCTTCACTCCGTCTCATTTACTAAAATAAGCACTTTTTCTTCCTTCTCACACCATTGATTTTGTCTTTTGAGTTTCCGTCCTCTTGTGGTTAAACCAGCCCCTTCCATCTACCCCCTTCTCAGTCTCCATCTTCATTGTTCATTCCTTGCTTTTTCTGTGCCCTTCAGCCTCTCTCTATTTTTCATTTCTTTCCACTTGACTGCTTCTTTTACACCAGTATACCTGTTTATGTGTGTTGCGTTGTCATTTTTAGCCTTCGAGAAAGACTCTGCTAGGGTAGAAAACGCCAGGCCATTTTATAAAGGGTTAACTGTTTGTTGCATCTTTACCAAACGTATTCATTAACTGTTGTTTAAAATAAAATAAAGAATTATAACATTTCGGCAAACATTGTCGAGACACCCACTGAACTGAAAGTTGGCTTAATGGTTTTATATCTGAAACTACGTATTGGTGTGTGTGTGTGTGTGTGTGGGGGGGGGGGGGTAACTTTGAAACAGGTATTCTACCTGTGGATTTATACCTGTCTTTGTCACCGGTCGTTGTAATCGAGAATTGAGTATGTCTTTGTTTAAGTATCAATATTTCAATACATCGATCCGCTTTTCCTCTTGAAAATCATTGCACAAACGGCTTCTTTTTGTTTTCCCCACTTGAGCGTGGATGCAACTTCTCCGCAACTGCCGCAATTGAAACGATATCCAAAAATGCTGATTTAGTTTTTCCCCCACCTCCTTTATCAGAAAGCACGGTAGATAAAGTAGAGTGATGCATTTGTGGAAGTGGTCTGTGTCGGTCGGTAGCAGCAGCAGCAGCAGCGGAGCCCTGCGGCCTCTCGGCATACGGACGGCCTCTCGCCGGTAAGTGGCGAACCGATAGGCTAGCCTTCCAGACCGGTACTTATCAAACTACCGACTCCTCATTACGGACAAGAAAAGAGCCCTCCCGAAAGCTCCTTGTTGAATTAGTTGATGAACAATAACAGGGACGCAAGTGGCAATACAGTGATCGTTCATTAATCTCTATAGCAGGGCGCTTGTTTCGCTCTTGCTCAAAGAGCCGAAGCGAGGGGGGCATCACGGATGGAGCAGCGCACTAGATGGACCCCGTCCCCGCAGCCCGCTTTCCAGGCGGATGCTTGTGGACGGACGCGGCGGTGGGCTTGGGCCTTCTCTCGCAAAACGGAACCCAAGTCCCCCGCGTGTACAAGCGCTGAGACGTGCGACACTTGTGCTAATAATGCTGAATAAATACCGAGGGTAGGGGGACCGCTGGGCTTGGGCGATTAATAATGAATTCATTTTCCTTAAGAGGCGATGGGGGAGAGTGGACGCGGGAACCCGGGCTTTTTTTTCTTCTTCTCCCCGCCGCTTTTTGACGGCACACGGACGAGGCCGGTGTTCAGCTTCTTGATGTAGATTCCTCTCTCTCTCTCACAAACACACCGTCGCCGGGCTCCGCCGCTGATTTTTCAAGACAAACTAGCTTCTCAGAGAGAGAGAGAGAATGAATTAAAGCCCCCTTTTTTGGCTTGTGGAATATAATTATCATGGCAAATATGACTCCAGATCAATGGGAACGGGATGGTGGCCTTTGTCTAGCTACGGGGCTGCGTGTTTTCTCAGTCTGCAGTTGTGACTGTGTGCAGTTGTCGTCCCCGTGATGCAAATTCTTCTTTGAAATCGTAGAAACAGATCCTTTTTAATTAACAAAAAAAAAATGATTCTAAAAAAAATAAAATAATCAAAGTTGATTAAAATCCTGCAAGTGAGGGCCGTTGTCGGCACGTGCTGACATTATTTTAATATTTCCATTGTCTTAACCACCACCTCGTATACACAGCTCATATGCCTTGTTATCCTAAGCTGGACCATACCACTTGTCCTATAGGGGGTGTTAATCAACAGGAGTCAGTTATTTGGTTAGGAGGGTGGGGGGGGGGGGCTGGACAAAACTCGGGCAGCATCCTTTGTGTACAAAATCGGTATGTCAGATGTCGGTGGTAAATGAAACCAACCCATAAAACTCAATTAAATAAGCGAACAAAATAAGCTTAAATTATCCCAGGCAGTACTTGTTCATGATTGTAATCAACACACTTAGATTAAACAAAAATATATATATATATATAATATGTATATACATTTGAAAACAAACCCTCTCAACATATGGAAAAAGCTTGTGCTGACAACGTACCACAGGGGCCTTACGACCAAACAGGACCCTCGCTGGAGTTCTGGTGGCATGGGAGAGGGTAGAAGGTGAAGGGGTTTTCTCTTGAAAAAAACTTAAGTAGCTTTGAGTCAAACCGTTGATGTATGACATTTCCAAAGTGAAAGTAATTGCGCGCTTCGTTGAAAACCAACGGAAGGATAACGCGGTCACTCTACCAACGCGATTTTGTTTTTCTACATAAGAAAAGGAGCCTGTGGTCGTGGTGAAATAAAACAACTCACAAGCCGATATTATAATTGTCCTTTTGAGAGAGCCGTCGTCTGTGAACTTGGTAGTGATTTAACTTCTTGTGCAATTTCTTTCCTTTGAGACGTGCTGACCGTGGTAATACTCTTTAAGCGGGGAAGAGTAATGCATTAAAATTTCCCAAATACCCTGCAACCGGCACGGCAGTTTGAACGCACCTTAATTAGACTGGTGCCATTGTTGGGTACCTAGTGCATTTTGTAGTCGATAAGTGGCATGGTGTACCCCCTCTTGGAATCTCAGGAAATCTGTAGAGCATTTTTTATGAAGGGGGGGGGGGCAGGGTACCGTGAAAATAATGTGATAAAGTATGGGAGCATCGGGGGATGGATACCCTATGCCCCAGACTATTAATCTCCCCAGCCTCGGTTTCATTTCATTGACTTTGACGGCTTCACCCTGTTAGGTCTACATGCTTTATTTGAGAGTACATTTTCTTGCAAAAAAATGTGCTGATATTGCGTATCATTCTATCCTTATCCCAGCTAGACCTCCCACGGTGAATTTCTGTTTCTGTTATTGAAAAATATATTTTTAAAAAGCTGTGAAACGTCCGTTTATGTATTACTTGTCTTGCCATTGTGTACTAATATTAGACAAAGACTCCGTGAAGTTTTCAGCTTCAAGTCTTAAACACGTGAAGTATATATCGTGGGCGGCAACTAGCACACAATTATCGCATCTTAGCTTTCCACTATACCCATTTTTTTTTTTAAAGTAGGCCTACTAATGGGCACGCTGACGAGGGCAGGCGGATCATCCAGAGAGAGAGAAAAAACTGCGTATAGTGTTGTATGAGCGTCCGGCGTGCCAGCGCGCTAAGTCTGCACACAGTGCCCCCAAAACATCCCACTACCAGCACCCTAGGCCGCTTTCCCGCAAACCCTACAGAGTCCGGCACTCACCGTCGCCCCCGCTAAACCTATACACAAAGATGCCCATCTCAACATCAGTGTGAACATTTCTCATAATTATACGGTGGCAAGAGAGAGAGGGAGGCTTAAAAAAGAAAAAGAAGAGACAACAAAAGTAGAGCTTCCGGGCGCCCGCAGTCAAACCGCTGCCGGTCGCTCGGCACACGCAGGGAAAACTAGAGGAAATACCCGGCCGTGTGGTGGAGAAAATTGGTCCGTGAGGGACCCGGCACGTGCTGCCCGCAAAAACGCCCGATTCCCCAAGCGATCTGATGCGCTATTTCGTCAGATAACCACGGGAATGAAAGCTTTTACGATCTGAGAGACCACGTTCTTGAGATACTTCCCTTCTATATACGAGCGGTGGGAAACTCATATCATTATCCAAGAACGTATATAGTTTTTTTTATATAACATGTCCCGCTATGTCTTGTTTGTTTAAACACTGTGTTCTCTCTGTATAAAACAATATGGCAACCATAGTTCAAGTTGATCTGTTATTGGTGTTACCCAAGTAACACTTGAGATAACTTTTACCTCTCCATATATTACTTTAACATAACATCACAATTAAAATGTAGTCCAACAGGATCGTAGTGCACATAACAGAAATTAATAATATTGGTAGAGGCGAAACAGAGATAAACTAACAGATTCCAAATGACAGGAGGAAGATTGTTCCAAATCATTGGTCCAGCAACACTGAATGCTTTTCGACACAGAACTTTTGTTTGCACGGGGATCATTCAAGTGAGTGATGTCAAGTGTGGACCGATAAAAAAAACGTGGAGGAGTGTATTGTCAATTGGAAAGATATCTAGGAGTAGTTTTGTTCGAGGATTTCTAAACAAGAAGAGCAAGTTTAAAATGTATCCGTTCTCTAATCGGTAGCCAATGAAGTTTCTCCTGGGTGATGGCGTATACTCCCTCAAGAGTGCGGAACATACCAAACGAGCTACACTATGTTGTCATCTTTGAACGGTGTCCAGTTCATGTGACGTAGCACCAAATAAAAGACGATTGTCATAGGCAAGGCGAGAGGGGGCTTAACAAAGACTCTGCTTAAGGTTCGTAACTGAAAATTGGTTGATCGGTAAAGGTCAGAAACTTGATACCTACTCACATAATTAACGTTTATGTGAGGCTCATGAAAGGCTCATAAAGCTGTATCTCGATTGTAACACTTACTGTGCCCATTGCCGGCAACCGTAGTTTTTGTTCATTGCACAACGTAACTTATTGATCAGTTAAACAAACATATTCACAGACGTAGTTTCCTTGATCGTTGATAGTTTGAGCTCTTTACCGATTGGTATCATAGGTTTAAATAACAACCATGAAGATCCCTGTCAATTGATTGGAGGATTGTATGTCACGTGGTATTGTTTGATGGATTCATTACTTGTTCTACGTCACAAACCGTGCATGTTGGTAATATTCGTCGGTGCATTTTCGTCCCATCCTTTGTGACTATTGCACACTAAACCACACCATGCTTTATACACAGCAGTACAAAACGCCCTCATAGCGGATGCTTGACTACAATCTTATAATCAGTTTGTCTATTCTTATAGTTTAAAGGCACTGGACACCATTGGTAATTACTCGAAATGATTGTTAGCATAAAAACTTACTTGGTAACGAGCAATGGAGAGCTGTTGATAGTATTAAACATTGTGAGAAACGGCTCCCTCTGAAGTAACGTATAGTTACGCGTGAGGTCTCAAAATCAAGCATCTGAAAGCACACAACTTCGTGTGACAAGGGTGTTTTTTCTTCCATTATTATCTAACTTCGACGACCAATTGAGTTCAATTGTTCACAGGTTTGTTATTTTGTGCATATGTTGAGATACACCAAGTGAGAAGACTGGTCTTTGACAACTACCAAAGGTGTCCGGTGTCTTTAAGCCCCAAATCAAATTAAAAAGCTCTACTTCGATACTATTATATAAAACAATAAATGTCATATTAAATGGATAGAATATTTTCGCTTGGATGTTCCATTCGACTCGGCTTCAAAATGGAACATTCCACATTTTGAACTCATCAAAATATTCTCACCAGTGCACTCATAAACATTCATTGTCCGTAAAGCATCCACCGTCACGTGTCGTGATGTTACGAACCGAGTCTTTGTAACCTTGCCGCCACAGTGTAAGCCTACATTTACCATCGCATTACAGACAGTCGATATGGCCTCTAGGAGACACCGTACCCCGCTCCAGTGACTGTGGACTCTAGTTACCTTTGGGCTATCGTAGAAAATAGAACTTATCACATTTTGACATCATCGATGTAGGATTAAGACTCGGAAGACCAAAGGACTTTAAAGAGCATTTACTGTACAGTGACCCTGCCATTCGTCATCGCTGTACGTTGTGAATCGCTGCATGACCCTTTTTGTTTTTAAATGTAGGCCTATTATTGAATAAAGGGAAGTGAAGACAAGGGTTGGCGATTTAAAAAACCGAAAATGTCTTGTTTTGTTGGTAAAGGAGATAATAAATTGTGAACCACGGGGTGTATTGAACTGTATTTGAGCCTGGAGGTAGAACTAGACTTCCAAGATTTGAGCGTCTTCAAGATGGGGTTGGGATCGACTGGTCTGATCCCATTCACTAGCACTATTGTTTTGCTGGAATTGTTTGTTCTCGCTTTAGTTGAAATTGGAGTGCATAAATAATTAGGAATCCGACCCAGCTGTTCAGAAATAGAGGCCCATTATTCATGTCTTGACAACCCCGTGACCCCATGACCTTATGAGGTCATCCTTATTACACGCCTAGTACCTGGTCGTCGTATTATCGATTTATGACTGCCAAGTGGGTCATGCGTCATTGACACCAGACTCTTACAATATTCCGTTTATCTGATTCATTGTAATCCTAAATACAACAGGCGTGATATTGGAAACCACTTGACCTTTGCCCCTTTTGGTTTGATAACAGTCTCCAGTACCAGCAGTAAAAAAAAGAACTTCGTCACGAAACCGAACGAGCCCCTCTTCTTCTAAAGGTCAAAATCCGAAGCATTACCCTGGACACTTTGGATGACGTCATGACGCCACGTCGAAGTGGTGGTGTTTTTTTTTCTCCGTCTTCTTTTCTCCTCATAATCATAGCCCTGTTTAAAGCGCGGTGTATGAGTGTTACGGGCACCGTGAGTGACGGCGAAAATCCACAGGCGATTCGTTCAGCTGTTTCTCGAAGGGGGTATAAAATGGCAATTCCCCATCTTGCCATGGGACATTATTCCTTTTAGAGCATCAGGAATATTAACCTTTAAGAGAATGTCGAGTAATAAACCACAATATAATGATATACAGTACGATTGCTAAATAATAGTAGTAGTACTTGGTTATTGTACAGCACACTTATAGATCAAGGCGCTTTACAACTTTCTATCCCTGTTCATCAGGCAGACTGAACCAATTTACAAACTTTCTCAACTCCCTGGGGAGCATACAACCCCCCAAACTGCTTGAACCATGCTTTATCAGCCCTCTCAGGCTGCCGTTTGCACACCCGGGTTAATTAAGAGAAGTAGCTATATGGTTAAGTGGTCTTGCTCGAGGACTGAAGTGTCATGACCAGGAATCGAACCCACTCTCCGATGATTCAGTCATCGGAACATAATGTCCGAAAACAGATTTTTCATGTATGTTGGATAAATCTTTACCACGAGGGAGTGAACTTAAAATCAAACAAAATAATATAAAAGGTGTTTTTTTTAATTTAATAAACGATCATGTATGAAATACTATTGACATAAATGCAAAAAAGCAAGGGGCCAAGTATGGATCCTTGAGGTACCCTGAGCTAACTGGTAGCCAACGGACGAGACTCCTTTACACCACGTGTTACACGGTCAGATACAAATCGGTCTGATAACCACTGAAAGACGAAATAACCTTTCGTTTTAAATTCAAAATAAGTAAAAACATTTTTGTGAGAATATGTTTCAGTCTAGACTCAGTATCGATGAGATAAGAACATTGTAATACCTGGGGGAAAAAAACAACAACATCAACAACAAGCCAACCATAAGACGGTATCTATTTATAGTGTTATCAATCCAGTGGTGTAACCAATGGTGGGCTAGAGGATGGGGATGTGGGGACGTGAGCCTCCAGCTCAGAACCCACTACCCACCCACCCTCAATTAAGAAACTGAAAACAACTGATTATTGAATGAGTTCCCTACGCCAAAAAAACCCTCTTAAAGTAAATCACGAAAAAACACAAATGATCACACAAAAGTTCCCCCTGCAGAGTCTAAGGACATAATATTCCGCTGAACAATTCCCAAGGAAATTGTCAGTTGTCCTTCTCCCCAATCCATTGCCGTATCCTTTAAAGGAAGTGTTTGATATTACACCCCCCCCCTCTTCCCACCACCATCATCATCATCACCACCAGCCTTTACTGCATGCCGCATTTCACTGCAATCTCATCTGTCCGCTATGATTCCGAGTTGTGATAATATTAGTGCTCGATTAGTGATTTGACATTTAAGCTTTCGGGTTTGTACATTAGCGTACACACGAAAACCTCTCAAGTAAAGCTGTACGCCACAACTTTGCGAGAGAGAGAAGAGAGAGAGAGAGAGAATGCAAGGGGAAACAAAACATACAGGGAAGGATAGCGTGTCTTATAAGTGGTCAAGGTTGGAGGCCTATTTAAAATCATGAGGAAAACTCCTTTTATGCAGCCATTTTGGCGCGCCTGTGACCGCCTGACATTTACGCCGCGCTGGAAGAGGACTTGTGTTTTATATGTAAACGGTTATTACATTGGCGTGTGTGAAATGAAATGAACAGATTCGGGATATTATTTACAGTCGGTGAGTAATGGGATTCATCTTCGTCGGATTCCCCGTGGGCTTTCAGGGGCTTTGGCGTGTCTACGCATATATGGGGCCAGCCTATTTGCCTTGCAGCCATCTTGTTCGCTTCCCTGTCTTTTAGCAGCACGATTGCAGCAGTGGTAGTCTAGAGGGCTAGGTTTTCCATTGCCACCACCTTGTTTGGTTCCCTGTCTTCTTGTATCACAATACAGTCATGATTATCACGAGGGCAAGCTTTTCCATTGCCACCATCTTGTTTGGTTCCCTGTCTTCTTATATCGCAATACAGTCATGATTATCAAGAGGGAAAGCTTTTCCCTTGCCAATGGTTTGGTTCCCCGTCGTCTACTTTTCTACTCTTCTTGTAGCACGATTACAGCAACGATAATGTAGAGGCCAAGCTTTTCATGCAATCTTGTTTGGTTCCCTATCTCCTAGTGGCACTTACGCCAATGACTCTCCACAGTCTTGTTTGGATCTCTGTCCTCCATCAACAGACCAACAGACGTAAAATAGTCAGATGTTATATTTCAGCTTTATGTTCTCCACTAATTATACCATAATACTTTCCTCTCAACCTTCATCTTCGAGGCTTACCTCCTCCGCTGCATCTTCATTAAGCCACACCCACTCCCCAATGATCATCCAATCTCCTATGACTAAACGTTGTGACTATAGAAACCAAACATGTCCCCCTTATTGTGGGTTAATTTACATCAGGAGCGCGCTACAAAAAAAGAAAGAAGCAGAAAAGAAAAAGAAAAAAAATCCAGAGCCGCAACTTCTCGCCCACCCGCAATTAATCTAATCTCTGGGAGCACCAAAGATGCCCCCAATTCCCAGGCCTTAACCGTTTCATCTTTTAATTCCTTTAATTCGAACGGGGTTGAATTGCATGGCCCTGGTCGTGTGTCATCGCAGCGTCTGTACAACAGTCACCATCAGAGCATCCACCCACATAAAATTTCCACTGTACGGGATGACGTGCCGCTCACGGTGAGTCTCGCGGAAAATTGCAGCTAGGTCGGTAAAAAAAAAAAATCTGTCTTCTTTTTACAAACTCGTATTCTTATTCTTCTGTGATAAAGCTGCCGCAGCTAGGAAAATCAGGTTTAGTGCTCTAATGCCACACAGGACTCTCTGCAATTGAAGACTCCGTTGTCTGCAATTTTTTTTCTTCTTGTCAATGAAATCTGTTCAGATTTTCTTACACACAATTTGATACTATTGGCACACACGGCGGGATTCCTGCGTGCATTGGTACGAGGCAAACGCACGCGCTGCTAAAATGCCCTCGGAGGTTCCTCATTATATCTATATGTTGTACATTTTTATTTTAGAGAGCAGGCGAATCTCATGTTCAACTCTCGCGAGAACGCTAACAAAGGCGGCGTTTTCCCGCCGAACCCTAAGCCCTTTACCCTGCCTTGATTGTAACGCAAAGTGTCAAATTGATTTCAACAACTTCATTTTTTTTTTTAAGTTGATACTTAAAGGAACATTACAGAATTGGTTGTTGCTAACAAAACAGTTGCTGGCAGTGTAAGCACTTTATGTAATCCACCATATACATAAACTGACAAACCTGTAGAAGTTTGAGATCGATCGGTCATCTGGGTCACAAGAAAATAGTGAAAAACCGATTGCTACATTTGCATGAAATCATATAGATTCAACAAATGAATAAAACGCTCACTGAGCGATAAACTCCAATTGGAAAATTAGTTTATTCATTTCTCATCAGATATGGCATTTCAGACAGAAATATTTCAAGGGATGTTTTCTACTATCATCATCATTAGACCGTGTAAGTTTTATGTAAATCTGTGATCAAAAAGTATATTTTACAAGTTTTTTTTCTTACCAAATCTGTAATGTTCCTATAAAAAAAAAAATTTGCAAAATTAATCCACCTGAAAAATGTTTCTGACGAATGCCTAGCCCGAATAATGGCTTCGCCAGTGGCTACGGCTGGAAGGGCGAAAAGTCATATTCTACAACGAGTGTCGTTGCAGCCAACGGCCCATAGCCGTAGCCGAAGTGGCTTAATTAGGACACGGTTTGGACAATGTAAGGTAATTGCGCCCTAAACAAAACACAACACGCAATCCAGGGATTACGTGGTTTCTGTTTTCACCTCGTTTGCTACATCAGAGGTTTCAAATTTAAAGTGCACGACCTTTAATTAAAGGTTTCATACAGGATTGGTAAGGATACAAAATATCCGTTGTTTAATTTTACTCTGAGAGCTTACTGACTATAAAGTTCGTACTAGAGCCATTTTTTTCTGTGAAACATTTCCCTCCGAAATGAAGTCATTTTCAAGAAAACTGTATCTGAAAACCTAACAAAATGCAACAGCTGAATTTGGTTGTTTCAACCAAAATGTAGGACAGTGTGTTTACATGCGGAAAATTGTGACTGTTTTTTTCTCACTATTTTCTCCTGAGTCACACAACGGATTATATAAGCCTGAATTTTGTCAGCTCTACCATACCTCAATCCCGTTTTTTAAGAAAAAATCATCACAACAACCTATCAGCGATGCTTCATGATAATATCATCCGATAAAAAATGATAAATATATTATATTTATCATTTTTTATCGGATGGTCGAGAGTCTTTTGTGATTCTGTTAATTAATTCTGTCCTTCGTGCGTGTGCTTCTCTTGTGCATGGCAGCTAGAACTTCCAGCAATGCCTTTCAGTTTTACATGCATCAAATCTGAAATTAAAAAAATCAATTATGTGCCAAATGTATCAAATAAATATTACATGATGAAGCTATCGTGCCCAAACTTGGCTTGACGGTAAAAAAAAAAAAAAAACAGTCTGGTCCATCCTGTGCATAATGAAAAACCGGTATTCACAAACACACATGTATCGTCAGGTTACCCGATCAAGGTCTATACGGCGCTCCATACACAATGCTGTGCCACCCCGTCTCTACGTATACGCTACGTGTCCCGTCTCAGCTGCCGACGCGAAATGTTTTATTCCATTAAAAAAAAGGGTCCCTATCCTATCCGCTGAAACAATCAGCACACACCACCATTGACAGGTTTATTTGTTCTGCGATCATAAATGCAAACGCCATACAACACTCTCCCACCATCTGTTTTCAATTATACTCTCTCTGTCCACATTTTTATTAGCCTGGCAGACCCTTTTTTTTTTTCAATCATTCTTTTTATATATATATTATAATATGCCCACGAATCTCCCCGTTATCAAAACATCTCAATTTGTTTTGTTTTGTATAGAACATCAATTTACATTGACAAGAATTGATGAGAGTGGACTAAATTTAGCGGGGTCTTTGTGGTCAAATATAGACGCGAGAGGGGTAGATTTTAGGACTGTATCCGGATGGGGCAAAGAGTATAATAAAGATAAGACATACAGAACTCGTTCCCCCTTATCCAAAGATGTTCCATTTATACTTTTCTTTGTTGCCTCTCTGTGAAATCGATATGGGTGAGAACACAGGAGAAGATGCGGGGAGGAGAGAAGGGGGGGGGGAGGAGAGAGTCATAGAGAAGGGAGAGGAAGAAGAGAGAAAAAAAAATCCTCGTAGAATACCCAAGCTGTCAGGACGGCTGCACGCTCAGCGCTCTTTACCGCTTCTGATTTCTACGAAGCGCTCTCCGTGAAAGCAGAGCCGGTTCCCAAGGCCCTCTCGACCGTTTCCGGTTGCCATGACAGCGGAAGTCTTCCCTCATGACGTCATTGTCCGTTGCTAGGCAGTCTGTAGTCCGTGGCTTCGGGGATGTATGAGTCATTCTTGGATAATATGAATGCCGCATACAATCTCCGCGTATATGGAAGCACACACGAGAACGTGCTCCGAGTCGTCCTATTTAATGTCATTTTCCAACCAAAGAAAATGTCCCAATTTACCGGCTTATTTCTCTTCTCAAGAAGCGGTGAAATGACATTTTATTATACACGGTCCTCTGTGGGTGGTGTTTTTTTTTTGTATTTATTATATAAAGTCGTGTATCAACTTGATAACAAAACAATGTTTCTGTGAAATTCAGACTAACGTCTACTTCCTCGAACAATAAAGACCGTTCTTTATCAGCAAATGAGATTTCTCCAAAAACGTAAATACACAGTCTCGTATGAACCGATGACGCCGCCTCGAACGTGCCCGTCCATTACTTTACCTTCTTAATATTCCAGGAATTTGACCTTTTTTTTGCTTATATCCCCTTGGCTGTTGAGCTTGTCTGTATGGAGATTTCTTTTTAACACCAAACCGTGTTTAATCTGCTGCAATCTCTGATTTATTTCTGGGGTATAAGGGGAGCTGGAGGAAGCCTTGTTATAAATCGCAAACCATGGAACCCCCCGCCGCACCACCGTATTTTAAATCTGTAATGTGTGATTCATTCTTGCTTGCCGTTGCCCTCAGTTGACGCGCTCTGAAACGTGAATCAGGTGCATGGGAGTGGTCGTCAGCGGGGAGGGGGGGGGGGACTGCTCTTTTTGTGACTGTACCTCTTAATAATGATTTGTTGTGGCTAAGGATTTCTACAGCATTGGTTATAAAATGCAGAATATGCCTATGTGCCACTTGTGTGCTTGTTTTGGAAAAGAAAAAGATACTGTTTGAC
Organism: Pycnopodia helianthoides; assembly: GCA_032158295.1. Classification (NCBI taxonomy): domain Eukaryota; kingdom Metazoa; phylum Echinodermata; class Asteroidea; order Forcipulatida; family Asteriidae; genus Pycnopodia; species Pycnopodia helianthoides. The sequence goes on along the minus strand of CM063253.1, from coordinate 14,865,680 downwards.
ACAAGTAATTTGAAGCTCTGTCATGGTGTACACAATATAGCTCTTTGGTAAAGGAATGTCAACACCTTGCTTAGCTACAACGGTAAAACTGGTAAAGCAAACAAAGTGGAGTGTGATGATGCCATTGGTCTTTCCTGTGAAATGTTGCTTAACATGTGCATGTAAATTTCGCTTAGCACATTGCCTCTTTGAAGGGCTTGTGAAAATGAATCCCGTGCACACGTCAATGAATATCCATGACTATTATCATTGTTGGACACAAGGATTCCTTATTTACGTACGTGCACAAAATTAATAGACGCATTAATATTTGCACGTGTAGTAAATATAGTGTAAACTAATATTGTTAAAGTTTTTAAATAAAGCTGTGTTTATGTTCAGTCTTAGTTTAAGATAATTATGTCAAAATACGAACTGTAACCCTGGCTCTGGTCGCTATTGTTGTCTTTTGTACGTGAATTGAAATGTTGCAATATTCTTTATAATTGTTTAACAATGCGTACGGATTATGTCGGTCTTACAACAGTACTTAATAATCAAGCATGTTTTTATGACGTCACGGGTACTGACCACAAAACACAGTTGATACCAAAGGCATTTGTTTCGTCACGTGATACGCGACTATTTATAGATGCACAGGAACGTGGGGTCGAACTGGTTTATTTTCTTTCCTTCATAAAAAAAAAGGAGGAACAAGGATGTTTGGACAGATTGTCACAACCGCACTGCTTTTTTGGTCGGAGGTCTTGTTATTATTAGGTAGAGGAAGCGAAGCAGAATAGCAATCGCAGTGACGTCCACATTTAGGTTTCCGTCTAACGGTGAAAATAGTTGCAATAAGAATTCCCATCGCGTGCATTATAAGGGCCATGTCACACAGGGCAATTTTTTACAGGCCAACTTGGAGGCAACCGACTGCACTGCATGCACATGTAAAGACTCGGGCATCACAACATACATTTTGTTGTTAGTGTCTTAGTGTCCCCAGCACGGCACAAAAACTGACATGTGAATGTTTGGTCTTCATAGAGATTGCCTGGAACTGGTTGCCAGTAAATTGCCTCGTGTGACATGGCCCTTAGACTATGGCTACTTACCAACCATGGGGTCTATAACTCGGGAATGATTTTGAAAATTTTTCTTTTTTTTCTACCCAGTGTACTCCCGACCCATTTTTGACCGAACAGAGAGCCTTGGGCACGGCTCCCTCACGACAGTTGAAAGGACTGTGTTCCTAACAACACCCAAGTCAATATTTTTCTAGCATGATTAATTGTAGCGACTGAACACAACGTGCTATTTCTTGGGTGGGTGCTATAGTTTGTGCCTAACTAACACACGCACCATTATGCTCTGCACTGGCAAAAAAAAAGAAAAAAGATTGCACGATGAACTGATGTCGTAGCACCGCACTGCCATTATTTACACTCTAGTCTCTCCTAATAAGACCTTGTGGGCGGGGCTTAGCGTGTGACGTCATAGCAACTCTCGGTCGCCAGAAGCCGAACAATAATACTAGTACTAGAGCATTGCGACGGGATTGGGTCGAGTCCATTGTGACATAGGGGTGTGAGGAAATCGAAGTTTACAATCTAGCACGGAGGGGGTGGGGGATGCAGGCACATCGGCGCTAATGCAGATTTTACTGAGAAATTGACTCAAAGATTCGTCGTTGTAAATTCTAGGTACTGGCTTCGCTTGGCAACCTTTTTTTCTCTGTTTCTCTTTATCGAGTGATGCAGAGTTATTCACAAAATCAAACACTGACTGTGTGACAGAAACTGGCTGACTAAAGAGAAACAAATCCGGTTTGTGCCGAGTTTGAGTACATTTTTTCCAGTAAAATACATAGTGACGCCATGAAGCATTCAAACCAATTTATCGTTCCGCGCTAATATCGAATGAAGAACATCTATTTCCAGAAACGAAACAACCGTTCCCATCGTCATGATTAATCGTTGTGTGCATGGAAGAAAGATCAGCGCAAAAGAAGAGTTACAGTCGAAAGAGCATAAGCAATTGATGTGCAAAATTGTGTTTTAGGAAAACTGAGCGTGAAACATTGATCAGTTTTCTGCCATTCATAAGTCATTATAGGAAGGTTAAATTCTGCATGGGAATGGCAAAACATGTCTTTTGAGGCTGACTCTAGCAACAACAATGTCACAATGATGCTATTTTGTGTGTGCCAGCGGCCATTTTTTATTGCTGACGGCCTTTGGTTACGGGAAACAACAGGATATTGTGTGAGCTTAAAATAATCGCGATGAGTTTTACCTTCTTCAAGGTACCCGACGATATAAGTAATAAACAAATCAATAATAATGGTGATTCTGTTTTATTTTCCCAAACAAATAAAACACACACACACACACACACACACACACACACACACACACACACACACACAGATTGATTCTATTTTTGCATCCCTGTGGAGACATCTTTTGTTCTTTCCTTTGTCCCTGTAGTTAAGAATCTCCCATAGACTTGTACACAAATGCCTTGTGGAGCAACCCAGTTTTAGAATTTCCTATCTGGAGACCCTTTGGGGTTGTTATCCCTTTTCTGTTTTGTTCTCGGTCTCCACACACACAAGTGTGTAATGACCTCCAATCGTGGACCCTCCTTTGTTCAACTCTTTGTCCTGACAAACGTGGCCTCCATTGTTTTCCTTTGTGATAGCAAACGTGGACCTATTGTCCCTTTTGTTGCAAGTCCTCGGTTTGAATGTCACTACAAACTCACGCAAACATAGATTGCAATTCTTTGTCATGACCAGTGCAAATTCATTGCACCGATGGCATTGTGAAACCAGTTAACTTGAACTGAGTTGAAGTGGAAAGAAATGTTTTGAATTTTGAAATATCGTTGTCCCCGAAGAAACACGAGAAGAATCATTGTGCGCCCATAAAAAGGTTGGGTCAATAGATGAATGAAGAAGAAAAATAAATAACAATACAATAACAATACATTTTAACAAGCCTTTCCTCGACGTGGGCGCATCCATCTTTCTATTTTTCCCATTCAAACTGGTGGTCTCCAAACCGAGGCTTGACGGTGAAATGAAAACTCGTAGATCATTCTTTGTTTGCAAAAAAAGAGTGACCCTGTACACTCCAGGGCCTTTCTGGTAGGCGAGATACTGCACTGGTCTATAACGGGAATTTAAAAATTTTGGGTCATTATTTTAACGTAAATTCAAAACTTATTTTAAAAAATAACAGCTGCACAAGTTTTGAGATGTACCCCCATTTCTTCACATCAAAAGTTCGTAAAAATGACACAGTGCAAAGTCCATAAGATTTGATGGTGTTTTCTTTTATTGAGTTGTGTACAAATCAAGTCTGCAGGAGGTCCGAGCTTTATGTGGCTCTTTTGCAAACATGTGATGCCACAGGTTACATAGTCTATAATGAATGAGAATAACAAGACTCGTAGTAGTGTTTTGGCTTAAAGGAACATTACAGAATTGGTAAGAAAAAAACTTGTAAAATATACTTTTTGATCACAGATTTACATAAAACTTACACGATCTAATGATGATGATAGTAGAAAACATCCCTTGAAATATTTCTGTCTGAAATACCATATTTGATGAGAAATGAATAAACTAATTTTCCGATTGGAGTTTATCGCTCAGTGAGCGTTTTATTCATGTGTTGAATCTATATGATTTCATGCAAATATGTAATCGTATTTTCACTATTTTCTCGTGACCCAGATGGCCGATCGATCTCAAACTTCTACAGGTTTGTCAGTTTATGTATATGGTGGATTGCATAAAGTGCTTACACTGCCAGCAACTGTTTTGTTAGCAAAAACCAATTCTGTAATGTTCCTTTAAGTTTCAGAGAGATGTATTGTTTGGTAACGATATGCAGGGGCCCACAAATCCCTTTGTGGCTTGTTTGGTCATAATCCTCGATAAGAGAAACATAATGCAAGAATAAACATTTACAAATGAAAGTAAAAAACTGAACGTCGCAGAGCGTATGACATTTCATCCAAATCAACATTAGACCTCCCATTCAAAAGGGATCAGCAAATGGCCCTATGTTTTAATGACTTTATGTATTATAAAATTCCCGTATATAGCCATCAAACATTTTCGAAGAAAAAAATCACAATGACGTCGGCCTGGGGCTCTAAGCCAGGCTCTCTTTGCATAACGTCACAGAATGTCTTTCCAAAGAGTAGTCAAATGGTATACCCACATAAAAAATAGAATAGATTCACTTGACGCGGATGACAACTCGTTATATTTTAATTACAGGCTGAATCCCCCCGCACACTTTTTTTTTTACAATACTATACGACTTCCTCCATGGAAACTAAAAACGTCTCCAAAATCATAAATGAAGTTGGCATGTGGTGGGTGGCCTTGACTAGTTATTGGTACTTTCGAACTGGTACTTGAAGTTGGCATGTGGTGGGTAGCCTTGACTAGTTATTGGTACTTTCTAGCACTACTTTCGCATTCAGTATACATGTACTTCCTCGAGTTGCAACTCCCTTTTCGTCGGAAACAAGAAACAATATATCGATTGTCTCAAAACACTTCAAAACAAAACCGCTCGCCTGATTCAACAGAGGCCAAACTAAGGACTCCCATGCCTCACCTGTACTTCCTGAACTTCACTGGCTCCCAGTTAACCAACCAACGGACCGTCGTCGAGACAGCACTCAACTTTGTACAAATAAACCAGGAGCAACAAGTTCCCATCTTAAATTTTCTGATGGTCTCGAACCTCAGCCGCAACCACTAAACAGCAAGGTTACCGCTCGGGGGTCCAATTTTGGTCACCCCTCGCACTACCAGGAGTATCGCGGGGACTGTGTGTTTTTTCCCCCGTTGCGGGTCTGCCTATGGCCCCATCCGAAATGTCTCATCTCTTTATTATCAATGTTATTATTTATTCGGCTTTAAAAACACATACAAATAACACACATTCACAATGAATTTGTATAACAAAAATAATATTAAAAAAAAAGCTAGAGGCATATAATGCCCGGAATTTTTATAAACAAAAATTAAAAACTGTGGCCCGAATGCCTTCAATTCCAATACCTCTTGAACAGTTTCAGGGACTCTAATAAAAACCTCTTTGTTTTGATCTCTGTTGTTATGAACCCTTTGGCAAAGGTGCTCTATTAATTCCTATATACAATCAGGAATCCCTGCAATATTGGGCAGCGTGGATTAATCTTACGTCATGGCACTCTGGAGCCATGGGTTCTGCCGGTCACACACGGTTCGTGGTCTGATCGTCTCAGTTCTTTGGACATTGTACTCCTCATTGTTGACCGACGAAGCCTTAGTGGCACAGTCGATGTTTTAAGACGACCCCTGCAGGTGCTAGGTCAATTATTGGCAAAATTTACCCGAAAATTTAGAATAAATTCAAAAATAGCTATATAAGCTTTTATTTAAGGTAAATACACGACAACATCCGCCAATAATAAGTGATTGTTAATTTTAAAACTAAAAATTAATTATTGTGGGGATCCTGGCAAGCCAAAAGGTTACACATTTTCCCACCCTTAATGTGTTATACGATTCTTAACAAGATGCAGGTTTTAGTTGCCCGTAAACGACCATTCACAAAGTATTCAATGTTCATGTACATGTACATGTACATGTGTACACAGTGGCGGCCGTCTTGTTGTACGAGTCGCGACCATCATCTTTGCTTCTGTGTGATCTCGGAGGTCTGTGTAGGAAATTCAGTCGCCCAGGTTAGACCATGCATCCCCATTGACTGCAGTGTGTAGTGGTAATACACGCCTCCGCAACGGCAAGATACTTATGAGCAAAAAATGACGCCTGTATTCCGAACCATTATCATATTGATTTTATTTTGGGGGGATGCAGTTTCTTCTCCATTAATCGGCTCATTTCAGGCTATAATCAACCACTAATTCGCTCCACCCTGGCTTGTTGCAATTGCTCTTTCAGAAATTGTAAAGGTCAATTAGTTAAGTACGGCTCCGATTATTAAGTATTAATTTACGGCAGCGTGGATTAATTATTTATTATTTTTTTACTACACCAATCCGGACCAGTACATCCGAGCGATAATGCAGCTCGCCTGGATGATGACGAGTGAAGGGAAACAGTCATAGGTAAAAAACACCCCCGGCCGTGAGCAAATGGATTCGTCCGCATTTTCCATTGGCGGGTGTTGACCTTTTGCGACTGATTATTATGTATGTGACCCTCCCACTTGCCTGACCCATGGGTTCACGCACAGAGTTTATCTCGGCGTTCTTCGCGATTTCATTCATAGAGAGAGCAGTCACCTGCTCACGTACGATCGTGTAGTGCTGTATACACGCACAATACTGTTGTGCCTTAGTAGTAGTAAAAAAAAAAAAATAAAGTGTACACGACGATTTACCGTGTTGTGTTTTTGAAACTCTTTCCGCAGCAATTAAAAAACCAACTGGTTAGAGCTTGTCTTGGAGGGCGTTCTCTAAGACCGACCATTTACCGATGATGAACCGACTTTAGCAGCGTGTAATCTTAGCATCGCCCGGCCGGGAGCTCTGCAAGCTAACCACTCGTGTGGTGTCCGGAGCGAGCAACGACGACGACGTCCAGCGGGTCTCTGTCTTTGAGTTTGAACGGTCCGAAATCGCCGTCAGCCCACCCCAAAGTGGACTAGCCCCATTGATGCCACGTACCGTCTACACCGAGAAACCTTGCTGTCCGCCAGCCATGGCTGTCAACTACGGCGTGGAGGCTTCCAACACCAGCAGCGCAGCCCGTGGAAATATGACCCTGCATATTCACCCAACCACCGGGGGCAGGTTCTCTATGGAAATACCTCGACACGCATCGGTCGAACACCTCAAGACCAACATTTCCAAACAGCTGCGAGTTCCAAAGGAAAGGCTGACTTTGTTGCATCGTGAAACGTAAGTGCAATATTAAAAAACTCAACCAACAATTTGATTTCAGCATCGAATTCCACCGGTAGTTTCCTGGGTTCACTGTGTCAAATATTTCAATGTATGTGTGTACAATTTTTACCATTCTGATTTATGCTGCGAAGCCGTGTGTGAAATGTGCACTGTGCTCCTATACAATGTACATGTATGTGTACATGTGATTTGAATACCAAGTGCATGGTTTAGTATACACATTACGTACATGTATGTACATGTACTATGTACACGTACATGTATTTAAATGATATGGTTGTACATTTGCTAATCCTTCAATGTGTGTATAGTATGCCAATAAGCGTACATGTAACCATATACAATATTTCCTCCGTGATACAACCACAACTTACAACGTATATGAAGTCATGAAGCAATATTCACTATTCAAGTGGTACATTCTGTGTGCGTGAATGAATCAAGCAAGTGCATTGGTTTGAACGCAATGTGCAGTGCATCATGCTAGCTAGTCACCAATTTAAAACCCCTGCCCGTTCTGAACTCCTCAAACTGCACTCGAGGAAAGACATTAAGGAAACCGACAACCCAAATGCGAAGCCGAATTTGCCATTCAGCGGAGCAGGGTCACTGTATGTTCACTGTTGACATTGCATTTTATTCATATTGACTTGGCTTTTACCAATAGCTACATTGGCATGGCATACCACTGAAGTCCTCAACGTCAAACACAGGTTCTCGGTTCCATGTGCATTTCTTTGTGTGTATCTACCGATATTATTATTAAGCTTCGCGCATTATTTTTAAGTAGTAAATCCTTGCATTAAATGTTGTCAATTTATTACCAACGTCTCACTATATTGAATGGTATGGTTGTACTTGTATTCGGAATTCTGTACAATTATTAATTTTTGTAATTGCAAAGTAATTAGTGAGAAATATTTGCAATAATCTCTTGAAACAGGGAACTAATATGTGTGATGGTGTGCTTTAATTTAATGCAAAGATTTGATTAATTGTCAAATTAATAATATGTCTAGAATTAGAAATGCGTACAGTAAATCCCAAGGGCGTTGTTACGTAACTTATCCCCCCGCCAGTTTTGTCCTCGGATCTATTCAAACCTGTTAAATAATAATATTCACGATTATTTACCATAAACAAACTACACAACCACCGTCAGATCACGAGGCGATATGAATGCCATGGATACATGAAAACTCACGTGTCAGTGGTACGGGTTGACCCACAAAAATAAATAAGCAAAAAATGTGGAATATTATAGAAAATTGGATTTAGCTCATTTTAATATAAGTCCTCTTGAATGTCGTACTCCCCCCCCCCCAAAAAAAAGGGATAGAGTAAATCCCCGGCCTTTGGTTGGTGGCAGCGGTTGCCCTGGCCAATGAGCTGTAAATTTTAGGGACGTGACTTGATGTGTTCTCCCTGCCCACGCCAACTAAATTAATTGGTGGACTGTTTCGACCCGTCGTGACTTAAGACAAAAAAATGCAAGTCGGCAATCGCACATAAAAATGCTGTCCGTCCGCGCTGTGTGGAGTACCCGGTTGGTGATGATTGTGCGCGCACTGTTGAGCCACTTACTGCCCATGCGCCGTGACCCATAGTGCCTCCGCTCAGTCATTCAGAAATGCGGCGGTTGCTACGTACGTCATACCGCCTCATCTCTTGTTCTCTCTCTCTCTCTCTCTACTCTCGCGCTATCCACCACCTCTCACGGGGGATGAATGAATGAATTGACCGGCTGCTGGCCGGCTTGCGCTGAGATGTGAACAGGAGAGATGATGATGTTGCTTGCGATGATGAGCATTTGGGAGATGATCAACGATGATGCAGCACGGCACTCGTTTCGTCACACGCGTGCTGTCATTTAACTTGTACTGTTTATACTCTGTAAGTTTATCTCCCCTCGGCTTTTAGATTTAGAATTCAGAATGCAGGGGGGTGGGTGCTAGTGATTCGTCACTACTTTAGATGATACATCAGATTGGGGAGGGGGGTAGATAAAGAACAGTTAACCTCTTCCAATTAAACGAGCTCACTGGATGTTGCTAGTTCATTGCAGAACCCATGTAACTACAACCACACTATATGGTGTTCTCGGCTGTATGGCAATGGACGTCACTTCCATCTTATCTACACGTTGTTTTTATTTGTGTGGTTTTTTTTGTGCACGTGGATGTCGTTTACTGAAAGGGCAAGGCCGTTCATTACATTTGTGATAGAAACTTCTGTCATCTTAAAATTGTGTTCATGGGAGCAGTGTGAAGATGGGAGGCAAGCGCAAGACCGCGAAGGCCCCTTGTCGTCGTTTGAATTTCAAGCCTGGCCTAATCACCGTATGGTCCCCCCGAACCAAAACGTGTAACGCCAATGGTGCCTTGCGAGCAAAAGAGCGTACGCTCGTTCTTGCATTAAGTTAATCCATCAAACCAAAACGGGCCCTTTTCTTATTAACGGGCAGACTCCTTCATTTCGAAAGTAGAATATGGATAACGGGTTAATTAGAAATTGAACACCAAGGAGCTGGACGCTTGGTTTGTTTTGATTTCATTTGGGATTTCAAAGAACGGCCGACTCGCCAAGAGTCAGCATGAGTATTTGAACGAGTTGCATATTCTTACCGCCTCCACCCCTCCCCCCTCCGTTATTACTAATAGTGAAACTGGAATTACTTGACAGTGATTTATGGAGTTGAAACAAAGGAATTAATCCTGACTTGAAAAGTATGAATGTGAGGATACGGTATGAATGATTTAGCTCGTAGAGTGGTAGTTTTTGTGTTGCTTTGACTCCGGGAGATTTGACGGGTAATGCTATCAAAGTCTGCCGTCCTGCAAAACGAAACCGGGGTCGCAGTTTGAGCTGAGCGGTTCCCATGTTTACCCCCATCCAGGGCATGGTTTTTAAACTGTCGGGGGCAGATAGAGGACTAGATGTGGGGGTGGATAGACTGTATATAATCCGCTTTATGGGCTGTGGGTTGGTTTTTTTTTTTGCCAAGGGTACCTGTGGAAAGACGCCAACTTTTCACTGCCAAGTTTTAACCCACGGCAACATTTCCAGTATGGGGGTGTGTCTACCCGCTGAAACCGATGACTTTTAACAAAAGGGGTTCTGTTTTTTTTTGTGTGTGTTTTTTGTGTTTTTTTGACAGGGCGAGGGCGTCCTCGCTTCGCATTCGTGTACACAAAACCAATGTGGAGCTTGGGGAAGTATAGTTAAAAACACATAGTCCAAACAATGGGAGGACAAAGAGAAGTCCTCACGTGACATTCAAACCGATGACGTATAACAGAAGGAGCTCGTAACAATAGGAGCTCAATGGCTATCACAAAGGAAGACAATGGGGTTCACGTTTGTCTGGACAAAGAGCTGAACAAAGGAGGGTCCACAATTAGAGGCCACGTGTGCGTGTGTGTGTGTGTGTGTGGTAGGGGGCAAGAACGAAAGGAAGAAAGATACATTTAATTAAATCAGCTTTATTTATGACGATTCAATTTATACGACCAAAATGGAATATGTATTCGGTGTACTGAAAGGCGGGGGTATTTAAGTGAAGCCAAACGTGAAGTCATAAGCACCCGACATGGGAATTTTGGGGGGGTATTTAATTCAAACGCGCAGTTGTATCTTGTGACGTTAAACCATTTTCTCACAGGGGTCACAGCTTGTACCAGTCCTGTGTACTCTGCAAGGTGTCGAGTGATTAATATTTAAGTGAAAGAAAAACTCTTTTGTCCTCCCCTCCACCCACCATCAGTTTGGCGCTCAACCCACCATCAAGAAGACGAAAGAAAAGAAGAAGAAACAAAAAACACACCACATAATCAAAATCATTATGTTCATGACACCGTCCTTCCACCGGGACCCCATGCGTCAAGTAATCGAGATCGGTTATTTGCTTTGTCTAGGTGTAATATTTTTGTTCTCAGCGGACAGCTTTTGAAAATTACTCCCGCCCCCAGCAAAACTTATTTACAATTTCCCATCCATGAAACGGGGTGCAACGCCCCATAGTTGAAAGATACACCGCGTGTGCATTCAACCGTTTACGCCCACTCCTGCAAAGAAAACTAGGTGCAGGTACAGGGTGACACTGGTCGATGATAATCCGCGTCGCTGGCGTCCAATTTATTTTCTTCAACAGTGTAGGGGAAAAAAGCCTGTATATACCACTCAGTACATTAACCGTAGGGTAGTCAATATTTATCTGTTCCAATTTGGATAGGAACTGCTATCTAATCAATCAAAATTATTATTTTATAAAACCACACACCAGCTCAACATTGCAGAGTGAAGTTCTGGGCCCAATTTTACACAGCTGCTTTAGCACACCAAAACTAGCCAAGCACAACATCATTACGCTTTTATTTATTTATTTATTTATTGAGACAGGGTAGCCTTATCAGTATTACAACTACTATCCATAAGGGTCCTGTGTACATAACAGTATATAAGTAAACCAGAAAAAAAATGTTACCAGCTAAAATAGCATTTCACGTGTAGTATCTGTGTCTGGTATCCTGCTTGATGCCGCTCGGCAGAAATTTGTTTAATTAAGCAATATGTTCTGCTTGAGCATCGCTATGAAAGTGGGCCCAAGATTCACACGGACAAGCGGCACCAGACTGTCAGTCTGTCAAGCCTCGTTTTGGGTATGAAAAACAACAACAACAAACAAGCAAAACAGAAAACAATGTTGCACCACCATCATCATCGTAATCATCATCATCATCATCATCATTTATCATCATTGGTCCCTAAAAGGTAATCTGTAACGAATACACCCGACTGATTGCGAGGCAAGCGCGTGACAAGATCCACCACCGAACAGTCCAACAAAGTCCCGGTGACAAAAAAAAAGTAAATCTTGCACTAATAAAACCAAACAAGTCTCACCGGGTTTGTCTTCAGAATGGATCCTGTAATTCGAAGCATCCTTGTAAATGTTTCCCCCTCGGTTTATTTTGGTTACAAAAAGTGGCTGGACACGGGAAGTCCGCTCGATGGAGGAAGTTTTTAGTTGGTGCTTCTAAACATCCAAGCTTGTTTCTACTTCAAGCAGGCTATCTATTTTAACCAGCGGATATTCCACATTCCAATGTATCTTCCTTGTTATTGATAAAGAGCATGCATGATTCCTTGACATTACAACCACTTAATGCGACTAATGCGTCGATACGCAACATCCTCTATTTACTTGAATTGGAAGAACTCTAACCAATGTAATACTTTCAAATTATTATGTTTTTGTCTTTCTTTAAGATAATATCAAACGAGAACACGAAAAGATTGCGTGCAGAGAGTCCCGCAAAACCACGGTACAATCACAGATTATGTATATTTAGCTCCTCGATACAATTCCACGGAGTATTGACAAGAAACTACATGTCCATGAAAGACTATTTCCTTAGTGGTTATTTTAAGTTCCTGTCAGAAAAAAATGGTTTTATAATTATACAAAAATGTAGAATTGCTGATATCACAAATTGATTAACCCTTGCGCAGACGAAATGTCAACCTTTGCCCCAGAGACCCGCCCTGTATCGACGGTATTCTGGTATTTCAATCTATGCCCTTATATGGTGTGCAACTCGACAAAACCACACAATTCCACCCCAAAAAATCCACTTTCGGTTCTTTCGAAACTTCGACCTCTCTCTCAACCCCCGACTGGGTGACCGCAGACTCAGCCGCAGAACATTTGGGGTGTGCTGTGAGTTCATGCAAATGTCAGGGAATGACTCAAGGGACGAGGTTGACCCCGTCCTAGCCAAGGTTCCTAACATTGTTTGACAAGAGGAGGCTTATTGTTTTTCGTAAGTGACATGACCCTTGTACAACTTCAATAGGGAACAGAAGTTGAGAGTCATGTCGACGTTAAGTTTCGCTTTTCAGACAAAGAACTCTAGGTACATGTACATTGCCAAGCAACACTGTCAATATTGATGGTAACAAACAATCTAGTCACATCAAAGGATGAACTTGAATCTTCTGATGTTTTTTACTGCAATCACAGACCACTGATTTTCCTGTCAGATTTTGGGATCGAGTTTACTTTGACCTGCTTTATCACAATTCCTGCATAAATAATGAGCGATAAAATGAAGAGGTGCTCTTCGCCAGCGTTGGCATTTGAGCCACAGACGGGTCAAGGGTCAAAGGTAATACTTCATCACTGGTTTGGGGAAGAGCGACGAGATAGTACCTTTAAGGCATGGATGAAAAAAATGTCTGTTGAATGATTTGTAACAAGGAATGTTGCTCAATTTAATCTTTGTTTTTACCTCTTTGTTTGACAGACATCTAAAGCGCGGGACGCTTGAAGAGAACCTCGTCACGGATGGCAGCAAACTCACTCTCCTCCCATTGGTCGAAAGTGGACTCGTGGTAAGTAGTAGTACAATGCCATGACAACGCCCCCTTTTCGTCATAGCTATCAGAAAGAGCAAGTGCGCATGCCCTTTCCAGAAATCTGGAAGTGATAGTGCGACGGGGGAAACAAAATTATCTAAACTGAACAGATGTTGTCAATCTGGTTTATTCAAACACTTGCCATGACATTTACAGTTGACTCTCTGTGGCGTGGTATTGACTAATACCAGAACCCCGGTTCCACCAAAAATCATCTCTGGAGCCACAAATTCGGGACCCCCAGATAGGCCCATATTTTTAATAGACACGTTTTAGAAGAATGGATAATGTTCCACATCTACAATAATTGCTCCTGTCTCCTAATTTTGGTTGACCTTATGATGAGAATTAATTTCTGAATGCTCTCTCGGTGGGAGATGGATAGCATACCAGATTGCATCCAAATAAAATGAGCTTCTGAAATACGTTTGTGACTTTATGTTGGGAGTGGTTCTGTAGGCCTATTGCTTTACTATTCTTCAAAGGTGCAGCCAGAGCGCAAGCAACGATCATTTTAGTCCATGTGGTTGAACTTTCTACTACAACCTAGTCACCTCATAGTCATACACTCTGCTTTGTAGAGATTTCACAAGAACACGCATTAAGTGCCTAATGACCTCCACTCGTGAACCCTCCTTTGTTCAACTCAATGCCCTGACAAATGTGGACCTCATTGTTTTCCTTTGTGATAGCATTCGTGAACCTATTGTCCATTTTGGTTGAAGTCCTCGGTTTGAGCGTCAGTACGAGTACACAAAATGATAGACATAGCTATCCCACATTCATCACAAGTCCTTAATTCAATTCGCATACACGGATCATAACCATTGGTGTAAAGATGCAGGCGTTCTTCAACAAAATAGTATTCGGGGCAAACCTGTATTAAAGTGAAACTTATCCCTTCTTGTAGCCTGACTAAAAAAAATCATCAATTTGTGTTGTATCATTACAGTCACAGCGGCAAGACCAAACACTAATGCAAGCACTACAGAATCTGAGCGAGACGCAGGTAAGTTAAACAGAGTCGACAGTGTTAATTATCTACTAATGTTGTGTAAAGGTTTGCGGTAACACAGTAAAAAATTACCCCTTTTGAGTTATTAAGTGATTGTGGTGCTTTTTTTTAATAACCGCCCAGTCATAGATTTCAGATAAGAAAAGAAAAAGTATGTTATAGAAAAAAGATGTATTTGAAATTGATTGAGAGATTTGAGCTGAACAGTCAGTGTCATTGGATATGCTGTTGGTGTTTTATAGACTGGTGCCGGCCCGACGTTTGTTTTTCTTCTTCTTCTTCGCACAGAGATAAACCTGTTTAACCAATACTGGCCTGTTTGGTGATCGGAACTAGGTACCCAAAAGTGCCATCCTTCGGATCAAGGACGGTCACGCCAAAGTGGCTTCGGCGTGTATATAAAGTGTAAATCCATTGGCAACAGCTCTGGTTCAGCTTCTTGTTTACCCTCCAAAAGTAATGGATGCACCACGGGTTGGGCTTTCCCGTCGTGTTGTTGGAGGTTGATGACGAGTTTACAAGAAGCGAGTGTCTTGTGTTGGGTTGCTTAAGCTATGTTGGGGGGGGGGGGGGGATCGAGTATTTTAGGGGGCGTTGGTGATGGTCTCAAATACACCCAAGTAACCCTATCAACTCCATACTAGGGATATGGCCCAGTGACCTTATTCCTATTTACCCGTAATGCAAAAGGCAGAGGAACTTTCTGATTAAAGAGAGACGTTATGGACGCAGGGTGAACGGCCTTAACTGCTACGCGTGTTATGGTGTGACCGAAAATAATAATAATGCCATTCCCGCGTAGTTTATTATTGGGAGTATTCTGAAATGAATACCAACGACCCCGGAGCATGAGTTGTTTCACCGGTTTTTTTTCCAGGGGTCACTAACCGCACAGAATAGAGGGGAGTCTGCCGTGGGATTAAGGGAGCCAGTGTGACATCGAATGCTGTCACCTTCCTCCCGGAGTCGACTTCTATTTCGGCTGACAAAGCGATGACTGAGAGATTTGCACTGTACTTCTCTTACACCGCCCTGGCGCGCTACCAACGAGTCTTTTTTGAAAAGGTTAAACACGTATATAAAAGTGTGCGGTTGGGTTTGATCCAAAAAGGAGGGTATATCCCCTCTGCTGTGACTCAGGCTTAATGGTTGATTCTCCCCTGCCTTTTGGGGGTTAACATTTTGATCGCAGTCTTCTCTGTAGTGTTACTCACTCGACTTCAAGTAACCGCTGTGAATTTGTCTTGGAGTTCTCACCAATCCACCGGGGTATTGAGTTTCCGTTGTAGACGTCTGGGTACCATTTCCCGCCTGTGGAAGTGTTGACATTGATTTGGCGTTCAATCATGCCATACAGTTGGAAAGGGGGGAAACACAAAACAGAGCGAGAGATTTGTCTGGAGCGGCTGTTGGGACAGGCTAGTTTCATACGAGATCAAATCCGAAACCGTAAAGAATTGATAGACTGCGGGGACGAAGACCATCATAGCAAACTGGTCGAAACGTCGCCTTTTAAGCTCAATTGATTCATGAGGCCTGTATTCAAGATCAGCGAGGGATGGGCTAAGAGTTTGCACTAAACCCTCTTCCAGTGTTCCTCACCCGCTTTAGGCCCCTACCTGTCCACCCCCGGAATCCCGCCGTGTTGCGCACAACAATCTCTATATGGATACAACATTAATGGAATTTGTTTGGTTTTGCATCAGAACAGCATCAAATAATTTCAACCCACACACATTAAAGTGCTGTATGCACAAAATGTGTCAACAACCAGGCTAGGTTAACAGCAGATACACTGACGGTTAACCTTTTGCTTAAATACTGTGTTCACATCATATCAAATTCCATCATTAGGTTTATCTGCAGACCTGTATAGAGCTTGATTTGATTTCGGTGCTAAGCAGTACCACCGAGTGGGTTTTGGGCAGGGAACCAGGGGGTAATGGGGGACGCAATGCAATGGCGGCCGGTCACCCGTTTCTGCTTAGTCGAACGTTTCTACGCTGAGCAGGTTCGAGTGTAATGCGAACTTGTGCCAGATCTGTAACTCATCCAGGATCCTAGCGTGTTTTAGCGACATTGATCCTTCATAATCATACACTGCGTGGGCGTGGTATGGCCTTGGGTTGTCAGGAGGCAAGCAGCATTCACGGAAAAAAGGGAGATACAAATTGTTGGGTAGATAATTTTATGAAATATAAACTGTTGATATAGTGTTTCGGTTTTGGGCACAAGCCTGTACACTCTGCACTCGTGGTGCTGTGTGTTCGATGGAGGAGGCCGTTACATGATTACGATCATCATGCGAAAGTGCTTTGATCGCTCACATAGCGATCTAGGTTGTTGCATTCTGCAAGGTCAAGTTGTTGCGGAGTATATGACAGAGCCTGAAGGTAGTGCACGCGAGTACATATTTCCTGCATAACAGTCACTTTCTCTCTCTGTACTGTATAGAGAGAAAGTATACATATTCTGAGGTCTTGATTTTCCCAATAACAAACGCCATGTGATGAGATCAACTGATCGCAAAACACTAAAAAAAAAGGGGGGACCCCGCCCTTCACAAAGCGCATGCCAAGCTAACCAAGATAAATGTACCTGACCGGAGGCCAGGCAGAACAATCACATCGAAGTAATGGGCGTTCACTTTTCTTTTTGAATTTAGCATAGATTAAAGAAAAAAATCAATTGTTAGGGTTGGCGTTTAGTTCAGAGAATGATTACACTCGGTGACATAACCCGTACGAGGAAATACCAGGCGTGTGTGGTAAGCTAAGGCAATGTCGCGTGCTGCCAACCTCGATTGTCTTTGTTCTAGAACCGGTTCGAAGCACTCGATCTGGTCTATGAATTTAGTTTGCTAGCATTTAGCAAAAATGAGTTTCGGTTTTAGCAATTAGGTCGTTAGAAATGAGTGTCTATATAGGCAGATCATCTTTACCGTTGAGGAAGAAGTTTGTAATTCAATCGAACATTATTTTTTTTTTTGAATGATTTGTTTCTGATGTTGCGTTTAGTTAAAGACAAGGACACCTTTGGTAATTGTCAAAGACCAGTCTTCTCACTTGATGAACCTCAACATATGCACAAAATAACAAACCTGTGAAAATTTGAACTCAATTGGTCGTCGAAGTTGCGAGATAATAATGAAAGAAAAAACACCTTTGTCACACGAAGTTGTGTGCTTTCAGATGCTTGATAAGTTGATTTCGAGACCTCACGCGTGAGGTCTCAAAATCAATTCAAATATTTTACTGGGAAATTACTTCTTTCTCAAAAACTAAGTTACTTCAGAGGGAGCCGTTTCTCACAATGTGTTATACTATCAACAGCTCTGCATTGCTCGTTACCAAGTAAGTTTTTATGCTAACAATTATTTTGAGTAATTACCAATAGTGTCCAGTGCCTTTAAAGGCCCTGTACACTATTGGTAAGATCGAAAAACATAAATGTTCACAGAATCACATGATTTAAAGTAAGTAATGGTAGAAAGGGTTCCTTAAAATATTTCTCCCTAAAATGCTATCGTTTCTGAGAAATGAGTAAAACAATAGTTTTTATCACGCGCGATAAAAACTTGATGCTTGAAAAAACAGAAAACACATAAGGTCTCTTTTTACTATTTTCTCGTGACCTCGATGACCAATTGAGCTAAAACTTTCACAGGTTGGTTTTTTCATGCATATGTTGAATCACACAACACATGAACACTGTCTGAAACCATTTTATCAGCTCTACCAATCCTGTATAATACCTTTAAAAGGAAAGGCGTATTATTTGTATGAAATGGGGCTGTATCTATAACCCACATTCGTTGAAGCAAATAATGAACGGATACAAAAACAGGAAACTCGACACTTATGTATAATGCAGTTTACTGGGAATGCAATGTTTAAGTTTGATTATTTACGTTCCCGTGGTTTACACAATTGACAAACGAAGTATTAGGGTCCCACATCGCCCCCTTTCCAATGTGCTTTTGAATAAATAAATGATGTCATGTGGAATAGGCTAAGTCCGCGAGGACTTCTGTTGGGGACGGGCAGCTTCAACGCCCCCTTAAAAAAAAAACATCATAAACATTAAATAATGATGTCATGTGTCGAGAAGAGGGCGGCATCGAGACGGGGCCGAACACCGCCATTTTTGAAAGAAAACACAATCCAATATAAACAAATGATGTATTTTGCTATTTTTTCGGGCAGAGCAGTGTAAACAACTACAAGGGAATCCATTCTCCGCCCGTTCGACGAAAACACAGTTTATTGTGACCTCGATTCGGGGTGCACTCCGACGCAGAACGCCCTCCTTCAAAGGGAAACATAAGCATTATAAGTAAACCAATGATGTCATCGGTTTGGATAAGGAGCCCCCCAACAACCATGTTTGAGTTGATAATAACTGCGTGGTAGCAAGTAAACACAGAATGCTCTTGTGGAGTGGGGGTCAGTAAACACGAAATGTGGCTGCTCTGGTGGTACCTCCGCCGTAAACTTGTCAAATTTGACGGTATATAAAGGGGCAAGGTTACAGGTAAACATAGTGATCTTTTCTTCCCCTGGTGCCAAGATAGCATACCGGGCACACTGCTCCGGAGGAACAAAAGGAAACCCGCTGTCCGACATTGCCGCCATGGTAGATAGGTAAAAAGTGCGACCTGCCCATTGTCGCAGTAAAGTTTGTGAATGTTATGATTTCGCGCACCTAAATTGTTTCCATTGATAGCCACCTACGCAACCCCGATCGTCGCCTACGCAGCGAACCCGTCGCACAAAGAATAATATTTAACAAGGTTGCACTCCAGCCCGGCCCCCGGACCCCCCCCCCCCCACACACACACATACAGACGGCGCATGCCTGCCAGGAAAATTGACGTTGTACTCGACACCCAGTGCGGGGCAGTTTTATTTCTCCTATATTGTAGGGTAAACAAAAATGAGGTCAAATTTTGAACAAAGACTCTACCACCAGTTGCATGCATGGGTTTATGTACTTTACCTTCAATTACGTACGGATAACATTTTTAGACATGACATAATCAACTCAGGCAGACAGCCCATCCAGAGCATGTGTTTATGTTTGAATTGAACATAAATAGTATCTACAGTCCTGGACACTATTTTCAGACGAAATTCGACGAATTTTGATAATGACAAATGTTGGCTCGGGGCCCATTGAAGCACAACATGCAGTTTACACGGACCGGCATTGTTCATCAAGAATCACATACCATTACATTATGAAAGAAAGACAATGCACACAGTGCTGCACTCGACAACAAAAACTAGACGTACCCAGGTTGTGGTTAGTTTATCCCAAATTACACCCTTTCCACAAAAAAAAACTTGTTTGTGAACTCTGCCTCACCTACGTTTTTCCATTGAGCCCCACCAAAACTGACATTATTATAAAACCAAGCAAATGTCATTGTCGATTTTTTTTCTGCCACTATATCAGCCAGCTATTTCAAGCCCGATTCGTTCTCCAGTTTTTCTCGTGTGTCAAAACGTGTTTGAACCATCGGAAGGCAGATACTCTAAGCGGCGGTGATTCACACCATGATAACGCATTGTAAACACACATTTAACTTTGTTTTTCAAACAACTCAAGTTTTCAATTGTTTGTCAAAATGTCCATCCGCTTGTTGCAAACAGAAACCGAACAGTATTTGCATTGACTTTTCCCGGTACTATTAGCACAAGTTGCTCGTGACCATTTATCTGACATTTCACGTCAATCTGTTTTAAAGACCAGTTGTATTTACCCAAGGAATCAACTGAAGAACTGCTTCATCATCGGTCGACATTTCTATACAAAAAAAAAATGGTTTCCCGCTTCATAAGTTTCATTTTAGTTTAAAGGGTACGTGACAATGTTGAGTGGCAGCTCGTGGTTTCGTTTTCACCCAGAAACTATAACAGCGTGCCGGACGAGAAAAACTTTCATTCAGTGCCTGGGAACTTTTTTGAACAACGTGAGTGGTCTTTCGATGAGTGTTCCCAGTGGCGTGATTCCGTTGTGTACACTGTAGTGCTTTATGGTGACAGTGCAAATCTAACCACTCGATCATAAACTCATAAAACCTGGTTGTATACCTATCAGACAATTATAACGTAGTATTAATGTATTAGCTTTTCACTGATTGTAACAGTTTCAATAGTTCGAGTTGTTTTGTGTTGTTGTTTTGGCTAGAGCTTGGAAGACTTGCTCTTCAAAGTTATGAATTATTTCTATGCTAAATAAAGGCACGGTGAATCTCAACTATTCTGGCAGGCTGTAGCGTGTTGTGCAGGGAAAAAAAATAGTCAATACATCCGTCGATGTGACCCTTTTGTCTGGCGTGTTTATTATTATACAGCGCAAACGACGCTCCACCATGACAATACACAAACCTTGCACATCTCTTGTTATCCTTGTAATTATCCCAAACGTGAACTGTACACCCCCTTAGTGGGAGGGAAGATCATGACGCTGGCAACCCCCCCCCCTTTCGAATAAAAAAAAACCAATCTCGTTGAACCGGCAGGGCTAAAGGGCCAAGCCACGCTATAAACCGTCACCAACGCGTCCGATCTTGCATAAGCCGTTGGCGTCCCTACGCCAAGCCGAAAATGAGCGCGGCTGTATACACCAACACAAAAGTTCTGCCCGAAGTTTTTTTGAACACCGGCGATTACAAATTTGAATTGTCAATAAAGTTGAAAGAAGGGGGGGGGGGTGGTTAAACCTGGACGCGTCGATATCGACAGAGAGCAGAGGGTAAATTCAGAGAAGCTAGTAAATTGATTAACACTTCTTCCAGTGGCCACTTAAGTATACACTTTGGTAACATTGATAAACACGCATGATGTTGTGCTGCACCAGTAAGAATAGTCGGAGACCGGATTTCCTACTTATGCAAGGGAACCCGAAGTACTTTATTTCGTCCCTGCATCCCAGTAACTTCGTAGTGTGACGACTATAGTTTACTGAGTGTTTGGGGTCGATTTCACAAAACTCTTCCTAACTTAGGACTAGTCCTAGGCAATGCTAAGAGATAGGACTAGTCCCAAGTACTGGTCCTAACTTAGGACCAGTCCTATCTCTTAGCATTGCCTAGGGCTAGTCCTAAGTTACAGGAAGAGCTTTGTGAAATCGACCCCTGGGCTCCTAAAATTACGCGGGAAACCAAATATATTTTGGTTTAGACCACTAATATTAATAACGGTGTTATTATATCAAGATAACGTTCCCATGTCTAGACAAAATTGGTGTTCCGTCGAATTATTTACAACCCCAAATGGAGATCTTGCAGGAAAATAATGCTACGGGGAACTGGTTTTTCCTGTTCGGTTTGGGAGATTGGAGGGCGTAATATTTCCGGTTCCAGATCTGAACAGCCGCGACCGAGACTTGGTTCCCAGGGTTGTTCTGCATCACACCATACACACAGAGACCAAAAGCCGCCCACATAATAATCGAAAGGTCCGTTCAACTTTAGAACACATCTAATGGATTAACTCACGAGCAGGGATAGACAACAAAATCACTGTTTCAGGAAGGACCAGATGTGTATTTGTATTTGTTTTGAGGCCGTGGGGGGGGGGACACACGAAACTGACCATTTGAATTTTCAGTGCTTTTAAGCACTGGAAATTCAAATTCAAAAGTGGTTTCAACTTCACACCGGTACGCTTTGGAGTGGGCGATAAGGTCCGTGTAATACTGCATTGTTGACCTCCGCAATACAGCACACTCGTGCACCATTCACACGAGCATTACGTCAACTCTATACAAATGCTATTTATGCACATTCTGCGTGTACATGTACCGGCACCGGTACATGACCATACCAGCAACCGCCCAGGTGGTGGGCTCTCAACAGCATCACTAAACCAAGTGACATACCACCAGCACACCGGTTGCCTGGTTGTGTAACTCGCCTCCCCCGCCGCTTACTTTGAATTAGGGAACCCTGACTTTCCGATGACCCCGTACAAAACAAAACAAATTGGCATCAAGGAAGTTTGGTTGAAGAATGGAACCCGGTCTCATGGTTGAACATTTGAAATGCCGGTAACAAAACACTAAACACACTCCACACTCCAATGCTCAGCACCATGGTATTGTGTTGTAACACGATCGTTGTTTCTATATTATAGATTTCGACCCACCCACCTACTTTTTGACCCACAATTTCGAAATAAAATATTTAACAATTTTGTATATATTTTGTATATTTATATTGATTATTTCGAATGGCCCCGTAAAGACGGACGTTGAATCCCCTGCTGGTGGATCAAGGCACTCGCTTTGGGGGATTTATATCTCTAATAACTGACCGTTAGAATTTATGTGAAGGTAGGGGAGCTCTTAAACCAACTTAATTAATAATTTTGTACGCCGGAAGCTTGCGATGTGAAAAGGGTTCCTTTTATTAATTTTTAACAGCCGCAAGGTCCGCTGCTACAAAATTGGAGTAAACAATAAAAATAAAAAACTATATTTAAAAACCAGTTACAATGGGGGGAAATGTATTTAGTATCGTCACAAAACTGTTTCTCGAATTATTGTAATCGCATGTAGATGTTTTCCTCCTTTGTTTTCCTGTTTATTTGGGTTAAGGAGGTGTTGTGATGAACATGTTCACACTGATTTGTTTGAGATCGTACGAAGTTTCCCCAAAACTAAAACGTTCGAATTGAAAAGGCACGCAATTTTAACGGGGGGTGCTTCAAACCATTTGGTATATGTCTCCGCCGTTACGTACTTGGGTGGTTTGGGGGAAAAGGGACTCATTTATTGTTTAAAAAAAATCGAAACTAAACTTAGACTGAGATTAATTTTCTGGAACAGATTTGTTTGGATGACGTGTTTAACACCATGATGAGCATATTTGTTAAAAGGCCAGACTTGATTGTAATCAGGCCACACACACCTCTTTCGCTTTGGTATTTTTGGGAGGATACTTCGAAGCTTTGGGTTTTTTCAGTCCAGTTTCCACCCAAATTTGGTAATAACAACATTAATTTGGTGACAATATGCCATGTGTCGAGTGAGGTTTGAGCGGTTTATATTTAGACCGTTACGAATTGTATTGGGCGCTGGGTCTGTATTGTAATACAAAGCCGAATTTTTTGTTGTCAAAGAAAATCATTCCACAACAAAACTTCCAGGGTCTGTTCTGACGTAAGGTCATAAACCGTCTGACGTAGGAGGGAGGCGGAGCCAAAAGAGAAGCAAGTCTGGCCCCGAAATCGTTCAGCATTACCGCCACACTCCATAGTACACCATGTAGTACACAGAACAATGTAGACGCGCCGTGTGAACTGCTACGACATGCATATTCATGACCGTGGTCCACGTCATAGCATGAATGGCGTGTGCAGTTTTTTTTTTTAATGCACATACCGACAAGCTCGGTGAACCACTTCGTGACGTCACCAGCCATAAAACTCCACACTGAAGATAATGTATGCAGCGTGCGTGGACGAGTCACCCCGTACAATGTTTTAATCCAATGACTTGGCTTACTTGTGTTTGTAACCGATTTCGATGACGTTTTGGCGGCTAGTTGTTTTCTTGTTTATGCGTATCAATAAAGCTTGTTGATATTTTGGTTTGATGTAAATCCAATCGCGGTGACTTATTTTGGGGGAGTTATTTTTAGCCCGGTGACATTATATTTTTGTTGTCCGCTCATCGTTTGTGACGACATCTCTTAACCTTTTGAGCAGTTTTTGTTTTGTTTTGCATCTTCGTGACATCCGTTAGCACGTGTGTTCCCCTTTGGAGACTTGCTTTGACCACGGTCGCCACGACGAGAAACAATAACATTGAAACAAGTTTTTCTAAAGGTCGGACTCTATCGCAGAACAAGCATTGACATTTTAGAAATGACAGTGCTCAATTGTTAGGCAATCTTTAAATATAATTTTGACGATTTTTTGTTGTTGGGAGCTTTATATAAACTGACGCACTACTGATTAAACGCGCGCCGCTGAATGTTAACATTTGTGGGCTACTAATTGCGTTGAGTTTGGTTGAGCTGTGAAGAACGGAGATTCTCCTTGCAGAAGAAATTAATAATAAGGTTGGTAAAGCAAACCCGCGGTCGAAATGTCTGTCCAACAACGAACTAATTGATTTAGCGTGGGTATATTTTCTGTTGACAAAGAGACAGAAACGGTCCGTTGATTCAATCACACGCAACCGAGGCTCAGGACGAGAATATATTTTTGGCGATGCATTTGTTGTTTTTCCCAGATCCTTCGACAACAGCCCTGCCTGCTCGACGGTGCAAGGGAGCTACCTTATCCCGGCAAACAAACCCACTTAGGACCGCGTGGGAGTCGAAAATAAACGGTTAAGTGGGGTGGTGGGGGGATTCTGCTTTGCGTTTGCCAGAGAAGAAGCACGCCGTGCCTGCCCCTAGGTACCCTGGGCCAACGCGCTTCCGACGGTATACACCCCCCTCCAAATAATTCCCTATCGTCGCAGAAAGGGCGGTCTCGAAATTAAACGAGAGCTCCTCCAGTACTGGTTTCTAAAAAGGTTAGAGGTCACGACCATGACCGTTGGGCAGCAACAGCATAGTGACTGGGATGACGCACATTGCCAGTCTGTTGCCCGTGGTCTTAGCAACAAGGCGGCGGTAGGTTCCTTTTGTAGTTCGGCGTTATTCAGCTTCGTTCGGGGTGGGCTGCATTGCCGTCGGAGGTAGATAGCAAGCACTTTGGTATTGCAAAGGGGGGAAAGGGACGTTCTTGCAGCCCCTGGCGGCAGCGGATTTTGCCACTAATTCCCTCCACACCCCTTTTTTTTTGGGGGGGGGGTGATTGTGTCTGAGAAGGACAGAGTATTTCCACCAAGACGTGGGTTTACTATTTGATACCGCTAAGAGACTTTTACAGACAGGTTTCTAGTATAATTCTATGCCCGTCGTATCATTCAGAAGTTCGGATGTATGGCCACGAACTCTCACTAGGCTAATACCACCTTGGAGATCACATCCCCGCTCCCCTCCCCTACCCCCTAAGGCTCGTAGTAGCGTTGATTTAATCCACCCCGGAACCAGACTATATACCCTCCTTCCTCTTCTGACATTGTAAGTACATCACGTTTAATCAAAAATTGTTCCTCGAAAGGCTAAATCCGACCCCAAAGATGGCAACAATTCCCCTGTGAGTGCTTCTTTTATTTAATTTCGTCTCGGTGGCAAAGGCTGGTGTATGAACCGGGCTTTCAGCATTAATTAAAACCGTCTGTTTTGATACCGTATAGGCACATAAAAGTCAGGTTGATTTTAAAGCATGTCCAAATACTATATAAACATTATCGCGGCGGTTGTCGGCATTCAGATATGATCTGGATAAGCTCTGCCCGATGAGCCAGTATCTTAAGAAATTTCTGAAACCCGAACCGGCCACTGGAATTCTGAATGATTTTTTGGTTTCGAAAGGTCATTTCTAATCCGAAGGGGTCTTCGGTGACAGTCTTGCCGGGGGCGCTTTATACACAGAGAAGGTTGTGGTGGGCCCAGTGTCTTTCTCCGTCATCTTCCGGTGCTATTACGCCGGGGCGGTTTGCATGTTGTATGCAAGCCGGCCGCGGAGGATGCTACGTCTTTTTTGGCGCGCGCGGGAAAGAGACAGAGAGAGAGAGAAAATGGCGGGAAGCAAGAATCTATGAATGGGATTCTTCCCCTGTGTCTCCTGGGGGTGTGTAGGCGGCGTTCACCACAGATATTAAACAAGTTCCTTTTATTGACAAAGCTCCACTTTGCAAGCTGTGAATATAAAAGACTCGGGCCTAAAAACGAGCATGCGCACAGATTACCGTTTGGCCATGCCCTGTGTTTTAATCTCCGGACGTGAATGGAAAAGCCAACACACACAAAAATCAAAACAACTTCTCAGAAGTTATCAATGGGAAACTGTCCGAGAGCGCGTGAATAAATTATCAACACTCCCGAGGGGACTGCTTAAATTGCATCTCTGAAACACTTTCGTATGTATGTATTCTTGGCAACAGAGCAATTTCTCAGGAAGCGCTCTCCTCTCCCGCCGCCCGGCCCACCTTAATGCGAGTCCACTGGCATCAACAATCTGGCCACCGCCACTGTGCAGCATGCAGCGACAAGTCTCGGGCATGTTAAATACGACCTTACACTGAGGCGTCGTTTCCGCAGCGAGGCTTAATTCCTTTTTTTTTTCGCAGAAAATGGAAAACGATTTCCTCCTCGCTCTCATCGTCAATATTTCTGTCCCAGTTTTTGCAATGACTCGCAGCGGGAAGTAAACAGACACTTCCCCCACGTTTTGCATTTGTCTTCAAGACGATCGACAACAGCCATGAAGTTCACCAGGAAACCTTTGTTAAAGGAGGAATTAATCTCACGATCGTTTCTTATTTTTAAACTACATTAATTCGGTGTCGGTAGGAGAGAAGGTAGACTTGAGGTAGTCTCTCTTTCTTCGCGATACGCGGCTGTGATGCAAGCGGTGTTTTTTTTCCTCTCATCGATCAGCGCACGAGCATCGGTTTGCATCACTCCGGCAAGTTGTTGTAAACTTGAAACTCGGTGTGCTTCAACTGTATTGTGATGCAAGAGTTGAGGCAAAAATGGCGTGATGATTTTGTGAATCACCACACCTCATTAATTCAACCCGTGTCCCTCGATTCAGTCAGTACCTTGAAAACGAAGCAATCGATACCCGGCATATCGGCGTTCGATTCGGTTTTAATCGAGATTTGGGAGGGAGCTTGATTGGCAAGGTCCTGTTTGACGTCATCGAATGGTATCTCAGACGCTCACGAGAAGGTCAAAGTTCAGTTAAAGACCCTTGAAATTCCAGAGAAGACAGCACCAGGGACAGCACGAACATTTCTTAATAGATTGATTTTCGTGTACGTCTGGTTTTCTGATGTCGTTCCAAGACTTTGCATTTTGCTCAGTTTTAATCGAATTAATGCAGGTGGCTAGATGTTTGAAGTAATCCATTATGAAAACAAATCTGTTTTTTTTAAGGGTCGCATGGACATTATTCGCATGGGTAGACGTTCAAAAGTCGGTCATCCTGATCGAGGTTTGCAATGTGCTCCTAAAGATAATACCGTGTTTAGTACACCGATGAAAAGTATATCAGAATTTGATACGTAGTAATTGCGGTTGACGCACTAATACTTGGACTGGTGCTAGTCTATTGCCGCTTCAAGATTCAGTTTGGATTTGTGGATCCGAATTGATATAGAAAAAACACACATAAACTACAGGTTCATTTCGAATGAACCGGATTCGGACGGACAAATTCTGCCTTGTACAATACGACCCCCAAGCCAATGCCAGATGATGACAACACCGTGAGGCTTTCTGGTGAGATGATGGAATACTAAGCATTGTGTGTCCCCCCCCCCCCCCCCAGTCGTTAACCTGCCATCCAAACCGTCACTCGCACCGCTCCCCTCCACTTATCGGGCAGACCGTGACGTCATTCCTCCAAGAATTCATTGATGCGAACCAGGAAGGGGATGCAAATCGTACCATCTCATCATGGTCATCATCATCATCGACGGAACGCGTTGCTCCCCGTGATATTGCATTTCATAGTTGTTGTGTCCTCCAACCCCCCCCCCCCCCTTCTTGTCTTTTTTCCCTCCTTGGCGATGAGGAGATCTGGCCTGTTCTCAGAAATGCTGTCCGCTGCGCTTCATGCCTCCGTGAAGGTGAATGAACCGTGGTGATAAAACGCCGAGTCCTTAAATGACGACGAGGGATTTTAGTCTGAGTATGGGTGAAGGGGGTTACGTTGGTAGCCACTCAATTGAGGATGTGCTTAAGATAGGTGCCAAGTGGTTTAGGGGTTCAAGAGATGCGAGTGGGTTTCACACATAGAGAATCTTCGCAGTTTTGCACTCCCCTCCCCCCTTTCAAATGGAATATGTCACGCGAAGTATGATTTGTGTTCATATTTGAATATTGGCAGTGAGTAACCGGTTACTAGTTCCGTTTTCCTCCTCCCTCCAGCGATAACATTGTGTTCGTTGACAATGGCTTAATACTCCAATACTAGGGTTCAGCGCCTGGTTCTGACCCATGAAGAGGTTTGCACCCCCCCCCCACCCCCGCGCGGGGTTGACAACCTTTTCTTGAGTATAACGGGTGACTTGTTTGTTTTGGGGGTGGGTTGAATCGAGTCACGAGGATGTCAGGTAACCCAGAGGTCACCGTGTGGTGCTGCGAGCCCAGCTGCTGTGCCCCTGGTATAGGTAGTGCTTTCTGGGTTGGCCCTGCTGAACCAACGAATGTACACGCACTGAAGTGATTTAGCTTTATTTACCATGATCGTTGACTCAGTAACTTTATTATGATGGCCACATTGGCCGAGTTATTTGTTATTAGATGCCTGTTCTTTCCATGTTTTCACTAATGATAGATTTCTTTGCGACTTTGTTATAGCAGTTTACACACGCCTGACATTAATTTACTGTAAAGAACAAATTGTTTTTTAACAGTTTATTTGCTGGAGGACGTGGTGAAAAGGTTTTTCGTATTGGACAGTTTAAAAAATGTCCCAGCTGTTGGACGACTATCTATGTAGGTCGAGTTGAGGTTTTTTTTCTTCCTCCATCTCCCCCCGGCCAGCATACCAGCGTAATGCAACGACTGACATAGAGATTCGCCACACCTGGTGGAAAGGTCACCAGTGACGCAGTGGCAAATCCGACAACTTGCCGCGCTCGCAAAATATGTATTTACATGATGTGGGGCGAGGATGTTTTCTTTTTATATTAATATGGCTCGTGATCATAGCTTCCTGCGGTGGGGGATTCCCGTGTCAGCATGTGAACTTGGAGTATGGGCTTTGTTGTTGCTGTTGCACTTGGCATATGGGGGGGTTATGTGTTGATATTTAGTCAGCCGGATTATGGTGCATTTTGATCGGCACTTTTTTTTTTCTAAGTTGACATGAGCGAACCTTGACATTTCACGCGAAGTGTTAATAAAATGGGCGGGTAGAGCCGTACGCCCTGTGATGAGTGAACCCAACGGTTACATTGAAAAATTTGAAGGAAGAAGAAGGAAAAAACGATCAGGGGCTGGAATCGCTTTATCTGGGTCGATTTCGAAACGATCAGCGTAGCTGGGAGCTGAAAGGGCGTAGACTGACCTCAACTTCATGCATTAGGGATACTGAGACAATTGGCTTCGTTTCCTCCAGCATGTCTTTGCCCCGGTGTCCCCCTTCCAATGTGTCTGGTTTTTAATTTGGTTTTGGAGTAGAACCGGCCGGCTTTTATTGTCTGTTTTGGTTTTTTTTTTTTCATTTCTCGTGACCAAAGACCGTGACATTGAGATTCTAACAGGGCCACTTGTGATGAGTTCCTATGTGCTTTGCGTTGTAAATGAAGTGTTACAACAAGCTGAAGAACGAACTTTTTTTTTTATTTCTGAGAGTTCCCGTTCATTAGGCACTTTTCTTTTTCAGTCAAAATCCAACAATTTCCTTTTTAACTGCTATGACAACTTTCCCTCTCCCTCTCTGTTTCTCTCTCTCTTGACGTGTTATGATATCCTTATGTGCTGTCATAATATTACTTTATTTAAAGCGTGGGTTTTATTATTTACATGTCCTAATATTTACGTGTTCGGCTTTGAAGCGGAAACTTGACCTTTAGCCCAATACATTTGCACGGGCGCCCTCTATTGACATCTGCGTTCTCGAGTGCCCTATTAAAAACGCGCGAAAACGACACACGCCGCCTTGAAAAATGGCAGGAAACAATCTGACTTCATTATTAAGCATGGCAATCGAAGCGACACCCTGAAAATGTGTGTCAACGCCTCCAGTGTGAAATACAAATTTTTAGCCTTTTCCCAAATGTCAGCCGTAAGCCGAACGCAGCTCTCTCTCTCTCCCTCTCTCTCTCTCTGTGCCAGGGCTGCGCCGAGTAGCCCGTGTGGATATAGAGCCGTGTTTCTAAAGAGCCGTGTTTCGAACATTGCCAAATATGGTCATATGCGCTGACGACATACAGGCCGTATCAGGGCCATGGGGGAGAGCGAGCGAGCCGGAGAGATAATGCATGTACACACAAACCGCACACTGTCCGGGCGCACGTACAGTATACATTAAATTGAAGATATGAGCTAGAGCATTTTAATCATGTTTCACTTACGTGACTGGTCGGAGCGAACTCGCTATCGCAGTTAACCTTTGATGACATTTAAGGCTTTACGTGTATCTACCGATCTGATATTATTCTGGCTGTACACGCTAGTCGTCTTTTTGGACCATCTCTATAGTTAATGAGTTATAGGCCTGTGTTGTATATAGCTGTAAAAAATGTCTACTCGAACTGTAATCATTCCAAGTTGGTGTCGGTATGTTTGTTATTCCGGGAGAGAATTAGACATGGACCGTGTGGCTGTAAATTGTTACGAGTCATTTACATGTATTTAATTGATCAACAACTGGTTTTTGCCGGTGCAGATGGATTGAATGAGTTAGGCATTGAAGTTAGTGCGACCGTGAGTCGTGATATGAACTCCAGCAGCCAGAAAAAGGGGGAAATAAAATAAATACCCAGTTACTTTATGACTTCCATGTAGACGTATTGTCTATTGCAGTGAAATCGGTTATTCTATAAAGAAGTTATACTCCATTTGTGGTTAACCCAATTTGTTTGTTTTTTTGTTTTGTCTTAATGGTAACTTTTTTTTTATTAGGTCATCTTTTAAAATTCCCTAACTTAATAACAGAGCATATAAAATGGTTGAAAATGCAGTTGTTGTCCCTTTTTCTTTTTTTCCTTTTAGAACCACCGCAACTCAATGTGTACAATGTACATAGTGTTACCGCAAACTTTAGTTACTGTGTAACTAATAATAGTTTATCTGTTCGTTGCAATTTTGTCTCCCATTTTTCATACGTAGTCAGCGTGTGTCTGTTATGATTTTTTTACTCACGAGTGGTTTTGATTTAAAGCTCTACGGTGTAAAGTTTCTAAAAGAGAGTTTCTTCTTTTGCTTGTTTGTTTCCATTTACAGGTGGACAACTTTCTCAATGGCAAGCAACCCTTGACCCTTGCCCTACGCCTCGGGAGTCACATGGTATTCGTTCAGCTGCAACTGGCTGGTAACCCAGGCCAGCACAGCTTCGTGAACTGTCACAAGGCAGCCACGCCCAGCCGACCCAAACCGGTTGTCACTCACCATCAAGCCACGCCCGCTGCGTCCACGTGTACATCACCGCCTGTTAAAGAAGAATTTCAACCGGTAAGGCTCTTCATCCTTTTACATACAAGTCTCCTTTTTACAAAATGATTGATAATATTGTGCATGCTTGGTGTTAGTCACACATTTTGGTGTGCAAACATGCAGAAAGTGAAGAGAAAAATCGAACTTTTTTCTTGGAGGTATCAATTATTGCAATCATTTTCAAACTAGTCAATTAGGGAATCCAATTAAAGTGAATGTGCCCTGATTTCAATTTCACTCAATCGAGAACATCTTTTTATTGTCTTCGTTCAAACAGCCATGCCCACAGTCACAGTGCCCCCTCCACGGCAAGACAGCTTGTGTAGCGCCATCACTGGCCAGCCGGCCGCAACAGCAGTACCCAAGTAATATACCACCCCCAACGTCTCCCTGCGGTCATGCCAGGTCATCAGCCTCATGGCCGAGGACCGGGGCCTGCATTGATAGTGTACACCAACATTCACCGGGGGTGTTCTCAGGAACCTTTTCAGGTAAGGAATGGTCTTCAACTTGTACCTTCACCTCTTTTAAAGTTTTAGACTGAAATTCACTCCAATCAATTGAAATTAGGGACAAAATCATCTGCAGTTGTCACCTGTTTCAATCAATTAGAGTGAATTTCAGTCTAAAACTTTAAGAGAGACCCTCATTTATAGACCTCTATCATGGTGCATCCATCTTGATTGTCTCCCATTCCAATCAATGTAACCAAACCGAGGCTGGAAGGAGAAACAGTCTGGTTCCTTTTTGTACAATGAACATTGGCATTCATTACTGTTGTTGTATGGGTACAAGGAACATGACCAAGATGGTGACAGCATGATAATGGTCTATTTCCTTTGTTCAGACAGTTTGAGCGTGACCTCAATACCTGTACATGACTTTTATATCTGCTTTGAACCTCAAAGTAAAGAGAGTGCATTTTATGGTTGGTATTTAAGTTAAAATCCTTTCCGAAAATATCTAATTAATTTGAACACAAAATATAATAGTAATGGAAATTTAATGGAATTGTATCACTTCATAACGTTGCCGTTATGTGAAGTTATTAGTTTTTTGAATCCGGACATTTTAACCTCTAGCTTTTTGGTGACCTCCAGTTAGTGGTCTAACCTAATGTAAAATCTTGCTGAGCCTCATTGAGCGAAAGTGTACCAAAATAATGTCATACATTCAACAATAAACCATATGCACAAGTTTACAAAAGTAACACATCGTACAGTCCATCTAAACAGCATTCTTGCTGGTCCTTTCCTCCAAATCTTCGCCACAGTTGTACCCTTGTTACAATTTATTGTTGACCTCAGTAAACCGAATCTGTACCACAGTTTAACCACAGTTATTCCATTGTTGATTCAGGTATTCTGAGTGCAGCCGTTCAGGACGGCCAGGGCAGACCGAAGAAAGACATCAGTACCATCGCCCACATCCTGGGGGACCTCCTACATGCTGCACCTCTCTACCGACAACACGTCAACCAGCAGAAGAGACGAGCGGCATCTTGTACCCAGCCCCACACCGCCCCCAGACCAACACAACACAATGCTGCCGCGGCCACCCCTGCGAGTAGTGTACCGGCTAGACCGCAAACACCTCCTGGTATGTCAAACATCCCCTTACAGTTTCGATATTCATTTCTGCTGAAATGTATATTGCCGTCTTGGCCCTTAATCAACTTTTGTCCTCTGGAAGATACTCTCCAACTTGGCATCTTTTGGTATTTTTTTCAAAAGTGACTTTGATTCTCTTCAATTCTAAAAATGAGGAAATTGGTAGACTCTTTTAAACTGGGCACTAACATCATACATTCAAAAGCAGTCGTATTTGTACTTGGTATTTATTGTTTGTTTGTTTGTTTGTTATTTTTTGAAACAGAAAAGAAGCAGTTCATCATGCAGGAGAACAACCACACACGCAGCAAGATGGCGCACTTGCAGGAAATGCTCCGCGAGAGACATGCACGGCGCCAGGCGCGGCGCATGACGCGCGGCCCGTACCAGGGCCACCACCACCAAAACTGCCATAAACACGCCATGTTCGTCGAGAAGGGCAGCGGGCAAGAGAACAGCAAGGAGAGGGCTATCTCCGAGAACTGCTACCCGGCCCTCAAGCAGGACTACCTAGCCGTATGAAGGACTCGGCCAGCATCTGCCTCGATTACCCACGGGCAGGACACCTGAAGTTTATGGCAATAACTGGCTACGTGCTGGGACCAAACAAAATTGACGTATAATTTGGAGTTCCCAGGATGCCGAGGGGAAAACTTCGATGGAGAGTATTGCGTTGTCTTGAAGGGGAAAAAAAGACACGAATTTGGCATCGGACTAATATTGTACAATAGACTGTGCTTGCACAGATTGGTGGCGAGGACTGCCCGAGCACTGCGGGTTGGTAGTAAGGCATTGGAATGTTAGTTATAACAGCACTCACAATCCAATGTTGATGGTTTAAGTGATTTGTAGCTTTCTGATGAAGCACAAAATAAAACCCGCAGCAGGTTTTTGGAAAGTGGACTTTACTTTTTAGGATGAGACTCTAG
Source organism: Pycnopodia helianthoides (assembly GCA_032158295.1). Lineage (NCBI taxonomy): Eukaryota > Metazoa > Echinodermata > Asteroidea > Forcipulatida > Asteriidae > Pycnopodia > Pycnopodia helianthoides. The sequence goes on along the minus strand of CM063253.1, from coordinate 14,831,543 downwards.
TGTGGTACAGTATTATTAGCGATTTAATTAAAGTGACACGGCGCAAAGATGAGGGGCTGTTGTCTTACTTAATTGCAAGGGATCAAGGGATATGCTTGTAAAAAAAAAACCGGCGTGAAAGATCAGGGGAGAAGGACCGCACTGAGGGACCGGTTGATGTAATTATTAAGAAATAATTCAAGTTAAATAATGCAATTAATTTTGATCTTTCATGATTAGACTGTCACCGAACTGGTTCGCTTGTGACATAGGGATATCTATTTCTAACTTCGTATTATTTAAGTAAAAAAAACAGTTCTTTTGTAATATACGGTGTATAGGCATAAAAGTGCAAACATTGTACTTGATTGTGTATCAACCAGCCTACATATCGGTTTGTATAGTAATTCAACTTTTTGTATTTGGTGAGATAACTACTGTAGGCATGTGTTTTGTTAGTCTATTGTTAGTAACTGTTCTTGGGTACAAACTGTCTAAAAAAAGAAAAGAAGTCTGGTTACCGCCCTTCTCTCACATACAAACCCATTCAAATGGTGTGACTGCAGAACTTACCACATTATTTTCATTTATCTACAGGTTTCGAACTTTGACCTTTTGATGATTTTCTGGCGGCAGTATGATTTCTGTTTGATCACACAGTTGTTTGACTCTTGACACACATTTAGAGGTTTTATGTTCTGTTATTTCACTCGTGTGTGGGTTTAAGCAGTATTAAGCACAATTATTATTATTATTATTATCACCATAAGTCGATTATTTCAAAAAAACTTACTTTTGTTCTTCTCTTTTAAGACTATTACTATTTTATACGATAAAGGATCAATCGGTTTCTGATCGATGTCACGATATCGTCAATTGATAAGATATCATTATTTTGACAAATCATAATTTTATACATTTCCAAATATTCCGAAGTAGCGGTGGGCACACTCGAAAAAGAAATGTCACCGCCTCTAGATTCGATGGAACTAACCAAAACGCCGTTGGATGGTGTTCACTAAAAAAAAGTAGTGTTGTAAGTATTTTTAGCCTTAGGCTGGTGTCGACACCAATTTGACCTTAGAATTAGAGAGAGTGACCCGCGGCTGATGCGAGTTATATACTTTTTTTGTACGCAATTTTTTCAGCCGTGGTGGGTTAACTTCTTATCGTAAACAAAAAAGTGGTGAAACTGGCGTTATACTCGCGTGAGAATTTGTGAGAATTTGTGTGAATTGACCGAGAGCGAGAGCGAGAGCTCGGATAAACGATTCTTCCAGTACAAATTGTGATATTTGTATATTATTACATACTCGATCTAAAGGCGTATTTGATAGCCTCATTAACATCGCGTTGCCTATACTATTGCAATGAAAACAAAGTGTGAAGACACTATTTTTATTTCTAAGTATATATAGTTGACTTGCCTCGCTAAGTTGTTGCCATGTCGACAATATCTCAGCCAATCAAAAACAATTGAAAATACATCGTCTTTGCAAATCGTAAAAACAAGTTTCACAAGAGACTCTGGTTTGTTTGTTTTTCGTTCAAATTGACAAGGAATTTATTATTATGTTTAGTTTAAAGGAGATTGATTTAAAGGTTTTGATGACGTCAGGCGTGACGTAATATAGACGATGTTTATTCATTCTTTTGATTGGGCGAGAAGGCGAGACAAACCTATATTTTCACTACAAGATAATATTCGTTCTTTGATTACGACATTAATGGTTGTCATTATCAAGTTAAGACTAGCATAAGAGTTAAACACCGCCCTCAACGTTTAACTGAGGTCAGTCTACTAATGTCTATGTATATATTGTTTTGGGAGCCATTATCATAGAAAGGGAAAGACAAAGTGAATGTCGAAATAATAAAGAAAAGCGGGACTAACTTTACAAACATTGCAAAACTTCGTTATTATTGTTTCTAGGTGTTCAATGTTGTTCGTTGTGTTCTCTTAAACGGGAAGAGAAACCATCGTTTTTGTGGAAAGGGACATTCATTCCAATTATTGACTTATTCAAGAAACAACTTCATAAAACCTATAAGTGACAGCTACCAACAAAATAGCACATGTTTGTTTTCACTATTCTATGTTTTCTACTTTAAAAAGACAACATTTAAAAAAAGTTAATACTGTTGCCTTAAACTTCGATCGTCGGTTTCTGAAAGATGGCAGCAATTCCAGTGGAATTAGTACTCAAGATGTTTGGTGTGAATTTCAGCGTCTTACAAACTCTTGATAACCAATATCTTTTGACGGGTGTGCTAGTTATTTTGAAAAAGATATATTATAGCTTTACGGACAAATTTTTCAGAAAAAAATAAATAAAAAATTTGTGGTTCATTACTTGACACAAAAGTTTCAGATGTTACAGTCAAGTATAACTGAGGACAACTTACATTTTCACTGGAAGTTCAATCCAATGGTAGTGAATTATGAATAATCGAACAAACTTGCGGTTTTTATACGTTCAAATTACCGACCCTGGGCGCCTCCATTTCAGTGCCTGGCTTTAAATGCCAGTGCCTGTTTTAAAAATGAGGGCGCTATATAACTTTATGGTGACAAAAAATTATTTACTCTGATAGAATGAGGGCGCTGTGCACAGTAACAGACCAGACCCCACTCAGCTGTACCCCCACTGGTTTACCGATTGGATAGAGAATTGGTGCCTAACAAATTGAGCTTAGGGTACCATGCAGAAAAAGAGCACTATTTACAAACAAACGAGCAGCAATCTTTGAAATTGGGGGTCCTACGTTTCATCACTCCATGGATGAAGTTATGACCTTTAAATCTTTTGTTTACAAAAAGCAACTTTACAAATCAAGGGTCTCCAAAATTATAACACGACCATAGACCCATTGCAAAACGCGCAGCGCGCATACACGCGCGTCTCCTGTCCGCCAATTTGCATGTCAAAACGTGCACAGAAGGATGGTACACGCGTTAACGCACCTACGCGCATTGGTGCGTTAACACGTGTACCATCCTTTTGTGCACGTTTTGACACCAAAAAGGGCGGACAGGATGACAATGTTTTATACTATCAACAGCTCTCCGTTGCTCGATACCAAGTAAGTTTTTAAGCTAATAATTGTTTTGAGTAGGCTAATTACCGAACGTGTCCAGTGCCTTTAAAGGCACTGGACACTGTTTGTAACTATTCAAAATAATTGTTAGCATAAAAACTTACCTAGTAACAAGCAATGGAGAGCTGTTGATAGTATAAAACATTGTGAGAAACGACTCCCTCTGAAGTAACGTAGTTTTTGAGAAAGAGGTAATTTCTCAGTCAAATTATGCACATGATGAAAGCACACAAATTTGTGCAACGAGGGTGCTTTTTCTATCATTATTTTCCTGCAACTGCGATGACAAATTGAGTCAAAATTTTCACAGGTTTGTTATTTTATGCATATGATGGGATACACCAAGTGAGAATACTGGGTTTTGACAATTACCAAAGGTGTACAGTGCCTTTAAGTCAATGACTTAAAGTGACCAAAACGAGTGAAAACAAATGTTGGCTTGTGTAGGCGCAGCCCTAGGGGCGAGACTGGGGGATTTCTTGAGGTACAATAATTAGGCGCATCGAACAACCGAATCTGAATTATAAATATTATTATTTTGAGTAAATAATTAAAAAAAAAAATTGCATACTGGCACTCAGAGACTGTCCAAAGATGAAATCATTAGGTAAAATATTTAATTTGTACACAAACTGATGCCCTTTCCCCCGAGCTGTGTGCTCTGCCCCGAGATGTGAAGTGCGCCCCCTATTTTTAACTGTGAGGTAAACCATGGAGGTAGTTTATAAAAATCTTTTTTTTGTAATCATAAATTAGCATTGTGCCCGGCCTGTATTTGACCTTTGCAAGCTCGGAACATTTACGAAGCGTAATTACTTCTGATGTGTACTCCCCGTTTTCTCCCGCTAAGTGGTGAAAATAATGAGTAAACGAGATATTGCCATGGAAACATGCAAATAGTTTACACTGTCATCTGATCTGCTGCATGGATGGACGGCCTTTGCAAGGGAAGGCTAAGTGATGTCCCTGCGCACGCGCATGTGTGTTGTGATATTATGTGTAACAACAATAACAATCCGGAGTGTACTTGGATACGAGCGATGCACTCGTCTAGCATGTATATGTACATGTACATGTACATTACGTCTAGTCTACGTCTGTGAAAAACCGTCTCACATTTTTCACACACACAACGGCATCTACGCGACTAGCCGGTACAACCTAAACGGAGCTGTGATAACACGCAACCAAAATGGAAAGGTTTTATGGTGATCTTTGAAGTGGAGATGCTGTCCGTGCTGTGATTATTTACTTTTCATTTACTGGATACTGTCAAACAAAGTGATTATCGGAGTCATGTGATATTTGGGAGCAGTTTTCGTCAAGATTTTCATCTCAATTCTGTAACACGGTGGTAAGTCTGGTATCCTATTCGTTTTGGTGATCTGTAGTTTTGAGTGTTAAACAACAGGAGTAGTCTGGTGCAGGGCCAGTAAACAATCTCGGGTATTTTTGGGGGGTATAATTGTTTTAGACATGTCAGGTAATTTTTATATTAACAACTTTTTATAATTTTGTTTTGCATTATTGGGAAGGTCTTGACAACAGATGAACAAAGGTTTAAAAATTATACAATTTGGCCAAGTAGTTTTCCAGTAAAAGCACTTTGAAATTAATTAGCTAATTCGTAAAAATTGCTACTTCAGTACTTGCTTTAAAATTACACTTGAATTCTACCCCAAAAATAAAACAAAATGGGTAGCATGAGTATGTTGAAAATAATTTCAACTAATATTTTTCATATTTTTGGTTACAGAAGCTGAAATTTTGTTTAAATAGTTTCATGTCAATTTTTTGGGTGGGTCAAAAAAAAAATAGAAAAATATCCATGTCCAGGTGACATTATTCCAGAAAATACAATGATCCACGCTTCCGCTGTAAACCTCATGTACCGTGTGAGCTTGTGTGCGCAAGTGCGGAACGTGCAGCAACTCTGATCAACTTTCTCATCGACTGAAGCAATTAACATTAAATTTTAGTGTTAGTTTGGTATCTATAAGCAGGGTTCTGCCCACAGTGGTCGGTGCCGGAAAACCCGCCCAGCACTCAGGATTCCCCAACCACCACTGGCAGAATGTTCTCTGTTTCCGACCACCACCACACATTTTCCAAATTTTTTAATTACACTTGCAATTTCCTTTGTATCTGAAGCCATGAATTTTGAGTACTTCTTTGATTTGAGTCTATTTATATGATCTACCCTGTAACTGATCCATCTCGCAATGGTTTCCAGGGAAACATTTTTCCAGCACTAAAGAAATCCTGGGCAGAACCCTGGACAAGACATTATTTTGTAATATAAAGTGAATGTGTCGATATTTTATGGTGATGTCTGTCACTCGAATTATTCTAAGCAATCGATACCAATTGATGCACACTGAGCTTGAAGCACAAACAAACGTAATGCACTGACTATGAATATTGTGTACGCACGTAGACCCAGTAACTGGGGGCGCTGTGCTCCTTTTTCTAAATTTTGACATTATCGTTCGTAATAGCGCCCCAGGAACTTATTGTACGTAACGACAGCAATCTTCATTTAGCGATCACACTCTCAGCAGGATCCACGGTGCCCTGCCTCAACCGTGAAGACCAAGTGGTTTAGGCAGGGAACCTGTCAAATTTTAGACGGGTGCCCTGCCTCAACTGTGACGACAACGCGGTTGAGGGAGGTAGGGCACCCATCAATTAGACGGGTGCCCTTCTGTCTCAACCGTGATGATAGCGCGGTTGAGGCAGGACAACCGTCTAAAATTTGACAGGTACCCAGCCCTGCCTCAACCGCGTTGTCGTCACAGTTGAGGCAGGGCACCCGTCTAAAATTTGACAGGTGCCCTGCCTCAACCGCGAGGTCTTCAGGGTTGAGGCAGGGCACCCCTGGATCCTGCTGAGAGTGTGATCCCTAAAATGAAGATTGCTGTAGTTACGTACAATAAGTTCCTGGGGCGCTAGTACGCCCAATAATGTCCAAATTTCGAAAAAGGAGTACAGCGCCCCAGTAACTGGGTCTAGTGTGCGCGCAATTTTTCACATGTGGAGTCATCACAGAAAGTTATAACCGAGACGTTAATTTTCATTTTATTTTCAAAAATAATGTCACCAAACAAAAGGATTTAAAGATTAACAATTCTGAACCCAGCAGGCATGGAATTTCGAGTGCTCACCTTCCAGAGCTCACTGTATGAAAATAAATTGACGTAACAATGCAAATCCATGGTGAAAGCGCAAGCTGGCCATCTGATTTTCTGCTAACCTGTGAAATATGCTTATGCTTTTAAAGCATTTTTTGTCTGCTACAGTAAGCACGAAAATTTGCTTACCGTTAAAGCAGCGCTCTTAAAGTTCCTCTCTTATTATTTCTAGTATGCATTTGGTATCGATTATTTACCATAGTTCTAGTAATATCGCCATGTACAGTATCGACACATTCACTTTGTACAACAAAATAATGCAGTATCGATACCAAACTTATATTGAATGCTTTGCTTCAGTTTATGACAAAGGTTAATTAATGGAGTTGCTACACATTTTGCGCATTCCCACACAAGCTCACATGTCGATTGGTATCAGGTGTTTACAACGGAAGCGTGGATCATCTTGTTATTTTCTGGAATAATGTCACCTGTGGATATATAATTTGTTATTTGTGGACCCGTCAAAAGTATTGTTCTAGTAGTTAATGGACATATATTTAATAGAATATATTTAAATGAAAACCGGTAAAAATATATGAAAAAAACATTAGTTAAATGTGTGTTCACATTGTAAGCTTTATACCCATGACGTCAGTGCAGTACACTGACGTCCTACCAGGGCTAAGGTTGCATTGTGTTTTCACTAAACAGCATTGTCAAGGAACAACAATTACACAAGAGGCTTAAAAAGAAAATCTGACAAAAAATTTGTTCAGGATACCATGTGTAGTGGTTAAGGCATTATTTACTACCGGGCACTGCTTCTAGGAATGGTTCATTGTGCACACAACTGAACAGTGCACATAATTCACTCTACCCACACTCAGAATAAAAGTGCATGGACCAGCATAAAAAGAAATGACATATTTATGTGTACAGTACATGTATATATCCAGTAAGTTATTGTTTGCTATTTCACTCCTCGGCTCCATTGTCCATTCCATCGATCCTTTCACCGCCACGAAAAGGTTTTAAACAAAAACACATCCCCGCCAGCTTTTAGTTTTCTGTACAAATGCATTTATTTTTGTTTAAAAGACATAAAAATGCCATCACGCACTGAGCAAGGTAACTGACAAGGATGCTGAAGTGGCTGGCGTATTCTTCCACTTCCATTACCTAGAGTCCCTGTAATAAAATTAAACTTGACACAATAATATTCTGGCTTGCGAAGGCCATCTTTCCTCTCATCGTTCATCTCCTTGGAAACAGTTATCGTGTAAAGAGTTGGGGCCTGGTAATAGTCAACAAGGATAATTAGAAACTGGAGATGCTTACGTAAGGCAACTGTTTTAGGCCTGTTAAGGCCATGCCACACGAGGCAATTTACATATGCATCCAATTCCCGGCAATTTCTCCTTGAAGGAAATTCGTTCACATTTCAGTTTTCTCACTATCTTCTCGGGGATAGGAACTTAGTCATGTTATCGAGAAGACGTGTCTCAATTGTGCTGCCGAACTGTTCCCCTGTGCTTGCAGTGCAGTTGGTTGCCTCCACGTTGCCTGAAAAGATTGCCCCGTTTGCATGGTGTGACGTGGCCTTAAGAAAACCTAGATGTTGACGTCATGGCCTACTGTACCGCTTTGAAGTTCTGTTTTTATCACAGAGTGTGGGTTCGAATCCTGGCATGGCTGGTCTTGATGCCTGTGTCCTTTAGCAAGATACTTCTACCATAATTACTTCGTCCTTCAAATGGGACGTTGAGCCTATGTAAAATCTATTAGTACGTGGGCGTATGCACACCCGATGAACATTGCATGCCTGCAGTTTTATCCTTCCTGAAACCGGGCCTGAGGACATGACAAAACTTGAAAATGTTATAGATTTTCCAACATTATTACGCTTTTTAACAAGTTTTTCACACAAGTGAATTACTTGCAAAATAATGTTGAGTCCCTTCAAGTTGTGTCTAATTTGGGTGGGGGAGGGGGGTGGGGTTGCAGGGATGCAACCATTCCAAGTACTGTACATATGTACATACCATCCAGAATTGTAGTTTGCTGTAGAACAGTGGAACTGTAACAGAAGTTTGTAGTGATGTGAGGAGAGAAGGGTAAAAAAAAACTCTACCCTGACTGATTGCAGCTTATATTGAAGCTTGCCTGTCTGTTTTCTGTTATTAAACTTTTAATGAGAAACGAAAATACATGTAAGTCACTGGTTTCCCTTTGGGGTTTTTAATAAAACCATCAAGCACAAAACTAATAACTGGAAGGACCAAAACTGAAGTGAAATCCCACAAATCTCATTATTTCTCGTAACTTAAGGTTTCCATTTCGTCTTGTCACTCAAAATCGTGAATAATTGATGAGCGTTTCCACCGATCTCATGTCTTTTTTTAATTTTTTTTTTAATATAAAATAAAGGTCTGAAGTCAATTCTTTATTCAGATTGATGCATGTATTGTTCAATAAGGAACTGTCAAACGCAGGTTGGAAAGTGCTTTTTTTTACAGTCTTGCTTGTCTACATCCCTTGAACAAAATATGGTTCGAATAAATTAGAAAGGTTACATGTACATGGTCTGCAGTTGTATAACAGCCCAAAGCTACTCAAATTCTGTTCCAAATCGGTTAAGACATGCATACTACTGTAAATTGCTTAGCCACAGTGTGTATCTTCTTACAGGGCTCAAAATTTCCACTGAACTACAGGCCAAAAGGCCAGTGATGTCTCATGACAGAACATGTCCATGACCTCTATGAACTTACAATTTGGATATTGTGTAGATGATGGTCATCTCGCATATTGTGTGAGAACTGCATTCTTGTCCAGGGTTGGGGCTTTCACTGGTTGACTTTTTTAAAGCTGTAAGGCCCCAACCCCAACAAAAAGGTTCTGTTTTCGGTTCCCCGACCGACCCTAGTTTTTACGCTCGCAACCCTAAACTTTTTTATTTGGCTTTTTAAAAAAACGGGGGAAAAACGTTGAAAACAAAAATGAAAAAATAAATTACCTGGAAAAAAATGTCTGACTTTTACCAATTTAACATGTTTTAGGCAAAAACCAGAGCATATCAAGAAAAACTTACAGATATCTCCGTGATTTGAGCCTGCGATGTCCAACGACTCGACTACGAGCGGAAAATACCCAACAATTTAATGCGCATCGCGCACGTGTGTACACGGCACTGTGTGAAGTGCATTCCAAGGATTTGCGCAACCTGTAGATTGCGCACATTTTTGCCCGATCGGCTGCTTGAACTGCCAAATCTAAGAGTCAAACTTAAGATTGGCACAATTTGCAAGGTCAGGCCAAATCTGCAGAGCGCAAACTACAGTTTGCGCGCAATTTGCCTCATTCGCTGTGCAAATCCGTTGATTGCTCACAACAATGAACGATCGTGGACGATATGTCAATCGAATCAGAATTAAAAAAAAAAGCAAAATAAAAAACTTTTCGACCTACCGACCCAAATTGTAAGTGAATCGGAAACAGAACCTTTTTTCTTTTTTTTGCCTAAACAAACGTTGAAATTCATTTCCAAACTTCCTTAATGGTTTTAAACAAAGCCCACAGTAAAAAATTAAATAAAAAAAAGACTTTCCTTTTCTTTGAAATGTTAACCCCAGAAAAAAAAAACTCCCACTTCCACTGAGGGTTATCATCAAGCAAGCTGTTCTGGGGAGAGAAAAATGGCACGGTGAGATCGTATACCACAGGGAATGAGGTCGGGGGGCCTACCATTACAATTTGGGTACAAGAATTCAAAGATGGGGATGGTGCAAACTGCCCACAAGCTGAATCCAAAGCCCTACAATGTACATGTTGTACAATAACCCTCTTGCTGTCTGACCATTCACTGTGGTTTTGAATGGATAGATTTTGCCAGCCTGCAATATGATACCATGAGGGAATGCAGTACACAGTACACAGTTACAATGTAGTTCTGTGCACAGTTGTGCCACCGTACACAACCTTGGCAGTCGAATGGTTTCAAATGGTTGGTCAACTCACTGGAAAATGTTGCCAAGAGTCACTGACAGTAGGAGGGTTAAGCCCTGCTTTCGAAAAATGCGGAAGTCTTCCTGCGGCGGTTACATGGAATTCCTTTGTGAGATTCCTGGCACTGCTTACTGCGAAATTCTTCGCTTACGACCCATTTTCACCTGTTATGTAAGGCATTTAACCTTGTGGTTAGCAGCACCATGAAAATGGGACCCAGCCCAGATGGAAACCGAATTTTGCAATTGAATAAAAAAAAAAATTAGGGCCTAATTAAAAAAAAGTTGAAAAATCATATTGTAGGCTATCCTAAATTTTACCTGATTTTCTTTTTTGAAATCAACTGATAATGTTGAACATGGAAGGTGTAAAAAACACTGAATGTCAAAAATCAAAATGACCACAATTGGATGTGTGTGGATAAATGAAAATGACTGACTGCAATAGATACTTAAGGGACTAGTTTGCTACATTGTACATACATCAGTATTTGTGGAAGGAAAACTTTTGAAGGTTAAATTGTTTGCTTTTAAAAGTACATTGTAGACAGATCTACAATGTACACGTCTGTAGCCAAGTCTGATGTGCCTCGTTCTTGTAACAGGCCAGGAATTTTATCTTTGAGAGGGCAACCCATTTTCATTTTGCAAAGGGCACTTCAAGGGCACTTTAAAATCTATGGGAAACTTATGAAGGGGCACCAAGGCCAAGACCAGGGCAACGGAGGCCATGGCCTCTGTGGCCTCCCTGCAATCCCAGGCCTGTTGTAATTGAGCAAGTCAGTTTTACATTAGTTTAGGGCACCTCTATGAGGGAAATATAAATGTATTCCGTTTTCAAGAGGCACCTAGGAGCACAGAGGCCTCTGTTGCCTCCATGAAGTATTGGGCCTGAAAGCTCATTGCCTTCCTCATCTATTGTTTGTCTTCCTCTTTAAAAGTTGGAGAATCTATCAGCAGCCTCCATCATCGCTCCAAGTTCAGATATTTAACCCACAATCGTCAGTTTCCCAAACCCTGTGTATACGGCCCCTCAACAGTACCGGGTGACATTTCCACATTGTTGACATATTTTGAAGGCAGGGTGTTTATATTGCAACATCATCACAGAAGTGGAATTTACTGCATCTATCAGACGCAATCTCCGCGAGTCGGAGGGATGGGTGGGGGGAGGGGAATTGAAACGTGCCCAGCAGGCGCTAAGATACGTTTCCAACGTCAAAATATTAACACTGGGGGAAATTCTTTTTCGGTGTGGAGCAGCTGGCCTGAATTGATGATCTGTCCTGTTTAGATTTGGTGTGGCGTCTTGGAAGCGGCCGAGTTAAAATTAACTCCAGTTTTAGAATTGATCGTGTCATGTCATTGTTCGGACAGACTGTACACTCCCACAGATGACAGCCCTCTGGAGAATGGAGATAAAACCAGAGGAAAAAAATTGCGCATACCGCAGACTTTCTCTCTGTCTCTCACTCACTGTCTCTGTTTTCAGTAAGATTGGAGGGCATGGTTTTATTGATTTGTTTCGGTAATGAAGATAAATATTAGTCGACCCCCAAGTCGCAGAGCAATGTTTTGCCAGTGGACATGGATGTACAGTAAATCCGGGTTACAGTGGTGGACATTGAAGGACTTTAAAATAAACAAATTTCACTTTGGTTCATCTGTCCAAAGGTTAGACAAGATATTTCACTCAGGGTTAAAACCGCATTTCGAGATTATTGCACATCAATCTGCGCTTGTTATGTTTTGAAAATCTTGTTTCGTTGTCGAAAATCAAAATTGTTTTACGTGTCTTTGTTCAGGGGATTTAACTAACAACGAGCAACATAATGAACATTTATGTACGAAAACGTCACTTTATGAGAACGAAAAATTAAATATAAAAATCAATAATGAAAACACGGTCTTCTAGTTAAGTCAAAGTGTCGTGTTCCGTGTGTGGGATTGTGTTACTTATAATGGAACACGCACAACATTGCTTTGTTAAAGATGGATATGAACAAGATAATAAAATACGCTGCATGTTTAAATTCATGTTTGTTGGAGTGTAATAAAGACCTTAGTTTCACTAACACAAAGTTTTCAAAATTTCAGACATTTTTTGAAAAGACAATAATTTGACGTGAGTCTGTTGCATTGCAGCGGCCGTTTTGCGAAATGAGCGTGTCGTCATCACTTCATTTGCATATCATGAATAAAACATTTCACCGGGTTTGATGACGTACAGCCGTGTATCGAGACTGGACGCTGCGCCCGTCCGTATATACATTAGAAGTAAGTATACAACGTACATATGCCGTGAGGTGTATACGACATACACACGTATATGGGTCCGTGGACTGAGACTCGAGAGATAAATAAAATAGTTGGCAATTTTCCTCAATAGAAGTATCTTTGGCGATAAAAAGACATGCAGTCTAGCCTCACTATTTTATAAAAAACAGCAGACAGCATGTACGCTATATGTACAGGTCAAAGTGCATATCAGGTCGTCTCTACGGGTATACATCATGCAATCACCTTTTTCAAACAGCGCCGCCAGCGGTCAATATGCTGAAACTTCTTTGAAAAACCGTGGAAATTCGTCACGTAAGAGTCGTTTTTATTTTCGAATTTTTTATCATTTCAAACTTCCAATATTAATTTTGTTTTTAAATAAAAATGGTTCGTACATACATTGTTAAGAAGGCTGAATGATTCTTGTTGCTTGGAATACACCGTTCATGTCCATCTTTAAGCGTGCTCTATTCACTAACTTTATGAAAACTAAAAACAGGCAAAACCATGCAGTACATGCACAGGGCTACAATCTTTCACTTTGTGAAAACAACAAATTTCCATTTTCAAACCGATTTTGTCTCAATGACATTACCTACTATGTACATGTAACTAAGCAACCAAGATGTTACAAGACTTGATAATTGGCAGAAAGGATACGATCTTTCACTTTGTGAAAACATTTCAGTTTGCTTGAATTGTCAGAGAATGTTAAAATTTGTTATTTTTATCGTAAAAAGAAAAAAAGAAAAAAGGAGGTGGCCTCTAAAAACGCTAAACATGTTTTTTATTTTATTAATAAAATACAAAAATTACATAATAATTAAGATAATGCACATTGTTCATCTACATGTACATGTAATAAACATTTTATGTAAATAAAATATCGCCCTGCTGCGCCCATTCCACATGTAATTCTAAACTGCTACTAATTTTAACTGAGTCTATACGTAGATCTCAAATGCTGATTGTACATGACGGCGCGGCACTCAATTTAATATTTTGTTGCCAGGTATTCAAATTTGCATGGTTTTGATCAAATCTCAAGCCTGGTGTGTATAGGCTATATCGTAATAACTAAACAATTGGAAATGCAATTTAGAGTATTGTATTGCATTATAAGCTTATTAAAATAAAGCCCAAATCCAATTTTGATCTCCGTGTTTTCAAGTTCATTTTGATTCATATTCATCTTCACTGTAGAAGTAGAGATTTTCTTGCGGTAAGGGCACGCACGAAGAATGGAATCTGACGCAGAAAAACAGATTTTGAATTGGAACAAACTCTTAACAGTCTCAGTTCTGACGCTTTGTTCTTCAAAGCTCAAGGGCACCAAATGTTCTCCTTTGTAATATAGGGCACCTCCATGAGGAAATTGTAAATTACATTTGTACTATAGACTGTGCAAGTCTTGCGCATAATCAAAAACGAGAAAACAAGACTATATTTTGCGATGAAATAAAATCTTCTTTTTAGTTTATTATTTAAATACAAAATTCTTGAAAATAAAAATACACATCGAGCAAGTTATTATAAACAAAATTTAAATTTTTATGTTTATACTAATAATTTGTTCAAATTTTACAAGGAAACAAAATTAAAACTTTGGACGAGGATGCCTACATTCCATATAGTTTACATTGTTGCGACTGGTACTCCACTCATTTTTTGCTTAGCAAAGAAATGTGTTTTAAGCACTATTTTCTGCTAAACAGCTTTATGAAATTGGGCCCTGATCTGTATGCCACACTGCCGAGCCGATCATTGCCTTTGTGCCCATTGAACTGCTCTGTAGAGATTTCAGTTTATTTTCTAAGTGGTTCGTCCAGAAAAAAAGAAAAAAAAAACTTACCCTTTAAAAAAATTGAAGTGCATTATAAGGTGTGTAATAATTTAGATCCAATTCATCATTTTTACAGAAACATAATGATATATGGTTTTGTCAAATGGAGAATCATTGACCCGTTGGCTTGGATGGTCGTTTGTTCAGCTTTCTATTCAAACCCTCGTTAATGCATCCAGATCGTTCATTCCTTCTGTCGCTTGGGGAATTACCCTTCCTCAATAGGCAAAGTCTCTTGTGATGAGTTCTGTTTCTTTCCCCGCTGTCGTATCATATCTCTGGGCTTTAAAGGCCCTGTACACTATTGGTAAGATCGAAAACACAATGTTCACAGTTTCACACATAACTTACATGATTTAAAGTAAGTAATGGTAGAAAGGGTTCCTTAAAATATTTCTGCCTAAAATGCTATCGTTTCTGAGAAACGAGTAAAACAATAGTAATTATCGCGCGCGATAATTTGAAAAAAACAGAAAACATAAGATCTCTTTTCACTATTTTCTTGTGACCTCGATGACCAATTGAGCTCAAACTTTCATAGGTTTGTTTGTTCATGCATATGTTTAATCACACAAAATGTGGACACTGATTTTGAGCTGTTACCAAAAGTGTACAATACCTTTAATAGCACTACGACTTAAAAAGGCACAATCCCTCCTGAGACAACCAACGTTCGTCTTTTGTTACTTGGTATGTAGATTGATTGAAATTTCAAGGAAATCGGATGAGTTGCCAAAAAGAGAGAAGATGCGAAGAACCACTGACCTTCTGAATAAATCTGAACATTTATACTATAGTTTTGTATATATACACCTTGCAATTTATTGTTTACTTGGACTTTGCCCGTTAATATTTACACGTATTTATTTCATTACACACCAACATTGCAATCATCGTCAATAAGGGGTTGAATATTGGGACAATTTTCCGTTTTAGATGTGGGTGGCAAACCCGCACAATCAGGGCCTGATTTCAATCAGAGCTGCTCAAGCGGAAAATATTGCTTTTAAAAAAACATTCTGCTAAGCATCAATAAGCAGGATACCAGTCACAGATGCTACATGTGAAATGGTATTTTAGCTGGTAACCTTTTTTGATGTGCTTAGCTTGTTTTTGTGCTTAAGCAGCTTATGACATTGGGCCCAGGTAGGGACTGAAAAATCCAATTCACGTGCAAGGAGTTTACATTTTTCACGGCTGTTAAAATTCTGGTTGTTGGTATGGAAACCCTTGATATGCTTTGTACATTGTACAGCTTGATTGCCTTTTGTCATGTATTCCAATAGAAAAAAAAGTCTCTTTCGGCTCAAATGACTCAATGTCTGAGGTGGAATTCGAACCGGGGTCCACAGAGGTGAAAAGGCAGGGAAAGGAACCACTGAGCCAACCTGATCCCCCCAAATAGGATCAGTGGTTATTTTCCCCCGCTGTTCAAACATAAAACAACTCTGTAAATTCCACCCAGGCCCCCCTTTCCATGTTCCAGTAGAAATACAAAATTCCGTCACAGAGACCTGTGCCCTGTGATCAGCAAAAACTGTCTAAAGTTACAAATTTACCCATGGCTGCCTGCATTTTCACATCACAAGTAGATGATTAACACAAAGAGGCACTCACTACATGTACATACATCATATATGAAAATCATGCAAATTACAGTGATAAATGTGCATGCCTACTGCTCGATCTTTTTTAACCTTAAATTTAAAGTATACATCTGTGCTTGATAGAATGCTAAAAAGGTACAAATGTACTGTAATGTTTTATTAATTGGTGGAAATCTAATATGTAGTTCGTACGCCTGGGGCAGACCAATGCTAGCCTAATAGATCCAAATGTTTGTGAATGAGTTCTTTGTGATCACTTGAATAAATAATACATACTACATCTAAATTTAGATGTCAGAATTTGAAGGGGATACACATTGTTTACCCTGCACTGATGTGTATCGTGTTGTTATATAAGTCCTGCAGTCAAATAGGAACAGATCCCCTCGAAGCACGCTCAAACTTTTGTGCTACTTCTGGCCCCAAAGCTGGCATATGTTTGTGTGTAATTTTACCAATCATCACCGATTTCATCGTTCAGAGCAATTTCTCATGAGCGAAACTTTTGATTATGAAAAGACTTAAGGGAACATTACAGAATTGGTAAGAAAAAAACTTGTAAGTATACATTACTTTTTGATCACAGTTACATAAAACTTACACGGTCTAATGATGATGATAGTAGAAAACATCCCTTGAAATATTTCTGTCTGAAATGCCATATTTGATGAGAAATGAATTTAGAAACTAATTTTCCAATTGGAGTTATCGCTCAGTGAGTTTTATTCATTTTTTGAATCTATGCAAATGTGTAGTCGGTTTTTTCACTATTTTCTCGTGACCCAGATGGCCGATCGATCTAAACTTCTACAGGTTTTTCAGTTTATGTATGGTGGATTGCATAAAGTGCTTACACTGCCAGCAACTGTTTTGTTAGCAAAAAACAATTCTGTAATGTTCCTTTAAGTATTCTATGAAGAACAAAAAGCAAAAAGTCCAATTGTTTGTTTTTTCTTCTGCATAAATCATCAAAGAAAAACTAGTTCTAAATGCCTGTTTTTTGATATTCTTTGTTTTGTTTTTTTGATGGCATGATTTTACCAATTTATGCTTAACTTTCATTTTCTTGAAAAAAAATGTGTGTGTTTGTGTAAAGATTTAATTTATTGTTAATTCCATTTTTCTTAACTCTGTAAAAACTTTGTAAATTTGAATGTTGTCAACCTTTTGGTTGTTTTTTTATTCAGATTAAATAAACCATTAATAATAATAATAAACTCCTATC
This sequence comes from Pycnopodia helianthoides, assembly GCA_032158295.1. NCBI lineage: Eukaryota > Metazoa > Echinodermata > Asteroidea > Forcipulatida > Asteriidae > Pycnopodia > Pycnopodia helianthoides. Next base: position 14,814,372 of record CM063253.1, on the reverse strand, counting down.
TGGTCATCAGTGGAGCCAGTTTGTGTGAAGTAGGCGTGGCTAAAGTGGGAGTACATCACACTTGTGAACACATGGTTCTCTCCATCACCCTGATATGTGCAAATTAGGGACAAAACCTAAACAAATAAATTAACAAATTTAAAGTAATAAATTTGGTGGGAGGGGGACTTCAGAACAAACTCACAAAAAACACCAAGATTACACCATTTAGAATGGGCTTTTTAAAAACCAAAGATCAAGTAAAAACATTCAGAGGACCTCGTTTCAATTCAGCCAGACTTTCCAAATTTTGGTCCAGAATGGGAGTTTTGAAAAATCCTGGAGAGATCCCTGAAACAAAACACAAAAAATACATTTCCACAGGCATATTACTCGAGTACATGTAGTATTTGAACCTACGACCCTCATTGTTCACTCGATGACAACAGGTCAGTTCAAGTCCTTAGCAGTGGTTACCGCAAACATTTGAATCTAAGTCTCGATAGTTGCAATAATCTGCATTGGGGATACATTTTGTTTTCGCTTGGTTGTCCAATCGACTGATTTTCCCTGCATGAGGGTTTGCTTTCTAAGGCTAATTTCCTTTCATGACGAACACAGTTTGACTGTTGATACTTGATATGTTGTTTTCTTGTGCAATTGTATCACAGTTGGTAAACAGTTTGTAGACAGCTAATTTTATATGGTTTTTGAGGCATTGCATAGGGAGGTATCAATGTATATTGGGTTTGCGGTAACACCATGTGTACTACATTACTTTGCTGTTGGACGGTAACTAGAGCAAGCGAGTGGAAATGTTGAGACCAAAAGAACTCACTCTGTGGCAGTGCAGTTAATTACGAAAAGTCCCCTCGATCCACCAAGCGAAAGTAGTAGTCCCGGCTGATTTACTACCTTCTGCCCAGGTAGTACGGTAGATAATAAGCAGGACAGTTCTTTTCAGAACTGAGAAGTCTCCCGAATTCCGAAAATCTACTCCACGGTAGTAGAAAAAATAGTAAGATAAGTTCTCTAGAGAACAAAAATCTACACAGCAAAGTAGATAGGCAGCTAATTTTCTTTTTTTCTTTTAAATAATATTGTGCACCATAACACCACCTGTTCTACACAATGTAATTGTGTTGGCGTTAAAGGCCCTGTACACTATTGGTAAGATCGAAAAACACAATGTGCACAGATTCAAACATAACTTACATGATTTAAAGTAAGTAATGGCAGAAAGGGTTCCTGAAAATATTTCTGCCTAAAATGCTATCGTTTCTGAGAAACGAGTAAAACAATAGTAATTATCGCGCGCAATAATTTGAAAAAAACAGAAAACACATAAGATCTCTTTTCACTATTTTCTCGTGACCTCGATGACCAATTGAGCTCAAACTTTCACAGGTTTGTTTGTTCATGCATATATGTTTAATCACACAAAATGTGGACACTGATTTTGAGCTGTTACCAAAAGTGTACAATACCTTTAAATCAACATTGTGCAAGTGGTATGCTCTTTCCGATAATCTTAAAGGTGCCCCTTTTTTTCCACTCTGGCCTAGTGTGTACACAACCCTTTATAGTGAGTGCTCAACCATTAGATGTACAATGTACACAAAAATGTAAGTTTAACAGCAATTAAGCCTGCAGCCATGGTGATAGCCAAGCAACTGCTACTTAGCAACCGTTGTCACATTAATCTTTTAATTTTGTTTAAACTTTAAAGTGTACTGAACATGACAAACTGTACCGGGGTAATGAATTTGGGACATATGTTGCCATGGTGTTGCTTGTGAAAAGTGGTTGTCATGTCATACAGCATCATATAGGTAATTGAAAGTCAATGTCTACTTGCAGACAGTAGGGCCTGCATTAATTATCAAGATAATAGTATGGAACTACATGTACCTAATTATTGTCGTTACTGTGAATGTGTAAATGTATGTCTAAAATGATAATGTTTTTCCCTAGGGGCCCAATTTGATAGAGCTGCTTTTAAGCACAAAAATGTAACTGAGCACAAAACATTTCTGCTTACCAGAATATGTCTACCGGCCAAAATACCGTGACATACATGTGTGTGTGTTTTGTGACAAGTATCCTGCTTATTTTTTGCTTAGCAGAAAATTGATGAGCAGTATTGTCTGCTTTAAAGCAACTCTATGAAATTTGGCCCTGGTGATGGATTAGGCCAACAAAAAAAGGGTTGTTTCCGGTTGCCCGACCGACCCTAGTTTTACGCCGCAAACCCTAAACTTTTTATCTTCATTGCGCGCAATTTTGCCTAATTCGCTGTGCAAATCCGTTGATTGCGCTCAACACATGAACGATCGTGGACGTATCGTCAATCGTATCAGAATAAAAAAAAAAACTCAAAATAAAAAAACTTTCCGACCTACCGACCCTATTTTTAAAAGACATGTAATCGGAAACAGAACCTTTTTTTTTAAGGCCATGTAATTAAAAAAAAAATTGTTTATCAAAATTAATCTTTCTTTTTAATTTCTGCGGCTCAATTGTTTTTTTTCTCAGATTCAGTCTTTATACATTATTGCACTGCCTGCACTCAATAGCCATGTAGCGCCCGTGAAAAACAGGCTGGCATCCAGACTATCACAACAGAAAGACAATGAATGCAGTTATCGCGTGATGCTCGCCACCATACTACTTGCTAGTTTTGCTCAAAGTCTGTGTTCTTGATTGGGCTCGGTTTGATTGTCACCGCAACAACTGCGGGCAATAATTTTGTTGGTACTTTGTTTTATTCCCGTATCAGATGGAGCAATTAATTGGTTTCTTCCTTTATGGTCCACGTACGGTGCAAAATGACCCTTTTCTGTACATCTTCACAAAGCGGTAAACTGACAAAACCTGACTCACTTTTGACACGCCCCTTGGTCAACTTTTTTTTCCAGTAGTGACAAAACCATTTACGCATTGTTCTCATGGGTCGCATACATTGTACAATGACTTCTCATTTACATCTACATGTAGTCTGTCATGCAAACTGACAGCTGTATTAAGTAGCACTCGATTTCACCAAGAACTACAATTTCTCTCAAGATGAAGTGCCTAATAACATGTACATGTATTTCGCTGCTTTATGGCCGTGGTTGTTTGTATTGTGCCGATGCATTTCTTTGAGCAATTAAGATTGATTCATTGGATCAGATGAAATTTGGCCCCTTTGTAATCAAGTCCAGGCTAGCTAGCTGCCACAAATTCTGTACCGTTCCTACATTGTACGTCAGTAGTTGGAATTGTGTTATCTCTCGGTAATAATAGCTTAATGTAATCACACTTGCCGGAGAGGCACAAATTATGTTTTTTGTTTGAGCAATTCGTCCAATGAATCATGTGTAATGACGGGCAAGGTAACACTATCACTGGGTGGACATGTTTTGCATGCACTTCAAACATACATGTAAGCTGACTGTTTGATGCCAATAACAGAACTACATGTATGCCTTGCACTTTTTCGTAAAGTAGCCCACTGGGCTAGTAAACTGTTCATTTTACTTGCCCCCAGGAAGTTTTAGTAGCCCAAATTTCAAACATGTGTTGTCAAAACTTTATCTTTCTGATGTATTTATGGTAGCGACCACAACCAGTTTATTGTTCAAATGAAGTTACATGCACTCACTCCATAACACATTGTAAAAATTCATAATCCACATTTGAAACTTAGGAAGAAATATAACCTAATTATAAACAAGTAGGTTGCACAGTTTTTAGTAGCCCACAAAGCAAGTTGAGAAGTGGTGTTTACTAGCTATTTTTAAGAGCTATCCCTGCTGATCGTACGATTCGAAAACAGAAATCTACAATTCCTCGACACATTCTTCCACACGCGTGTCATTATTTTTGTTCCAGAGAGATCTCTACATTAGATTATTTTGTTGTCTTAAATAGTCCGCGATGGTCATCCTGCCCCCTCCTCCCCCCCCCCCTTCTGAGTAGTCTGCTTACATGTATCACCGAGAAGTAAACATGTGCTCAAGTACAGGGACTCCACAACATTTCCCCTGTAATTGATTTAGCATCGAGCTTGTACCCCATGTCAACCTGTCAGGCATACCCAAAAGTCCATTAACGCCCTCCTTACGTTCCCACTTGAGCTTCTTCTGTCCGCTTAGGCCACCGACTACCCCCGCCCCCCTCCCTCATTCTGAGTGGCTCACTACATTTTGAGTCCCACCTTCAGATGGATCGCCTCATCTTTAATAAAATTAGCAGCACCAAGGCGTCTGCATACAGACGTGTGTACTTGTAATAAAATTGGTGTCCCATTCGATGGTGTGGTGTTGTACGTGAATTGCCTAAGGTCTGATCTCGGCCAGAGCGAGTCTGGTTTCGTAGAGGTCCCTTACTGTTCGAGTATGATGTTTAATGTAAGCTCTTGTGTGGACACGTTCGTACGTGTCTGATTTGCATTTTTTCTGAAAGGTTACAGTTTATAAGATGTTTCATTATATAAGTTATCTTCAATTTAAAAGAAATGAGCAGGGTACCAGTCACAAATGGTATGTGACGTGCTATTTTGGCTGGTTACCGTAATCTTGTAAGTATAGTTTTGTTAATTGTGCTTAGCAACCGTTTGTGCTTTTAGCAGCTCTGTGAAAATGGTTACCAATGTTGGCTGCATGCATTAAAATCCAAGCTTACAACAACATATGACAAAATAAAACTGGCCCACATTCAAAAGCACAAAGAACCAAATTTGATGTCCTGTCCATTAGTATCACATTCATCATTTATCACATGATGATAGAATGGACTATGATTGTCGGTCGATCTTAACGACCAATAAATTGCCATCAGGCTGTTTGCATCGACTGCAGCCCCGAATCCGTATTTTGCCCATTGTGTTTATTGAATAAAGGTTAGGTGTTGCCATGGGCACAGTAAACAATGAAATGTCAACCTCCAGTAACAGGACTACACTGACAGCTAATAAAAAAAAAAAAGAAAACAAAAAATGTCAGTGCTGGTTCATTTTCAGCTGGAAGGAAGGCGTGAGGGAGGGGGCGGGGGGGATTGACAAACTGTTTTTAACACACACAAAAAAAGAATTGTCCACAGGGATTGCAAGGGGGATGTTTTCTGCAGTGTAGTTTTCAAAATTTACCCTGGCATTTATTGAGTAAACTTTTGTAAATTGATTTTTTTGAGAAACTGGACGATACGGGCGACTCGCAGTATAGTGCGCCCTCCGCAGTTTGCCCAGGCGGGGCAATTTTCGCAGTGCATCATGGGAGAAGGTTGACAAGTTTATAGTTGTCTTGAACGCTCGCAGGACGACCCCGATTGTTGCCAAGCAGCATGGTTTTATTTTTCTATGTCACGGCATATAAGATGATATTTGTTGTGGGAGGCTAGTGAATATTTTTTACACTCGTGTCGGCCATTCCAAAACTGGTCCTGAGTCGCAAGTCTGGTTGTTTTTAGTCAACCACTTTGGGGCGGGGGGGGGGGGGGAATGGCGTCTCCAGGGTAAACTATAGAGGGCGCTATATATTGTGAATCCCCTATGACCAAGTTCGGGTGGCTGACTAGACTTGTCAATCTTGAGCAAGTTCGGGTGGCGACTAAACTTGACTAGACCGACTAGACTAACCAGAAACCATAGAGCACAGGGACATTGACTATATCGAACCATGCACTGGAGCACGGTCGACTATGGTCAATTCGAGAGCAACATGTACGTAACAGTTTCTGGTCCCAATATACGGCTCTGGTCAAGTCTAGTCGCCCACCCGAACTTGCTCCTAGATGTCACTGGATCGCTGCGTGGATTGACTAGCTAGTCCAACTGGATCAACCAAAGCCCCGGAGCACTGTTTCTTTAGTCAACCAACAAAGTTACATGTATGTCACTTTGTCAAGACGGCAGTTAGGTTACGTGACTGAGAAAATTTGGTAAACTTTTGCAATCACACAACAAATTTGTTTTACTGATAAATGGTAGGTTTGCCAATGAAATATGTCAATTATTTAGATAATAATTATCATCGCCAATTGGCACATATTCAATTCATGTATGAAACGATGCCATAAATGAATTATTTCATACATATTGCCCTATGACATGTTGCCGTAATGAACTGATATTTCCAATTGTACATGAAATATTGCCATCATGTACACTTGTATTAATTATTTTGGTATTTAAAATATTGACATTGTGAAACATTGAAATAATATCATACATGAGAATTTCCACCAATAAATATTTCCATTATATGAAATATTACAACGTTATCCAGGGTTCTGCCCAGGATTTCTTTAGTGGTGGAAAATTTTTCCCTGGAAACCATTCCGAGATGGATCAGTTACACGGTAGAACATATAAATAGACTCAAATCAAAGAAGTACCCCAAATTAATGGCTTTGGATACCATTTTTACTGGTAAATACCCAATTTTACATTTCATCTAAAACCTTTGAAAGGTAATTGCAAGTGTAATTAAAAAAAAAAATTGTGGTGGTCGGAAACGGAGAAAATTCTGCCAGTGGTGGTTGGGGAATCCTGAGTGCCGGGCAGGTTTTCCGGCACCGACCACTGTGGGCAGAACCCTGGTTATGATATACATGTATTTCCATAAAATAATGAATCTATGAAATCCCTTGTTACGTGAGAGAAAATGCCTCCCACACTGAATTTCTTATTTCCATGACGATACCGCACAAAATCTCTTTCTTAAAAAAAAAAAGTGTTATCCCTAAAATGTCTTTTCGCAGAAAATATGACCACTTTATTCAATGAAACGCTCCCAGATTGATTGCACAGGGGTTCTTATTGATGCATATTGAAATGAATTTGCTCGGCAATTCCCAAAACCAACAGTGATGTAATTATTCTTTGCATTTCATGATAACAGACGAACGCACAAGTAGAAAAAATAAACAAGCAGTACCGAAGTTATTTAAAATACATTGTATCAACGATATTGGTTATTGATACCAGCTATACATAATGAACACTGTCTGCATGGTCTGTAGCTGTTCCCAGCTGTGTGTTTAATTTACCATGGAAGTATTTTGCCAGACTCCCCTGCATGGGTTTGATACTGTTTGCTATTAATATTTAATTAGATCTTGTGGGCAATTTCGAAGTACATCTCGTGCTTGTACTTGTTCGAGAGGGGGAGGGGGTGGGGGATAAAAAAAAAAAAAAACGAATGAAATCAGAGAGGCTTTCTGAGATGATTAACAGAGCAAGTTCGGTAAATGTTTGATTGGGACTCTTTCATTTTATTTGTAGACAGATTGTGTTTGCATTCGACCTTTCCGATGGTCTTGTTACTTTTGTCTAATGTTTAAATGAGCGGGGGGGGGGGGGGTGATACATTACCATTTGTGTTTCCTAGCAACTGATGATCCTTCATAATTAGCGAACAGTTAGTATAATCACAACAACAGCCAACTTGGCTGCAGCGTCTTAATACGTACATGTAGAGCTTAAACCTGCATCCTTGGAGTCCATTGCCTTTGGTTTCTCCGGGGACGGACAGGCCGTTCAAATCACGGTGTGGCCATCTTTGTCTTTCCCTCAGTCCAATCAATTGTCAGTAAAACAAAACAGCTGTAACGGCAAAATAGTCTGACATCTTTTCTATAATTCTGTTTTCATCATCGGTTGTGCACAAGCAACTTGGCAGAAAGACGATGGCAGCCTGATTTACATGTAAATCTACATGTACATCAGAGCTTGTAACAATGGCTCTTTTATATAGGGTTAGCATCAAATTTTACATTTAACTCTGAAGTCGGAAGTCCTCAAACCGCCCACATCGGCCCTGCCTGTTACTCCTCAAACTGCCTGCAACAGCTCTACATGTACCTGTTACTGCTCAAACCGCCCACATCGGCTCTGCCTGTTACTCCTCAAAACACTTGCATTTTCCCTGCCTGTTACTCCTCAAACCGCCTGCAACAGCCCTACATGTACCTGTTACGGCTCAAACCGCCCACAACCGCCCTACCTGTTACTGCTCAAACCGCCCACATCGGCCCTGCCTGATACTGCTCAAACCTTCCACAACCCCCCTACCTGTTACTGGTCAAACCGCCCACATCGGCCCTGCCTGATACTGCTCAAACCCCCCCCCCCCCCCACAAATGCCCTCGAAGTTTGACAAGTTGTATCTTGAGTTTTACCCATGTGCTTGAAACGCACTAAACAGCCGTAGATAGAGCGTGACTGATCTCAAGATGATGAGGATCTAAAAACAGCACAGAAAAAAATGTCCACCTCCAAGGATCGAGGGTCGGAAGGCCTTTTCACCAATGCATGCTTTGTGTACGATGTATTTCTTGCACGATGCATACAGTATGCCGATCATGCTTGCTTTCACAATAAACTTACAGGTCTTTTTACTCACAGAACACCATGATTTGACATGATTTTGTGGAGAGTTTTTTTAGGTAAAGAAGTTATCTGTACATGTAGGTACATGTAATAGAGGCATTATTTTCTGTTCCAAAGATATAATGTTATTATTTTTAATCTCTTTTTTGTTTTGTTTTCTTTGAGACGACAGTACAGTTGAGCAAACTTCTGTGCACATCTACACATCTATAGGATGGAAATACATTGAACAAAGAATACATTCGTCATTTGTGTGTGTGTGTGTGTGTATGACGTGGTGTGCTTTAAAAACTTGCCGAGGGCATTTTTGTAATTTGGAAATAATATGGCATTCAGTGCTGTCCTGTATTACAGGTTTAGACAAAATTAAGTTTGTGCCGTTTGCTGTGCCATCTAGCCAAAGGATCTTGCAGTTTGACATTTTGAGGAGTAGGGACCGAAGCAGCGAAAGTGTTTTAGGCCAAGTAATTAAAAAAAAAACATGTTTAGCGTCCCCGCCCGCTTCCTTTTTAGAGGCCGCCTCCCTTTTTTTTTTTCATCTTTTGAAGGATAAATTTAAACGATCTCTGACCAAAATTTAAACAAAATTAAAATAAGATCGTATTTTTAGACACCGAAAAAACACACCCAAAGAAAATCACAGAAAAAAGCTGGCAACCATCTTGAAAAAGAGCCCGGCAGGTTGTTTTGAAAAATGTGTTGGCAGCCATTTTTGAAAAAAATAAATAAATAAATAAATAAAGGCCCTCCTCCTTCCTTTTTTCAAAAAGGTAGGACACTTAACATGTTTTTAAAATTATTTCTTGGAGATAAAAAAAGAGAAGCTTTTCATTTACTAGCTTGGCTGATCTCAGCATCAATTTCATCCTGACATTTCCATCTGGGGGGGGGGGTGGGGGTAGGGCAGAGTGAGATCGCTGAAAAGTACACAAGTGTGCTTTTCCCATCGTGGGCACCGAGCCCGGCCATATTGCTTTCGGTATACTAATATATCGCATGACCCGAGGTTGGGAAATTCAATAGTGTGACATCACTCTTGTGAAGCGGGAACATCTTGATCGGGACGAAACCCTAAACTCCCAATGTCTCTTTATAAATACATGAAGTAAAGGCAGATGCCATGTCTTCAAAGGCATTATTTAACTCTCTATAAAATTTATATAAAAAATAATGGACTGTAGTTGAAAAAAAAAAACTAGTACGTATTTGACACATTATTTGAACAATGTCTGGTACAATGACTGGATTTAAAAGTGCGATATCATTCTTGGGAACCGGGATAAAACGGGATAAAACCCTAAACTCCCAATGTCTCATTATAAATATTACATGTAGTAAAGGCAGATATTATTTGATTCTCTATCAAATTTCTGTACAAAATAATGGACTGTTGTAAAAACTATATATTTTAAGTACTATTTGAATAATGTCTGGTACAATGACTTTATTTAATAGTGTGCCATCACTCTTGTGAAACAGGAACTTCTTGATCGGGGCAAAACCCTAAACTCCCAATGTCTCATTATAAATACATGTATGTAGTAAAGGCAGATGCCATGTCCTCAAAGCCATTATTTAATACAAAATGGATTGTAGTATATTTGAATAATGTCTGGTACAATGACTTGCTTTATAGTCAACTTAATGACGGTTTTAAAATTTAAATTCCTCAGGCTAAAGAGACTGTTGCTTTATGTATATAGTGTACATTGTAGTTCGGGGCAAGCGTTGGCATACAAAGAAATGGTGAACCCTGATTGAACCAATTCATCCGACGTCATCACCACAATGATTCCTTGGCCCAATTTCTTACAGCTGCTTAAAGGTACATGTAGGGTCAGCGTAATGCTTATTTTCAGGCAAGTTTATAAAGAAAGATACAGTTAAAGTCGCATGTAATAGTTTCAGCTGAATACAGTGTCTACTTGTTGAGCGAGAAAAACTGTCACAGTATTTACACAAGAACGTCAAATTCATCCATGTTTTTGAATAGCGAGGTGACAGCGGGTACCAACCGCATCTCTGGCAGCAGTGCTCGCAAACAGACACCAACCCTCAGAAATTTGAGAAACAATTGGTTCTCAGACTCAAATGTTGTTGGGTGAACAATTATCCAAACCGTACTTTGAAGGGAATCCTTTTTTCAAAATATTTTACCATTAACACATTGACCATGTTGACTGCCGAGTATATTAGTAGTAACAGGTGAAACGGATTCTGCCACTACGAGTATACTCGTAGAGAATGAAAGGGCTTTGTATTGTTAATTGAATACACTGGCATCACTGAGAATGCAACAAATACGCTTCTGACAGTGGTGAGGACATACATGTACATCCTTAGAATGTGTATGTTCAAATTATTTTTGTATAGTACTGTACCTATTTGGTATGCGCGCATGCGCACTGACTTGGCAAATGGAAACGCCCTATGAATCTATGACCGGCAGTCAACGTGTTAAGAGCTGCAGTGCCTCCTCACCAAGTAAGTTTTTATGGTCATTAATTTTTGGAGTATTTACCAATCTACATGTATGACTCAACTTTTAAGCAGAAAACATTGCTTAACAATTTCTGCTCAGCAAAGAATGAGCAGGATACCAGTCACAGATGATACATGTGAAAGATGGTATTTTGGCAGGTTTCCTTATTCTAGTAAGCATGATTTTGATGTGCTTATCTACGTTTTGTGCTTAACAGCAGCTCTAAGAAACTGGACCCTGTTTTTATTTTGGGAGCCACTCATTTTGCTTTGCGTTACTGATTTAAGGGCGATATGCTTGCGTAAGCTCACCGAATCTTCAAAGGCAAATTTGACCCCCAAAGTCATGAATGGGCAGACTGATTCGTGTACATCAGAGCAAGAGGTCTATACCCAGTTTTGAATGAATGTGTATGGCACAATGGAGGTTGATACACTAAACCATGCGACCATCAAAACTTCTTTTATATTCTTGGGAATCCATTTTGTGCATTCACTTGTGACCCACTATCCAAACTTGAACTAACAGTTAGTGTACATCAGTGGTTTTGTGCAAGTATTTTTAGTACACTGTAATACATACAAGTATGATATAAAAACAGAATCAAAACAAAAATTGATTTGGGGAAAAGTTTCTTCTGAATCAAAATAAGAAATGAGATATGGCAACAAGTTTTTTGCAAAGATGTCAGTATTTCAGATAAAACTATTTTTGTCAAGACAATTGATGTAAGTAGTGCAAGTTTTCAGATGAAAATTAATTCCAAATGACAGGCCTGCTTTTGCTGTGGTGCCCTTTGCAAAGTTCCAATACAAATTGACATTTTTCACATCAAATTAGAAGTGCACCTTACCAGAGGAAAATTTCTGTGCCCCTTCAAGAGCAAAATTCAAGGCCTGACATTAAGACAAAGACTCAAAGACCTTGCGCTTCTTGTTTTTCGTAAAGTACACATGTAGCCCACAGGGCTAGTAAGCTGTGCCTTTACCTTTTACTTGCCCCAAGGAAATTTTAGTAGCCAAGATTTTAAGCATGTTCTGTCATCAATGTATCTTTCTGATTAATGGTAGCGATGGCAACCAGTTTGTTGGTTAAATGAAGTTAATTAATACACTCGAAGATAGTTTAACACTCTTCAAAAATTGTTTATTCACATCTGAAAATGAGGAAATATTGAGCATTATAAACAAGTATGTTGCACAGTTTTTAGAAGCGCACGGGGCAAGTTGAGAAGTGGTGTTTACTAGCCCATAGCCACATTTCCTACTATGTTGTAGACAGTGTACGCCGGCTAGTGTTAAGGGCGAGCCCTGAATCACTTTGAAAACCCTGTTGCCCAACAGCACTTTGTAAGAATAACTGAAATTGCACGCGCATTCTGTCATTTTAAATGTCTTGACTCTGACAGGATTGAAAGAGCCTTCGATTTCCAAAGCCAAATCAAGTGTAGATTGACGGTCAGTATACATGTACAGTATGACAACCAGAGTGATTTCCTCTTGTGCCACAACATTTTGGGTGTCGCTGGTCTGATTTCCCATTCATCTCCGCTGAGTATTAAACCACAGGCCAGTGACGAAATTGATTGAATTCTGTGAGCGTTTCACTCAATAGTGTCACAATGAAAAAAGAAGGAGCGTGCCCACCCATATTGTCTTTAGCAGAATGTACGTACATATGTAGTTTTGACGTTTCCGATGTAATGGGCGTGTGTTCAAGTTACTCAAAATTCTTAGAATTTGATGTGCTGAATGACAGGCATTAAAGTTGCCCGTTTTTTCGCCGAAAAAAACAATTGTGTTAGTAATTTTTTCTCTGAACAGATTTACAGTATGATTCTGTTTCAAAACAAAAAAAACAAACAGAAGCTCTTGCACATGCCATGGACAATGCAGAAAATACATAACATGCAAAATTGTTTGCTGATGGATGTGAGGTCATGTTAGGATCCTGACAGTAATTCATTTTTAGATTTACATTTTTCCATTATAGCTACCACTAATCATTGGCGCTTTTAAACATTCTTGCAATACCAAAAATGGAAGCTTATATGAGCCATTTACATTTTTTTTAAATTCAGTCCAAACCCTCCACAACGGCACTCTAGCTGTAGCGGACCCAACAAAATCACTAATTACATGTAGTTAATAACTGATTAATTATTTAATCAAATGTTGTTGTTGTTTGTTGTTTTTTGGTGTATCATGTTTTTCCTCAAATCAATGAAGGATTTTACTTGTCCGAGACGCTTTGTTCAGCCAGTTCAGCTATGTGAATACCAGTGGTGAATACTTCACCCCAATGCCTTCTTTTATCTCTAGTGGTAATGCACTGGGAAAAAACGGCGACCCTCCCGGGATAAATTAATTGAAAAAAAATCAAACTTTTTTTTAAAAAGATTTTTATTGTTGTCTGCAGACCCTCAGAAGAGAAAGATGTAGAAATATTTGGATTAGTGCAAAGAGTGCTTTTTTCTTTTGACTGTCGACAACCCTGCAGTTGAGTGGTGCAATTCGATATCATTAAGCTTGCAGAGTTAAAGGATTACTTGGAAAGAAGGGAAGCTGATTGACGTAGAACTTCATCAGTGAATCCATACGTTCCTTCTCATTATTAAAATCAATATCTGTACTTGCATCCAAAGCAATACGAAACTTTAAATGCTGAGCAAAATTTAATGAGATGCGAAATTTCACCTGTGAGCCTGGTGCGAAATGTAACACATAACAAGCCAACATAATCTAGCCAGGGTTCTCCCCAGGATTTTTATAAAAACTGTTGGGAATTCTGGGCCAAACTGCCAATTAAGGACGCTGACTTGAAACAAGGTCTTGGAATGTTTTCTACTTGGTGTTTGTCTTGGTTTTAAAAGCTCTACTGTGTAATCTGGAGCATTCTAAATGATTTTATCTGGATGTTTTTTGTGAAATTGGTAATAAAAAAAAGGATTTTTTTTTTTTTATCTTCAAGCAGGCTTGAATCTTTGATTCCGATTGGTCAATCCATAGCAACAAGGAGTGTGATAAAAAAACCTATATTGCATGGCTCATATCACACTTCGCGTATTGTGCTACTGGTGAATATGCGGATACGTTGAATTTGAGAATGATAGGATTACTTGTTTAAAAAGTTTGAAAATGTCAATCCTTGTTGTACTGTCTTTTTATTGACGTAAGGAATAGGCCTAATGTATATGATTCTGGTGCTCACCAATAAAAAAAATCGCAAAATTTTTGCACTATAGTGGTGTCCTTCTTCAGGGCGTACATATGTTATATTGCAATGAGGAAATGCCGGGAACAGTATTTTGACTTGCGCGTGTGTTGGCACTTTTTCACTGTGTGCAGCGGTGCCTCATCCATCTTTACTGCATGTCAAGTTAGCCTGAAGATAAATTCGTTATCAAAATGTTTGACTCCACAATAAATTACGGACCTTGTATAGTTAACAAAGTAAAAAGAAAACCACACGATTTTCAGGGATATTTGTGTGAATCATTGTATTCTACTATCAAAACATCTTTCCAACCATATATTTCATAACAAATGCTTTCATAGCCCAAAGCACCCAATCTGAAGGCATTGTGTCCCTTTAACTCTTTCAAATATTGATGGAAAACGTGAAGATGCTTTCCGACTTCCATGCTTGGACATACGCTAAATACACAAAACCCAAAGCACCCAATCCGAAGGCTATTGTGTCCCTTTAACTCTTTCAAATATTGATGGAAAATGTGAAGACGTTTTTCGACTTCCATGCTTGGACATACGCTAAATACACAAAACCCAAAGCACCCAATCCGAAGGCATTGTGTCCCTTTAACTCTTTCAAATATTGATGGAAAATGTGAAGACGTTTTCCGACTTCCATGCTTGGACATACGCTAAATACACAAAACCACAGTACGCTTGTCATCCACATCCGAAACATTTCCATCGATTCCCATGATGCATCAAGAATGTCGAAAAGGGTTCTAGAACAAATATGGAGAGCCACTTTGTTATCCCAGGCAGACATACAGTACATGTAAATGCAAACACCAGATTCGTTTACATTTATTGAACTGGGCAAAGCAAATTAGAAGAGTGAGTATTTTCATTAAATCTATTAGTGCATTATGACTGCAGTAGGCCCTACAGTGTGTGCTGAAATAAATACGGGTGGTGACGATGCATAAATTTTACTCATGTTGGGCCCCCATAATAGAAGCTTGTAAAAATTCATGTTTCCACCATGTACAAGCAGCATGTCTACTCACAGTCAAAATATTAATCCAAACGTTCATGACTCAATGATAAGAGAGATAATTCTACCTACTTTAATCTGATTTCCGATTTGTTTGCCCTCAGCAAAATTGTTTTTAAATTGCCTGGAAACACTACCCGTGTCCACCCCCCCCCCCCCGCCCAAATACCATCAGGAAACACTTTTGTGTAAAGAATTTTGCAATCTGGAGGGTAGCAGGTTCAAGTCCCGCTCCAGTCATTTGTCTTTGTTCAACCCAAATTTATTTGAAATTTACCGAGTCAGTTTCCCTTGTGGTTTGTAACAAAATATTTTAGGCTTGGAACAAGATTTGTGCACACTTGATTGAGGAGCAAATGATGACTTTTTAGTATAGCAACTGATACATTTTGTGTAGCATTTTGTTGTGCCATGCAGGGGAAGTCATTCACTGACTATAGTAGGTCAATAAGCCCTTGTACTCGATAAAATTGTCCTACTTTTTTTTTTTCGACGACCAAACATGCCAGATAAGTAGTCTATTCAGACTCGACATGTACACACAAAAAAAACACAACTAAATCTGAGTTTACTATAAATAATATCTTGTGACAACCATTGCTCTCTAAACCGTGCCATGTTGACAGAGCCAGGATGTAACTCTTTTAGAAATTCCCAAACAATACAGAAATCAATAACACAAATACGACATTAAAGTCGGCGCATGTGAATGGACCCACCCGGCAGCGCTGGCTCATGTGCTTAATAAAGAAAATCATTCCTGGTCGTCACCATCACAAAGAGACCGTGGGTGATGATCACTAGGGGCCGGGGCCGTAAATAGAGCAGTTGGTTTGTTCTTCTGGGATGGGTGATCTTGGCTTGTACACACACACACACACTCACATTACACTGAGATGATTATGAACACTGCGTGTAGGGAAGGGGAGAGTGGAGGGAGCTGTTAAAGAGCCTGCAGTTTCTGGCATGTACTGTGTCGTATTTTGGTCGGGAGATGCTGTAAGTGTTTTGAGTGCGGCGAGAGAAGCGCAGATCTGCAGCAGACTGGCATGGTGTGTGTCCAATCGTACATGTACCTGCCTTGCATATATAGAGTGCTGCAGATGAGCCTGCTGACAGGGTTGTAGCTAGAACTGTGTTGGCAGTGTTCTGCTCGTCCACGGTGTGTTGTAAACCAAAAGAATTACCCGCAGTGTTTAGAGTGCTGACTATAAGGGCCTCCGCGTACGCATTAGGAATACAGTTCCTGCACACACACACGTCGCGAGGGATACAGCTGCATGCACTCAGAATTAAAATCGGCAGCTTCTGGCATGTTGTTTTCTAACATGTGCACATGCATCACAGATTCTGCCATGTTATGTTAAAGTTCACTGATGACCTGCAAAGTCAAGAACAGTTTTACAACAGCAGCGCAGCAATAAATGACAGTATTTACTGAAGATGCACTGTGCATGACCTGCACTGGAGTGCAGTGGGATGTCAGCTGTGAGTTAAGGTTATTTTCTCCACCCTGCGGTCTGGTCTGGTGTGGTCTGGTGTGGTGTGGTGAACCAGAAAAGAGAAGTGGGAGCTGCTTCATTTGTTTAGGGAATCATTGTTTACGGTTACAAATTCTGGTTGCAGAGTTGTTGGAAATTATTGCATCGCTTTTGAGTCTTGCAGACTGTTTACCGAGTACTGGAAAAGGCAAGTTTAAAAAGATTTCATTTTAAAGGTAGGTTTTTCATCAAAGACTAAATAACTTTTGCACTGCAGGTTCGAGTCCCGCTCTTGTCAATTTATCTTTGTTCACCCCAAAATTGTTTACCCAATCAGTTTCCCTTGTGGTTTATTACTTGATAATAACTTTAACCTGCCATGCACAATCCACAAAAACACTTGTATGCAAATATTGGACACGGCAGCTTATAATGTGAGAAAATGTGAGGTCCAGTCGACGATTGGACCTGGGCCAAATTTCATTGCTCTGCTTACCGTAAGCAAAGAATCGGCGCTTGGGGAAGCAGGGAATTCCGCGTTTATGTCAAGCGTATTTCAATGGTTAGCGGGGAATTTCGGCTTGTGCGCGTGCGTACTCCACGTTACTAGGCATTCTACGCTTATAAAGCTAGCGCAGAAATTTCGGCGCTTGCCGTGCAAGCGGAGTATGGTGATCGTTAGCGCAGAATTCGGCGGTTAGCAGAGCCATGAAAATGGGCTCTTAATGGGTCCAGTCAGTTGTATCTCTTTCAAATACCCATGAAGAATCGCTGACAGGTTTTTTCGTTCACTGTCTCAAATGAGAGTGTATAATTACTATGACTTAACCCTCACTCTCTCAAACCCTTTTACGTCCTCTTTGCCAAAACGAAGGATTCAGAAGGACTGAGGGCTGTAGGCCCAAACAACAATTTCTTAGCACTGGGTCAGGCATTCCAATCTTATATCCAGCTCCAAACATGTTGGTGTGGAGTGACACTGGATATTAGAGGATTTTTGAGGTCACCTGTTGGCAATACGGCCTAGGGAGTAAGGGATAGCTATCTGATGTTTAACAATTTTTACCATCAATTTTGGAAATTAATTAGAATGCGCCGTTTTAGAGCTGACCCTTCTTAAACGAAGGCAAAAGCTTCTTCGTGAAAGTCGTCACTGCTCTTTTAGTTCTGCAACTTAATGTTCAATTGATTGGAACAATTTTTTAAATTTTATTATACACTGCAGGACTGTACACTCAACCCTTTTTTAAAAGATGCCCACTGGGCTACAATGTAGTAAAATTATACTAAACTTTCGTGCCCTGCAGGAAAATTGAGTAGACACTCTAATTCTAAAAATTTAATATCATGATTGTCGTAACAGATAAAAGATCGTGATCGCAACTAGGTTATTGGTGAAATAAAGTGAATTTTCCACTTTTTTTTGACTTGGTGTTGTTTTATGCTCGTGTTCATGAGAACAACGTTGGCAAGATGCAACTCTGCTGTGCTTGCATATTTGTACACTAAAAGTTGTACGGAAAATGAGCGCTGTACTTGATTATCATAAATGAACACGTACATGTACATATGGATGCCTACATGTACGATGCAATTGTGAAATCTCACAATTTAATTTAATTATACATGTGTATGTATTGATTCTTTGTGTGCCATCGACAATTAAGATCTTCTTGATTTTGTGACTTTTTGTGTGGATCTTCAGTCTTTTTTTCTCTTCTTTTTTTGCCTTTGCATTTTTTTTCAAACAATAATTTTGGACATAGAAAAATTGACAAGAGCGGGACTTGAACCAGCGACCTCCGGTTTAACGTGCCAGCGTTTTACTAACTGAGCTATCTAGCTGTTGGCGCTCTGCCTACATGTATTTTTTTCATACGCTGTAGCACATTGTGGGACTCAGGGAAGCACTGATTATACGGTGCATTCATCACACTTGAAGGGTTGGCATTTCCACTTTAACCCCTGGAATTATAGTTTTCAGGGAGCTTTTGGAAACAACAGTGTTCCTAGCTACAGACGAACCAATTGGGCAGCGAAACACGCCAAGGATGTCTTGACCTGTACATAATGTATTAACCCAGTTACAGAGGAGGCAGTTTGGCTGAAGTGACTTAGCAGCTAGTCCTCCCATTTCCTCTCCTCCTACATGTATTTGAGATGTCACTCCACACCAAATTATTAGGACTCTATTTTTTAGGATAAGATTGAGATATTGTGACACAGTGATCAGCCATTTTCTATACGGGCCTCAGTCTTACTGAACCCTTCACTTTGGCAACTGGATACAGAAGGAATTGGAGCTGTTGTAAAGTACTGTTTCAAGAGGTGGACATGTGCACTAGCATACGTGTACATTTGTATTACCAGTATAGTTAATTTGGAACTCTTTCCTCATTAAAATGTAAGGGATACCATGGTGATTACACGCTCAACATTCTGTTCCTGTTTTTGACTGGAGTGTTACTGTTAGTGCAGCTTGAATAAATGATTTCTCTCCATCATGGATACACATAGACCATGTACAACTATGGTACTCAAACCAGGGATGAGAAATTTCAGACTGTTTTTGTGTCTACCGGGGCCCAATTTCATATAGCTGCTTTGATATAAAGCAAAAAACATTTTCTTCTAAGCAAAAAGGAGCAGGATACCAGTCAAAAATTGTACTTGTGATGTGGTATTTTGGCTGGTAACCTTATTCTGGTAAGCATAAATATTTTGTGCTTTGCTACTTTTTGTGCTTTAAAAGCAGCTCTATGAAATTGGGCCCTGGTGAAAACACAGTACATGTACCTAAATGTTCTTTAGAAATAAAGCAATCATGCTCTTTGATCTACAAATACATGTTCTTCTCTAGCTGGGGAGACTGTTTCCAAAAGCTCCTTGAAAACTACAACTCCGGGGCTCGATTTCACAAATCACTCATATAGGTCATTCAGACCCAGTACTAAAGTCGGTTTTAGGGCAGTTTTAACTCATTCAGGTTTAACTTTGTGTGTCTGAATGCTCTTAAAACTTAACCGAATCGGGTTTAACCCGAATGAGTTAAATCGGTCGGCGAGGGTGGTTTAACGCTGAACCACTTCAGGTTTACATTATTTAGCACGATGTGTGGACAGAATAAAGTTAACACATGGTTAACAGCATCCGGTTTAAGTTGTGACCGGTGACCCAAGATGTGCACGCTTGTCTTTGTAAATGCGGGGTTAGGCCTACTGTAAATGTAGCGGATGTTGTTGTGTTACATGTAGTTCATGGTGCTGTTCGACCTCTTAAAACCGAAGATATAGGGCCTACCGTCAGGTTTAACTTCGAGCTGTCTGAACGCACGGTAGTTTTATTTTTACAACCACCCCCCTGCTGCTCGTAAAGTTAACCGGTTCGGGTCTTTCTTTAGTACGCTGTCTGATTATGGCCATATTCATCTAAAGATGGGTTGTCAAATATTACCGTAGTGATTTGTATTGTGACATCACACTTTGCATGGCAATTCAGATTGATACACAATTAAGATCAATCGTAAGTCTTTGTGAAATCGGCCCCTGAGGGCTTGATTTCACAAAACACTCGGTTTCATCTTAAGATGAGTTGTCAGTTTTGAGTTGTTGTATTGAGACAACACACTTTGCTTAGCAGTTAGGATTGATTTAAGCACTTGAGATCAAATTTGGCTCTTTGTGAAATCGGCCCGGGGGTTATACATAACATGTAAGGTGGAAATGCCATAATTTCATCATATTTCATCACACGCCTTAAAGGAACATTACAGAATTGGTTTTTGCTAACAAAACAGTTGCTGGCAGTGTAAGCAATTTATGTAATCCACCATATACATAAACTGACAAACCTGTAGAAGTTTGAGATCGATCGGTTATCTGGGTCACGAGAAAATAGTGAAAAACCGATTACACATTTGCATGAAATCATATAGATTCAAAAAAATGAATAAAACGCTCACTGAGCGATAAACTCCAATCGGAAAATTAGTTTATTAATTTCTCATCAAATATGGCATTTCAGACAGAAATATTTCAAGGGATGTTTTCTTCTATCATCATCATTAGACCCTGTGATCAAAAAGTATATTTTACAAGTTTTTTTCTTACCAATTTCTGTAATGTTCCTTTAAATTTGGATCCTAGTTTCAGACTTTTTTTGTCAGCAATGATTCTAACCCCTGATTAAAACATTTTTAGGGAACCTTAGATTCCTGGTTGCATTGCAAAATGTTTGAGGAAACAAACAATGGGTCCCCCATAGGTGGGATGGATGGCTATAGTGCATAAAGCGTTTGTCTCTCACCACTGTGGCCGGGAACCATGGTTCCCGGCTAAGGCCATGTGGGAGAACTGTGTGATGGTTCTCTTCTACGCCATGAGGGTTTTTCTCCAGGCTCTCTGGTTTTCCTCCCTCTGGATAAATCGAAAACACTTTTGATGTCTGGCTGCGCTCAGTGGTCATATGGGTCGATGTGGCTGGCTGCCAAAGGCGCCCTTGCATGCCTGCTGCTTGAACCCGGTGTAGCAGCGTCCTTCAAAATGCAGGTTCTCAGCTGCGAGTTGAGGATGATTAGCCGCCCAAATAGATTAGTATTATGTTTGAATACGCACAAGACTTAATCTCTTCCATGTGCTTTTAAAAAAAAGGAAGAGAGATTCTCCCTTCTGGTTCCCCTTTAACACAGCCCCATATCATAAGACGGGATTTCGTAAAATTTTCCCCAGTTGGTTCGATTCGCTTGTAAGAAGCGTAGTCACCGGAGCGTGATTAACTCTACCGGATATTGCACTGATTAGTGATTGCCTGTAGTCTTATCATCATCCTCATCATTACCATGGCGATTGTATACACGCACCTGAATCCCGGGCTCAATGTTAACCCCGATAAATAATGTAAACTGCTGGGAGGTCCGCAACCTCCCCCCCCCCTGCCTTCCCTCCCCCCCCCCTCCCCTCTGTGCTCCTGGAATTGAGGTAATCAACCTGCTTTATAGATGAACTTGAACGAAATTAACACAAAAAAAAAAACACTAATTCAGAAATCGAAAAGGGGGGGGGGCTAAGTTTTTCGATCAAATTTCAACAAAAGTTACAGGGAGGAAAACTTCATTGTTACAACCAAATATTAACTAAACCCAAATAAACCAGGATAAATAGTCAAGCTACATGTATAGTTTGAGTGATTTCGTTCGAGTTGATCTTTAATTCCGGACGATTTTCGCTCTGTCAACTAAATAAGAATACCCATTATGGAATCATGTCGCTGTCCACCCAGACTTGGAGACTGCATTCATGCTTGCCAGTGTGCATTGGGTGTTGTAGAAGATTTGATTTATCGGGTGCATTAGACGGGTAGACTAAACGCATAGAAGTGGGTCGAAAGACGGGGAAGGGAAAAAAAATGACAGGATTCGCTGGGGATTTTGGTGGCAATTGTACATTTAAACAAGGCTGATTGGGAAGATACGGTGTGATCAAAAAAGAGGCTTACAGAGATCCATAGATATTTAGTGAGAAAAAAAGTTATACCAAATTTTTTCAAGATTTAGGGGA
This sequence comes from Pycnopodia helianthoides, assembly GCA_032158295.1. Taxonomy (NCBI): domain Eukaryota; kingdom Metazoa; phylum Echinodermata; class Asteroidea; order Forcipulatida; family Asteriidae; genus Pycnopodia; species Pycnopodia helianthoides. Next base: position 14,792,256 of record CM063253.1, on the reverse strand, counting down.
AAAAAGAGGCGTACAAAATTCCATAAAAACTAGTGTCAATATTTCCTTTTTCCTGGCCAGCTAGAAACAGTAAACCTTTAATTGCCCCTCACAGATCTACCAGCATTTTCACCAATTATTAAAGTTGCCCAATTTGGAACATTGCATATGTTACATACAAAATCCATGGTGCACAGCTTTTGTTTAAAGGAACATTACAGAATTGGTAAGAAAAAAACTTGTAAAATATACTTTTGATCACAGATTACACAAAACTTACACGGTCTAATGATGATGATAGTAGAAAACATCCTTTGAAATATTTTTGTCTGAAATGTCATATTTGATGAGAAATGAATAAACTAATTTTCCGATTGGAGTTTATCGCTCAGTGAGCGTTTCATTCATTTGTTGAATCTATATGATTTCATGCAAATGTGTAATCGGTTTTTCACTATTTTCTCGTGACCCAAAAGGCCGATCGATCTCAAACTTCTACAGGTTTGTCAGTTTAACAGTTTATGTATATGGTGGATTACATAAAAGTGCTTACACTGCAAGCAACTGTTTTGTTAGCAAAAAACAATTCTGTAATGTCCCTTTAAAGGATTGAAACAAATTTACTCATAAAAAAAAGAAACAAAAAAGTGTACTTTCCCTTTAATGACAACCTTGTTTTTATGGTAACTTAATTTCAAGCCATTAGGCCATAAAGTAGTCACACACTGTCATGGCAGTGGTTTATTGATTATTATTTTGTTGCATGTACAATGAAGCAAATTTGCCCTTCTAAAAAGGAAAAACTGCCTGACTTTGCCCTTGTAACAAAGAGAACTGTCTGACTTTGCCCTTGGTTGTTGTAATAAGGAAAAACTGCGTGACTTTTTTTTGTACATGTAACAGGGAAAAACTGCCTGACTTTCCTTTTCAACAAGGAAAAACTGCCTGACTTTGCCCTTGTAATAACGTAAAAACTGTCTCTGACTTTGTCTTTGTAACAAGGAAAAACTGCCTGAATTTGCCCTTGTAATAAGGTAAAAACGGTCTGACTTTTTTGTCTTTCTAACAAGAAAACACTGCCTGACTTTGTCTTTGTAACAAGGAAAAACTGCCTGATTTTGCCTTTGTACATGTAACAAGGAAAAACTTGTACATGTAACAAGGAAAAACTGCCTGAGTTTGCTCCTTTAGTCGAGAAAATCTGCTCTGCTTATTTTTTATATGATACAAGAATAAAGTATCTGGCCTGACCAACATTTATTGCCATCAAGTATGAAATGTATAGTTTAAGAATTAACGATGAAAACAATTGCGTTTGCCCTTTAACAAGGAATAACGTACGCCTACATGTAACTACTACTTTTGCCATTTTAAAAGGAAAAACTGCCCCCGTTTGTTTTGCCCCTTTTAACCAAGAAAAAAAGGCTGCCTTGCTTTTCCCTTTTAATAAGGAAAAAGCTGTCTTGCCCTTTGCAATCTGAAAAGGAAAAGTGTGTCGCTCTTTGCCATTTGAAAAGGAAAAGTGTGTTGCCTTTGTCATTTTAACAAGGAGAAACTGCCCTGCTTACATGTACATGGATTATAAGACACAAGAAGTAACAAGCATTTATTTATAGCCATCAAGCGCATGTACATGTACATGTATGTAATGTGCTGTTTTATAGTTTTTAGGTTATCAAGTAAAGTTATTTTACAGCATCACTGTTTTTGTCTGTCCAGAGACAGGACGGAAATGCCCACAACTTGTTGTAACATCTCAATCTTTAGATGAGTTGCCGTGACGAAATGGTCAATCAAAGTAAACCAAACAGTGACATACACGTTGACTTCAGGCCTTGTGCTTACGCTTTTTGTAAAGTAGCCCGACGGGCAAGTAAAATGTGCATTTTTACTTTTCCCCAGGAAGTTTGAGTTGTCCTAGATTTGATGTATTGTCATCAGTCTTTCTGATGTATTTACATGTATGGTAGCCATCACAATTTCAAATTCAATGCCGTTTTGATTGAATATCATCAAGTTTCAGAAATGAACTGAAAATTCTCTGTACGGAAATGTACAGACCATGTACTTGGAATGTGACCTCACCGAACTTACGCTTGTGAACAATATCAAAGCATTTTACAACATTTTAACGGAAGGTTTTATAGACTTGTCATTTGTTCCCCATTTCCATAGAAGGAATCTATCTATTGGAAAACGAGTGGACCACAAAACTGATTTTGACCTTGGAGGCCCCTTTTTAATGAAATTTTCACAGGTTGTTTGGAGTGTGCGCTTCTTGAAAACTGGAGGATGGGAATTAATTTACTCTTTCCCCCAAAAGAGTCAAAGCAAAAGTACTTTCTCATTAGATGACTGTTTTGTACAAATAATCGGAACCGGTTTTTGATGTTTACAATACATGGCCTTGCACGCCTCGAATTTCGCCAAAGCAGCACCATCCACAATTGGCACCACAGCAATTGCTGTGGGTGCCCTTAAAGACGTTCAATACAAATTCAAATTTTCCTCATTCGGATTTGGGGGAAATTGCAGTGCCCTTTTGAACACGAAGTTCGAGGCCTGGCCTTGTGGGAAAAATTGTGGATCATTAGGCAAGCTGCCGAGAGGAGAGTCAAAGTACATTGACGGAGAGCCACACACATCCATTTTGAATCGAATCGAATTGAGTTTTGAAATTATAGAGAGGACAATTACAATTTTCAAGCTTTTGTTCTTCTTTAGTTCTTTGTGAGTGCAAACAGGTGGAAGAAATATTATTCATACTTGTATGGACTCGCTAGATCATTCAAAACAGCAGTAATTACTGACGAGTTCGGACCATTTTTTGCGTAGTTCCGTAGATTAAGTACTTGGGCATTTTATGCACCTGCTGATCTGAAACGAATGAAACAAGAGTCTTTAGTAAAAACAAAGGTTGTTTTGTCCTGAGCTTGACACGACATCAATCAGAACAAAGGTTCTTTTGATCTTGGCAATAAATGTCACAACCGAAGTGTATACATGTATATAATATAACAAATTCTCACACTTTGGATTTTCTGATTTGATGTTTCTTGCTGGGATACTGCTGCCCTATAGTTGTGCATGCCTTGATCACATCCCAGTCGCACAGCGGTAATTCATTACTTTATGGTCCACAGTGTCTTCTGAAGAAGCTATACAGAACGCAGCTGCACGTGTTCATTCCAGGGGAAAGACATTTGATCATATATACTCCAACACTTATTGCATTGCATTGGTTACCCATAAAACAAAGAATTAATTACAAAATCCTGTTACTGTTTAACTTGTAAAGCACTTCGTGGTCTAGCCCTAGCGTATATATAAGAGACATGTTGTGTACATACCATCCTCGGCCAAATCTGAGATCATCAAACAAACTACTGTTGAACATTCTTAGATACTCATTCTTCATCAGAAGCTTTGTCTCATGTGCACCAAAGCTATGGAATGATCTCCCCTATCAACTCCGTACACTTGACTCCCTAGGCCAAATAAAAAAAAATACCAGTTGATCGTCCCCGTCGGCATCCTTTTTTGAGGCCGCATCCTTTTTTTTAAATATTTTTTTATTTTCGTTTTTTGTTTTCTTATTTTGCCTGATATAGCTACATGTGTATGCTTGGCAACAATAATGTACAACCACAATAATGTGAAATAAGCCTAGTTACTGAATCGATGGGATGCCCCAATTCGACCAGCGAAATGCGTGACGCGCGCTCATTCTTATCATGTAGTGTTTCAGCTCTTTTTTTAAGGGTCCACTCACAGGCCTGGCCCTGGGTGAGCTGCGAGATGGTCTTTGTGTGTGTGTGAAATCGCACCAAAAGCAAAATTTATAAGCTTTGGTATGCACAGTCAGTAGGGGATGAAAAACGCATGCTATTTGGGTGGCCTGTTTGAATTGAAATACTTGGCGGCCATCTTGGAAAAAAAAATAATAATAAAAAATGAAAAGGCCCTCATCCTCCTCTTTTTGGAAAAATCAGGACGATCAACTGGTATTTTTTTTTATATGGCCTTACAGATAGATAACAAAAAAAACAACTCAAGACTCATCTCTTCCAATCTGCTTACATTATTGTCCATTGCACTTGTCATCTCCGCATGCAATTCTGGGAATTTTTTTGTCTCAAAATGTTTCACTTTGCTAAGTGCCTGGGAATAGGCAGCGAGGATGATGGCGTTCTACGAATGCCTGATGATTGATTGATTGATTGGGAACCCACCTCTGGAATTTCAACATTCTTGTATTCATAAAGACGTACATGTATGTATGTGACATTTCAATTTCTTATTCACCACTTCTTCATGAAGGAATGAATCTAAAAGCAACAGAAAGTCCATTATTTTGTGTTTTACTCGTACACTGATTTGCGTTCAGCAGTGTACAAGTGAAACATGCACAGTCTATGCAGATCTGATATGATAATGGAGATTTTCTCTTTGTATTGTAATGAAGAATTACTTTGTCCATGACATTGCATAAAACAGTTTCTAGGCTGTATGGCCTGAAATTTGCCAGGTACATGTGTACGCCATTTGGTAGAGACGTGTATGTTGTGTAACATGAACTTGTAAAAATTCTTCAGATCTCTGATAGTTCATACAAAAAGTAGGCCTATTTATTGTGTGTGTGTGGGGGTGTGGGGGTGTTTGTTTTTTGATTGTTTGTTGTTGTTATGGGGGGTGGGGGTGGGGATGGTTGTTGGGAGTGGGCGGGGAGTTGGTGATGGGCAGGGAAGTGGGAGGTGGGGGAGTGTGTGTGTAAAGCAGTGCACAATGTGGCTCTTTCAGGCACTTTTGATTATAAAGCAATTAAGTCTATCATGGTGACCTGTTAACGAACTTAACCCCATGGATGACTACACTATCTCAAAGGGGGTGTTCTAATAGAGGATTTTACGGAGTTTGACTGGATTTGACATAACGGTTAGGTTATTGATAGAAACACAAAAATGTGCCTTCCGCTACTGCCCCCTAGCTTGATGCAGGTTGCAGCTCTATGAAAGTCGGCCCTGGACTCGAGGATTGAGGACTTGGATACAAAACCGATATGCAACCCCCCCCCCCCCCCCCGCAATGCCTCAATGAGGTTGAGTTATGGGCCATATGAGCTCCATTTCAATTCCTAGAGTAAATATATCCTCATGTTGATACAATTCTCAGCTCTATTGAAAGCGTGTGTCTTCAATTTCAGCCATCGGTATCTATTCTTTTTCAGTCACAAAACCTTCGGATGGTGGTTCAAACTTGACACAAATGGCTAATTTTGAACATGTCTAAAAATGTCCTTGCTTGCCTTTTTTGACTCGAGGAAAATATTGGGGAAAAAAAGGCATTCCGTTTTAGTGATCGCATCCGTATCATATCTGATTACATGTTTCATTGACGTCATAAATAGTCAAATTCGACAATGATCGATTGTACTGTTTTGTGGATACCGTTGTGCATTCATTTTTCATAGATCTTTTTGCATGGTGTATCCGTAAACACTCCAAAATAGATTAATTTGTTGACTTGTTTAAGGGACGTGGGTTGCTTCTCTTTTCTTGTTTGAACAGTTGGTATTTGAATGCGTTTAGTAAGTGTTGATTTCAACAAATTATGAACACCAAATAGAAAGTACTTTGTCATTGTGTGCCTAGCCGAAGGATGATTTGTGTGCTCAGCAGATTGTTGTCAGCAATTAACGTGCAAAATTGTGTTTATGGACAAAAACTTATTTTGAAAGGTTGATTGTTGCTCAACCAATTATGCAGGTCATGCAGTTGTAAGAAATTTGATTTCAGCACGGGAATGGAAAAACATAACTTGAGAAAATTTCTAGTAATGTTGTTACATATACAGCATTACTCACCGGACTCAAGCGCTGGTGTTTCTGACCAGCAGAGTGTGGGTTCGAGTCCCGGTTGTGGCGCTTATATATCCTTGAGCAAGATACATTACGTTACCATAATTGCCTTGTCAATCGGAAGGGACAGTAAGTCGTAGGTCCCCTGAACTAGGATTGGTAGTACAAGTTAAAGAACCCAGAACACTCAATGTTGAAGAGTAGGTGTTAACCCGGGTGTTTCTGGTTCACATAGCAATCACCCTTGTGAGCTCCAGTGATTAAGTTACAATGTATCCTTGGTTTCATTACCAGAAATATGTAATAATAATAATAATGATAATTTTTTTTAAATACCTTACAGGATGACGCTTTCAAGTTGGAATCCTACATCAAGTCCCTTCCTCCACCTTTTCATTATCATGAGCTCGACATGCTGACCGCTAGTCTAAGGAATTAATGGTCAGGGACCAATCAGAAGCGTAATGTCATCCGCCGACCACAGAGGGCGCCATAGGAGTGTCGAGCAGCACTCCACCGTGTCCACGACCACCAACAGCGAGCGGTCGCTGCCGAACGACAACGTCGGAGAAGACGGCACAGTGCCCGTGAAGCGGTTGACGGCCTACGAGAAACTCAATGAAGATCTTAGCAATGATCCCCGAGCGCTCAAGGAGATCACACTCGGGAAGAGGATCGCCTTCTATCGCATCCGGGGTGAACTGGGTAGCGGGAACTTCTCTCAGGTCAAGATGGGTATACATGCTTTAACCAAAGGTGAGATTAGTAGGTCAAAGGTGACAGCAAATTTTGACCTTCATATCAAGTAGATGACAAGAAACAAAACAGAAACTACCACATTGCATCTGTCACATTATAGCAGTTTTTTCCCAATGGTCCTAATTTTTTTCGGCAACGTATACAAATATCCACCACTTTTAGTATGGACAAATTTTACGTAACAAGATATTATCCGTCGTCAAAAGATTAAAGGGCAATTAGATAGCACCTTTAAAGGTCTCAACCAGTTTGATCTGAGGAGACACAAACTAAATGCTGATCTAAGCCTTATGAAACACCACACTTTTTTATCAAGTCAACAGGCATACATAACTGCCACAATCGAACAGATTCTAGCCATGGAGGAGAAAACCTCACAAGTCAAATAATTAATGTGGAAATAGATGCATTTATCAGTCCTGGATTTACACGGAGGCCATGGCCTTCGTTGCCCTGGTCTTGGCCTCGGTGCCCCTTCAACAGTTTCCCATAGAAATGGTAGTGCCCTTTGCAAAATGGAAAAAGGCCTTGCCCTCTCAAAGATGCAAATTACAGGCCTGACTTATGAACGCAAAATGATTCACAGTGCTATTTAAAGGGCTCACATTGCCCCACTTCAGCGTGTACAGGGCCCAATTTCATAGAGCTGTTTAGCAGAAAATACTGCTTAACACACTTCTTTGCTAAGCACAAAATTAATGGGGCACCAGTCACAACTATGTGAACTTCATGGAATGTTGGCTGGTAGCCAGTTTCTGGTGAGCAATAATTTTCTGTGCTTAGCAATTTTTTGTGCTTACATGCTTTATGAAATTCAGCCCAGAACACTGCAGCGCGTTTGGTCATGAAAGCAAAGTGCAGTGAAATTGTGTCACTGACTCTGCACTCTTTACACTGGCTCCCCCATCATCAAGCAGATTCAATTTGAAATTATTCTTCTTCTTGCATACAAAGCAAGAAAATGGCCTTGCTCCCACATACTGAGTAGTCGTCATCCCTCAGTCTACATCATCCATCAGTCTACGATCAACATCAAATATCCACCTTCAACTATCCGCTGGCCCACGCACAAATACCCACTGTAGTCAAGGAGCCTTCTCAGTGGCTGCACCAGCACTCTGGAGCAAGCTCCTTGTGTATATTCCAGACTCACCCTCCATCAACTCATTCAAGACTTCAGTTGAAAACACATCAAGTCACACAATCAAGAGGGCTTTAAGACGCTTGTAGAAAGCTCTTTATAAATTTTAAAAACATTCAGAAGGAGTGATGCACTTTTGAGCAGGACTCAAGTTGATTCGTTTTAAGCCTTTCAAGACAATTATTTACATAAATGTATTCACCATAGGCCCAGATATTGTTTATTGTTGATTTTTTGAAATAATTTTCTTGTAAAAGTGTCTGGAAAAATATAAATAATAATAATAATAATAATAATAATAATAATACAAGATATTTATATAGCGCATAATGCAGAAGCCTCTATGCGCAACACAAAACATAAAACAATGAAAAGAATATAAAAGCAAGTTACACAAATAAAGATTCAAACAAATGAGTTTTTAAAAGTCCCTTGAAAATCTGAAGAGAGCTAGCTTGGCGAATATGAAGTGGTAAGTCGTTCCATAAAGAAGGTGCAATGAAGTTGAAGGCTCTTTGACCATAAAATTAAGTGGAAAAGTAGTTTGCTTCAGTAGGGATTGGCCGGCAGATCGAAGAGGACGAACAGGAATGTATTTATGGAGAAAGATCAGAAATATAGTCAGGAGATAGGCCATGAAGAGCTTTGAAAGTGAGAAGATTTAATTTATATACGATACGCAGTTTGATCGGAAGCAGTGGAGTTCTTGTAAGATGGGAGTAATATGTTGGGAACGAGGTTGTGCAAGAGACGAGGCGAGCAGCGATGTTTTGAACTTGTTGAATTTTAGAAAGTTCTCTATCTGAAAGTCCAGTTAGAAGAGAATTGCAAGAGTCGAGTCAAAAGTGACAAAGGCATGAACTAGTAGAAGAGTAGGATCATCATCAAGACGGTGCCGGATTGACCTATTTTTCGAATTTGTAGAAGAGCAGATTTGCATATATTGGTTACCGGTCGGTCATACTCATCAAGAATCTAAAAGAATACCAAGGTTTCTGACTACACGAGATGGTTGAATAATGGATTGTCCAATGTTAATTTCTGTAGGAGGCACGTTTTTAGAAAAACGTGAGTTGAAAAAGATGATTTGGTCTTAGCATCGTTAAGAGCAAGCTTGTTAGATAAAGACCAAGATTTAATGTCATCAATACAAGCCTCAATTTTGGCAAGGGCTAAGTCACGATCCGCCAGATTATAGGTAATATAAAACTGTGTATCCTCAGCATAAACAATATTCCATGAGCAGGAAGATCTTGCAGCGGTGTGCTATAAAATAGAAACTTGGTTTTGTTCTAGAAACGTAGATGCTATATGTTAACATGGAAAACATTGGAAAATGTCAATTCAGGTTGTGACCTTCTATTGTTTCAGTCCTCTTTTCTTTTCTCTAATTTTTGGAATAGCAGTTTGAGTGCGCTATTAAAAGCGGAAGATTTGAATGTTGTCGATTTTAAGCCAGTAAGTTCAGTTGGCGACCAGTCTGCAGCATTAAACTGATGTCCTGGTGCTGAGTGAATGACTAAAAGCACTCAATCTGCAAGACAATTGAATGCAACGGGAATTACTTCTTGTCACATACAGTAACAGGGTACCTGGGAGGTAAAATCCTAATGCTCGGCTTCTTGTACGCTAATCTTTCTGTCGACGCTGCATACTCCTAAGGAGTTGAGATGGTTTTAGGCGCACTTGAACACTTGACGCCGGATGGCGTCATTTTATGGATACATGTAGCTTTTCCAAACTGGGAGGTTGCGGATGTTTTTTCAAAACAGTTATTTGGAACATTCTCTTTTGGTTGGGTCGGTTGATCGGTTGATCGGTTGACAGATAGTTTTCGCCCCTGCGACATTCCATTGTGTAGCATGCACCTCCTGTGTTCTACGCTTTGTTTTCCCCTGTTCAAAGAGGGAGAAAAGAGTACTGGAATTCATGCTCGATAGTCCTGAAGTTCCGAAAAAATCAATACCGCTCAGAGGCACAGTAAGAAAAAAATTAACACCGTCGTAAAATGATTAAGGCACAAAAGGTAATTACTACATTGGTACATTCCCTCTGAGTTTGATAGTCAACTTATTAATCAAATGCTCAGTACACATCATTACGGCAGATCTCATCGTCATTGCATGTCCTCAGTTTGCAAACGCACATCTTGAAATGAATATTCTTCCAGTCCATACTACCATCCATCAATGTCCCCTAATTCATAACTGCCTCCCCCCCCCCCCCTAACTATCACTTCATCTATGGGTAACTGGAGCCACACGTACATAAATCAAATCTTGACAGATGGGTAGGAGGATGCATGGAGGAATACTTTCACTCGCCACCTGGTCCCTGTCGTGGCCCCTGTCATCACTTGTAATGGATACTCTCACAATCGTCCTCGAGAAAAAGTTCAGGGAGGAAGTCTTGTTTTTTTTTCCTTCAAATTTTACATACACTGTGTACATACATGTACATGTACATGATACACAAAAAGTTGCTTGAAGGCACAGATCCTGACAGGGTTTGCCCTTAACTTTTTATTAGTGACTGGTCCGGCAGGAGGACGGGTTAGCTTGTCACTTCACTAGTCCTCCAGCTTTTTCACTAGTCAAGATTTCAAATGAAATATTTCAATACTGGAACTACATGTAGTCAGCATGGAGAGAATTGGTGTTGGTACATAGTGCCATACAGCAGGTCCAAAGTCCAAGCTAACCAACAGTCCGCATGCTGTGATTGGCCGTTGATAACTAAGTATTCATAAGAAAGCTTGTTTGTGAGCTGAGTAAAACAAAACTGCACAGTGTGTGGTGCAGGCCTCAGGAGATTATGTACTATACACAGCCTTGGAGCAAGTCTATTCAAACATCAAAAACTGTTGCCGATAGATGGCAGATGGCGTTGCGTTCGTTCGATGCAGAGCAAAGTTCCTTGAGCTTTTTTCCTAATGTGCATCCTCGAACACTGATTGTTGAATCGCGAAGATGTCAGTGCAAAAGAAATTCATACGTACATTTGTAAAAACGATCCTCAAATCACAAATCCACGAAATTGGTTGTTGATGAAAATGCCATTATTAAGGGCAGAAATTTAGACAATAAGATCGTCCAAACATGCAATTTTGTGAAGTTACATGTACATCAGGCCTAGTACATACGGCAGGCTTATAGAAAAACTTGCAGGCGACTCAAATTTTTGGTGGACTTGTCCAGTGAAAAAAAATGTTAAGGAAAACAAATTTCCGACCTTTTCATTTTTTTTCAGATTCTCATCCCTGATATTGTTCTACATATTACACTGTGGTATGTTTACATGCAGATCTCCTGAGATGAAACGTCCCATTAGTCAAATAAAACTACAAATGTGTCCATTTCAAAAGCGTGATGCTAGCAATTGCTTCAAATTTAAGGCAACGTAACAGATTGGTTATTTATACAAATTAAAGAAAATGATTAGTTTCATTCTGAAAGCTCACTGATTTTAGAGCTGGTACCCAGTTTAATCCTTCAGAAAATTATTTCCGTCTAAGTTACTGTCAAAGTTGAGGCATTAGCATTTAGAAAAACACATATGTCACTGTTGCTTGTTTTGACTTCTGCGAAAGCTCGATAAAGCGCGTACCAGATTCAATCCTCTAGAGAAATATTTCCGGGCTGAATTACCGTCGAAGTCGAGGCATCATCAGCATTTGAAAACCACACATATATCATGTGTTGTTTGTTTTAATTTCAGCAAAAGCTCAATAAACCTCGTGCAGGAATCACTCCTGTGGAGGAACATTTCCGTATGGAATACTCCACAAACCGAAGCCAAGGATCACTGTTGCTTGTTTTGATTGCTGCGAAAGCTCCATTAAGCTTGGACCAGATTCAATCCTCAGGAGAAACATTTCCGGTCTGAAATAGTTGTCAAAGCCGAGGAATAGTACCCCGCACTAATGACATCACTCTTGCTCGACATACTCATATTATGTCAAAGGAACACTCCACCTCCTAAATGTAGCTCTCAAGCGATCATCGCATTGGTGCCACCAGACCTCAGTTAGTACAGTCAGTATTCACGAGGAAACATAAAGTGAGGAAACTAAAACGCGCGTACGTTAGTGAAAATTTTGACACGTTGACCGAGATCCAAGTAGGTAGAGGAGTGCTGGTGCGACTACGCTCCTTTAAAACATTAAAATTGATATCGCTGTTGCTCGTTAAAAAGCCTGTACACTTTGGAAGATCGAAAACACAAAGTTCCAGATTCACACATAACTTACATGATTTAAAGTAATAATGGTTGAAAGGGTTCCTTAAAATATTTCTGCCTAAAATGCACGTTTCTGAGAAACGAGTTAAAACAAATGTAATTATCGCGCGCGATAATTTGAAAAAATCAGAAAACACATAAATCTCTTTTCACATATTTTCTCGTGACCTCGATGACCAATTGAGCTCAATTTCACAGGTTTATTTGTTCATGCAAATTGTGTAATCACACAAAATGGACCCGATTTGAGCTTTTACCAAAAAGTGTACAATTCCGTTAATAACCCAATGTTAGTGTGCATGAAATCTTTATCAAAACATTCATAGTTTTTTGGTTGTTTTCACTAAAATGTGACCATGGAGTTTAATAAAATTGTACTTGGTTGCAAGAATTAATTGATAGTGACGTTACAGGTATGTGTTGAAAAGTTGAGGGTACAGGAACTAAATAACTATTTTTTTAAATGGCGTTCTCTCCATAAAGTGTAAAGAAGTATCCTTGAAATTTTGTGGGTTAAAAAATAATAAATGTATCAAGCGGTTTCGCCAACATTTCCAGTGCTGTACCTTAACTTGAATCAAAGAGACTAGATTCAAGTTCCATGTACGTACGTTTTCGATTTTTTTTTCGCGCTGAAAAATCAGTAAAATTGTTATTAAATTGTCTGAAAAATCTATGAAATCCTATGCACAACACACAGCGCTCTTCCATGTCGTATGTATACTGTCAGCCAATTCGGTAGTCAAAATGTAGACAAAGGAATCGACTCCCAAAATGGTTGAAATGGTAGATGTGCATTGTGTGGAGGTGCGTTCCGCATCGTGCCAGGGGTCTATAGTCCTTGTGATCAATAAAAAATTTTAATTATTTGGGGTTTAACAAAGAAAAATTGACTAGAGCAGGATTTGAACCAATGACCTCCAGATTATTGTGCCGGCACTCTACCAACTGAACTATTTTGTCAATATCTTTGTGCAGGAGTGCCAGTCACAGAAGCCGTACATTCGTGTAGCCAGGGATCACACCGAAGCTTACGATACATATTGCTTCTGACCGGCACCCCAAACAAAGATATTGACAAAACAGGGACACCACCAACATAGGGCTAGATAGCTCAGTTGGTAGAGCGCCAGTACGTTAATCCGGAGCTCATTGGTTCAAATCCCGCTCCAGTCAATTTTTCTTTGTTCAACCCCAAATCTATTCAAATTATTTACCCAGTCAGTTTCCCTGAAGTTTTTATAATTCCTCAATAAGTTTTTCCTTCTTTTTTCCCGAAAGGCCAACTATTATGCCTGAACAAGCATTACAGATCAGATGAGACACATACACACAAAGTACTTTGAATGCATCCTAAGGGAGGATCGTGCAATAACTTTATCAGTTTTGTTTCCCTCGATGAATGTGGTTTTCACGCTTCTCAAGCTGCATTCATTTCGTGGGGGGGGGGGGTGGATTGTTGGTACATGTATTTAGAGTCATATCAAGTGATTCACCTGGCATCTACTAACTGTAGCCACCTGAGCAAATTAGCTTCTCTTGGCGCAGTTATCAGCGTAGACCATGCATCGCGTGTGCATCGGAAATGATCAGTTAGAGCATCAGTAGGAGGGGTAGGGGGCGTGAATAACCTTTTGCTTCCTGATGAGGTTCTGGGGATTTTTTTGTATTTATTCTTCTTTTTTTTCTGATTGCCAGTCTTCTCCACTGTCTGACTTTGCTTCATACGGTTGATTGATGTACATCTCTTCAGTAAAATAGTTGCTAAAAGACGATAACGTGTAAATGCAATCATTAAGAGCTGACGGTTGGCAGGACTGAATTGGTCTGTCTACTCCAAGTTGATGGTGTTTGCCAGGGAAAGGACCTTTTTGAGGACCTTTTTTTAATTGCAGGCACTATCTTTGTCATCTTTCGCATTTGCAGCATTAATGGAAGGGATTTTATTTTATGACAGCAAAAATGCGGTCAGGTTCAGACTCTCGTCCGTTGAACCCCGCATTGGATCTTCCAATAAAGCCGTGTGCGAATTGGCGGCCATGGCTGTTGCTATGGGAATCCTGCATGCTTCAACGCTTGTTCACGCGACGATTAAAGGCCTTCAAATCTCTAAAAAATTTTGCCGTGCGTAATCACTCCTTCTCCTTTTTTTAGAGTTGTTCATGCACAGAAACACCTGTTTAGTGTGCTGTAATTAGATGGGAGTAGTGATTAAAAAAAACATAAATTTGGCTCTTGAAATACAACCAGCGGAATGTACGGCCCCGCCATTTTGTGGAGACAAAAATCTAGTTTTACAAAATAGAGGACCATGTTCTGCCATGATATTACACAAAAACCACACAATTTCAAGAGATATTTATGTGAATCATTATATCTACTTTAAAAATATCTTTCCAGACAAAATTCATTTCAAAAACAAATGCTTTTCTTTTAGCCCAAAGCACCCCAATCCGAAGGCAACATTCCCCTTGAAGCTGCCTATTAATTCAACGAGGGCTTAAGCCAGTTGCAAGTTAAACTTGAATAATGCTTAGTACAGTAACTTTCCTGGGGTCGATTTCACAAAACTCTTCCTACATTAACTTAGGACTAAGTACTGGTCCTAACTTAGGACTAGGCCTATCTCTTAGCATTGCCTAGGACTAGTCCTAAGTTAGGAAGAGTTTTGTGAAATCGACCCCTGGACACTGTTAAGTGCTCAAATGTAGTTCCTCGGACAACAAAATACTGTTTCTGCATGTACATGTACACCAGTTAATTTGGGGCAAGTTTTTTTGTGCAGAAACCTCCCGATCAGCAAAGTCTGGTATCCTTTGTACCACATACATGTACATGTTACATGTACATGTTACATGTACATGTTACATGTACATGTATCTCATTGGAAAGAGTGTATGGGTGTTTGCCGTCCCTTTTAGCTACACTAGCTAAGGAAATTCACGCACAACTTCATATCCTCGTTAAACCACACAGAAACTTGCCCACCAGTACAATGTTAAATTTTTTGTATTAATCATTGTTTAAATGTCGCTCCTTTTAAATTTTAACAAGGTATCATCATCTATAAACTTGTGCTTGGACCCGAAGTTCTCAAGTGACGCAGATAGCGCTGTGTAGTGAAGTTGATCTATGAGGTTGCTGAATTCAAAGCTGAATTACCTCATACATTCATACATCAACCCACTACGACAGCAGGATCTGTGTCACTTGAGAACTTTGGGTCCAAACTCAAGTTTACGGAGGGGTACAAGGTTGAACGAGGTGAATCTTTAATCACCACTAATTTGTTTTATTTCCTTTTTGTTTGGCGACAACAGAAAAAGTAGCTATCAAAATCCTAGACAAGACAAAGCTGGACCAGAAGACGCAGCGTCTCCTCTCCCGGGAGATTTCTTGCATGGAGAAGCTCCACCACCCCAACATCATCCGGCTGTACGAGGTGATCGAGACGTTAGCCAAGCTCCACCTGGTGATGGAGTACGCCGCTGGCGGCGAGCTGTTCACCAAGATCTCCAACGAGGGAAAGCTGAGCGAGGCAGAGTGTAAGCCGATCTACGCTCAGGTCGTTGCCGCTGTGCATCACATGGTAAGTGGATTTAATTGGGGGAACCTTCTAGGTTTTTTTTTTTGGTCCCCTGTTGGCGATGGAAAAGAGGGGGGGGGGCGGTGAGGAGTGCGGAGGAGAGGTATCAAGTGATGAGGCCAAGGTGGATGAAAAGCCGAGGTGACTTGGCGTGGAATGAACCTTCTTTATAATTAACATACATTGCACCTTAGGGGCCCTCTCAAACCAGACAATGTTGGCTATAATTCAATGTTGGATGTGCATTGTAACCTTTCTGGCTCGACTTTGCATACAATTAGATGAGTGGGGAATATAGCAGGCCTAGAACTTCATCGTTCATGGAGCGAGGCCCTTTTTTAATTTTGCGAAAGGCACTTTCAGAGTGAAAAACTCCTGAAGTCAATGGGAATATTTCAGAGACCAGAGCGTCCAAGAAATCGCAGGCCTGGTTTACACATTAACCAGTGGTCCATTAAACTAATAGTAATGTCTTCTTTGTCTGGTGAAAAATATTTGTCACGCAGGGTTTGAATTAGAAATATGACCGTACAAGTAATGAGTGTATCCGAACATTATAGAGGCATCTTGGGTTCCCAGTTCCCAGTTCCCATGTAAGGAAATGTGAAAAGGAAACAAATTTCCCAAGAGGCCTATTGTTTGAATACGCACAAATTACACACATGTGAATGAGATGCAATTCAATCTGTCGATTGTGATAAATAAAGAATTCATCAGATTATCATTGCAAAATCGTCTGCACGGATTTTTAAAAGAAGAAGAAAAAGAGAGTTATGTTAAAGACACTAAACACCTTTGGTAATTGTCAAAGACCAGAATCCTCACTTGGTGTATCTCAACATTATACGCACAAAATAACAAACCTGTGAAAATTTGAACTCAATTGGTCGTCGAAGTTGTGAGATAATAATAGAAGAAAAAACACCCTTGTCACACGAAGTTGTGTGCTTTCAGATGCTTGATTTCGAGACCTCAGGCGTGAGGTCTCAAAATCAATTCAAATATTTTACTGAGAAATTACTTCTTTCACAAAAACTACGTTACTTCAGAGGGAGCAGTTTCTCACAATGTTTTATACTATCAACAGCTCTCCATTGCTCGTTACCAAGTAAGTTTTTATGCTAACAATTATTTTGAGTAATTACCAAAAGTGTCCAGTGCCTTTAAATGCAACTCTGTGTTATTTAACCAATTTAACATTAAACACAATACATTTTGTTCATCATTGGTAGTTACATGTAGTCCCTACCTTTTAGAATGTATTGTCATACAACCAACCAATGACACCAATGGTCAAGTATAAGTGAAAACAAGAAGCAGTTGAAAGTTTGTTCGTGTTTGTTTGTTTGTTTCAGGTTTTTTCAGGGATTATGTGCTCGTTGTTGCTTTTGCTTGTTTTGATTGATGCAATCAAAATAAGAAACAGTAATTGTGGCGTGTCGTGGCCGAGCGGATAAGAGCACCAGACTCAAGCTCTGGTGTATCTGTTCAGCAGAGTGTTGGTTCGAGCCCGGTCGTGACACTTGTGTCCTTAAGCAAGACACTTAACCATTATTGCTGCATCCTTCGGATGGGACGTAAAGCCGTAGGTCCCGTGTGTTGTGAAATGCACGTAAAAGAACCCAGTGCACTTATCGCAAAGAAAAGGGGTTCGCCCCGGTGTTCCCGGTTTGATTGGCAGCATATTGCGCCACAGCACCTTGTAAACCATTACATGGTGCTGTATAAAGGAAAAAGGTCTCACACTTCAAAACATAGCTCCACAATACCTTGCAGGAAAATACTGAATGTTGAAGCGCCTTGAGCGTCACTGAGTGATGGATATGAGCGCTATATAAGAAGCCACTATTATTAATCTTGGGTTCTCTGAATGCAATTTTCTCAACGTTGACAGTGGAGTGTACATTCCAGAGATGAGAACACATCTGGACAAATTTGTACTTTTACTAGGATTTTTGCAATTTTGTGATGATTATTAGACGTACACTACAATGTAACTTTAACATTAATTTTGCTACTCAGCACAATGTTATTTATGGCTGGCCTAGATTCCAAACAGCCGTATCATGCATAGAAATTTACAATGAATGACTACAATGATAAAAACGCCAATTAACTTTTATTGCTCGTCATCTCACTTGAGAGAGGTATGTGTGTACTAAAGAGAGTAAGGAATATAACCAAAAAAAATTGATTTTAATTAGAAATTGGATCAAAATAACCATTAAAAAAGATACAGGCATTATTGTGTATTTTGCAAAATTGCAGTCGGCAA
The DNA here is from genome assembly GCA_032158295.1 of Pycnopodia helianthoides. Lineage (NCBI taxonomy): Eukaryota > Metazoa > Echinodermata > Asteroidea > Forcipulatida > Asteriidae > Pycnopodia > Pycnopodia helianthoides. The sequence goes on along the minus strand of CM063253.1, from coordinate 14,774,420 downwards.
CAAAGAGAAGGTTTTATGGCTTGTAGTTTTCACGAGTTGGGCTCGTGTTTCATGACGCAGTTAAAAAACTGCAGGCCTGATACTTCGCAGAGGCAACGGAGGCAATTGCCTCAATGCCTTGGTGCCCGTTGAAATGTTTGAGTAGAGAAATTTCCCCTGTCGAGGTGCTGCTACATGCACGTACATGTATGTTAAAGGAACATTACAGAATTGGTGTTTGCTAACAAAACAGTTGCTGGCAGTGTAAGCACTTTATATAATCCACCATATACATAAACTGACAAACCTGTAGAAGTTTGAGATCGATCGGCCATCCGGGTCACAAGAAAATAGTGCAAAACCGATTACAAATTTGCATGTGTTATACAATGCATGAATAAAACGCTCACTGAGCGATAAACTCCAATCGGAAATTAGTTTGATTTATTTCTCATCAAATATGGCATTTCAGCCAGAAATATTTCTAGGGATGTTTTCTACTATCATCATCATTAGACCGTGTAAGTTTTATGTAAATCTGTGATCAAAAGTATATTTTACAATTACCAATTCTGTAATGTGCCTTTAACTAAGAAAAAACTGTCTTGCTACTTGCCCATAACACAAATGAGATCAATGTTTTCTTCAGTGGTTGTTCAAATTTTAAACTGTGCAAGCATTTCTTTTCTCTCTCATTTAAATTCTGTTCTGCGAAAAAAAAAAAAATTCTGGTCCGGTGAACAATTTCAGCTACAAGCCCTCACGGTCTTGTGGGTTTTCCCCACAACTTTCCACATCACCATTGACTTTGTCAATATAATATTTACAGTAAACAAATTGTATTGGACATAACCCCCAAAATGCAATTTTAAAAATGCAACCCTATTGTGTTTTTTAACATCGGAAACACACACAAAATTTATTGTCTTAATGCCAATTTATATACATGTACCTTGTATTTATTACACGTGTACACTGTATACACCAACGAAATTGCCTTGAATAAAACACTAATGCACAAACAGGAAATTGGCATTTTTAAAGAGCCGCCGGGAATCAGCTGTGTTGTGGAGAAATTTCCACCTGGATGTCTCTTGATATACAGTATATACACCTTGTCAACGTTTGTCCTGGTTTAACATCAACTCGACACTCCCGCTGGAAACGGCAGTGTTTTTTTCTTAACATCGCTGAGGATTTATTTCGAAACAGGAAATTGCTGAGAGAAGAAGATGTTTTTTTTTTTTTTGTGAGAGCTGTCCGGGCTGGAAAAGAAAACTTACGTCTGGGCATTTTGATGCCTTGGATTTTGTCATTTGGAAGGACTATTTTAAAAGATATGTGTTGTGAAAACCATCTAGGCAAGTGTTTATCCACACGAAACTGCTACATGTACTCTTGCCAACCAGATGAATTTGTTGTATATATCAGAAGTACGTTCCATTCTTTTGCATGCACACAATTCATGGTATGCTAGTGTCATCTAACCATGTCCCATTGCATTAATGTGTCCCGGTGTATTGCATGTATTGGGTTCACATATGCGGCCCTCAACATCTTAAGTAGTTTGACCCATTTCTTAGGTTTCGCATTGAGTGTGTATATCCGATGCGATGAAGTTTTTCGTATAAATAAGCTCCTTGCGTACGCAAGTTCCACGTAGGGTTTAAAACGCAGTGGCCAACGAGATTTAAAGGGGCGCGCTGCCTCCGGATAGGGCGCTTTGGGCTCTAAACAAAATTTGTTTGAAATGAATATGGTTGGAAAGATATTTTAAAAGTAGAATATAATAATTCACATAATGTGTTCCTGAAATTGTGTGTTTCTTGTGTAATTTCATGACAGAACATGGTCCACTATTTTGTGGTACCAAATTTTTGACTTCACAAAATGGCGGCTGTATTTCTATCTACTGCAACTTATATTTTAAAAATCACTACTCACGAATTACAACACACTGTAGGTGTTTTTGTGCATAAACAGCTCTTAAAAAGAATAAGGAATAATTCCAAACAGCAAAAATTTGAGAGATTTGAAGGCAATGTGCTCCTTTAATGAAAACAATACAGTGTACAGTACAAACGCAGTTAATTTTGTTTGTCCTTGCTCTCCTTGTTTTTGTTTTTTTCAAGGGTCTAGGGTTAAATTCCCATGTGAAATATGAATTGATTAGAAAATCTGACCCATTTTTAGACATCAGGAGCCAGATAAACTCATTGAGGTTCAATTTCATAAAGCCGAGCACAGAAATATCATTGAAATTAAATTATTATTTATTCAGCCAAACATTTACAAAAGACACACAAAGAATTCAAGTAATAAATAGATTTAAAATCTTGCTTTTAAATAGCTTGCCTGGAGTGCATTACCAGCCAAGTTTATGTTCACACATAACTTAAATGGTATAAAGATGGTCATGGTGGAAAATAGTTTATGTTAAAATGGTGTTTCGATTTGATTCTGGTCTTTTCGTGTCTTATCAATTTTGATTCTACAAGCCCTTCTACAAGCCTTGTGGATTGTTCCCCAAAATTTGAGCCCTGAACACCCTTAGCAACAGTCGTACAATGTAGTTGTAGCTGTAGCCGTAGCCACCAATTCGGATACGGCCTTATTCATGTAGGATGCCAGTAGTAACGGCCGCAGTCGTAGCTGTAGTCACCAATTTGAGCCCTGAACACCCTTAGCAACAGTTGTAGTTGTAGCTGTAGCCGTAGCCACCAATTCGGATACGGCCTTATTCATGTAGGATGCCCGTAGTAACGGCCGCAGTCGTAGCTGTAGTCACCAATTTGAGCCCTGAACACCCTTAGCAACAGTCGTAGCCGTAGCTGTAGCCGTAGCCACCAGTTCGGATACAGCCTTATTCATGTACATGTAGGATGCCCGTAGTAATGGCCGCAGTCGTAGCTGTAGCCACCAATTCGAATACAGCCTTTGGTTTATTATAATCACTGTATTATGTAAACTTGTGTGTATGATCTTGACAAGGATGAATACAACATGGCAATGATGTAGATAAGATGAAGATGCTCTAGGGGATGAGAAGTTCTTTTCTTCTTCTTCTTCTTCTTCTTACACTACATTCACCCGTACATAATGATGCAGTTACATGTGCCGCACAAGGTTCAAGTGTGTAACACTCAACGCTGTGATCAGAATATTACCACCAAAATTGTGTTAAATCTCTAATTGTCTATTCCATGACGCTAGCTATTGTGATGGTGGCAAATTCAGCGCGAATATCAAATACGTGCACACAATACATTTTATGCACCAGGGGATGTCAACTTGCTAATAACATTTTTGCGTAGGCATGCATGCTCTCAGGAAATGTATTGATCACCTGCAACTCAACTTAAAGGCACTGGACACTATTGGTATACTCAAAATAACTGTTAGCATAAAAACTGACTTGGTAATGAGCAATGGAGAGCTGTTGATAGTATAAAACATTGTGAGAAACGGCTCCCTCTGAAGTAACGTAGTTTTTGAGAAAGAAGTAATTTTTCAGTAAAATATTTGAATTATTGGTTTTGAGACCTCACGCGTGAGGTCTCGAAATCAAGCATCTGAAAGCACAACTTCGTGTGACAAGGGTGTTTTTTCTTCCATTATTATCTCGCAACTTCGACGACCAATTGAGTTCAAATTTTCACAGGTTTGCTATTTTGTGCATATGTTGAGATACACCAAGTGGGAAGACTGGTCTCTGACAATTACCAAAGGTGTCCAGTGTCTTTAAAGGGAGGGTATACCTTTGGTAATTACTCCAAAAATTAACGACCATACAAACTTACTTGGTATGAAGCGTTGCAGCTGTTGTTAATGTCTAATATTTTGAGAAGCAATTCGCTTCAGAGAATGTGGTTTTAGAGGGAGGGATCCAAAAACATTTCAATCTGAGAAAGCTTCTACATGAAACTATTCTCGGATCGTGTAATCCAAGTACGGATTATTCTCCTGCGTAGACATAATTTTCTCCAGATTTTCGGTGATATCTCGAAAATACCGCCACCTTTTGAAATGAAATGTCACAGGTTAGTTTTATTGTACAAAATATCAACACAAACTTTGTTTAGGATTAAAACAATCCAGCGGTTCCAAAAGCCAAAGGTATACTTTGCCCTTTAAAGACGGTACTGTATTGAGAGATTTAGAAAAAAAATGAGCTGTCCTAATATGACAGGTACGTAGATAGGCATGTACATTACCGAAGTTATTAACCCTAACAGAATTAGATTCTGATATTATTTGAAACTGATTTCTTTTATGGTTGAAACTTTTGAATTGTACATGTAAGGCCAAATAAAAAACAAAACATGTTTAGCGTCCCCGCCGCTTCCTTTTTAGAGCCGCCTCCTTTTTTTTTTTTAAAGGATCAACTTTTTACGATCTCTGACGAAAAAAATAAATTATAAAATAAAAACATTGTATTTTTTTTTACTTAAAGGCCCTGTACACTATTGGTAAGATCAAAAAACACAATGTTACAGATTCACACATAACTTACATGATTTAAAAGGTAGAAAGGGTTCCTTAAAATATTTCTGCCTAAAATGCTATCGTTTCTGAGAAACGAGTAAAACAATAGTAATTATCGCGCGCAATAATTTGAAAAAACAGAAAACACATAAGATCTCTTTTCACTATTTTCTCGTGACCTCGATGACCAATGTGCTCAAACTTTCACAGGTTTGTTTGTTCATGCATATGTTGAATCACACAAAATGTGGACACTGATTTTTAGCTGTTACCAAAAGTGTACAATACCTTTAAGGAAAACGAAAAAAAAAAAAAAAAAAAACTTGCAACCATCTTGAAAAAAAGCCTAGCCGGTTGTCTTAAAAAAAGGTTAGAATTTGTTTTAGACTTTCCTGGCCAGGATTTTAAATCTGAAGGACACCCTTGACATTTGACAGTTATCCTCTTCAAACTTTTCTCAATTTCTCTGAAATAACAACGCGTCGAGTGGAACTTCAAGATGTTCCTTTCGGGTGTGTGATTTCTCAGGATTGTTTCCTGATTTCAGGATCTTCTCGAAAGCTCCTAGAGCCTTCAAATTTTTCCTCGAAACAAGCAAAGCCAAGGGGAGAAAGAAATAGTGCACACAGTGTGTCTAAATCTGAAGTTCTGTCTTTCTGGTGATGCACGGAGTCCGTAAACCCCTGAAACTGAACATAATTAAGAGGATCTGGGTCAATAAAACGGAGGATTCCACGCCAGCAGCGAGCCATTCTTCGCAGGGATTTTCACAATCTCATCCCTGTTCTATTTCTGTTCTGTAAATGCTGTCCTCGGTGGAAAAAAAAAAAAAAAAAAAAAAAAAACCTGTTAGAATTTGGTGTGAGACTTTACCGGAAAGGAATTTTGAATCAAAAGGATACCTGAACATTTGATGGTAATCTTCTTTGAAATGACAACGTGTATAGTGGACCATAGTGTTAGCCAGAGGGGTGTCTGGTGTCTTTCGGACACCCTGTTTAAAAATTTGGACATCCTGTTTTATCGGTCATTCACATGTGTAAGTGAACAATTTGTACACCCAGTTTCAAAAATTTCCAGCAAATTTTGACAATCATTTACCAAATCCTGGCTAAATCATTGAGGTGGAAACGACAACTACTTCTCTTTTACAAATTCAGTCATGTGTTGGAAATAATTTATATATTTGAAAAGACAATGCCTTAAGTGGACCACAACAATGTTTCTTATTCTGTTTTATAAATCCTGTTATCAGTGGGGAAAAATTTCAACAGACTTTTGGTGAATGACTTTCCTGGAGAGAAGTTTGATGCAAGCCTTTTCTCAGATTCAAATTTGCTTGGGTGAAAAAAAAAAATACTTCAAAGGGGGTCGTTTCTAACAATGTTGTATAATATCAACAGCTCTCCGATGCTCTTTCAGAAGTAAGTTTTGATGGTCATTAACTTATGGAGTAATTACCAAAAGTACAACCCCTGCCTTTAAGTGAAATCAACACAAATCGTCTGTCTGTGTGTTTGTAGAGATTTTACTTGCATATCTGGTTCATTTTGATTGCAGAAATTTGAAAAAAGCATCGCAATTGCTCACATTTTCCCCAAGGTTGACCTTATTATTTCAGATGGACAGACGGGAATATTTCCCCGGAAGATTTGAATATGTGAGATTTCAGATTAAAACTAATCTTCCCTGATAGTTTTTAGATTTAAAAGCTTAATCTCTCATGGCGTTTTTGGTGAAATTTGACAAACCTACCTAATTTGATTCACTGTCAGCATTGTTGATACATATACATTGTAGATAGCCTCATCAGTAAATTATGCACGATTAATCATAAATATTAAATATCAAATTTATGTATGCTGGGCCCAGATGGAGCGCAGAATTATTTTAGGCATACCCTGGCTAAGAGAAATATACAGTGAATAAATTATAAAAATGAACTGAATCTTTCAAACTGTTATCAAACAAATGAATATCGTAGTAGCAGAACAGCAGTTGCATCAGATAATAATAATAACTAAATAATTTATTGAATTTATATTGCATTCTCTCCGGGACCAGCCTGTTCGAGGGCGCATAACAATAAAACAAATACCAGTAAGATAAATACACAAGAATAAAATAAAGCACAAATATACTTTTAAAACAAAAAAGGTTCCATGTACTCCAAGATACTGTCTAAAAAGTGTTACACACCTCTGTTTCGATACCTCTCTGTGCCGACACCTCTAGTGTATTTTCCTAGCCCTAACCCTTACCCTAACCCTAACCCTAACCCCCTAGCGTGTAAATCACAAGTTTTTGTTTCGGAACATGGGGGTGTCAGAATATAGGGCATGTCACCCCAAAAAGATACATACTTGCATACATGTACGATAGCATTTAAAAAGTACACAACATAAATAGAAACCATGCCTAAACCGAAAGATTGAAAACTCACTGCACATCACCAAATGCTTTCCTAAAGAGGAAAAACATTTTAAAAATGGGATTTTAAAGAAAGACCTTGCGAGTGCATAAAATGCATTCATGTAATTCACACACAACGAAATTGCAATTTACAACTATTGAAATGGATCTGTGCATGACTGCATGTTCTTGAATGTACATGTAAGTTTTGTAGTCAGTGTGTTAATGCATTAGGCAAAAAAAATACCACATGTTTAGCGTCCTGCCTTTTTGAAATAAATGAGGAGGCAGTCCTTCGTTTTGTTCTTTTTTAATAGCCGCCCGACACAATTTTCAAGACAACCGGCCGGGCTATTTTTCAAGGTGGTTGTCAGCTTATTTTCTGTGTGTTTTTTCTGTGTGCTAAAGTACAAAAACACGATGTTAATGTATTTCAGAATTGATTTTTGTTTTGCATCAGAGATCGTAAAAATTGATCCTTGTACAGAATGTGAGGGCATGATGTCACTGGAGTAGGGCGCCCTCATAGAGAGGTCAAAAGGAGGCTTGCGCTTTGGCCCATCCTGTGCGCCGTGCCTACTAGCTGTGAGTGTCCATTGTAACATTGAATCATCTTTAAAGGAACATTACAGAATTGGTTTTGCTAACAAAACAGTTGCTGGCAGTGTAAGTACTTTATGTAATCCACCATATACATAAACTGACAAACCTGTAGAAGTTTGAGATCGATCGGCCATCTGGGTCACGAGAAAATAGTGAAAAACCGATTACACATTTGCATGAAATCATATAGATTCAACAAATGAATAAAACGCTCACTGAGCGATAAACTCCTATTGGAAAATTAGTTTATTCATTTCTCATCAAATATGGCATTTCAGACAGAAATATTTCATGGGATGTTTTTTTACCATCGTCATCATTAGACCGTGTAAGTTTTATGTAAATCTGTGATCAAAAAGTATATCTTACAAGTTTTTTTCTTACCAATTCTGTAACGTTCCTTTAAGTTACCTCTAAGATGTTGGGGGCGTTATGTCAATGTCTGCGATTGACCCCCTTGCGCTAACATCACACGCAGAGTCTGTCTTCCGCGCTCACCAAATTGGGAGTCAAATTGAGCATTTAAGCATTATGGTTGCGTTGTAAACGAGGCACCACCTACAATGCGCCTTTACACTGTTGAGCACATGGGGACATTGACTGCCAAAAATGAAGCAACCGAGATTGTCGTGATGATGACGTCGTGAGAAGTGGGTCAATATATAACCAGGGAGTACGTTTTTTAAATGTACAAAATGTAGTAACAGTGTTGTTTACACAGGCCTGATACTTCACGAAGGCAACGGAGGAGATTGCCTCGATGCCCCCTGGTCATTGCCTTGGTGCCCTTGAAATGCTCCAATAGAAATTTACGATTTCCTCATAGGGTGCCCTTTACCCAGGAGAAAATGCCTTGGTGCCCTTTCCCTTTCTAGAACGAAGCATACAGGCCTGTTTACATTATACCTATTATGCAGCAAATACTGTGCATTTACAGTATCTGTGGCCTTATGTATACGGTGTCATTTGTAGATGTGCTGGTACTGTGTATGTCAAGTAGTCTCTCATGAAAAAATTGTGCAGTTCAATTTATTGATTTAATACATACATGAAATTATGTGCATGTGCATAATAGCCTTCAGCACTTAATGGCGTAACTTTTTCCCCCAAATACCCGGCTGTCAGACAAACATTCCACCACTTACGCACTATGCACCGCATCATCCACGCGCCGAACCCCCCAAGGTAGCACAGTCAGTATACACGCGAGTAAATATAAAGCTAGGACATTATTCTCTGCGCATACTAAGTGAAATTGGACACGTTGTTGCCTGAGATCCAGGCACTTATAGAGTTTCTGTATTTGGCATTAAGTGCCGATGTGCTGTGTACAGTTGTCGTTCGTATTGCACCATAAACAAAGTACCTTGAAGTTATATGGTAGAACAAATTTACTATTTGCTATTGTGCAAAATAGTACAAACAAGGCCAAATAAAATTTTTAAAAACATGTTTAGCGTCCCTGCCCGCTTCCTTTTTAGAAGCCGCCTCTTTTTTTCTTTCTTTTAAATATTTTTTTAAGGATAAATTTTTTACGATCTCTGACCCCCCAATTTTTTTTTTAAATGTGTAACATTGTATTTTTTTAACTTTAGCACACCCCCCAAAAAAGAAGAAAAACAGCTGGCAACCATCTTGAAAAAGAGCCTGGCCGGTTGTCGGGCGACCATTTTTAGAAAAAAAATGTATTAAAAAAGGCCCTCCTCCTTCCTTTTTTCAAAAAGGCAGGATGCTAAACATGTTTTTTTTTTTTTTTTTTGCCTTGTACAAATTAGTACAATGATATGCATTCACAAGTAATAATAATAATAATAATAATAACTGTATTTATATAGCGCCTTTTGCCAAAGGATACAAAGCGCTCAGTATTTTTACCTGTCATTTATGTGGATCTACGTTTTGAAGTATGAGACCTATGCATTTATAGCACAATGTAATGGTTTACAAGGTGCGGTGGCGCAATATGCTGCCAATCAAACCAGGAACACCGGGGCGAACCCCTTCTCTTTTTCAATAAGTGCACTGGGTTCTTTTACGTGCATTACACAACACACGGGACCAACGGCTTTACGTCCCATCCGAAGGACGAAGCAATAATGGTTAAGTGTCTTGCTTAAGGACACAAGTGTCACGACTGGGACTCGAACCCACACTCTGCTGAACAGAAACACCAGAGCTTGAGTCCGGTGCTCTTATCCGTGCCAACCAAAATGATGTGACCCAGTGTAGGGATCCATGCATCATGCACCTACAAACTGTACATGTACCTGTAATGCAGGCCTCGAATAAACCCACGCCACCCACAGCAATTGCCGTGGTGCCCTAGGCTTTTTGCTTGCGGTGCCCTTTGCAAAGTTCCAGTACAAATTTACATTTTCCTCATAGAAGTGCCCCTGACCAGATGAAAATTACCATGCCCCTTCAAGAGCAAAATACAAGGCCTGCTCTGGCCGTGCTTGTATAAACAAAAAAAGCGTTGAAGGAGAAATCCATCGCGTGGGATTCCTTTATGGTCATCACGGTACCTGCACATGTACATGTATGGTATAATGTATGAAAATTCAGATCATTCTTTATATTTTATTGTTGACATTTTTACCGACCCATTACATTTTTATTGTACCTGTATAAAATACATGGATTCATTTAGTTCCCTGGTCACAGTTAAAGGAACATTACAGAATTGGTAAGAAAAAAACTTGTGAAATATACTTTTGATGACAGATTTACACAAAACTTGCACGGTCTAATGATGATGATAGTAGAAAACATCCCTTGAAAAATTTCTGTCTGAAATGCCATATAGATGAGAAACAAATAAACTAATATTCCAATTGGAGTTTATCGCTCAGTGAGCGTTTTATTCATTTGATGAATCTATATGATTTCATGCAAATGTGTAATCGGTTTTTCACTATTTTCTCGTGACCCAGATGGCCGATCGATCTCAAACTTCTACAGGTTTGTCAGTTTATGTATATGGTGGATTACATAAAGTGCTTACACTGCCAGCAACTGTTTTGTTAGCAATTACCAATTCTGTAATGATCACATTATGGTGCTGCCGTCTTCCTGCCATTCAAATCAATTTTCCCTCAAACTGAGGCTGGAAGGGGCAAAATAGTCTGACCCCCCTTCCTTGGTACAGGAAGAATCAGTCAATTCCTTACTGCTTCATGTAGTTGGAGACATGGAACCATGACAAAGTGATAATGGTCTCTCAACAATAAAAAACCCATTAGTGTGGGTATTAATGAAACAGACAACAAAACTTCCATTTAATTTCCCCCAGACTTATCCAGAAAAAGCTCTGCTCCCCCCCCTCCCCCCTCCCCCCCCCCTGAGCGGTTCCTTAGCGATGTGAATGGCCAACATAAAGCCCCCGTCACTCAACCCCCATTAGAATGTAGTCATCGAGTCCTTGCACAGGGGGGGGGGGGGAGGAGGGGGAAGAGAGGGAAGAAAAAAAAATCAATTTGCACGACGGCGTTTTGAAACGCCTGTGTTGAATTTTTTATAAATTGAACATTATCTTTTCCTTGTATCCTATCGTCATTGAAAATGATTAAACTCAAATGCGTTCCGTGTCTGGGGTAATTCATTGTCAAGTAGCATAATATTAAGATTTTCAGTCGTGCTGGGTCAATGGAATATTTTCAGCCCGCAGTGTCGGGGCAGGATAGACACTGGAGTGTCCCCAAGGTTTTCCCCAACCCGGCCCGAGTATAAATGAGGGACTGCACAGTATCTGTTACATGTAGTATCAGGCCACTGCGCGGAATCCCTCTAGTATAGCTTTCTAACCGTTTAAAGTAAAGGCTCAAAGAAGGTTTGTATTCGTGACACTTACTTTTGGAAAGATTTTTTTTAAATTTCTTAACTTGATCTGCTGAGTACTTGAGGTTGTTGGTTTGATTTGCCAGATCAAAAAGGGGAAACTTTTGAACTTGGAAAAAATCTAGTGGCAAATGTGCGCAATACTGGGTGGGGAGTATGTAGATGTTGAATTTGCATCAGGTTATGCACCCACACACCCATGTGCAAAGCACTGTATACTCAGTATTTAGCGAGTCCTGTGACTAAAAAATCCACAGGCATATTACTTGGGTGGGATTTGAACCCACAACCTTTGCCATTCTAGAGCAGATGTCTTACCACAAGACCACCAAGATTGCTTGGTACATATTGTATCAAGAGGCTGCTTCAAATGCTATATTTTAGCAGCGAGTACCGCTACAATTTAATAAATGTTAAATATGCCTGTTATTAGCAGTTTTTAGCAAAGTAATAGATGAGGAAAGAATGTTCACTTTAAAAAAATAAAAATATTAATCAGCTTCATGTACGCGTACTTACATGTACATGCACACAGGTGTACACATGTATGTAATTATTAATAATCAACAGTGCGACGACTGTGAGGCACTTTTTCCTGTAAATAAAAGCATTTAAAGGCGCCAGTCATGAAGAAAATTGATTCGAAAAGCAAGTGTGGACTAGTGAAAGTTATAGAAGGAAGAAGGAAGGAATTCAAACCGAATTGTTCGTGGAATACGAGATACTCGGCATAATAAACTGTCTGCTTTCAGATGCCCAACGAAAATAACAGAACCCTCTGCTACTTATTTGTGGTCATCCGAAGCCTCATTTTTTTCCCATCAAGTGCAGGTGAGACGGGAAAGGAAGATTATCACAACATGCGTGTATTTTCATAAGGTTTGGCACATTTACACTACCCTAAATTAAACGCCATGAGGTTCTTGGGGAGAGAACTCAGGCCTGATCTCTTGCGGCACTGTGGCAGAAAATGGCTAAATTGTATATTCAGTGAAAAAAAAAAAGAAGGCTGAACAAGTCTCAGTGCTCCTCTTTCGAAGCTAGTCTACTGTTTTGATTTAAGTGTGTTCTGTTTACGAGAGAGGAACTGTGAAAGTTTGGGCTTACTCTCTTGCTTTGCTTTGGAGGTATGATTCAGATCAGGGTCCAATTACATAGAGCACACCAAAATATTGCTTGCAAGAATAAAGCTACCAGCCAGAGTACCATGTCACATACACCATTTCTGACTGGTATCCTGCTATTTTTTGCTTTAAAATGTGTCTGCTTAAGCAGCTTTGTGAAATAGGCCCCTGTGGGCCCTCTTTCAGAAGCTGTTTAGCAAAGAAAATTTGCTTAGCACAGAAAAAAAACTTGCCTATCAGCCAAAGTAACATGTAATAAATGTATGTATGTTTGTAATTGTTCCCTGCAAATATCTGCTAGGCAAAAAAAAATGGCTAAGTGCCCATTTCTGCTTAACGGCCTTATGAAAGCTGACCCGGTAGTAATAATAAAAGAAAAAGAAGGGGGGGGGGAAGAGGAACAAATTTTTATCTGAATGTCTACTTGGTCCGTTCATTTCCTCATTATTGTTTAGCACCAAACTGCCCAGGCGAGATGATCATGGAATGTTCATGAATATCCATGAATGGTTCATGATTGTTCGTGAACTGGCCATCAAAATTCTTCACGATGTTCATGAGCAGTTCATGAATGTCCTTGAACAACAAACGAGACAATTGGTTGATGAACTTTTCATGAACATTTCATTCATGAACAGTGATGAAAAATTCAAAAGGACAATTTCTTGATTCTGCCCAGTGGCAAGCAGTTAATAACTAATTGGTAGGCTCATATTATTATCAACATTATTAATAATTACATTTCAATATATATTGTTCAGATCTCTTCTGAGTTAACACACCTAACACGCTATATGCACACATAAATACAGCTTTGCTATACAACATATAGTAACCCCAGGTTTTCCATTTTAAGTGCCCCTGTTCGTATTCCTTTATCATGGCGGAATGATTCTTATTTTTTTAAATTTTACTTCTCACAGTTAAATAATAAAGAACAATTAAAACCTTATATTTTTGGCCATCAAATTTAAACCCAAGTTTTGGCAATCTTATGAATTATTCATTTTTATACATAAAACCTTGGAATTAGTTCAATGTAATTTCTGTTTTTTTTACATTATGAATATGTAATGAGGCCATGAAGTTCATGAATGTTCATCACTGTTCTTCCTTTAAAAAAAAGTGCAACCTCGTTCACGATCATTGTAGACCATGAACGTTCATCAAACATACATGTTTAGTTCAAGAACCTGTTGATCTGCAAAGTTCATAAACTGCAAAAAAAGTTTAGATGGACTTTCATGAAAATTCATGAAGTTATAAATCCACTAAATGTTCATTAAATGAATGGATGAACAGTTCATGAACTTGGTTCATGAACTGCTGTGATGAACAGTTATGAACTGTTGATGAATGTTCATGGACTGATCATGAACGTTCTTAAAAGTTCATAAAGTCATGAATTTCATCTCGCCTGGGTGAAACTGAACTTTTGATTGCATGGCAAAGTTTTTGACCTGATTTCAGGCTGTTCATTTCTATGAACCCAGTTGAATTGAGGAAATGTTTGGTGCTGTCCTTCAAAATGTTTTATCGTCTCTTTAAGTCTCTATCATCTTTTTTAATTCATCTCTTTGGCGTGTCTTTATCATCTCTTTTCATTCATCTCTTTGGCGTGTCATGGCTGAGCGGTCAAGTGCACCGGACTTAAGCCCTGGGCCCAATTTCATAGAGCTGCTAAGCACAACAATTTGCTTAGCATGAAATTTCTTCCTTGATAAAAAACAGGGTTACCAACCAAATTTCCATTGTTGCATATTGCTTGTTATATTCAGCTGTTGTTATCCCGAAAATCACGTGGAAATTTCATATGAATTTGTTGTGTACAATTAATATGTAACTTATTTTCCCACGTAAAAAGCCTGAACAACGTATTTTCCCATTTGTCAGTCCTGTTTGGAATTTTTCCAAGATGAACACCCTGTATGTACAGAATCATAAAAAAATAGTGCTGTGCTGTTATTGCAGATAGATCAAGTGTTTTGAAAGAAAATGTTAATCTGTTGTTTTTAGCAACATGTTTTTCATGTTTTTTTACCACTTTTAGTTGCTGTAGTTATTTGAAGTATTTATATATGGTGTCCATGAACAGTTGTTATTGCTTGTTGGTTACTGCTTTCAATAAAGATTTAATTTCAGACAGACACCGAGACAGACCTACCATAAATAAATCAAAAGCAAACATCTACACGTGACTATTTCAGGAACACGTTCCTTAAGATCTTCATTTTGTAAAAAAAAAAATAATTCAATCATAGTGCAGCATTCTTTTTTATTTTCTCCAATTCAAATCAGTGTTGCCAATTCAAGGACAAAGATTATGTAGACCGATCCCTTCTTGCAGTCCATACAAATTTATTATTCATTTCATATGGGGAGACAGGGAACATTACAAACATGGTGGCTGTGTAATAAAGCTTATTGTTCCGTTCGAATTCATAGCATGTTTGAAGGTTGCGTGCCATTACTGTCTTGTTCATGCCACATACATGTAAAAATTGATCATTAAAAGATATTGAGTCAACATAAATTTACCTGTTGTGACCTCCTTATTAAGACCTTTTTTTTTAAACATATTTTTTAAATTTCATTTAAAATATGGGAAGGTCAACAAAACCAAGCCTGGCTCGTGGTGTCACCGGTACATGTAGACCGAGAACTGTTGTTACAAATGCTTGTGGGATCATATGTCGGGTGCTTGAAGCAATGAAATTCAGATGTTTTGTGATTTTTGTTTGTTTCACCAACAATGTCACATTATGAGGAAAGGCCTGTTTTTGAGTGTGGCCATTTTTAGAGCATTATTGTAAATGAAATCAATTTGAACACAATTTAATTGAGGTTCTACCAGGTTTATTTTTAGCTGAGTCGTTATTAATTTATGGACAAGTTATAGTGTCTGGCCTGATGAACTTCATGTTGTTAGGGACAAGGCAGTTTTTTTTCTAAGAAAAGAGGGACGTTGAAATTTCTACTGGACCATTTCAAAGGGCACCAAGGTAATGGCTATGGCATCGAGGCAATTGCTTCTGTAATTGCTGCCGTGTGAAGGACCAGCCGTGTAACATGGTACGCATCATTTAAAGGGTGGGCACAGCATTGGTAAGAGTGAAAGTATAAAATGTTCACAGATTTACACATAACTTACATGGTATGAAGATGGTCACGGCTAGACAACTTCCCCTTATAAACATATTTTTGCTTGAAATGCAATGTTTTTGTTATCAATGGGTAAAACAATTTCAAAACTAATAGTTTTTGTATATTTCATGTTCACAATCAATGTTTAAAAACAGTAAAAGCATTTTTTGGTTTTCCCATTATTTTCTTGTGACTCCAATGATTGATTGAGCTTAAACTTTCACAGTTTTTTTTTTATTTCATGTATATGTTGGGTCACATAAAGTGCGGATACGTCTTTGACAATTACCGACGTTGTCCATGTGCTTGAAGCGTAATTGTAATTGTCAAAATCTTAGAGTAGATTTTCGTCTCCTAAAATCAATCTGATCACACTGCATTAGTAATTAGCAGCTTCGATTCAACTTCTGACCCCACGTTCTTGCATAAATAACCGACGGGCAACTTTAATCCGTCCTGTCTTTTTACAATCCTGAAACAATGCAGGCCTCCTGAAGACAACCAGAAGCTTTCTCTTTTTCCTTTTTTTTTTTTTCATTCCATTAGATTTCAAGACACGATAAGGATCTGCCTCCAGCACACGCCGGTATTAAATTGATCGGTTCAGAACTGCGCCCAGCGTTCGCGGGTATTTCTGAAATCAGGGTCAAGCGTATTACCTTTTGATTTTTTTATGTCATGTTGTACTGACGATATTAAAGCCAGACGCTTGTCGCGATAGAACAGGCGAAGACTCCGGGGGAAAAACATTTATTCATTTTATAATTTTTCGACCATGGAAACTGCAAAGATTTGCATAAATGGAGAGGATCATTAATCGCTTGACATGTTTTTCTGTCTCTAGGTCATCAAGGATTTCATTAAAGGGGTGCAGGAAAAATTTTTGTGAAAATGTTGGAAAAATATCCCTGTAGTTTTAAAACATTGGACCACTAAGCTTTGAAATATTTATCACAATCAACATGTACATGTATAAACTGTATACAGACTCTCCCTGATTCTGCAGAAAGTTCCTGTAAAAGTGAATCAATCTTTCCATGTTCTGATGAACCAATTTGTAATCTCGCTGATTGTGGAAACTTTGTCTCTATTACGTTGAATGTAATTTTAGATATCTCCCTGATTGGTTTTAAAAATCTCCCTGACTATAAGATGCAAATATTGGCAGCTCTGGTACAATGTACACACCTGTACTTATGCATCTCATAAAGGTGTTTACATTTCCTAGGAAAGGAACTGTGGCCCTAATTGTTTAGACTTTACATACATGTATCTTGTAATTCTCTTGTAATTGTCACCTATAATAGGCATGACAGGAAGGGAAATATCAGTGATATATATATTTTTTTACTACTATTTTTAAGATAGAGTTAAACAACTTTGTATTCTCAATTATCCTTTTGGGGTATTTAGGCATTTTGTTGTTTCTTGTGTTTGGTTCCTATGAAAAAAGAAGAAATTCTGGGCTTTGTTTCAATGTTCCTTAAAGATAGTGGATACTTTGGTAGTTACTCAACAAATACATTACCATAGAAACCTACTTGGTAAGGAGCACCTGAAAGCTGCTGATAGTATAAAACATTGCGAGAAACAACTTCCTCTAAAGTAATGTAGTTTTGAGACAGGTAATTCCTCACTAAAATATTTGAATCTGAGAAACAGCATGAAGCCTTTCTCAGGCATTTGATAGCATATAGTTTCAATTGTGCAACTTCGAAGACCAATTGAGCCCAAATTTTCACAGGTTTGTTATTTTGTACATTTGTTGGGATACACCAAGTGAGGATGCTTGTTTTTGACAAATACCAAAAGTGTACCCTGCCTTTAAACTGTTTGTTTACGTCTTTTGTCTGTACATTTGTATGTGTTTGGCCTTGCTTCTTAAGTGGTATTTTTTGTAAAACTCCTTGAGTGTCTTTTTAGGCTGACATTGGCGCTATTTTAAGATTACATTACTATGTTATAATTATTGTTATTACTATTACTATTTGTTATACAACACATAACAACAATATAAAAAAAACATGCTTCACTTAGGCACACAATTAATTCTCAAGTGCATTACAATCATTATGACAACAATGGCTATTAAATAAAACCATAAGCTGCAAGGAAATCGGTAAATATGGGCATAAAAGAAACAAATGAAAACAAAATCAAGATATGGGGCCATTCAAGTTTTTTTTCCCCCGATATTGTGGGTGGGTCGGTCAAAATAAATAACAATCGACTGTCTGCAGTGCCATTGTTTACAGTTCAACCTTGTTTCGATAGCCAACCTCTTTGCCCGATGGGGAGATGCTAGGGATTCTCCATTCTGTTTTAACTACAAAAATTACATGCTGGCAGCCAGGAAAAGCCATTGAAAACTCCTGAGCTGGGAGAACATTGATCTAAAATATCTGCTTCATTTGAGGCATTACTTTGTTCTTCAGTGTTTAGGGTATACTGTCAATGTTTTAAAAAACAAATTTGAGATGGGTGGGTGGGTCAAAACAATTTCGAAAAAAAAATGTCAACATTTTTAAACATTGATTACTCTGAAGATAAAATGAGTGGCGTGTCGTGGCCGAGCGGATAAGACCACCGGATTCAAGCTCTGATGTTTCTGTTCAGCAGAGTGTGGGTTCGAGTCCCAGTCGTGACACTTGTGTCCTTAAGCAAGACACTTAACCATTATTGCTTCGTCCTTTGGATGGGACGTAAAGCCGTTGGTCCCGTGTGTTGTGTAATGCACGTAAAAGAACCCAGTGCACTTATCGAAAAGAGAAGGGGTTCGCCCCGGTGTTCCTGGTTTGATTGGCAGCATATTGCGCCACAGCACCTTGTAAACCATTACATTGTGCTATGTAAAGGAAATGGTCTCAAACTTCAAAAAGTAGCTCCACATATCTTGCAGGAAAATACTGACTGTTGAAGCGCCTTGAGCGTCACTGAGTGACGGATATGAGCGCTATATAAGAAGCCACTATTAATATATTAATGGCCCCTAAAGCAAATAATGAATTCTCGAGTGCAACTTTTTACAACAAAGATGACAATTGCATAAAACCATACTACACTGACTAGGTAGTATTATACAAGACAAACAATACACAAAGGAGAACATAATCAAGTTAAAGCAAACAATTAAAGGAACATTACAGAATTGGTAATTGTAAAGTATACTTTTGATCACAGATTTACATAAAACTTACACGGTCTAATGATGATGATAGTAGAAAACAGCCCTTGAAATATTTCTGTCTGAAATGCCATATTTGATGAGAAATGAATAAACTAATTTTCCTGCAAATGTGTAGTCGGTTTTTCACTATTTTCCCGTGACCCAGAGGGGCGATCGATCTCAAACTTCTACAGGATTGTCAGTTTATGTATATGGTGGATTACATAAAGTGCTTACACTGCCAGCAACTGTTTTGTTAGCAAAAACCAATTCTGTAATGTTCCTTTAACTAACATATGATAGACAGTTATGGTTATTAAAATTTGTATTATTGAAAAAAAATTGCTTAAAGGGGAACACAAAAAAATTGTACCATTATGAAAAAATCTGTGAATGTTTGTTCAACCTTATTGTTCAGGGCCATAAAATTGGGCCCTGGCGATGGGTTATTATATTGTTATTGTTTTTTGAAAGGGGGTATTTTTTGTTTGTTCATTCATTCATATGTTGCAATAGCTGTCAAATGGTTTGCTTATAGTTGCAAGAAAGAAAGTGCCCCCATATTGGTTTGTTTCTTGTCTATTACAGTTCCTCCTTTACCAACATAGATGGGAGAGAAAAAAAGATCAAATTGAATTAAACTGATTTCTGGTTTTTTTTGCCCCAAGAAAATCATTTGATTGTTATTAATTTTGATATTTTAATCTTGATGTGCCTTTAACGTTTTGTTTTCAGCTGTATTGTGTTGCAGCCTGCGGGCGCTGCCATGAACAGGTTTTTTAATAAACCAGTAATAATAAATATTAATTAAATACATGTAGCATTATATACATGTGTAGGGCTTATACCATACATGTATGTAGGTAGGCCCTTGTGTATGACAATAAAGCCCGGTTCATACTTCCCGCGAATGCGAATGCGAAGCGAATACGACGTGAATTTGATGTCACAACTCTGTTTTCGCTGCGAATATTCGCAAGAGTTGAGCACAGCTCAACCCCAGCGAATTATCCGTTGCGAATTTGTGACGTCAACATTCGCTTCGTATTCGCATTCGCAGGAAGTATGAACCGGGCTTAAGTCTTGCCTATTTTGTTTTAGCTGGTAGAAGAACTGGGCATGAACATTTACCGTTTAGTCTTGTTAAAGGCAAAGTATACATTCGGTGTTTGCAACCGTTCGATTGTTTTAATCCTTCATAACTGTAGTTATGTTAACTGAAAATACAATAAAAACTAACCCGTGAAAATTTAATTTCAGAAGGTGGTAGCGTTTTTGAGATATCGCGAAGAATTTATATTAATCCGTGATTGGAATACACAATCTGAGAAACTTTTCATGCATAAAACATTTCTCAGACGGACGTTTTTTTAATTGTTTACACTTTTCATGCATAAAACATTTCTCAGTTGGACGTTTTTTTAATTGTTTACATTTTTCTCTAAAACCACATTCCTTCGAAGAGAATCATTTCTCAAAATGTAATACATTATCAACAGCTGCAGTGCTGTTGGACCTTTTTTTTTGTTTTTTTGGAGGGGGCGGGGGGGGGGGGTAATTACCAAAGCTTTACCCTGTCTTTAAGTCATGCTGCAGTCTGCAGACCATAACCAACCCTCCAGCGAGGGCGCCTGTTTGGTCGCAACGCCCTCGTTGTTGTACGTTATCAGCGCATGCTGACAAGCTTTTTCCGTAGGTTAAGCGGTTTGTTTTGCATCGATTGTTTTGTATCTAAGCGGGTTTACATTTCTATGGTATTACATGGGTTAATTTTGCTTCATTACTTTGCTTCATTAGTTAAGTATTAAATTTGGTTTCATAAATACCATTGACAATTGACATACTGATTTTGTACACAAAGGATGCTGGCAGAGTTTTATCCTGTCCCCTCCTAAACAAATCACTAACCCCAGTTGATTGACAACCCCCCCCCCCCTCAAGGAAGTGAGGCATATTCAAGCTGAGGATATCATGGCGTATGAGCTGACTAGTGTGTACTTTGTGGTTTAAGACAATGGACATATTAAAATATGTCAGCAGGTGCTGACAGCCGCCCTCACTCCTCAGAACTCCTTTAAAGCATGTGTACAACATTGGTAATTGTCATATACCAGTGTCCACACTTTGTGTAACCCAATATATCCATAAAATAACAAATCTGTGAAAATTTAAGCTCAATCGGTCATCAGAGTCACAAGAAAAACAGTAAAAGACCCCTTTATGTGTTTTCAAACAACGATTTTATCACCATGATAAAAACTAATTGTTTTACTAATTTTTCAAAAACTATAGCATTTCAACCAAAACTATTTCAAGGGAAGTTTTCCACCATGACCATCTTCATACCATGTAAGTTATGTGCAAATCTTTGAGCATTCATATTTTTAGTCGTTACCAATGTTCTACACACCCTTTAAATTGAAAGTGGATTTTCAAATATTCACAGCAGGAAATGATCAACTGATAGCATTTATTTGCTTTGATCATGTGACAAAAATAACACTCCACTAATCCAATTCTGCAATCCGGGTACACGCACATGAATCCTCAGGGGTGCTTAAAGGTAATACATGTAACTCTAAAAAATTAATGACCATAAAAAAATTACTCGGTAATAAGAAGGACTGTAACTGTTGACGATATACAGGAATGTGGTTTAAAAGAGAGGGATTCAAAAACATTTCTCTCTGAGAAACGTTTCTGCATGAACAATTTTATCAGATTGTGTAATCCAATTACGGATTATGCTTCCATGAGTGGACATAAGCTCTCCAGGTATTCAGCGTTATCTCCAAAAAAGCTATCACCTTTTAAAAATGAAATTTTTCACAGGTTAGTTTATTTGTATGTATTAAAACAATCGAACGGTTAAAAAAAAAAGGATACTTTTAAAAGGCTTAAAGGAACATTACAGAATTGGTTTTTGCTAACAAAACAGTAGCTTTATGTAATCCACTTTACCATATACATAAACTGACAAACCTGGAGAAGTTTGAGATCGATCAGCCATCTGGGTCACGAGAAAATAGTGAAAAACCGATTACACATTTGCATGAAATCATATAGATTCAACAAATGAATAAAACGCTCACTGAGCGATAAACTCCAATCGGAAAATTAGTTTATTCATTTCTCATCAAATATGGCATTTCAGACAGAAATATTTCAAGGGATGTTTTCTACTATCATCATCATTAGACCGTGCAAGTTTGATGTAAATCTGTGATCAAAAAGTATATTTTACAAGTTTTTTTATTTTACCAATTCTGTAATGTTCCTTTAAGTTATACATCATGAACACTCAGATTTTATCAGGTCGTGATTTCATTTCACTATTTAGACTAAAGGTGTAAAGTTACGAGCTGAAGACTGCAAAGAGCTCTCTTCAGTAATTTACGGAGAGCAGTTTATAGCTCTCCTTGTACTTCTTAAAGGCCCTGTACACTAGTTGGTAAGATCGAAAAACACAATGTTCACAGATTCACACATAACTTACATGATTTAAAGTAAGTAATGGTAGAAAGGGTTCCTTAAAATATTTCTGCCTAAAATGCTATCGTTTCTGAGAAACGAGTAAAACAATAGTAATTATCGCGTGCGATAATTTGAAAAAACAGAAAACACATAAGATCTCTTTTCACTATTTTCACTATTTTCTCGTGACCTCGATGACCAATTGAGCTCAAACTTTCACAGGTTTGTTTGTTCATGCATATGCTGAATCACACAAAATGTGGACACTGATTTTGAGCTGTTACCAAAAGTGTACAATATCTTTAAAATGAAGGACTGATACAGACGCAAGCATGTGTCTGCAATGTGTCTCGTTGGATCTGATGGGTAGGCCTATTTCATTATTTTGAACTAACCAACTTCAATCTTTGACGTTGGTCCAAAACATTCAGTGTTTAGTCTGCATTTATCTTCTTTTTTTTCTTTTTGCTGCTGGTGTTGATGTTTTTTTGTGTGCTTGTTTGAGTTTGTTTTTGTTTTTTTCATTCACCGTCATATTTCAATAAAAAATGGACGGAAAAATGGCTATTCAATTTTTTATTAAAATTTGAGGGTAGTTAAACATTAATAACCGTACTAAAAAAACAATGATAATTCGTTAGGAAAAACCACCGTTGTGACAAATGCAAGGTGGTCCCCTTCATTGTTTATCTTGTCTGTTGCAATTGGCTTACCAACCAAAATGACCTGTGGTATAAATGCGGGCCAAAAGTTGTTAATTGCCTGACGTTTCGACCCTAGCACTAGTAGAGTATTTCTCCAGTGCTAAATGACACACAACACATGCATACAGATATACTCGTGTAACTGTAACAGAAGCAATCAGATAGGAAAAGAGTGAAACAGAAAGATCAGAATGCAGTCAGAAAAAGTGTAAGATAAACAAATGGTCACAATGATTTGAAAAATGACAGTTAATAAATGATGTTGGCACCGTGATCATTGTTTACGTGCAAGCCAATGCCATAACTGTATTTAGTTTTCTTGGGTAAGACAAAGCTGCCAACTCTCCCTGATTCTGCAGAAAGTGTCCTGAAAATAAACCAATACTTCTGTGTTTTGATGAACAAATTTGAAAATCTCCTTGATTTTGGAAACTTGTTCCCTATTACGTTGAATGTGATTTCAAATGTCTCCCTGATTGTTGTATAAAATCGTCCTCGGTTGCAAGATACAAATGTTGCCAGTTCTGGTAGGAGCCCTGTATAAATGATACAGTACCAATTGCTGTTCCTATTATGATTCACATAGAAATCACAATGAGAGCAAGCAGACAAACAAATTTCAAAGTACATCTACAATAGATATAGGCTGTGACACAGTTTGCATGCATGGGCTGTAACATATGTATTATAATAATATTGAATCTGCAAAGCAAGTTGACTTGGCAGAGGTCTCAATTGATGAAAACGGCAAACGGCAATCAACTGCCTCCTGACGATAGCAAGCTAGTCAAAGCGTTGAGACCAAAAGAACTCACTCCGCGCCCGTGCAGTTAATTACGAGAAGTCCCCTCAATCCGCTAAGCGAAAGTAGTAGTCCCGGCCAATTTCCTACCTCCCGCCAAGGTAGTAGTTAGTAAGCAGGACAGTTCTTTTCAGAACCAAGAAATCTCCCTTATTCTGAAAATCTACTCGTGGTAGCAAGACGAGTTCTCTTAAAGGAACATTACAGAATTGGTAAGAAAAAAACTTTGAAATATACTTTTGATCATAGATTTAAACAAAACTTACACGGTCTAATGATGATGATAGTAGAAAACATCCCTTCAAATATTTCTGTCTGAAATGCCATATTTGATGAGAAATGAAAAACTAATTTTCTGATTAGAGTTTATCGCTCAGTGAGCATTTTGTTCATTTGTTGAATCTATATAATTTCATGCAAATGTGTATCGGTTTTTTCACTATTTTCTCGTGACCCAGATGGCTGATCGATCTCAAACTTCTACAGGTTTGTCAGTTTATGTATATGGTGGATTACATAAAGTGCTTACACTGCCAGCAACTGTTTTGTTAGCAAAAACCAATTCTGCAATGTTCCTTTAAGAACAAAAAACCTACACAGCAATGTAGATATACACACGGTGTTACCGTAAACGGAATATATACAGCAATCAACCCATCCCCTGCACCTCTGAATCCAGCCCCTCATTTTATTATTTGTCTTCTTCTCACTCTCAGTGGAGTCCTGAGTGATTGACCTTTCTACAATCAGGCAGTCGATTAAATGGACAGGAATGGCTGTGAGGGATTGCTTCAATCGCGACTACGTTTCGGGTAGATTTATCATAACGCATGTATAGTCCAATGAGGACCATAAAGACGTTGCGTGTACATCAGATGTATCTTCATCATAACCTCAAAATCTTGAACGTTTCAAAAGTCTCGGCGTGTTGTGGCCGGGCCGTCTAGAGTATCAAACTCAAGCTGTGATGGCTGAGTCATCAGGGTGTGGGTTCAAATCCTGGTCGCGACACTTAACTATGACTTATTCTCATCACTCAAGAGTAAATGGACACCTGCCAGGGTAGAGGTTGTTGACGTGAAAGCCTAACCAACTAGCTGTATGCCAATGTGGCTGTCGGTGCTGCATACTCCAAAGGAGTTGAGATGAATTTCATGGCGTCGTTTCGAACCTCTTTCACATTTAATATGCCCATTAACCCTAGAAGTGTCGTGACCGGGATTCGAACCCACATCCTGATCACTTAGCCAACAGAACTTGAGTCGGATGCACTAAACCACTCAGTCGCGACTCGCCACTGTGCTTAAATCATCTTGTCGGTTAATTAACTTCAAAACCTTGTTGCACATGGTACCTAAATTCCTTTTAAGACTCAGTGATACCAAGTTCTCGGCTGACTTGTCAGTAGCCATTATGGAATGCGTGCATCTGGTTATGTTGTGAAAGAGAAAGTGATGATGCAGATGAGATGAAGTATTGATGCAACCTGTGTGATAACAGTGAACACTCCAGTCCCCGGGTTGCAAAGGGGAACGTGTGTAATTAAAATATTAAGGGAAGTTACATTCCAGTTTTTTCCATTTCTAAAAGGTTCATCTCTCTTAAAGGAACATTACAGAATTGGTAATTGTAAAATATACTTTTGATCACAGACTTACATAAAACTTACACGGTCTAATGATGATGATATTTGGAAAACATCCCTTGAAATATTTCTGTCTGAAATGCCATATTCGATGAGAAATGAATAAACTAATTTTCCGATTGGAGTTTATCGCTCAGTGAGCGTTTTATTCATTTGTTGAACCTATATGATTTCATGCAAATGCGTAATCGATTTTTCACTATTTTCTCGTGACCCAAATGGCCGATCGATCTCAAACTTCTACAGGTTTGTCAGTTTATGTATATGGTGGATTACATAAAGTGCTTACACTGCCAGCAACTGTTTTGTTAGCAAAAACCAATTCTGTAATGTTCCTTTAAGAAAATCCTTTGAAAAATCTATTAAAGCAAGGCTCCAAATTGAGTTTTGTGATGCACGCTTTTTCCAACAGATAGAATCCTCATGAAAGTGGGGTAAAATTTGCAAGCCTCTGATGGCAAGATACATGTGGTCTTTTCAATATAATAGCATCCTTTGCATGTATAGACCCCTTGCATATTACGTCGCACTCTCAAGAAGCGCCATCCCGAGGCCAAAAGGAAGCAGATCATTGGACGATAGCTGCTCTTTGTGCTTAAAAACGTGCGCATGACCTAAACGTACATGTACTAAGTAGCAATTCGCGTTATGCAAGGCGGTTATTGATTTCTATAGCCCCCTCAAACAATGCGGAATGCACCTCCGAACAATACGCGTCCTTTTTGGAGTGAATCTTTTGTGCATATGTTTGTGCATGATTTTGACTTCCAAAATGGCGGAAAGGATAGGCGCGTGTGAGTGGCTGGGCGTTGTGCAATGGGTCTATACTCTGAATAGACTCCTTGCATATGACGTCATCAAACCCACAACACGGCGCCCTCACTGAGGTCACAATGAAGACCTATCATGGCTGAGAGTTGTGCGCGGCATCCAATGCAAGGTGTCCGTTACCAGGCATGCCATTCATCTAAATAGCCATAAAACTAAATGTGACTTGCTCTGATGGCTGCTCTGTTTTTCCAAACAAACCACCACTGGTTCGGTGACAAACTGTGACCATGGTCTCATTGATAAGACAGGGCAATTAACGGATTGCCCGACGATGAGCACTTCAATATTTCAGCTAGTCATTTGTCAGCTAAAAAAAAAATCATACCCTGCACAAAACATGTACTATCACTGTATGTACTCCAATTAGCCAGTGGACGTGACTACGCCGTTTGTCAGTCCGTTGACGGATAAACGCAAATATTAAGATGTATTGATCGGTCAATAACTGAACCGTTTTCATAATTGCTCGTCAAATATTTGCATTTTACATTTGCTGTCCGTCCTGTCGTCCCCCCCCCCCCTCCCCTTTTCCTCCCCTGATGTCACCTTGGGGCAATTAAGGTATTTGATCTCTGACATGTTAACAAATATATAGAGGGTGGATAAAAGTTGACAGCTGGGGGGCCGGTTTTATTGCCGGTGTGGTTACAGCCTAGCGATTACGATATATTTCATAATTGATGATTGTTACACTTCTCGGGTAGCCATGAAAGAAGACATGCTCGGCTGCTGTTAAACAACGTGTACATCGTTTGGGGTGGGCGCTTAATTATCAGTGTTTAGATTGCCGTGGGGGGAATCAAGTCCCTAAAGATATCAACATGCATTGAACTGAATGTAAGTAATTGGATGGTTTAGAAAAATGGACAGCTCGGGGCTCTCAACACGCACTAGGCTAGCAAATCGGACCGATACGCAAAAAAAAGAAATTCATTAAAGGCACAGTACACGTTTTGGTAATTGAAGCCTACTGATTGTGTTTAATCCTATATAAATGTAGGTACATACAAAAAACTAACCTGTGGAAATTTCACTTCAAAAGGTTGTCGCGTTTTTGAGATATCACCGAAAAACCGGAGCGAATATTTCCCTTCTACTGATTGTGTTAATCCTGTATAAATGTAGGTACATACAAAAAAACTAACCTGTGGAAATTTCACTTCAAAAGGTTGTCGCGTTTTTGAGATATCACCGAAAAACCGGAGCGAATATTTCCCTGCAGGAAGAATATTCCCCATAGGAATACACAGTCTGTCTCAGATTCAAATTTTGGGGGAACACAAAGTGATACATTTTCCATAACCGTAGAACCTCGAAGTTAAAAGTTTCTCAAAATTCATTTTACTACCCAAAGCTGCTGTACTTCTTACCAAGTAAGTTTGTATTGCCATTAACTTTCAGAGTCATTACCAAATGTGTACTGTGCCTTTAATGAGTGGCTCAAAAGTCAAATTCAGTTTCGTGATCCACTAGATAGAGTCCTTAGAAAGTGAGGAAAAAGTAACAAGTCTCTGACTTCACGTTAAAGTGGTGTAAAATGCCACATGATACTTGATACCCTTCAAGTGCAATTTTTGTCAAAAATCAAAAAAACGCTTGATGTCTTCACACTTCAAATATAGGTCTGTACATTTTTGAACAGATGGGTTTGTTCATTCCTTCACTGTGATGATGTTCAATCAAAATGGCATTGAAGTTGACCTTTTCACTGGCGCAAAAAAATCCCGCTTTGGAATGTAGAGACCAGTTGGCTTTTCATGTCCAATGTCCAATGGTTCAAATTTCACACTGAAAGAGTTTTTTTTTTAATGACACCCTTTTTACAGCATTTTAATATGAGTTTAGAGACTTGTGATTGTTCTTTTTAATGAGATATCGCCCAACTCACTTGAAGGTGAGGGCTACACTTAACTGATTTGGGCTGTTGACCCAAATCAACTGACACCAGGGGCACGTTGCCACCTACTCCTGGGGCTGAAACAGGGTTACCCCTTCACAGTCCGTAAGGATGTAGGCGTGGGTATCATCCACTAGAAGCCGTGCTGGTAGAGCAGAATGCACTACCTTCCCAACTTTTTACGAAGCAATTATGGTTAAGTGCCTTGCTCAAGGGCACAAGTGTCATGACCGGGATTCGAACCCACAATCTGCTGCTGACAACACTTCAGAGCTTGGGTCCGGTGAACTAGACCCGCTCGGCCACGACATGCCACAGGTGCAATGCATATATGTACAATGACATGTACTCATGTATTCATGAGTGATGAGTTTAATGTATGGGTTTCGCTCAAGCACGAACCTGGGTTTGAATCCACACTCCAATGGCTATCAGCCAAGGAAAGTTTAAGCCCCAGGGGCTTGACTGCCATTCCTCTACATGTGCGTGCTGGTTCCACTGTTGATTTCAACAGACTGGACAGTGATTAAGTGTTGAAGAGGCCCTAGTCTTTAGAGATTGCTTACCAGTGATACATTCTTCCTACCCATTCTGTTCATGTACAGTGTATGAGTAGACATTCGTAATAATAAATATTGTTTGAAGCTTTGCATGGTGTAGACAAATAGGAAAAAACTATAAATAAATAATAGTAAACTTGCGGGTACAACATGTAAATCTCTTTTGTTTGAGTGTTGGCTCTGAGAAGAGCCGGTTTGGTCTCGACGTTTCGAACACTCTGCTCCTGAAGACGAGCAGAGTATACTGTTCGAAACGTCGAGACCAAACCGGCTCTTCTCAGAGCCAACACTCAAACAAAAGAGATTTACATGTTGTACCCGCAAGTTTACTATTATTTATTTATAGTTTTTCCTATTCGTTATAATATTAGTGATATAATTACTAGTTTGTATTTTAGCACCTTATCTGTGGGCGTCTCAAAGCGCTTATCATTATTTACTCCAGACAGGTTTTTGAAGTTGTCGAATTATGAGCCCATTTAATGTAACACCTTGTTGTAAGGGTTTACAAGGTGCTGCGGGGTGCATTCAGCAGCCACTGCCAGAAACACCACGGCAAACCCCTTCTCTTAGCGATAAGTGTAACCCTGGGTTCTCGTGTATACATTACACAACACGCGGGGGAACCAACGGCTTTATGTCTCATCCGAAGGACGATGCCATTAAATGGTTAAGTGTCTTGCTTAAGGACACAAGCGTCAAGACCTGGGACTCAAACCCACACTCTGCTGCCCATGCAGAAGCACCAGAGAGCTTCGAGTCCAGTGCGCGTGACCGCTCGGCCCACGACACACCACGACGTACAGGTCACATCCATTATTGAAACTGTCAAAGACGCTGCGCGACGATGTGGAGCGCGCCCCAGTGGAAGACCCTTTAAAGTAAATAGATTCTGCCACACAGCACGCTGCCTCTGCCACTCGTGGTGTAATATTAACGATGCATCGCTCAGCATCCAAAATGTCAATTTTGTTCGCTGTACATCGCCTCAGCAGCCTAGACATAATATCTAATTACCCTGGGTCCATTTCCCAGAAGAACTGTTTACATTCCCTAAGAGAAAGTTAATAATTGAGGTCGGATAAATATCAAGGACTCAAATTCTGTTCTTTTTTTTTTCTTTTTTGTAACAGTAGTAATCTTTCATCAGATGTACGTACATGTATGTTCGAGTCTAATTACTGTAGGGTTTCATAATTTGAGGGTATGCGGGTAATCTATGCATTTTCCCTGGA
Source organism: Pycnopodia helianthoides (assembly GCA_032158295.1). Taxonomy (NCBI): domain Eukaryota; kingdom Metazoa; phylum Echinodermata; class Asteroidea; order Forcipulatida; family Asteriidae; genus Pycnopodia; species Pycnopodia helianthoides. The sequence goes on along the minus strand of CM063253.1, from coordinate 14,744,522 downwards.
CTTGTCATTACTTGTTTGACATGATGGCCTTCTTCATTAAACAGTTTGATGATCTATGACGTGTCGGTTTTGTGAAGTGAAAAAGTACCTTGATGTTTTTTCCGTAACGTTTTGCTAAAGTGTTGTTGCAACATAAGTTCTTTGGTTGCAAGAACTTTCTTTAAAACAATTATCTTGTTATATTTTGACCGATATCAGACACCCACCCCCCCCCTCACCTCAATCAATTGTTGGCCCTACTTGCTCTCCTTTCTCTGCCTCTTCAACACACACAGTTCATGCCCGTGCCTGGGAATTTTGTTCTATAATTATAATGCTAATAATAGTGGCTTCTTACAAAGCCCGCTCAAATCTGTCACTCAGTGATGCTCATGGCGCTCCAACATTATTACCTCTAATCCCTGGGACATTTATTTCATTCCTTAAACCATCTCAGCTCCCTAAATGGACTATTCAGCCTGTGCTGCCAAAAATGAAATGCACCCGAAGCTAAACCAATCACAAGAACCATCTCTGCCCTCACAGGTACCCGTTTACTCTTGGGCGAAGAGATGCAATTATAGTTGAATGTCTTGCTGAAGGACACCAAGTGTCATAACCAGGGTTCGAACCCACACCCCGACGACTTAACCACCAGAACTTGAGTCGATGCACTAAACCCCTCGGCCATGACTCGCCACAAATGAATTTGATGAAGTTCATGTGTTGGGATCTTGTTTGGGTTAATCTTGTTCACATTGAGTGACCAAACTTTCTAGCTGATTTTCTGAACCTGCTGACCCCAATTTAAGGATGGAGAGATTGTCAGTTAAATTTCCTTAGGATATAGTGCTTTTTTTCCCCACTTCCTGGCACATTTTCACTCTATCATTTTTGATTATCGGTGAGCCAACCACCCTCAGGTAGGTCTTGATTCTGATCTTTCTATCTTGTTTTTGTTTCAGCACTCAAGGAATATCATCCACCGAGATCTGAAAGCCGAGAACGTCTTCTACGCGGCCAACGGTCTGGTGAAGGTCGGGGACTTCGGTTTCAGCACAACCTTCAAGCAGAGCGAGATGCTAAACACGTTTTGCGGTTCCCCGCCGTACGCCGCCCCAGAACTCTTCAAAGATGAACACTACGTCGGCCCCCCGGTGGATATATGGGCCATCGGGATCATGTTGTACTTCATGGTGGCCGGAGTTATGCCGTTCCGCGCCGACACGGTCGCCAAACTCAAGAAGTGCATCCTGGACGGGCAGTTCACGATTCCATCGTTTGTTTCGAACCACTGTCAGGGATTGATACGCAGCGCCCTCAAGCACACCGCGCCGGAGCGCATCTCCATCGACGGGATTAAGAACGCGACGTGGCTACGCAGCCAGGAGTTCCCCACTGCGCATCAGTCCTACCATCTCATCCCCTGTTTCGACAAAGAGACGGCCACCTCGGAGGAGAAGGAGGTCCTCACGCAGCTGAGCCAACTGGGCGTCACCGACGCACACTTGGAGACAACCAAGGACAGAGACGCGAGGAGTAGCATAACAGGGACATATCGTATCATGCTTCATCGGATACAGAAGAAAAACACGGAACCGATCATATCCACCTCCCAAGCCTCCAACGGCCAGAACCCGCCCTCAAAGAAGAAGAGCCGCGAGAGTCGAAGGATTAAGAATAAACCATCCAAGCTCTGTATTATATTGTAATGATAGAAGAAACACTTCTTTTTTATATATATATATATATATATATATATATATATATAGGTTTGTCGTGTGTGAATATAACATTGTCTATTTCAAGAAGTTATCACTTAAGCTTTGCAAGGTCCCTCAGGTGTGTCATTGCATCTCGCTCATCAGGGGAGACACTCACGTGTGACAATTTCTCAAGGCATCAGTGGATACAGCCCCTTTTCGGGGGGCAGAGAGTAAATCAGGGTTTTGTAGTGTAACTAGGAAAGTCTTAATTTTTCTATTAGGCCTGTTAGCCTCAGATCCACCATGGTCCCAAATGGCAGGTTACATGATCTCAAAATTGCCCACAAGCTTAGAACACCAAGAGCAGGGCTTCAGAAAGGAGTATTGTGCTTTTGTACATGTGTACAAAAATGACAGAGTCTCCGTAAAACTACGCAAAGGCAAGCCATCATGGTGTTACTTGTCATAATTTGCACTGTTGTCACCTTGTGGTGAGTTTTTTTTATGAATGCAAGAGAATATTGAGGGTGGAAAGACCCAAAGTGGTCACACATTGTTTCTGCATATCACAGTAGGGCAAAGATCAGAAGGAGCCCAGAGTCTGTCTTTTGCAATTTCAACAAAGTCCACAGATATGGCAGTTGATTTGTACTTTTGGGACGGGCCTGCAGTCTCAAAATGGCAGTTGAGCAAAGCAGAAGCATTTGATATTTTATATACAGAGTAAAATCTGAGAGTTCTTTATACAGAAATTGAGATGTCGCAGAGAAGAAAAAAGGCTCAGTTGACATCGGAGAATTGTAGGATTATTTTATAATGGAGACCATACATGTAGGTAACATTCAGACGGGTAAATCTTACTGGTATTCGCACTTGGATTATTAGAGCTATGTATATGTAAACTAACTGAGATGATGGTGAAACCAAAACGACTGACTGAATGTACACAAATGAGGGCGCTATACGCTGGTGACCCTTAATCGGATATGACAAATACTTGACCTAGGCTTGTAAACAACGGTTGAAGAGAAGCACAACAAATAAGTGTAAGAAAGACAATGCAAGCATTAAGGGCTGCAATTTCTGAGTTCTGTATACCGCCGGGCTACAACATGAGTGTGAACATCAACAGTACATTCATGTCGTACAATAGTTCACTTCCATGTGTCATGTGATCATGGCCGTGCAGCGAACTGTTTTTATACATGGTATTTTACTGGCCGGTTTATACAGCGACGATCCGTCTGCACTGGACTTTTTGGCTAGGTTAGTTTGACCAGGTTAGTTTACCTGGGCAGAAGGTGGTCGGTAACCTATTCTTTTAATTCTTTTAAACATAATTTTGTTGTGCTTAGCTACTTTTTGTTTTGTGCTTATGAACACATAACATCATGAGGACGACAAATTTATTGGCTAAATTTTCTCAAGTTGTTTTTGGAAAAAGTGTTATAAGCAATGCATACAATCGTTGGCATTTTTAGTCACTGACGGTTTGCGGAGCATATTTTCTCAGAGCTTAATGAGTAAAAGAAATTGAACCTTTTTAAAGACCTTGGCTTCAGCACTGGCTATTGCTAAGGCTCTGGCTTTCACCTTGTGAAGCTGTGTGTCAGAAGTGTACGGTTTCAAAATGGCTGCTAAAGCCTTCAAGCCATAGCCAAATCTCAACCAGTGTTGAAGGGGGAAAACAAAAGCAACATCAAATTGATTACATTTTTACTTGGCATCTGCTGAGAACCCCCCATGGTCTATAATCCAATCATTGTAAGGAGATCCTCCTGTCATTTTATATGGTGTGGACCTGTGATGTCACACTGTTTCTCCCTATGTTGCATCTCGTTATTTAATGGGAAACCGTATCCTGATTTTCTGGGGAATGTGTGCTAATTAAGGGTTTCAATTTCAATTGAACAGAGCTGGACAAGGAAATGAGAAATGGTAACAGAATATTTCAAACTACCGTCTGCAACTTTTTGGAGGGAAAACACGGAAGCTTTTTCATAGGTTCATTTTAGGAAAATGGGGGGAGGCATTATTTACATAACCTTAGCCCAATAAGGAGCAGTAGCTCAAGATAAGTTAGCTATTTAATAAATCCTAATTTCTAAGAGAAATGTGGTGTCACAACTCACAACACGAATTGCTAATTGCAAAATGAAACGTCATATCAATTAGTTGAATGGTACACCCTTCATGGTTCCCCCCAAAAAAATTGAGGGAAGTTAGCTTTTTTACCAGCCCAGTTTTTAAATTGGAAGTTTTCTACTTGTATCACATATCTGGGGAAGCACTTGTTACTGTCTGTAACAAATTCATGTAGGTTTGATAGTCGAAGTAACAGGGTCTTGTACCAAGGGCCATGCCGCATGAGGCGATTTACAGGCAGCCAGTTCCAGGCAATCTCCAAGAAGAAAAAGAATTCACACGTATTTGTTTATTGAGGATTGCAAGTGTACAGACATTGTTGGAAAAATAACCTCAGCGCTATAGAAGTGTTCCTTTTGCATGCAGTGCGCCAGAAAAACATTGCCCTGTGTGACAAGACACTTTGACATTTACGCTCCTATCTGCCGTATCCAGTGGGAGCCGTGGACACTGTATAAAATAGCCTTTTATAAAGGACTCTTACTCCTCCATGTCATGATCCACGTGTGCAATAATAATATTGAATACTAATTCCAAAAAGGGAATCAGACTAAGTTGCCCTTCCAACCTCGATTTGGGTACATGAAGGAAGACAAAATTGCTGAATCATGATGGACTATAAAACCTAGGCTTGACATTTGATTGTAAAAACCAACCTCACCCCCCCCCCCTTCGAGTTTTTCCATGATCATTTATTCATACAGTGTAGGAAGCTATGAATATCCTGGGAAAAAAGCTGAGCAAACGTTTCTGGAAATAGACCATCAAATCTTTCCCCGAATAAACAGCCAGCTCCCAGACAAACTCTCCGTCCAGAATAATCAAGATTGCCTCTAGCGGACTCTCCCCCCCCCCCCCCCATTAAGCTTTTTACGCATATATTGTGAGGTTGTGATGAGCATTTTATAGGCAAATGAGTTTGTAGTCATTGGAGTGATTTGCATTTTTAAGTTGACGTGTCAAGTCGGTCACAGACTGCTGCCCTCGGGGGGGGGGGGGGGTCGGAGTATTTGAGGCTCAAGAAGGGGTCAAAATGAATCGTGTACACAATGGCCATTTAGAATTGACGTGTATTTCAATTTCTAGAGGGCACATGGATACGTTAATGCTCAGAAAGGGGAAGCATTCTTTTTGTCTTTTTTCTTCCTCCGTGGGTTCATGTACGAAAGAGACAGAAGCACAAACATAATTTGCACTAATTTACATTTTAAAGGGACCATAAATGCAACATTATAATGTTAGGTCCCATGGGGAGCACCACGTGTAGAAACGATGAGTTTATCTGCTTTGGAAAGAGCTGATTGTTAACAGGGATTGTGAACCATTGGCATTTGAAGATGCCAGTGGGACCCAATTTCAGAACGGCCTGCTGACCGCCAGCAAATATTTAAATGCTTACTAATGCATTTTCTTTTGCTTTCACTGCTAACCACCTGAATTTGGCACTAATCCTGTATTAAAGCAGAGAATGGTGACAGTAAGCCCAGAATACTGTGGTAAGCAGAGCCATCAAACTTGGACCTGGCGAACCCCTTTCTCTTTCACGATAAGTGTACTGGGTTCTTTTACCTTCATTACACAACACACAGAACCTACGGCTTTACATCCCATCCCAAAAATGGAATGGTTACGAGTCTTGCTTGAGGACACAAGTTTCAAGACTGCATGGGACTCGAACCCTGCTGATCAGAAACACCAGAGCTTGAGTCCAGTGTGCTTGACCCCCCATTTGTAGTGGTGTCCGAACATAGGGGTGTCGGAACACTGTGTGACCATCAATCAATCAGTATGGTTCGTTAATACAGCAATCGTTATCAAACTGTTGTTCTTTTAAACTCACCCATTTTATACACTGGTACCACAGACTAGTACCACGTGGGTTTTGTCTGTTTGTACAGCTATCGTCATGTTAGCACCCAATGGCCTGTGTACTGTGGACTTAAGCCCGGTTCATACGAATGCGAAGCGAATATTGACGTCACAACTCTGTTTTCGCTGCGAATAATCCGCCTGAGTTGAGCACAGCTCAACTGCTGCGAAGTATTCATTGCGAATTTGTGACGTCAAAACTCGCTTCGCATTCGCATTCGCAGGAAGTATGAACCGGGCTTAAGTCTCCATGGTTTCCTGTAGAGTTGAATGGCAAGAGTATAAGCCTACCAATAGTTATTTTTCGGACACCACAGATCTACTGCAAGTAATAGCTCATAAATGTGGATCAACATTTAGCTCTAAAGTTTCCCAAATGTTATTTGTCACTAATTCCTCAATTGTCTGCAATAATAACTTTAATAGAATTCAGGGGTAAATTTATCAGGCTGTGCTCACTAGGCATTGTTGAAATTTGTAAGTGAGAGCAATCGACCATCTTTTATTCAGTATTCGTTGGTGCGAGGAATTTTTAATGAGAGAAATAAGTCAGTCCTATTAATTTATTCATGATGGGATGTACTGATGATGTACACAAGCAGGGTCCTTTCGTTTCAGGGGACTGGACCGAGCTCATCGGCTCTTCTTAATGATAATTTCTTTTGGTACAGCTGTCCTGTATTAAAGATGCGAGCTCCGCGCTCAGTGTTTTTTGTGGCTGGTGAACGGATAGAGGTGGTAAAAATTCAAATTGATGATTGAAGCAAAAGATCTTCACAGCCTGCAAACTGACAAGAATGCCATGCCCACACGAAGGCACGATGAGTCCATCTACACGTCCTAATTGTGAATTTTTGATACATAGAGGTCAAGGAACAAACTCACAATGGACACAAACAAAATTTGATTTTTTTTTTTTACAGCGAAGGTGGTTTGGAAAAAAGGAGCAAGGCAGTCACTGGAAGTAGCGAGATATATCGTTTCAATGTATAAATGGGCAGGGGAGACACTGTCCGTGCTCAAGGGCTGTTTCACTCTGAATAAGATGTCATGACCACTTTAAATTGCCATCTGATGGATTACCTAAAGATAAATCCGTTGTGGTCGGCAGTGTTGTAGTATTTGTACTCGGGGCTCGCACTCTAACTCTGTTTTGATGTACTCATACTCATACTGAGCTAGCTAAGTACTTGTACTCAAAGTCCATACACAATATTCAACTGAAAATGAGCCCTTACTCGAAGTGTATGTACTCGTGAAAATGTACTAAAACTCAATCTTCAGCATTCGTGGTCAAGAAAAGGCTGTCTAAATTGTGTCTCGTCAATGAAAATTTATGCCATTGCTATCCAAGGAATAGAGGAATAAAGCACTGGACAAAAGTACCCTGGAAGTTGTCTTTGATATACATGTATTCATGTTCAAAAGATAGTAATCAGAACAAGCTCACATAATCTAGAAATTAGTCCCAAAACAATAAAGGAGTTGATACCTCATTTTGCTGTATTTTTCTTCGTAAAGTACTCAGACTCTTACTGATACTCGTACTCATACCCATACTGGTACCCGTACCAGTTCTCATACCAGTACCCGTTCTCGAACCTGTACCCGTTCTCGTACTCGTGCTCGTGCTCGTGCTCGTTCTCGTACTCGTGCTCGTGCTCGTACTCGTGCTCGTGCTCGTGCTCGTACTCGTACTCGTGCTCGTACTCGTGCTCGTGCTCGTACTCGTACTCGTACTCGTACTCGTACTCGTACTCGTGCTCGTGCTCGTACTCGTACTCGTACTTGTACTCGTGCTCGTACTCGTGCTTGTGCTCGTACTCATGCTCGTGCTCGTACTCGTACTCGTACTCGTACTCGTACTCGTACTCGTACTCGTACTCGTACGCGGAGATCCCAGTACTTGGCTTTAGGAATCGGTACTCGGATATAAGAATACTCAGTACAGACAGTTGTACTTGAATACTCAATGGCCCAAGTACTTGTACTCGAGTACTATACTCGGCCATGCCTATTACTCAGAAGTACTTCATACTCGACTAAAAAGTCCTCGACTACAACACTGGTGGTTGGACACAGACTTTGCTATGTTATGATGTGAATACATAACCACTGGGTAACTAGTACGTTTGATCCACCAACTAAGCTACATTTGCTCTTCGGAGCTAACGATCTAGGCATATAAAAATCTTGCAAAGTAGAAATTGGTGATCAGCCAAAATGCCTCGTAATGTGCACATTGGTGTGTGACTTAGTTCCACAGGCTCATATGCTTTTGAAATAAGTTGATGACAGACTTTTCAAGTTAACTCCATCTAGGAGATCATCTTGGCAAAACAGGAATTATTGTATCAACAATTAGGCAATAACAGCGTGAGGAGCCAGTCTTCACTGCGTGGTAATGACTGGGTTGGTGGCTGGCTGCTGTCAATGGGGCGAAGACCCTTAACAGTGGCCAGCAAGAATTTGTTTTAAGGAATTGTTCTATTCATGTTTAAGGGCCATTCTTTAGGCTGTTAAATATTTGCGTGGGACCTAATCTCTAATGCATAATTATCTGTTTATGCATATTTTTAAGAACAAGGTTATGAGCCTTGATAATTAAGAGCTCCATAAAATAGAAATACTTTTGTTGATGTTTGACTTTATGCTTTGCATTCTGTTTGTTTCATGAGAATACCAGCTACGTTTAATTGATTCATTGTCTGCGAATTCACGTGTGGTGTGCGCACCACCTGTTCTTGCACAAATAATAAAAACAATATGCACAAACAAAACAGTTGGTTTGATAGTTCGCCGCACAACAAACAGTGAATACAGAACTTTTACACAAAAATATATATGCTTGTTTAGGGGCCACTTAAAACCTCAAATTTGTTTATCTAGACTATTTTTGTTGAAAATTATATTTTCGTCAGTTTGTACCTTTTTAACCCACCCACCCACAATTTCGAAAAAGAAATTGAAATGTTTAAACATTGATTATTCGAATGGCCTCTAAGCCATTGTGTTATGCTCGAAAGGCCTTGTTCGGTTTTTAGATTCAAATCTTGAACTTTAACCTTTATAACAGCGCCCTGGAAGTGCCAACCAACTCGTTGAGATCCTGAGATAATTTACTACAGGGTGATGAGATCACAAACGCAAGATGGCGGCACCCTGAGATGATTCGTCTTTGGATTGTGACATCTTGAAGTAGAATTTTAATCTTCCAGATACACATTTTATCTCAGGATGACGACAGTGTCTTCCCAAGATAATTTAACTTGTGTTCTCGACATGTTCAGGATGTAATCGTCCCCTGCCTGATGAGTTGTCTCGGGAAGTCGACATCCCACGTTCAGGATGTCGTCATCACACGATAATTTATCTCGGAGTTTGAGTAGTTCGACATCCTGTAGGTGGGATGTCGACTTTCCTAAGATGAAAAGATATCGTGAAGACAACATCTTACTTTCAGATCGGTCCCGAGAGAGATTATCTCTGGATGTTTCATCTTACGTTTAGGCCAAGTAAAAAAGAATACCAGTTGATCGTCCAGGTTTTTTTCAAAAAGAGCGGGATGAGGGCTTTTTATTTTTTATTTTTTATTCTTTCGAAGGTGGTCGCAAAGCGTTTAATTCAAACTGGCCACCAATTCTTCAGTTAAACGTCAGCACTTACTTTCTGTAGTTACAAGTTCTAAAAGATTGGCAAGTTTAATGAAAAATACACAGAAAATGTGTCTTTTTGTAGAAAAAAAATTTAAAAAAAAATAATAACAAAAAGGATGCGGCCCCAAAAGGATGAGGGAGGGGACTATCAACTGTTTTTTTTTTTTTGATTTGACCTTATGATGCCATCATCATGCAGTAAAATATCTCAGGATCTCAACAAGCCAGATGGCACTTTTCGAGCTCCGTACCTTTGCAATGTTTAGTTGAGTCTTTAACAAGGGACAATTTAGAGTGGATTTTGAATTGACTTGGAGAAATTATCCTCCAGAGGGATGAGTTAGAATTCAGCCACTTGTTTTTCGAGGGTCAAATTTTACCACTAGCAGGTTTAATTCCAATTTCCACTTGATTAGTGCATAATGCACATTATTCATGTACAAATATTTTAAGGAGATACGAGTGGAATTGTATATTCTGTGTGAATGCCTATTTTTGAGAAGAGAAAGGAAAAACATTTAAGTATAAATTTATATATTTTAGTGAATTCCATCCATAAACGTTACAGAAGAATTCTGTGTACAATAATTGTTATTTGTTTGTTTTTATGATGCTTACAACCAGACATTATCCCAGCGACATCTAACTTGCAGCCAAAGCTTATAAAGGGCAAACGTTTCTTCTGAATTGGTCTAATGTTGGGTTATTTGCTGAGCTCACAATTTGAGCAGATTTGTATTTTCATATCTGTCCAATGGGAGACGTTTTGAGATGCTTGGTTTCAGCGAGTCTTGGTGCAAGATCTTGACGTTTTGATTTGTTACAAACCAGGAATCAACTCTTACAACATAAGCCGCCACATGAGAGAGAGATTCGTGGATGATAGCGCCCTCTCGTGGGGAAAATTGTTGCAAATCAAAACAAGGTCTTGCACCAAGACTAGGTTTCATCAAACTAGCTGTTAAAAATCCATTGTTAAAAAAAAAAAAAAAAAACAACCTAGCATGTGCAGAATTTCAAGAAACGATATAAACATATACAGTATGTCTGCTGCCACCTAGCATCTGAAAGACATCCATTCAGGGTCATGTGATATACAAGCCCTTTGTCAGCTTTGACTTCATTATTAAAGTAGGTCAAAGGTTAAAATTTGATTCATCTTCAGAGGCAAGATGAGACAGCTCCAGCTATGGACCTTTGTCATGATGTAGCCATTCTGGTTTTTTTATGGGTTTTTTCCTTCCGTTCAAACCAATGTAACCAAACTGGCCCAATTTCATGGCTCTGCTTATACCGTAAACAAAGAATCTGCGCTTACAGAAGCAGGGAATGCCGCGCTTATGTCAAGCATATTTCACAGGTTAGCAGGGAATGTTTGCTTGTGTGCTTGCGTACTCAGCTTTACTAGGTATTCTTCGCTTACACAGCTAGCGTGAACATTCAACGATTGCCCTGTAAGAATGGTGATCACAAGCACAGAATTTGGCAGTATTATAGACCTTTCTATTGCAACGTCACAGCCCGAGTTTTTGCCAACCGAGGTCGGAAAACTATGGAAAGCCATAAACGCAAAACAAAAACAGATAGCCACAGTTTTTAACAATGTTACACAAACATTCAAAAATAGTATTGAATTTGTTGGAAACAAAGCAACAATCATGAGAGGTACTTTACTAAATTGAAAGTTTGCAGAAAATGTTGAATTTTGTTGAAACATCTGTTAACACGATTGAGTGTTCTGCTAACATTCGGCCTTCCATGCCAACCAGCGCGGTTTGTTGATCAACAATGGAAAGGTCTATAGCAGAGCCATGAAATTGGGCCCTGGCTCAAATGGATAATAGTCTGACCCCCTTGTTATAACTTGAAAATTCAAACTAAAAGTGTCATTGTGTATACAGAGAATCAGACGAAGATATCTGCAGTGTGATTTAAGGGTCTATAAATACGCCTTGGCTGGGATGTGACAGTAAACAATGTCAACTTTAGTATAGTAGGTATGTAGAACCTGCCATTAGGGATTTTCAACGTGGCAATTATTATTAAAATGAAGGAAGACGTTCTTATTTTTGGATGAGTTTTTCTTTCAACTCAACAGTTTCATTCAAATAAATTGATGTCTGGTGAAAAGAATAAGGTCTACAGAGTACAAGTTTGTAAACTCAGGAAGATCCAAGCTTGCAATTTCTCAGCTGATCAGCTGATTTCTTTTCTTTTCAGGTGCCATAGAAAACTTAAAACACTGTACAAAATATTTGTCTCTGAGACAAGTTTCCCTCTCTATTTTAAAATGTTCAAATTGATGTCTGACGATATTTGCACTGCAGAAACTGTTTACCAGTGAACTCACTGTACACAAGGTGTGACTGGTTCCCTTTTTTCTTCTTTGTAGATGAATTTCCAAAATGTGGTTGGTTAACAGAGGTCAAATAGGTGTTTAAATTGAATGTCGGACAACTCGACTGTTGAACGACTCGACTCGAGACAACCCGACCGTTAAACGACTCGACTCGAGACAACTCGACCGTTGATACAACTCAACGGTCGAATCCGTTAATGCAAGTTATCTGAACCGTCGAGTTTTCTGAATTGTCGAGTTGTCAGTGAACCATTGAGCTGACTGAGCTTTAAATTAATACAAAGACAAATTGTCTGGAGTTCATTTGTGGAAAAAAACCAATTATTTAGTACTATGACCCCAAATAAATAAATAATGGATTTAAAATCTAAAAGCTGAATTGTTAAGTTGTTCCTGTTTGTACTATGTGGTGGAGTGTGTCTGGTAATGTGTTAAGTCATAATTATGAGATATAAGTCATATGACTTTTTTCTCTGTAATAATGCTTTAAGTAAGTCAAAGGTCTATGGAGCCCGTGAAGGGACATTTGTTTATATTATTGTTTATTTAAAAAAAAATTGTGTTCCCTTGAAATATTATTTCGTTTCCTTGAAAAAAACATTTTGTGGGAACGAAAAATTATTTCAAGTGAAATAAATTTTATTTTGAGGAAACAAATTAATATTTTGAGGGACGAAATAATATTTTGAGGTAACAAAATAAACAAATTTGAAATAACTTGTCCCTTTTTGGGCTCCATACGGGTCGACTTACAGCAGCATTTGTATATCAACCATGATTTTTCTCTCTATTATTTTAGCAAACAGTAAAAACTGTAATCCTTAAAGTCTTGGCCAAATTTCATAGAGCTGCTGAGCAGAAAGTAGTGTTTATCAATTATTATATATCTTTCTGGTAAGGAAACCAAGGGACCCTTAAAAGCGAATAGCACTGTGACCCGTAGGCCTGAAGGTGCCTGTGTGGAGAAGACAATGAAGAAATGTCGGGTTTAGATGTGGGAGGAAAACCCCAAGTAGGAAAAACCCACACAATCAGGTAGGGACTGAAAACCCAATCCACATACAAGGCTCCGGTCCGGGATTCGAACCAGGCCCACAGAGGTGAAAGGCAGGGAAAGAGGCCAACCTGACTGCCCAATGGTGTTTTGGTCAGCATAATTTTGTTGTGTGATTATGTGATCGGCCTAGCTGGAAGCAAAATCACTGAATAGAAAGACAATTAGTGTTCTGTTCGTATGTAATCCAATGTTTGGCATTTTCTTTGTAAACAACATCCATACAATTATGATCAATTTTCTAGATTGATGTGCGTTAGTTCTTCCACGCATTCAACTTTTTAAGGTTATCGGCAATGCTGAGTGGAATTAAATTGATTCCAATGATTATCGATAAACAAAAATTCCAGTTTATACGTAAATGTTAAAAATGTTCGTATTGTTTAGTGGAGAACACCAGGGCCCCGACTATAATGCTTTTTTCTGCTAAATTTTTTTAGCAGGATACCAGTCACAAATGGTATAGATGTGGAAAGCTATTTTGGCTGGTAGTCTTATTCTGGTAAGCATATTTATATTGCTCTTAGCTACTTTTTGTGCTTAAGGAGCTCTATGAAATTGGGCCCAGGTGGAATAGACCCTTCCATGAAATATGTTAATTACATTCACGCATGCGTACAGACGCTGCTGGTTGGCAAACGCCATAGAGTTGTGCACAAGGCAGACGTACAAACGCGTGTGCGTCACGCCACCATCAGTCCCATGCAAAAAGGCGCGATGTTCACTCATTTTGCCAACCAGTAGGGAGAGTGCGCACGCGCGATGTTCAATTTGCATATTTCATGGGAAGGGTCTATTGGTGGGTCGTCGTCGTCGCAGAGAATGGAAGGGGCGCGTACACACGTTGCATGAACTAATGACTCACATAGAGGTGCATTGTTTATTCAGAGGATTGATGGATCTCCAAACTTGAGCCTTTTCCACACGACAGCAATTTAGCAAGGGTCCCTTGCCCAATTTTAGCATGGCTGCAAAAGGCACCTCGTGTGAAAGGAAAACAATGTCTAAACTGTCTGTAAAGGACCAGCAAATTTGAGAAGATTTCACTAGGGACCCTGGACAGTCCAAACGATGTTGTCCTTTCACACAGAGTGCCATTTCTAAAATATCACAAGCATGCTCAAATTAAGCAAGGGACCCCTGCTAAATTGTTGTCGTGTGAAAAGGGCTTAGGTTGATGTAGGCCTAGTGTATATCTTAAAACTAACTTTTACTGAGATTTATAATATACTCTTTTGTTCAACGAATTGAACAGTTAATGTTTTACTCCTAATAAGTAAAAATATACTATAGACTTTATAGCTGCTACTGTTGCGAGCTGTCACGCGAGATAAAAGTACAGACGTGACCAGCGGCACCATTCATTGAACTGTTTCATCCCAGCTTTTTTTTTTCCCTCAAAAATTGATCACCAATAGCGCGCGATGAAGACTTTTCGTCCACGTTGGTAACTTTTCCTGTGATGAAAAGGCTTTCGATTGTTTCGACGGGTTTTCTCTTTGGAGATTGCCTGGAATTGGCTGCCTGTAAGTTGCCTTGTGTGACATGGCCGTAATATTTAAGGGCCCCAAGAATACAGCAAAGAACGATTTTAATTTTATACCCCCCCCCCCCCCGCGGGAGGGACAAAGCAGGCTTGACGACAGAATCGGCAATTCACATATCCCCGAGTGATTCAAGATTGTCCAAGTATAATGGAACTCGTTACCATGGCAACATATCACAGATAATCAACTACCGATGACCCCGTCTGACATTTTGCTCTACAACCATTCCACGCGTGTTAGATGCACGCTGTGCTGCTGCACGATCCCAGAAATCTGGAGTGATTTTCGTATTGACAAACCACGACCAATCAATGACGGCGTACTGCAAGTAAAGTACATGGCCCTCCATAACCCCACCACCGAGTGGTCTAATCGAGTCACACTGCGAGCTCTGATTAGCTAAGCGACGTTAAAGGCGAATTAACGACTGGATTGATGCGCGGGAAATTGGAATAATCACTTTTCGCCACGCCGTTTTAGGACTAACCCGTGTGGAAGATTTACACTTCTTCTTTTTCCGAGGTAATTATGCTTCCAGGTCGATTTGAAATCACCGGGGAGGGATTTGTTCACGACGACGAGTAGATTTATCGTTCGAGTTATAGGCCCACTAACATTCCAATCAAAATTGTGTGGTGAATGACAATTCTTAAAGGTACACGTTGCCTTGAATCGGCCGAGTTGGTCCATAAAAAGCGTTTGTAAACCGTTTGTTATAAAATGCATATGGTTAGAAGGATGTTTTAAAAGTAGAATACAATGATCCACACAAATATGCCTCGAAATTTCGTGATTTTCCTTTTACATCGTGAACTAACACAGTCGGCCATTTTATGGAGTCAAACTTTTGACTCCACAAAATGGCCGACCGTGTTAGTTCGCAAAGTTCAAGGAAAACCACGCAATTTCGAGGCATATTTGTGTGGATCATTGTATTCTACTTTTAAAACACCTTTCTAACCATATGCATTTGATAAAAAACGGTTACAAACGCTTTTTGTAGACCAACTCGCCCGATCCAAGGCAACGTGTACCTTTAATAATAACGAATTGCCTCGGGCAACAGGCTCTGAACGTAATTTTTTTACGGTGTTTAAGAGGTGCTTGCTGGGGTCGTTTATTGAATCCGAATCCCTCCTCAGATCACCGTTTAGTATATGATGCACAATAATACGTTTTAAAAGTGGCACCCAAGGTTTCTAATCTATTATAGGCCTACACTTAAAATAAAAAAAAAATTACACGGCTATTCAGGCACTTTGGAGGTAACCAACTGCACTGCGTGCTAAAGGAATACTTCGGCAGCACCATAGACAATCCTCTAGCTGTAACTCACTATTCCCAGGATCAAGGAAAAATAATGAGAAAAGTGAAATGTGAATGCCTTTTCTTCTTGGAGATTGCCTGGAACTGGTCGCCTGTAAATTGCCTCGTCACAGACGTATGATGTTCAGTTCTATAGTCACTTCCTAAAGCAATCTCTAAAACACAATGCAAGGAAAATAAATAAACCACATGAATTTCGAGTGCAGCGTTCCTGAGGTTTCCTTGGGAAGGAGAATGGAAGCTGAAGTGATTCATTTTTTACCGATCTCCCTGCATGGTCTTTATGCATTGACGTCATCACGCCGCCATCGTAGAGAGGTAAAAACGACGATGAAACAATGCAAAACGCACGGCTGTGTGTTACACAAGGCGCACAGGATCGACCAATGAGCAGCATGCTTTCGACCTTTAGCCGAGGGCACCCTACTCCAATGACGTCATGTGCATACATTCATTGCATGGGAATCAATATTAAACTAACTGTTAATCCACTCTGATATTCATAGCAATGACTCCATGTGGTTCTCGCATTTCCACTATGTACCACCGACGCATGGACACCGGGCTATAAGTAAACACGCTATCTGTGTCTTTTACCAAAACCATAAATTTGTTCTTCATATTGATGCAAGCTGTCGGCTACATGATGTATACTTTGAAAGTAAAGATAAATAGACAAAGATCCACAGATCACGAAAGCACACCAAGCAGACGACAAGCCAATGTTTGATTTTAACATTGGCCTAGGCGGGTAATTTCCTGTGCCAGAGTGTCCAATCCAATTTGACTAATGCACTGGTGTTTGTAGAGTACTTTTGCTCTGCAATCGCAATCATCTTGATTACCTCCAGGTCTATATTAGCTGCCAGCCACAGCTCATGGTTTTGACAGATTTTTGTTGTGGGCCTAAATAGTGACATCAGAAAAACGAATCAACTCAAACTGAACGGGAATGCCACCACAGTTTTTAACAAGTCGGTAGCAACTTAAAAGAGTAGGCAGGGACAGTTGCAACACGCAATTATTGGTAGAACTTGGACAGTGTCACGTTCGTTGCTATGGCTCTGATTGTTAAGTCCGAGCCTCTCACTTGCCCGGGCAGCAAATTTATGTTCTGCAGCACACGCTGGCTACGGAGTCAACAGTTAAGGGATAGGGAAGAACAGCCTATCCCTTAACTGTTGACTCCATAGCCGACGTGTGCTGCAGAAAGAAGAAAAAATCGCGCCCAGCCCCCGCCGTTGGAGAAACCCTATTGCATACAAAGTTGTAATGTATCTTGAGGGTTTCATTATCATCCGATGGGCTCAACATAGTACCTGCATTTATGACCATTAGGCCGTGCCATTCTGATTGACAGTTCTGTCTTTCCCAGCCCTGAGCAATTCGATGCATCAAGTTCTAAATTTGTTCAAAGCAGAGCTGTGTAGTTAAAGAGATGCAACGTGGAGGGACCAGTTTTCTTTTGTCTCATGGTGGTTGCTGGTGGACGCCATTTTCGGTCCAAATGTAGCACAGCCCAATGCTGACTAGTCTGGCACCCTGTGTGCGCACAAGTAGTTTTTTTTCCCTCCGAAAATGGCTTCCAATCGTAAGTTGTCGCAAATCTCTCATTAAATGGCTCTGGTTCAACGTACCGAATAGGGGTAAAGCTGGGAATGATGCGATTTTAGCTTTCAATGTTTGTCATGCATCATAGTTCTTAACTTCCAATGGTAAGATTAGTTCGATGCAGAGAGCTTTTATAGAAGAGGGTACACGCGAGGTGATAGCACCATTAAGTTACTTAAAGGCACAGGACACTATTGGTAATTACTCAAAATAATTGTTAGCATAAAAACTTACTTGGTAATGAGCAATGGAGAGCTGTTGATAGTATAAAACATTGTGAGAAACGGCTCCCTCTGGAGTAACGTTGTTTTTGAGAAAGAAGTAATTTCTCAGGAAAATATTTGAACTGATTTTGAGACCTCACGCGTGAGGTCTCGAAATCAAGCATCTGAAAGCACACAACTTCGTGTGACAAGGGTGTTTTTTTCTTCCATTATTATCTCGCAACTTCGACGACCAATTGACTTCAAATTTTCACAGGTTTGTTATTTTGTGCATATGCTGAGATACACCAATTGAGAAGACTGGGGCCGATTTCACAAACAGATAAGACTAGTCTTATCTGAAGTTGGGACAAGTAACTGGCCTTAACTTAAGACTAGTCCTATCTCTTAGCATTGCCTAGGACTAGTCCTAAGTTAGGAAGAGTTTTGTGAAATCGACCCCTGGTCTTTGACAATTACCAAAGGTGTCCAGTGGCTTTAATAGTTGGGGTTACGTTATGGAAGCTAGGCAGATATAACATCGGGCTGTCTAATGTCTAAACAGTTTCACTATCATACAAATTTTGGGTCACAAGGAGCCTGGGTGACCCGGAAAGTGGTAAACATGTGATTTTAACTCGGATTCTGCATCATTTTGGACACTTTGTGGGTCATTGTGGTACAGGTATCGGGTCATACTGACCATGGGAAAACCGGATCCGGGTCAATTCTGACCCTGGTTTGTTTTAGAGTGTTAAGGGCTCCATTTTAAAGGAACATTACAGAATTGGTAAGAACAAAAATTGTAAAATATACTTTTGATCACAGATTTACATAAAACTTACACGGTCTAATGATGATGACAGTAGAAAACATCCCTCGAAATATTTCTGTCTGAAATGCCATATTTAATGAGAAATGAATAAACTAATTTTCCAATTGGAGTTTATCGCTCAGTGAGCGTTTTATTCATTTGTTGAAACTATATATGATTTCATGCAAATGTGTAATCGGTTTTTCACTATTTTCTCGTGACCCAGATGGCCATCGATCTCAAACTTCTACAGGTTTGTCAGTTTATGTATATGGTGGATTACATAAAGTGCTTACACTGCCAGCAACTGTTTTATTAGCAAAAACCAATTCTGTAATGTTCCTTTGAGCAGAGAAAATTCATATCTAATTATTATTTTTTTTATTGGCGATGGATTGTGACAGGCTGCCAGATTCAGCGAAACAAGATTTCACTTTGCTTCAATAGCAACTGTGCTTACTAGAATTACGAGATTTGGTTCTGAACTGTGCTTACTAGAATTACGAGATTTGGTTCTGAACTGTGCTTACTAGAATTACGAGATTTGGTTCTGAACTGTATATGGTTTTGATCTATACCGAAGTTTTGTTTTAAAAGTAAAATCGATTACAAACGGAAGCCGATACTATTTGCACCCTTTACGAGCCATCTTGGCATGGTTGCCATTTCCACATCCACACAGTGTTGCATTTGGTATGCAGGGCTCCTGATATTTTGTCACATCTCGCCTCAAAATATATAGACTGCCCGATATGGGGCAGAGGGTACCCCCCCCCAATGTTCCCATACTATAACACAATATTTTCCTCTTGTATAGAACTCCCCCCCCCCCTAAAATTCTAAAAAGAATTCATGAGATTCCAAGCACACAATGAAGACACAATAGGGGGGGTACCCTCTGCCCCATATCGAGCACCAATTGTCAAAATAAATTTGTAGTGGAGAAATATGCCTATGTATGTTTTTTTTTTTTTCATTGCATGGTTTGGGAAAGATTGTTGTTATACATTCTTACACCTTTCAACAGTTTGAGTGATGTGTACGATTGAATTGTGCATTTTCGCATGCTCCATGTATTTTGTACCGTACCTGGCCACATTGTGCTATTCGCAACATTCCACCAATTGTTGATAACAATAGAAACAAAAGAACAGAGCGCATTAAGAACCACGCCAAAAACCCGCGTATTACACACAAACGTCGTAACTCAGTGCCTCGTCTTAAGTACTGCCATGCTCTTCACCGGTTGCTTGGTTGTTTGGATGATAAGTAAAAAGGATCCATTGAGTTCGTTTAAAAAAAAATACACTTATCCTGTCGAAGTCTCACCGTTGTGCATGAGGCAGACATGTTCAAACAATCTACCACGCGTCTGTATAGGGTCCATGTACTCTGGATTTTGCATGGATTTTGAGCACGGCAAAAGAAAATAAAAAACAGCATCCACGTAGAGACAACCCATCTAAACACCGAAGCAAGGAGTCCAGAGTGGCATTCAAGCAAAGGTCACGAAGGTAAGACTGTCAAATCAGTAGATATTATGTTTTAACATGACTGAAACCTGGTATTGAAGTGCTGGCTTCACGTGTAATATTACAAAGCTCAAACCAAAAATGTATACTACTGTAGTAGAATGTATACTACTGTTGCATACACATTCGCAGGATTTAATTAAGTCTGGTACTGACTGTAAATGTAAACAGTTGTTAGTGCCTTGGTTTTAACCCTCACTTTTTTCATCCGACTGCCACTTTCTAAGGGATTCTTAGATTTGTAAATGGATGTTGGACTTTATTTCACTTTTGAAAATTCCCCTCGAGAAATGTGTAGCCCAAACCGACAATAATTGACCTTTAAAAAAGAAGAATATTCAAGCGAACAATAACCACGTGGACGGAACTCCTGCGCACTCATGCCCACAGAGGAACTAAAAATGGCGTTTAGAGAGTAGGTTTTTTAAGACCACGGTGCACCCGAAAATAGCTTATTTTCATGAATTTCTACACTTTCTTTAAATTCCCCTCTGTATACATTCTGGTGGTCAACCTTTCTGGACAGGAACAGGATATAATTTGACCTAAATAAAGGGAGATACAGTGGCAGTCGGATCGGCATTTGTGCCTCCAACGAGACTGCAGTAATTGCCAGCTCTACTAATTCTGTAATTCGTAATCGAAAAGAGTACAACATAATCAGCGGCAGCAGTATCCCCCCAAGCAAACTAATTTTGCACTTGATTTAGGCTTCGTATTAATGTATTATGCAGTGGCTACTGCTGGATCACTGAAAATGCATCTTCTTCAGCGTTGTCGTTGCATCCAGCGGCCATAGCCATAGCCTAGCCATAGCCTTAGCCGAAGTTGAAAAAAACATCCCTGGCAGCAGTTTTGTCACAACTCCCAATGACTAATTCACAATGCATATCAGCAGCAACAAAAGAACTGCAATGGAATTTGCTAGCATTTCAAATGCTGCACCTTATCTTTAATCAAAGAGGGTAGGCGCTATGCATATTATGTCACAGCAGTTTCCAAACAGCAGTTTCCCCACAGCAGTTTCCCCACAGCGGTTTCCCCACAGCGGTTTCCCCACAGCGGTTTCCCCACAGCGGTTTCCCCACAGCAGTTTCCCCACAGCGGTTTCCCCACAGCGGTTTCCCCACAGCGGTTTCCCCACAGCGGTTTCCCCACAGCGGTTTCCCCACAGCGGTTTCCCACAGCGGTTTCCCCACAGCGGTTTCCCCACAGCGGTTTCCCCACAGCGGTTTCCCACAGCGGTTTCCCCACAGCGGTTTCCCCACAGCGGTTTCCCCACAGCGGTTTCCCCACAGCGGTTTCCCCAGCGGTTTCCACAGCGGTTTCCCCACAGCGGTTTCCCCACAGCGGTTTCCCCACAGCGGTTTCCCCACAGCGGTTTCCCCACAGCGGTTTCCCCACAGCGGTTTCCCCACAGCGGTTTCCCCACAGCGGTTTCCCCACAGCGGTTTCCCCACAGCGGTTTCCCACAGCGGTTTCCCCACAGCGGTTTCCCCACAGCGGTTTCCCCACAGCGGTTTCCCCACAGCGGTTTCCCCACAGCGGTTTCCCCACAGCAGTTTCCCCACAGCATTTTTCCCCGCAGTAGTCCCTTCTGTATAATTCTAAGCCATAGTGCATATTCAATTTTGATCCAAATATTTAAAAAAGATACCGGGTGTTTTTGACCAAAATCTGAAGGTTGATTTTTATGCTATCAATGGAAGCGGGCGCCTCTTCACTGAGCCCACTGAGTTTCACTTGACCTCTGCTACTACACGATTTTTGGCTCAATGAATGACGTAGTATGAGCACAAATTATCAACCCCAAAATCTAGATGCACGGTCCAATTAAAATAAAATGGTATCAATGGTCCTACTCCCTACTGTATGTTTTTCCCCCTCGACCATATTGCCCCTCTTCTGTATATCCCCCCATCCTCTCTGTATTTTAACCTTTCCACAAAGTTCCACTAGAGGGCGTTTAGGTGTTACTTTTTGCAACATTTTGTTCGTCACATTTTTTCCATAGTTCCCTTGTTATTTTTGTTGCTAAAAAACTTTTAAATTGTCACACATGATCGTTACGACACAGGGGATAAATGTACATATTTGTTTTGCACTATGAGATTGCCAGTGAGGAACCTGTTTGTCACCAAAACTCACGTCCACGGACAAAACAAAACCGATTTGGGCAGCCAAAGAGGGAGCGCTCGTTCTTACGTACACGAAACCGCGCTGGCCCACCATGGGCACGAATCTTTACGGGTCAATTACATATAGGGATGTCCACTTATGTAAAATGTTTGTAGTGCGAACTGATGAGTGACCTGTCTTATAAGATGGGTGAGCACCATTTTCTCAATGGCCTAAAATGCTATGTGATTTTGCATGCTCTCTTCTATTACTTGTACAGACCTTTCCATTTCAATGTACGTCACAACCTGAAATTTTGCCAACCAAGGTTGGATAAAACTATGGGAGGCCATAAATGCAAATCAAAAACAGATAGCCACAGTTTGTAACAATGTTACAGAAAAAATGCTGCTGAAATTGTTGTAAACAAAGCAAGCAAACATGGAATGTATTCCCTTTTAATTGAAAGTTTGCAGAAATCGGTCGCAACATCTGTTATCACGATTGAATGTTTTGCTAACATTCGGCCGTCCATGCCAACCAGTGCGGTTTATTTATCAACAATGGAAAGTAGTCTATATAACTACATGCAGCCAAATAATGGCGGCCATATTGAATCCCCATCAGGCATTGTGATGATAATGTGCCATTTTTATCCATACTTGAAGAGTAAGAAACTACTGTTAAAAATGATGATCTTGGCAGAAATGTCAAAATGTACTTGAGATCCAAGGCATTTTAGATTGTGATACTCCAAACTCCAAAATGATGTTCATGATCATTTGACTCAAAAGCCTATAAAAATTTCACAACAGAATTTCATGTTTTTATGGTTATGATCCCAGATTGGGAAAATTCAGAATTTGACAGAGATTGACCTTGCCGTTTAAATGACTGTGGCCACACCCCCCCCCCACACACCCCAACCTGATAGGGTTAAACCATTTTCGTACCTTATACTGATGTTAAGCATGTACTGTACCTTAAATCATAATAACGAGTCATACACAGCATCCACTCGCAAGGTTGGACTTTTATTTTGTGCTTTTTCTGTTACTTCAATTTATTTTCTGCTGTTAACCGAGTTCCAGAGTTTAACAACGTTAACCAAATCAAGCCTTCATGGCAATATTTTATATCACTTCTTTTATATTACACAAGGTATAATAGCTTTTAGAAATAACATGCATTATAGGTAGCTTTGCAATATATAATTCCATTATTATTTTCATGGTTCCCTGAAGGGACATTGTTCAATTTGCTTGTAAGAAAATAATAAGTGTGCCATGATTTTATTTTGGGCACAAATCATAAAACAAAAAAAATAATAGTGATAATCAAATAAGTTTGCAACATCTTTTGGCCATTTTATTATAACTAAGGTCAAACTTGTGACCTTGTGTTTCTGTTTTAGACAGTCGGTGTCTGTGTATTTTCAATTGAAATAGTTTTACAACTCACAAATATCATTCTTAGTTCTTCGGCTGAAAACAAAGTACCCTTTGTTCAGTAACTACTTCCAAATTAATTGGCTATCAAAAGCTTCTGACAAATTCACGTCTGAAGATCGCGTGGGCCCTGTCCCCATCACACACCAACAAGAAAAGCAACAAAAATGCAAACCATCAAAAGGGGGCATTACTAAAACAAAACCATTTTGACCACAATAAACCACAAACTTTCACATCTTTGTGATGCAATTGTATGAGGTTAGTTCTGCAATTGTAAGCTTTCAACCAAAACCAGAACAATCTCACTGGTAATGATTTCACTAAAATTTCAGATTTTAGTCAATTTCACTCGGAGTTTGCCAGCAGGCTCTCTTTTGTGTTGACGGACGACTTAATCCGAGCCACAATACTTTGCATTAACAAGCGGCATTTTAAAATTATTTGATTGAAGTTGGATTTTGTCTGACTTTGTCAAGATTGTATAGGCCTACCCATCTAGATCCCTGTAGTTAAAAGGTTAACATTTTGTGGCAAATTTCATAGAGCTGGGGAAGCAATCAATTTTGCTAAGCACAAACAAAAATGCTAAATGAGCTGGTTACCGTTTAAAAATATGCACTAATTGTGACTGGTTCCCCAAAAAGGTTTTGCTAAGCAGTTTATACTGGTGAACATTGTTTGTGTTCTGCAGTTCAATGAAGTTGGACTGGGTGTAGGCAGAGATAAAACAGGAACGTGCATTTAACGCGATTTTAGAATGGGATGGATTTACGAGGTAGCCTCATGGGGGTACGGGTTAAACCTTAGATGGACGGTGAGGGCGGAAACGGCTCGTTGGACGTATGCCGACAGCGCAACTTGTTCCACGTGCGCTTGGCTGCAATTTGAATCTGGCGGTACTTGGCGGCGTATATGAAGGGGTTGACGCACATGTTGCCCATCAGGAGGCTTTTCGTCACGCTCTGTGCGATGGTGTTCTGGTGGTAGGTGATCCCAACGCTGTACAAGATGTACTCGATCTCTACGGGCGTCCAACATATGACGTACGTGGCGAAGACGAGGCAGAGGGTCTTGGTGACGTTGCGGCGGGCCTTGACGAACATGTGTTGGCCGGGGCCGCTGCGGCATCGCACCCCGTCGGTGATCAAGCTGCTTCCTTGGGTGAAAAGAAACCCACACCAAAAGCAACAAAGACATATTAAGAAATTGAGGTCTGTATAAAAAGCAAAATATTTATATTTGTTGTTCATTACTCGCCTTTTTAAATGAACATGATATTTATGTATTAATGTTTCATTTGTCTTTGTTCTTTTAGAGAAGTACTATACTTTTCATTAACTTTTTAGATTATAGTTTCATTTGTTTAATCATCATTTCGAATAATATTTCAACTGTATAAAAATCAGTTTGTAATAATAGAAAGAACACTTTTGATTTTTTTTTAAGAAGCATTTTATAATTTAATAAAAAATCAACATAAATGGTTATGTTTTAAAGTATGTTTATTCTATATCGACAGTTTGTGTCATTTTAAATCTTCTTACCGCGTCTTTTATTGGGAGACGTTGAAGCTCGACGCATGCGGTCGCCATATTTGGCCAGTTTCTTGAGTCGAGCTATGATGCGGACGTACGCGAAAGACATGATCGACAGTGGGATAAGGTACTCCACAAGTAGCGTCAGGCCACCAAAGACGTTCTGGAGGACATCGCTGGGAAACTCCTGGTAGCACTGACCGTGGCCGCTCTTGGAGATGACCATCCAGTAGGACTGATAGGTCAGCCCGACCAGCCACGCCAGGAGCATGGTCAGCTTTGCCTTGCGTCTGGTGAAGTGGTTGAGCCGGCAGATGGGGTGGAGGACTGAGACGTAACGCTCCATGGTCACGAGGACGAGGTTAATGGTGGAGATGTGGAGCAGAGACCAGAACAACGACTTGGAGTACCACAGCTTGCATGAGATGTCCCCAACCAAACCCCCGTCTGCGAGGAGAGGGCGCCATCTGTCGAGCTGCAGGGCGGCAAACATCATCGAGCTGACGAAGTCGATGACAGACTGGTGGAAAATGTAAAGGCTCGTCAGGGTTCGAGTTAGGTTCCAGTTCAGACAGAATAGTACAATTACCAGACCGTTACCGAGGAGACCCAGCCCGGCTATCACGATGCTGATGGCGAAGGCTGCGGTTTCGACTGCGTTGTTGGACTCTGGACCAATCGCTAGGCTGAAGTTGGTTGAATCCGTCGTCATGTCACCATGATAAATTGAAGTTTCGTCACTGCAAGCGAAACTGAGTGGCATCCATAGTAAGATCCAAATGTTCACTGTCGCCATATCTACGAGAAAAACAAACCGTGCAGGAGAATCATATTGAGTCTATGTTCTCTCTATATTGGGGGTAGATAGGGAGGGGGAGGATATTTGGGGGAATAGCCCATTGCATGTGTAAATGCGCATGATCGGCGCGCAAAGGATTATGGGTAAAATCCGAGTCCATACCGACAACCATCATGGCGCACTGATTTTGAAGCAATGTGGTATACAACTATAAAACCTGGCATAGTTTAATGTAAACTACAGCATGGCGTCCATTGTTGGCAGCTTGATTTATTTTTTAACTGTACTCGGCTTCCCAAGATGCATTGCGGTACATTTTTAAGATGGCGCTTGTGCATTTGGCGTACTGTGCCTTTGATGATACAGGCATGGAATTTGGCACACAGTCAAAGTATGTCATGAGAAAGATATTAAGTAATGGTGTTAGATTAATAGGAAAATTTCAAAATTTTTCAAAACGGCTGTCACTGCTTGTTATACTATAATAGGATAAATCTGCGATAGCCCTTTAACCAAATATATTTCTCTTGACATACTCAGACTATGTGCCAAAAGTCATGCTGGTATCATCAAAGGCCCAGTCCCACCACCACCCAACCTGCCGTACTATTTAAGTGTCAACAAAACTGGCTCTAATCTATCTGAACTGCTAAACTGCTTTGGGTATGAAATGTTGTTATTTACGAACCTCGTAGCTTATTTACCATCGTGACTCTTCTGTGAAACACGCACAGCTTACTTGTATTCGTCTTGTGAGATAAAACGATTTGGGCTGTTATTGAGAGAGAAGAGAAGAGAGAGAGAGAGAGAGAGAGAGAAAAGACGCATTGCGTCTTTTTTTCGTAATGCGTCTTTTTGTTCGTTCTGTGCTCAGTCGCTCACAGAAGCCAGATACTGCTTCTCAGGAGCCAATTCAGTCACAAGAGGACCCAGCTTAAAACTGTTCAAACCAAGACTTGACAAAATTACTAAAGTTAAAGTTCAACAAGTCGACAAATACTAAGTGTCGAATGAGATGATGCTATTTCAAAACGAAAATACACAAACATTTGCATATGCCTAGTAAAATGCAACCCCCCCCCCCACCCGCTGAGATCGAAAAAAAAAATGCACAATTTTGATGAATGGTTCTATGCATGATATTTAAAAAGCCCCCCCCCCCATTGTCTCTGCCCCTGCTTGCCTGCTCCACCCAAATATAACCAGTAAATCATAAGGGTATTTTAACAAGTTTTGGGGTAGTGTCTTTGTCGGAGTATTGTATTAAAATGTAATGACCATAAGAACAAGGCTCGATTTCACAAAGCACTAAGATGAATTTTTCAATACTTTGCCACAGTGATTTGTATTATGACATCACACTTTGCCTAGCAATTAAGATTGATACACGGCTAAGATCAATCTTAACTCGTTGAGAAATCGCCCCAGGTCTGGCTAATAAGTCAGTGGATATATACTTATTAGAGGGAGACCGAGCGGATTTCTTTTCATAACGTGTTTACATGCCTCAATTGGGCAATCATCAGCTGCATACGTGTGTGATTCAAAGAGAAATATGTATGTCTCGTGTCTTGTAAAAAGATGTTTCAGTAGGTAACGTGTCTTTGTGCTGAGGGTATTTTTTTAGGGGGGGGGGTAAGAAGACGTGTCAATTCACTGGACAATAGTGTTAATAATGTTTGTGCCCTTCTCTTTTTGAAATATCTACCCTTTGCAATTCTGACATATTTTATTACATTATCCTTGTAGTTTGCCAACTAAATCAAATCTAATCGAATCAAATCAAGCCTATAACAATATCACCTGACAGAATACATGGTCGATTTGGTGGTGCTAAATTTAACATCACGATGTATTGCAACAAGGCTCGATACAACTTACAAGATTGACTATGACTTACTGAATATCCTTCCCGACTTGGACTCGGCGTGTCCTCCACCAATAACTTGATTCTTCGGTTAGATAAACATCACACAGTAACTTGGAGGTAAACACTGAACAAAGTAGTTCAAAAAATTATACAAATCCACTTAGTTTTGAGTGTAGCAAACGTCAGATTCGCTCTTATAGTGTTATTGACCGTAGAGACACCGATGTCGCAACATGTAATAGTCTACCACTGTTTTGCTAAAAACAGAATTGAAGATGACCGCTCTTTCGATGGCTGGCCAATCACGTCCTGCGTAAGTGACGCAATCCTAATGATGTCATTATCTCTTTTTAACAGTGTTCTATTGTCCGAGTCGACCCGTCGTCTGAGGACAAGATAAAAGATGCACCAACCTATCGGATAATCACTGTCTCTGACCAACACAGGAGATTTCATTGGAACAGGTGATGTTATTTTATTTACTTATTCACGTGGTTCTTGTAAACAGAATACCCAAGCAAAAGGGAGGTAATACACCATCGGCTTTTTGGAAGAATATATAAATATATATATTTTAACAACACAATTCAACCAGCCTGTTAAAATGATTGACATTATTAGTTTTTTCACGTTTCATTGATAACACGAAAAGGGTGTGATTCTTTGTTCACGTGATGCTTATTTCTATTGCTGTAATCGAAATAAGCAACTGAGCTTATAGATGCTATTTTCCCAAGTTTTGCAGTAGGCCTGTAGATGAAATTGGGAACGTCACGCCATTCGACTCCCATAACGCATAACAAAAAATTATATAGAGCACAAAAGTGGCCGAGCGCA
Organism: Pycnopodia helianthoides; assembly: GCA_032158295.1. Taxonomy (NCBI): domain Eukaryota; kingdom Metazoa; phylum Echinodermata; class Asteroidea; order Forcipulatida; family Asteriidae; genus Pycnopodia; species Pycnopodia helianthoides. The sequence continues at coordinate 14,716,111 of CM063253.1, read as the reverse complement.
AATCAATTTTAGCTTACCAGCGAAAATACCATGTCATCATGTACCATTTGCGACTGGTTTCCTGCTAATCTTTGCTTGGAATAAATTTGTTAAAGTAATACTTTCTGCATTAAACGTTAAGTCTGTTGGCCCTATAGGCACAACATTAAAGTAACCGCGTGTGACGTCAATGCAAGGGGTCTATATTGACCTTTATTATTATTAGATTGGCCATCTTGCTTTTCTTCTATTCTGTCCAAAGTAACCAAGCCGAGGCTGGAAGGATAATATATAGTCTGGTTCCTTTCAATATGTGAGAATAAGAACTGTCACTGTCACTGTTGTATGCAGGGTATCTGTCACAAATGACCAGAGCACAATAAAGGTCTATAGAGCACTAGATAACTTCGCGATTTATACATTTTACGCGGGCATTAGCCATAAAATGATGTGCATGGGTCTACATAATGACAACACAGTATACAGGTGTATGACAAAATGTGCCATTATCTGCACCAGCATGCACCTCATTTTACGGCTAAAAGCGCGTGAAGTGTATTTGCGAAGTAGAAGTCCGTGGTACTGGTACTAAAGAGCTAGAAATAGGTATTGGTAAACAACTCGTGGCTCAAAACGATTTCTTGAACTGTGTGCGCTTGCCGAATGCATTTGTTAGGCAAAATGCTTTGTGAGAAAATATATTGAGTGGGGATTTTTGGTATTAAGGGGTACACCCTGCTAAAATCGACGGTAAATACCGCATTGGGTAGATTTTCCTGTATTCACTGCCATTTATTGATGTATTATATTATACTAAAAGAACCAATAAATCAGTAGCTGGCGTAGTATAGTGGAAGTGGAGGGGGCGTGTCCCTGTTACTGTGCAGTCACAGTTAAAATGTAAAACAATCTTATCCCCAAGAGGCCTATACTGCACACTCTTTCATCAAGAGCAAATCGATTTCAACCGGGAGTGATTCAAATACAAGTGTATTAATCTCTTATATAATGTAATGGCGTTGCTCCGTTATAATTTCTCGAAGAGCAATATTTCGTGGATGCTTTTTAACTCCCATCATGTTCCGTAATCTCTTGCCAGTTGAGCTGCGGCGGGCTGCGGGGTATAGCGAATCCATTAGACATTGATAAACGACCTGCGGATATTCTTTAAAGGGTGTGTACAACATTGGTAAGATTGAAAATATAAATGTTCACAGATTTGCACATAACTTGCATTGTATAAAGATGGTCATGGTGGTAAACTTCCCTTGAAATAGTTTTGCTTGAAATGCTATAGTTTTTGGGAAATTAGTTAAAACTATTAGTCTTTATCACTGGTGATAAAATCCGATGTTTGAAAGCAGTTGAAACTTGGGGGTTTTCACTGTTTTCTCATGACTCCAAAGACCGATTGAGCTTAACATTTCACAGGTTTGTTGTTTAATGTTTATGTTGGGTCACATAAAGTGTGGATACTAGTCTTTGAAAAGTACCAATGTTGTACATGTGCTATAAACGTAGTCATAGATTTCTTTTTAAATGTCCAGTGTAAATAATGCTGATTTACAGGCAGAATCATAAAGAAAGGTACAATAAAAGTCACTTGTAAACGTTCTAGCTGAGTACAGTGTATATTACTTGCTGAGAAAACAGGGGGAAACTGTCACGATATATTTTTTTTTCACAAGAACGTCGAATCCAACCACATTTGAGCGAGGTGACAGCGGGTACCAACCGCATCTCTGGACGCAGCATTCGCGACCGGACACCAAGCAATCTCAGAAATGATTTATGCGTGAGTCGTTTCTCAGAGATTCAAATGTTTTTATAGGTGAAAATGTATACAAACCACGTTACTTCCAAGGAAATCTTGTCTCAAAATAGTTTATACTATCAGAGCAGCTGCAGTGCTTCACACCAAGTTAGTTTGTATGGTCACATAAGATTTTTAAGTAGGCCCATTTACCAATCTACGACCCTTCCTTTAAGCCACGCTCCATTGGCGATTCACGCGAGCGGGATTTTTTCGTTTGATTTTTTGTTGCTTTAATGATGTAGAGCCGTCTGCTGGGACTTGAGTTAAATCGGCCAAATGATGGTGGATAGGTGGTAAAGAGATCGTAAAGCAATTACGAAAATAAACCAACTTATACATTATCGAGTACGTTGTTCGAGGGCTCTCGTGTGACGCGTGTGACGTGGCGTTGGCGATGTAGCCTACACTAGTCCCTAGCATAGAGTGATACGCAATATTAAAAAAAAAACCCATTGACGCTTGAAGTGTTCTCATCATTAAAACGTAAAAATGAGAAAACAATTATATGACTCTTAATGTAGATTATAATAAGACTCATCGAGTACATAATTGACTATAAGCATTCACCGATCCGAAGCTCCTGACGTCATCACAGGCCCACATTAAATCCTGATTGCGCCACTTAAGAATCCCCCCTCGTGCGTTTATAATGTGCAGTGTGCATTTTTTAGGCATACATAAATATCTATAATTACTCCGTAAATTAATTACCATCAAAACTTACTTGGTAAGAAGCACTGCAGCTGTTAGTAATGTAAAACATTTTGAGAAACAATTCCCTTCAAAGGAATGTGGTTTTAAAGAGAGGGATTCAGAAACGTTTCAATCTGAGAAACATTTTTGGCTGAAACGTTTCTCAGATTGAATATTCCGTGACCGCTACAGATTTTCGGCGATATCTAAAAAAAACGCTACCACCTTTTGAAATGAAATTTTCACAGGTTAGTTTTATTGTATGTATCTACATTTATATAGGATTAAACGATCGAACGGTTCCACAAACCAAAGGTAAACTTTTTCCTTTAAATGGCATTGGTGGCAACACTAGTCAAAAGTCCAGAGTGATGCCCCATGCACCGCAGCGTTTACTTGGGGCGCTAACATCTTTGAGAAACTGAGAAAGTTATGACTTACTTACAAGAGCTGCCTAGTCGTTCAATACATAAAACCCACCACAAAACATGCAATCGTTAAATGTGTTCTGCTCATAAGCGTGATCACTGGTGTCACACAAGTTCGTTTGTTTGTTTCTTTTGAAGATGAAATCGTTTTATTTATTTATTTTACAAATTTATTTATTGATTTTTATGAAATGAAGACATATCTTGTACATCTTTTACGGTTTTGTTGTTACGGCTCTATAAAAAACAAAACATGTAGGACTAAGTAAGACCTGTCCATTGTTGGTATAACTTGTGTATTGATTTATACTTATAACATTATTTTTGTTTGCCTGGTAATGGCGGCTGTGGCTACGGCTGTTGTTAAGAGTGTTGCTAAGTGCGGTCTATGCTGCAACGCTTGCCAGAGCCGCTAATTCAGACACCGCCGATACAAAATATTCAAAATAGGCACAGTGGAAAATTTGATTTGTCCGTCTGCCATTGTTATTGCACCAAAAGTAGAGCACGCTGATTAACCTGTCAAGTCCATTGCCGTTCATTTTATATAATTATTCCCATGGCCGGCCGGCTGGCTAGCATAGCTCCGAGGTGCTTTGTGTAGTATTGTTTACAGTCTTGGAATGTAATTGAGCGAGCCATCGCTGACGGGGTTTGTTTGTGCTAAGAGAACAGTAACAGTGTATAAACACTTTAGAGTTCGTGCCAAGAAGGCCCCCGATATACGAGGAACAGAAACGGAACACTAGCAGTGGGTCTGGAAATCAAAACAGCCAGTGGCGGGTGTTGGAATGAGTCTACGGTGTGGCTTTGTTTTAAAAACAGAAGTGAAGAATGGGTTTGTTTTTGTTCCTGAGGGTATACAGGAGAGGGGCTAACTCTCCAATGTTTTTTAAAGCAAGGGAGATGGACTGAGTGGGGGCATCTCATTTTCAGTGGGGCGGGTTTTTTGATTTTGTGAAAGGGGGAACCTGAGCAGATTTACAGTTTTTTTTTAGTCGCCACTTATCTCAGTTTAAGTCTGTCAGATCATTTGTCCCCATCAGATCTTTTGTCTTGTCATAATTAATTAACTTTGGTCATTCTTTCATTAATTAATCATGTCTGTTCTAAAGGCACCCCACTACAAGCCTTGGCTTATTAGGATCGTGCCTCCACAATACAGTATTTTTTGCATTTATGTTATGTACTGTTCAGAATGGAAATAAATGTAATATTGAATTGAATTGAATTGAATTGAATTGAGGTGGCTCCAACTGTCCGACAGGGGGTGAGAGATGGGGTGCGTGTGTTCCTGGGGGTTGTTTTAATATTGAGTAGAGTGGCGCAGCTGGAATCAACCATAGAGCTAGGGTTCAACCTGCACATTTCATAAAACTATGTCCGAGGAGCCTGGTATCTATCCATGAAGGGAGAAACTGGTCTTGCTGGGGAAGGGCATTTTGATCATAGAGATATAAGGTCCTTGGATGTTTTGATAGGGCTGGCCGGAAAAAAAAAACTTAAATGAAACTCAAGTTCAGACAACAAAACTAAAATGACCTGGAAATTGTTATTTATTTAAAACCCATACCACAGTATACCAAATCTAAATATTATTATTTTTTACAGATCATGTGGATGTATACCTAGGATTTGGCATTGGTAGACCCTATTTAGAAAATTGTTACCATTGATCAACGGACAACTATGCATTACCGCTTCCACGATTTGCAAAAACATTTCAGAAAGTGACTATTAAAAACAAAGCTCCTAGAAACAAACACAGTGCTTTTTCACAAATCAACCATAAACATGTTTGAAAGTCACATTTGTTGTTTACATCGACCCCCCCCCCCTCTGCGTATGATGACACAAGCTCAAACAGCGCCCTCACTGAGGTCAAAAGGAAACCCTCCCGTAGGCTGGTAGTTGTGTGTGGAACCTCGGCAATTACTACGCTAGTGCTTCGTCAACAGTCAAATTTACTCAAGCCCAAGTAAGATTCAAAACTTAAGCATGGCGGAGATACAATCTAGTAAGGTTTGCGGTAACACCATGTACATGAGTAAGATTTGAAACTTTGCATGGTGGAGATACAATCTAGTAAGGTTTGCGGTAACACCATGTACATGAGTAAGATTTGAAACTTTGCATGGTGGAGATACAATCTAGTATAGTTTGCGGTAACACAATGTACATGAGTAGGATTTGAAACTTTGCATGGTGGAGATACAATCTAGTATAGTTTGCAGTAACACCATGTACATGAGTAGGATTTGAAACTTTGCATGGTGGAGTACAATCTAGTATAGTTTGCGGTAACACAATGAACATGAGTAGGATTTGAAACTTTGCATGGTGGAGATACAGTCTAGTATAGTTTGCAGTAACACCATGTACATGAGTAGGATTTGAAACTTTGCATGGTGGAGATACAGTCTAGTAAGGTTTGCGGTAACACCATGTACAAATATGTACACTGCTTGAAAAAAGGTTTCCCACGGTTTTTGTTAAGAAATGTAACATAGCCCTGCTCCATCCCGAGCCTTTCCACCGCCTACTTGAGTGGTCCCATTCCTAGACTAGCTCTTAGCTCATTCATTGCAGCGATCTCCCCAGCTTCTGTCTTGGATCCTCCGCTGCGCTTGCTATTGTCACGCTCCGAGCCATGGTCTGAACGGCTGTGACGGCTGCTGGACTTGTGGGATTTATCCTTCCTGAAAATCAAAAGGCAAAATGGCCATTAACCCTCCTACTCTTGGCAACATTTTCCAGTGAGTTGACCAACCATTTGAAACCATTCGACTGCCAAGGTTGTGTACGGTGGCACAACTGTGCACAGAACTAACTGTGTACTGTGTACATGCATTCCCTCATGGTATCACATTTCAGGCTGGCATAGTTGATCTATCATTCAAAACCACAGTGAATGGTATTGAAATGGTCAGACAGCAAGAGGGTTAAAACCCTCAAACACACAGTCAACAGAGACCTCCACAAAGTTCCATGCCTTTTAGGCAAGCATTGGGGATACATGGATTTTCTTCTGTTTGTACAGCTGGAATTATGTGGAAACCCCATGGCTTGTGTACAGTAGACTTACTCTCCACAGTGTCTTGTGGTATTTTGTGGAAGGAGCCAGTTGGCCAAGAGAGTTCACAGATATTAATGGGGTTTAATTTAAGACATGGCGAGTACATTTGACTGGCTCAATTTAGCTCAATCGGCCATCTGAGACATAAGGAAAAGAAGAACAAAATTAAGAAAACAAAACAAAACTTTTATGTTTTCAAACACTGGGTTTTGGACTTGTGAATTGTTTAACTAATTTCTCAAAAACTATAGCATTTCAAACACAAATATTTTGAGGGAAGTTTTCCACTATGACCACCTTTATGCTGTGTAAAGTTACGTGTAAATCTGTGAACACCAACATTGCGCCAACTCTTAATTGCTTAACATTATTTGCTTAACGGCCGTCTATTTCCTTTACAGGTTTCCTCTAAGCTTTCAAGGTATGGTTGATCCAGCAATTCTGAGAGTTTTTCGATTTACCTGTGGTCTTCCGGTGATTTTGACCTATGCCGATGAGCTCTGTTTCTGTCGTCATCCCGATGTCGGTGAGCGGGGGATCGTGACCGATGACGTCTCTCCCGGGACCTGCTGCGATTTCTGCGCGGGCTCCGTCTGCGCTCTCTTCTCGGTGACGGACTTCTCTTGCGAGGTGAGCGGCTTCGTCTAAAGGTACAAAAACAAATCGATTGGAATCCATGTAATTTATATTGACTGATAATTCAATATCAAGAAATCCTTGGCCTGTCGCTAAATTCACTGGAGTTGGTGGGGGCCAGTTGCCAAGTTCTAGTGCTGTACCTTTCATTTTCTACAACACTCTAGGAACTAAAGACACAAATTCGGAAAATAAAATTAGTATCAGTGATGCACAAGAAATCTGTTTCAGATAATATTGATTGACCTTCTGGGTGGAGACCGACTACGACTTCTTCGCCGCTTTGGGGAAGGGCTACGATGTCTGCCACCTCGACTTCTCTCTGGGGATCTACGGATTTCCTACACAGAAAAAAAAACAAAAACAAAGAGATTCAGCTGACTGAAAAGTCTAACACCAGGACATCAGCTGAAATTCAGAAAAAAGGTACTGGAATTCATGCTTGAGATCTCCCTTTTACCAAGTATTATTATGTAATCCCCAATGCCTGACCTTCATACTTTTGAGAGACAAACCAGAATTACGAGAAATTGATAGGCTGCCATGATTGTTTACCAATGTATTTGGCATGGGAGGTGAGTCTGGGATTCCAGCATGCCATGGCCGATTGTGAAGGATGTTCGGCCGATACACGGTGAACACAAACCACATTCTGGCCTAAGCTTTGTCTGGTAGTACAAGTTATGCAAAAAGATGCTTCAAAGATGCCCATCACTATCACACTTTGCCCATGGTAGGATTAGTATAACTGCTATGTGCATCTTCATCAGATGACCTCCTTGGAGATGAAGACGATTCTCACCTGTGCCTCAATCTCCTCATCGCTGGAGGATTCTGCCTCATCAAGATCATCATCAAGAGCACTGACCTAAAAGATACATATTAACAAGAAAAACATAAATTCAAGAGTTGTTATAATTCATATTTGACCAATCCATTAAGCTCCCCCCCTATCCATTGACCAATCACAACTGCCATTGTGCACCTGATGTTTGGAAAAGGTTGTAACTTGTTAACATTCCATAACAAGCTATTACCATTAGCCTTTTTGAGATACACGTGTATGGTGGACACTGTAGGAGTGCTCTGTTTGGTTTGGGTGTACACAAACAAATTTACCCAAACCAAATAGTGTTACAGTAATGAGTCCACCATATCTCAAGATGGCATATTAGGATTGCTGTGTTGTGGTGTTTGTTGTTTAAGCGTTATATACCTGAGAACAAAAGAGATCCACTGTCCATACCATGTAGGGACTTGCAACACTGTGTGGACTTACACAAGTCCACACAGTGTTTTTTATAGTGTTGAAGATTTTTTTGTTTCCTTAAATACACAGAACAAAGGAATGTTCTCAAAGTGTATGCAACACAAAGCTATGTGTGCTGGCTTGTTGGACACGTCCATTTCATGAGAGTGTCGTGTAAGGGACTTTCTAATCGTAAAAGTGAGCCTTGGAGATGGAAGTTTAAATAAAGCCAATGGGTACTTCATAAACGCTCCCACACACAGGTGCCACAAACCTCCATAAAGTACCACACCACACCTTCTAGGCTAGTTTTGGGTGCATGGGTTTCTTCTGTATGTAAAGCTGGTATTATGTGGAAATGAAACCCTATTAGCCTTTTTGAGATATGGCGAACACCATGGAGTGCATCGTTTGGTTTGGATGTATACATGCAGATTTACCAAAATCAAACAGTGCAATTATAATGTGTCCACCATATCTCAAACTGGCTTATGGCTTGTGTACTGTGGACTTTAGTCAGGTTAGTCTCCACAGTCTCCTGTGGAATTTTTTATGGCAAGAGCAAGTTGGGTAGGAGAGTGCGCCAATGGCAATATTACTGGACTCCTTACCCTTGGTTCAAGCTGCTCTGTGTCCTCAAGAACCTGGCGTTTCTGGAGGCGAGGAAGGATGATGTCACACACTCTCTCCTCGTGGAGTAACTCATCCATGTACTCATCAACGTGAGACAGAAAAAAATCTAACAACAACAAAAGAAAAGAAATACAAACGCTTTAGTCAAAAGACCCCAGCTGCATAGGCCGCCATCACTGAGGTTAACCAATTGAAACAGGCACAGGGGGTATGGGAACCAGCTATAAAGGAGACCGTCGTGATGATAACAGGCCTGTGGCTGTACATTTCATTTCATTTATTCTGGTTGTGAAGCCAAGGACTCTCAGAAAGTGAACTTAATCACTATACTAGCCAAGAACCCCGTGGAGAGAAGACAGGGAAGGAAGTTTCAGTTTTAGGTGTGGGAGGAAAAACCCAAGCAACCAGGGAAAACACACACAATCAGGCAGGGACTGAACAACCCAATCCACATAGTGCCCCTGTGTGATTTGAACTGGGGTCCCCAGAGGTGAAAGGCAAGGCAAGACACCACTACGCCAACCTGACTACATGGAAAACCTGACTACATGGAATTACAAACTCTCTCCGCTCGCCTTCCCAAAACTTCCTCACCAAGGACTAAATCTTTTAGCGCCAAGGCTTTTTCACACTTTTCACCCAAGTTGTGGAACGCTCCGATCAGCTGCTAACTCTGGACAAATTCAAATCCACCCTCATATCCCACCTATTTCAACTTTGCATTCTCTTGATTTTTGTAGTTTTCAGTTTTATTTAAGCTTATCGAGATTTCTCCCAGATTATGTTTGGCACTCTATAAAATGTACTTATTCTTATAATTACTGCACACACTGGCCATCACACTACAAAGAGCCCCGTATGTTTTACTTGCGATGTAGCAGCCAGCTGGGTTTAGAGTTCAAAATTCCCAGCACAGCCACAGGCCTCGTATGACCATTACCACAGTCTCTCCCGTAAAATGTTCTGTGCCAGTAGTTTGTTTGTCCTCACCTCCTTCCTTGTCTTGTTTTCTGATCTTCCTGTAGTCGTTGTAGAGTGGCTCTATGTATTTGAAGATGTCCAGTGACTCTCCTGTCAGTCTCATGTACGTAGCTCCTAAGGCTCGCACGTACCTGTGATGAACAAGAAAAAATATCAAACTGCTAAATTACAACAATTTCATCTTTATGTTTATGAACCCTTTACCCGTCTTTGGCAAGACACCGCCCCCACCAATAGTGTTAGCTAGAGGGGTGTCTGGGTGTCTTTTAGACCCCCTGTTTTAAATTTGGACACCCTGTTTTATCCGTCATTTACTTGTAGATGAATTGTAAGGGAACAGTTTGGACACCCAGTTTTTTTAATCTCATTTAAGTCCAAACAATTCGGGAAAATTGTACATTTTTAAGAAAAATTTCAAAGGGCACCAAGGCAATGACCTTGGGCAATGGAGGCAATTGTTTCTGCCGCCTCCGCGAAGTATCAGGCCTGTAATGGTGACCACTACACTACAGAGCATCCAAGTCTTACTCTGTACGCGAGAATCAGTTAAAATCCTAAAAACTTGAGGGGGGGGGGGAATGTGTTAAAGTTTGAAGAGTTTGAGTTTCAAGTGTTTGAACTCACTTAAAATCCTCATTCTTAATAAACTCTATGATGATATCCTTCTCCGGTTGAATCTGAAGCATCTTCAAAATGAGGCAAAGGAAGGGACTAGGTTTGATGTTACCGCCGTACGTCCCTCCGATGTAGCGTAGCTCCATGGCCTTGTCCACCAATAACTCGGCTGTTAACAGGAAAATATTGAATTAAAATTTTAATACAGGTTTATCTGATACTCGATGTTTCCCTTATTTGATTGTACTGCTAAGTTACAAGTCGTTATATTTCAATTCAACAGCCGAACATAACAAACAAGTTTTCTGGATTTTATGTAGAGATTAGACGGGGAAAAAAAAAACCCTCTAGTTATTTTATTACAAACACTCCCCCGCTTTACTAACTAATACTTGCAGCGCCCACACTCAGTCAGCCAGCTACTGTCCTGCCTGAGCTACACCAGTTAATATAACCTAAAGGTTTCAATTAATATTATAAACAGTTGGACAGCATTTCGCAATAAATGGTAAAACGTAACACTGACTAGTCACTACTATTATTTTATTATTTAGAATAGTAGGCCTAACACAGTATACACTAGACACTCAGTAATGCTAATGAATGGACTGAGCAACTCAGTTTTTTAAATTTTATTTCATCTCTTTTTTATCAATACAAAAGACAGATTTTCAACTAAAACTGGCATACCTGTTAGCGCAAAACATTCCTCTTTCCAGTACTTTGATTCGTATATCCGAGATCTGATGATTTTCTCCACTAAATACTGTGGATTTGTGCCTTTGACGCTGTGCGCGTCCTTCACTGTGCGATTCGCCATTTTGCTTAAGGTCATAGGTCAAATTCAGCTGAATAAGTTTTCAGCCGATCACATTTAGTTTTCTAATTAAATATCTCTAATTCTGCAAAACTATCACGCTTATTCAATCAACAATAAAATTAGACATGTAATATGGATACTAATTTACCTTTTAGAGAATGAAATTAATAATTGTAAGCTTAACTTGTAATTTAGGTTAAATAAAAACAAAAATTTAAAACGAAAAAAGGCTAGGCGGAAAAGCGCCCTCAACCGCTCACGTGGTTTAAAGTCCACTTTCCCGCGAGTTTGGTGGTGAGCTGTGGGAGAGAGTAGTTCGAGTAGCACGAAATTCCGTCGAATTTTGCAATGAGTTCTCAAAGGAAACTGAGTTCGAATGGCGGAAACTCTTCTGGATGGATTGGAGCACCAGTTAAGGGAAAATCCCGTCGTGGTAAAACATATTACGAGTGAGTTGCTTTCAAAGTTTCATTGTTCACGATGGTGGATTGTGACAAGTTGTACTTACTACTTGTTGTACACTACGACCGTCTTCCATAACGTTGCATGGATGAACCATGGAGCTATGAACAGACTGTGTCACTGTGTCAAGACAGTGTGGTGTGACTAACACCATACTTAGAATCAGGATCTGGATCTGGATCTGGATAGATACTACGTAACATTCCTTGTGGAGTCAGGCGCTTAGGGTTGGGTGTGCTCATAGATTCTTACTCTTACTCTTATTACTATTAGTATTAGTAAAGAAGAATGCTCGAGACGAGAGCAGCTGCTTCGAACTTGAATTTAAGTTTTTTTATCTTGGATGGTATAGTAGTATTTAGGAGTCGTACTAATTCTACGGAGAAAGTTGACTATTTTTACAAAAAAAACATTTTTTCTCGTGAAAAATATGTATGCACGATGGTTCCAGTTAGTTTTAAACGTGTTTCCAGATCACTCTGATTACAACCATTGTATTTGATGGTATTTTAAACTTGGTGTCTTGAGTTGTCGTAAATTTGTAGCAGTCCTTGTTAGTTCGGATTGTTTGGTAGCAGTTGGCATAAAGGTGCTGTGATAAACGTTGGAATCGGCTGATTGTGCATGAAGAGAACCCTGTAAGGCACAATGATAATTGCACATATATAGGCTTATAATTAAATAATTGGTTTTTGCTAACAAAACAGTTGCTGGCAGTGTAAGCACTTTATGTAATCCACCATATACATAAACTGACAAACCTGTAGAAGTTTGACAGATCGATCGGCCATCTGGGTCACGAGAAAATAGTGAAAAAACGATTACACATTTGCATGAAATCATATAGGTTCAACAAATGAATAAAACGCTCACTGAGCGATAAACTCCAATTGGAAAATTAGTTTATTCATTTCTCATCAAATATGGAATTTCAGACAGAAATATTTCAAGGGATGTTTTCTACTATCATCATCATTAGACCGTATAAGTTTTATGTAAGATCAAAAGTATATTTTACAATTATCAATTCTGTAATGTACCTTTAAAGCAAGCATGTCAACTTAAAATTAATTGTACAGTACATTGCAAAATGCGGTACAGATGCCAAATCCGTTACTTCTTCATTTGTTATGACCAAAATTATTTTGATCTGTATTTGGATAAATACGATACCTTTTCTGGTCATAAAGAGTGAAAACTTGGCAGTCGTATTTCGCATCTTTCCCACAAATGCTAAGGTTATTTTTAAGAAGAATAACTGAAGATTATGATAATTGTAATGAATCTGTCTTTGTCTTTCCCAGGAAACTGAGAATTGAGAAGGAGGTGATATCAGTCGGTGATCATGTCTTCATTGACAGCGAGCAAGATGAACTGAGTTTCGTTGCACAGGTCATTGACCTCTATAACAACGGTAATTAATAATATATTACAGCATATCAAGCTTTGTGGAAAAAAAACAAGAATTAAAGTACATGTATAACATTGGTTTTTAGGTTTTCACATACAGTTTTCTTGAATATGACTTCATTTGAGAAGGAAATATTTCACAGGAAAAAAATGGTTCTTGTATAAACTTCATAATCAGTAATCTTTCAGACTAAAATTTCACAATGATGGTTTTTTCAAAATCCATACCAATCGTGATGATACCTTTGGACATGTTGATATTGCAGACCTCGCCGATCCAGAAGCCGACGACAATCGTCGCCATAGTGCAGTGGTACATGCGTCCAAACGAGTTCAGAGAACGAGTCCGTGATGCTCGTACCCTACCGGACGACATAGATCCCGCTAGTACGACGGAGGTATTTTTGTACAATCCCAAATCTGATCGAATCACGGAGAAAGAGATTGACGCTGAGACCATCCTCGGCAAGTGTAAGGTGAGCTTTGCACTGAATTTAATTTTTTTTTATTTGTTTTAATTTTATATATTGATTCTGGTTGTGAAGCCAAGGACCCTCAGCAGAAAAGTGAACTTAATCACTATACTTGCCAAGAACCCCATGGGGAGAAGACAAAGAAGCAAGTTTCAGTTTTAGATGTGGGAGGAAAACCCCCTGAGATGATTATTTCAGGGAAAACCGACGCAACCAGGCAGGGACGATCCACATAATGCCCCCGGGGGTATTCAAACCGGGGTCCCAGAGGTGGAAGGCGAGGAAAGATGCCCCTGCGCCAACCCAACCGCCCCAAGGAGCTGTTCTCAAAGCTATTGAACAGGGCCGTATGAAAGAAGGAAAAGCAGGTTTACTTGGGTCTGATTATCAAAATGTGGAAGTGTCATCATTTCAATGTGCTCCCCTAAAATTTGGAGCGAGGTTTCGAGCGGTTTAGTCAAGGATGACTCTCAGTCCCGCCCCTGTTTGTAGATTTTGCTTGGTTTTTTCGATCACTTATCCTGGACCTTGCCTCCATGCAGTTTTCTGCTCACCTTATTTTTGCTTTATCTGTTAGCACTTGACCTTGTGAATTGTGTATGGAAATTAGGAGTACAATTAAATGGAAGGGGAGACTTTTGGACGCTAGATGGCAGCAGACTTGCTGGATAAAATTCCATTGTTTATGCAGTTGTAAGCATGCGCACATTGCCGAGAACAATGGATTTACCTGGTAAGTCTGCTGCCACCTACATTAGCGTCCCAAAAGTCCCTCGTTGAGTTGAATTGTTTGGTTTTCGTCATGTTTTGGTATGACTAGTTGGGGGCATAGCTCAGAACTATTTCAGCTTTTATTTTTGCATTTATTGATATTAGTTGGTAATTAAGATGCAAAATGAAAACATTTCTCATATTATCAGTGTAATGTCTTGCCTTCGAAAAAGGATGATCACAAATTGTTATTTTGTTTAAGTACTCTAGATAAACTTGTTTTACTGTCAAAAGGCCAAACGAATTTCCCCTGATGGGACAATAAAGGTTATTTATCTATCTATTATTGGCCATGTTCAGCCAGCGTACTAAAGTTAGACCCGAACCAGTTTAACTTTATGAGCAGCGGGGGGTGGTCTACCTTGCGTTCAGACAGCTCAAAGTTAAACCAGATACGGTTTATCTTTGGTTTTAAGAGGTCAAATTGCACCATGACCCAACACAGCAACATCCACTATATTTACATTAAACCCTGCATTTGCATAAACAAGCGTGCACAAAAGACTTGCGCTTTCACAATTTTAGGCATGTTGCGCAACAGTCCTGTGTCACCAGTCACCTGTGAGGACTTTAAACCGGATGTGTTTAACTTTATTCTGTCCACAAACTGTGCTAAAAGATAAACCAGAAGTGGTTTAGCGTTAAACCACCCTCGCCGACTGATTTAACTCATTCGAGTTCAACTTGATTCGGTTAAGTTTTAAGAGCATTCAGACACACAAAGTCAACCTGAATGAGTTAAAACTGCCTTAAAACCGACTTTAGTACGGTGTCTGAATGACCTCTATCTATCTATCTACATGTATCTATCTATCTATCTATCTAGATTGTCAAAGTGGCATCAGATGCCCCACTTCCAAAGCTGACCTCTGATGAGGGTCTTCCAGTACTCTAGTCCGGTGGTCCTATGACGGCTATTTCTGTAAACCAGTGGTTGACCCTAACAGGATTATGATGAGCACCAGGAGTGACACCGGTGTGACCCCTGGCAAGAACCATGGCAAGACCCCTGGCAAGACCCATGGCAAGACCCTGGCAAGACCCTGGCAAGACACCTGGCAAGACACCTGGCAAGACCCCTGGCAAGACGCCAAATAATAAAAGAGAGCTGAAAGAGCTCGAGCGGTCAAAGGTCAACGGAGTTGTGAAATCACACAAGACGCCTAAGAAAAGCAAAGAATCTTCCAAACCAAAAACTCCTAAGAATGGTAAGATTTGTTTGAGGAAATTGCTGACTTGGACCCCAACTCTGTCACGAACCACTTGAGCCAGGGCCCAATTTCCTAGAGTGCTTAAGCACAAAAAATACTAAGCACACAAAATTATGCTTACAAGAATAAGGTTACCAGCCAATACATTACTATGTCACAATTTACAAATTGTCACTGGTTCCCTGCTCATTTCTGCTGAGCAGAACATTTTTAAGCAATATTTTCTGCTAGCAGCTCTACGAAAATGGGCCCAGGTGACACGTGAAGGCCAGTGACACTGATTGGCCAGGTGACACAGAAGAGAAGCCTGATAAACCGTTTTTAAAATGTCCGGTGGATGCCGTATCACACACCGGAACTATAATTAGGTACAAGGTCAACAGCGGTGACATGTTAACATGCTGGACATCAGTTGTATGTGCACTGTGCATGCCTGTGTGTTTCGTGTGCTTGTGCCCATACAATAGAGGGTCAAATGTGCTGGAAATCATTGCTCAAAATCTCCCTTTTACCTGGGTTATTGTCTTATCCCCAGTTTCAGACCTTCGTCCTTTAGTTGGTTAAACAAGGATTACAAGGGGAGGAATCTAGGCTGTCATGACTGTTTTCATTGTATTTTGAAATGGAAAGATTCAGTCTGAGATTCCAGCATGCCATGGCCGATTTCAGGGTGCTCGGCGATTCACAGTGAACACAACCACATTTCTTGAAAGAGTAAACAAAGTCCTGGTGCATTTTATGAGAACATTTTGTTGTCTTCACTTGTTTTAGTTCATGGTTCATTGTGACAACGGTATTCTCAACAACAACAAAGTTATTCCAGAAATTCCAAAACTTAAACCCACGGTTGGCCCGGAAAAATTTGGGCAACCCCAACAGGGATTGTTCAAAGAGCATCCTACACTCTTTGTTGTTTGTCATTGAATGCACCCATTTTGGGCCAGTTATCTAGCTTCACTGTTTTTGATGTTATTTTGTTTGTTTGTTAATATCTATGGATTTTATCGCTTTACAATTTAAAACAAAATTTAATTTACATAGTTTTGTCATTTTGTTTTTGGGCCTTTTAACTACAGTCGTGTAGTATTGAGTCAAATGATAAACTGTATGAATTGAATTGATTTGATTTGAAGGAATTATATTCTACGGTTGAAAGTGGAGAGTGTGGAAGTGGCACTGATCAAGTTTAGTATTGCTTTGCTGTGTTTCATTTACAAGAAAACAGCAATGCCCAAATATATGACTGAACCATTTTGATGGAGAGTACATGTATTTAGTTTCCAATATTTTACATTTCCCTCCTCCTGTTAGAATGCTTCTTATGACAACCAACCCATACCTCGCTATGCCACAGTTGTCATTTTGAGGCACGCACATGCTGATGTAGAGAGTAGAGCCCGCGTAACCCCAAAGTGCTTTAAAACCCTCCTACTGTCATGACTCTTGGCAACATTTTCCAGTGAGTTGATATTTTCCATTCGACTGCCAAGGTTGTGTACGGTGGCACAACTGTGCACAGACCTAACTGTGTACATGCATTCCCTCATGGTATCATATTGCAGCTGGCATAGTTTATCTGTCATACAAAACCACGTGAATGGGATTGAATGGTCCAGACAGCAAGAGGGTTAATGAGAGTGGCAAACTGCAGAAGCCACCAGCTGTGCTCAATTGGCATGGAATTTGGGCCACTGTTGGAAAGGGACAAGGTTCACAACCTCGGTCAATTTCTGCGGTGGTAATATGTGGCACTGATCGACCATACGTACAAATACAATGATCGGAAAGTTTCGGAATGGGTAACTTCACCACTGTGCGCATATCACAGAGGAGATTTTGAGGTGCCTTGGAGCATCTATCATGTCTATAGGAAGGTTTTAACGGAGTTTTCTTTTTGTGTGTTCAGAAAACAAGTCTCCTGGCAATCGCTTGAATTTCTCTGACGTGGATCTTCTTGATGAGCTCTTCAGCAGTGACGAAGCAAGTGATCATATTGACTTCATTGACCTCCCCAAAAGAACACCGCTGCAAAAGAGGCAGGCGAATAAAAACACCCCAAGCGGCACGTCGATCAAGAAGACACGCTTTACCGACACCGATCTTGTTCTCCCGAGCCTCAACGTCAGAAAGTTGGACCTCTCCGATTGTGCGATGAAGGGGCATTCGTACACTCATCTCAAGTCGGTCTCAGAGGTGAAGAAGAAACCTGTCGATGGACTTCACCAGAAGTTCAGTCAGTCCGACCTCAATGTGATTCCAAGGAGAAGGGATGGACGCTGCCAGTCTGAGACTAAAAGCAAGAGCCACAGTAAGAGAGAAAGTGAGCAGACTGCCCATGGGAAGCCGAATGATGGACTGCTGCGAGGTAGGAAGCTTCCTGACAGTAAAGCCGCTAAGAAAATTGTTTTTGATGAGGACGGAGAGGGGCCGCTCAGGGGGAGGGAGAGTCGAAAAAGCGCACTTGAAGTTGTTTTCTGCGGGGACGATGACGTTGAAGATTTTGTTAGTGACAAGAATGGAAGGCAGCTGAAGAAGGTTGGTGGTGAACAAAGGCAGAAATCTGCAAGACGAAAGTCTCTTTCCGCCAAGAGGATAGCTGTAGATGAGGACAGTGATGAAGACGAGGAGGAAGAAGTTAAGCCGAAGCGAGGAAAATCTAAGAAAGCTACGAAGGGACGTAGAAAGGAAGAAAGTGAAGATGAGGAAGACTGTGATTTTGAAGAAAAATCTCCCTGGCGGAAGTCTGTTCCAGCAAGTCGAATAAGTTTTGAAGATGAGGACGTCGAGACTGGAACACAACGGAAGCGAGGAAGACCCAGATCCGTCAAGAAGATCTCCAAGAAGGAAGAAAGTGATGATAGCGAGTTCGAAGAGCACTCCAGCGATGAAGAAATCATCATCAAAAGAAGAAAAACTCCGGCCAAGAAATCCACTGGCAAGACGAATGCAGCACCAAAGACCCCTCTCTCTGTGAGTATGAAATCTTACTGTCACAAATTTCTGTTCAAGTAGCCATCACTTAAAGGCACTGGACACTATTGGTAATTACTCAAAATAATTGTTAGCATAAAAACTTACTTGGTAACGAGCAATGGAGAGCTTGTTAAAAATGAGTCCCAGAGCATTCTGACCATTTAAAAAAAAATTTCCCAATCTTGCAGAAATTCAACAATGGATTCAGAACAACCATGTTTCTTAGTAAAATTGTATCCCAGAGCATTGTGACCATTTTTGATTATTTTTTCCAATCTTGCTGACATTTGAACAAATGGCCTCAGAACAACCATGTTTCTGAGTAAAGAATGAGTCTCAGTGCATTCTGAGCATTTTGTTTTTTCCTTCCCAATCTTATAGAGATTCAACAAATGGCTTCAGAACAACCATGTTTCTAAGTAAAAAAGAGCCCCAGAGCATTCTGACAATTTTTGATTTTTTCCCCCAATCTTATACTATAGAGATTCAACAAATGGCTTCAGAACAACCATGTTTCTTAGTAAAATTGAGTCCCAGAGCATTGTGACCATTTTTGATTATTTTTTTCAATCTTGCTGAGATTTGAACAAATGGCTTCAGAACAACCATGTTTCTGAGTAAAGAATGAGTCTCAGTGCATTCTGACAATTTTTGATTTTTTCCCCCCAATCTTATACTATAGAGATTCAACAAATGGCTTCAGAACAACCATGTTTCTTATAGTAAAAATGAGTCACAGAGCATTCTGACAATTTTTGATTTTTTCCCGAATCTTGCAGAAATTCAACAAATGGCTTGGGAACATCCACGTTTCTTAGTAAAAAAGAGCCCCAAAGCATTCTGACAATTTTTGATTTTTTTTTCCCCCAATCTTATAGGGGGCCTAGAGATTCAACAAATGGCTTCAGAACAACCATGTTTCTAAGTAAAAATGAGTCCCAGGGCATTCTGAGCATTTTTTTTCCAATCTTGCAGAAACTCAACAAATGGCTTCAGAACAACCATGTTTCTAAGTAAAAAAGAGCCCCAGAGCATTCTGACCATTTAAAAAAAAAATTCCCCCAATCTTGCAGAAATTCAACAAATGGCTTCAGAACAACCATGTTTCTAAGTAAAAAAAGAGCCCCATGGAGCATTCTGACAATTTTTGATTTTTTTCCCCCAATCTTATAGAGATTCAACAAATGGCTTCAGAACAACCATGTTTCTTAGTAAAAATCAGGGGACTCAAGATTGGACACCGTAATTCACCGTTTATTGTAGTCTAGCAAAAAAATTATATATTAGTGTTTGTCCTGAAACTTAAAGTTAATATTTGAAGAATTCTGTACAAACCCGATTTACAATTTTGTTGATACTTTTGATGGATTCGCCGTTTTGTGACACTATTCATTTCACTTTATTTGATTCCATGTTCTATTGAGTTGAGTCACCAAACGAAAAGTCCGACTAAGAGGACTAAGACTTCTTAGTTTTCAGTAACAATTTCCTTGCTTGAACACGAATAATGATTTCAAGAACAAGTCTTGGCCGAGAGTGGATAAGAACACCGGACTCAAGCTCTGGTGTTTCCGCTCAGCAGAGTGTGGGTTCGAGTCCCGGTCGTGACACTTGTGTCCTTCAGCAAGACACTTAACCATTATTGCTGCGTCCTTCGGATGGGACGTAAAGCCGTAGCTCCCCTGTGTTGTGTAATGCACGTAAAAGAATCCAGTACACTTATCAAAAAGAAAAGAGGTTTGCCCCGGTGTTCCTGGTTTGATCGGCAGCATATTTTGCCACAGCACCTTGTAAACCATTACATGGTGCTATGAATGAATAGGCCTCATACTCTAAAAACGTATCTCCACATAGGCCCCCTACCTGGCAGGAAAAAATATATCGGCGCTTTGAAACGCCTGTATTAGGCACTATATAAATGCCAGCTATTATTATTCTTATTTTATCAGACAAAGGTCAAGGTCAAGAGTAAAACACCAAGGAAAGAGGCAATTCCTCACATCACAGAGCGGAAAACCCCGTGCAAAACACCTGCCAAAGTACTGGAACATGCCAGGGCACGGTAAGTGTAGACAAACAAGCCTCAAAATAAAGCCTTTTATTTAGCGATGTTTTCTTTGCTTTTTTCATTTTGGGAAATTTTTTTTCTTTTTTTTTCTTTTGGTTATGTAATTTTGTGTCTGTTTTTATGGTACACACTTGAGTGCAGTTTTCACTTTTCACCTGTAAATTGTGATGTGTTGAATAAATTGAATGTAGTAATAAACCGCAAGGTAAACTGACTAGGTAAGTATAATTCTTTTTTGGGTGAACAAAGAAAATTTAACTGGAGTGGGATTTGACCCTGCGACTTCTGGTTTATGTGCCAGTGCTCTACCCACTAGCTCTATGTTGGGTGTCATGGCCGAGCGGTTAAGAGCATCGGATTTAAGTTTTGTTGGTTAAGTCATCGGGGTGTGGGTTCGAATCCCGGTCATGACACTTATGTCCTTGAGCAGGATGCTTTACTATAATTGCTTCTCTTCACCCAGGGGTATGAATGGGTTCCTGCGAGGGTAGAGGTCGATATTGTGTTTGAACAAAGCCTTCGGAGCACAATGGCAGTTCGGGACTGTATACTCTCCAGGGAGCTGAGAAAGATTACAGGAATGCTATTGGCCCAATGACCAGGGCTCTAATGTAAAGAGCATTGATACGTATAAAATGCGCTCTATAAGAACTAGTTATTTATTTATTTTATTTATGTTGGCAGTCTCCCTATTTTGTCAGTATCTTTCTATCTGGCGGCCCCGACCAAAGATATTGACAAAAAAGGGAGACTGCCACAATATGGCTAGTTAACTCAGTTGGTAGAACACTGGCTCAAATCCTTCTCTTGTTAATACTTTTTTTGTTCGACCCAAAATTAAATTTAAATGAACTGAAATTTAATTCAATGTACAAACAGTGTACAGAAGTTTTCCTCCAGAATTAGATGCAAGGGCTTTTCTGTCCTCTATGATGGTGGAAACCTACAGTCAGGGCCTAATTTCTTAGAGCTTCGTAAGCAGAAAATATTGCTTTCAAAGAATTTTCTGCTGAGCAGAAATGAGCAGGATACCAGTCACAAATTGGACATGCGACATGGTAGTTCCTTAATCTGGTAAGCATAATTTTGTTTTGCTTCGTTTTGTGCTTAAGCAGCTCCATGAAATTTGGCCCAGACAAATAAGCACTCATCACAGCGCTTTGATTGATACACTTTTGGACTGATGGACTTTTTCTCCACAGATTGCACGTTTCAGCAGTACCTGATTCTCTACCCTGCCGTGAGCACGAATTCGCCGACATTTATACGTTCGTCAAGAGTAAAATCCTAGACGGCACTGGAGGGTGAGTCACTGGGAAAAAAAGGTCCACTCACAGATTATTCACAACTCATGTTTTACTCTTTTTCCTGTAAGTGCGCGCTCAACAGACCTTTTTTTGGGGGGGGGGCGGTATGACACCAGTGGACGGGTGCCCATCGGTTTGCAGCAGCATAGCCAGGACTTTTTTCGGTGGGATGAGGGGGGGTGGGGCGGTGGGTACATTATGGAGTGATGGGGGCCATTTGCTTTTTAAGTGAGGGGAATGGGTTTAGTCCGTGGTGGTGTCATGCTTTTATTTGGAAGGGGACGCTGCAGGGGGCACCATCCTATTATGCTCTAGGCATTTTTTGGCCGCGGTAGTGATCCCATCCGATTGTTCACTACATTAGATTTACAAACCGTATATTTTCCTTCTTTTTTTCCCTTTCTTTTCTTTTTTGTGAGCACTATCGCATTTTTGGGGGGGGCACGTACCAGAGAGCATTATTTCAATTGAAATAAATTGGAAAATGTGAAAAGGGGTATATTTTCAGCTGATTCATTATTCATTAGTTACAAACTTTTACATGGCATATGGACAAGGTAGTATGGCACACATTCTTTAAAAGAGTACAAACAAACAAACGAAAGATCACAAGAGTCAAAGTTGTTTTATTTGGTCCCAGTTGCATGTACATCTCAGGTGTGCCAGGTACCGGCAAGACGGCGACGGTAACCGAGGTGATGTCATTCCTGAGGAGGGAAGAGGAAGAAGACAACGATATCCCAGAATTCACCATGGTTGAGATCAACGGGATGAAGTTGACGGAGCCTCATCAGGCGTTCGTGCAGATACTCAAGGTATAATGAGTGAAAAAGTTTATCACTTTCGATCTATTCGAAGGGATAGTGTAAGTTAGGGGGCCGTTCATAATTATTAACATTTTCACTAGCGTGCAAGCCATACGCTGGTGGGGAGGGGGGTTTATGCCCGCCATATGCTTTCGTTTTCTGAAAAATGTTGATTCTCCCGCGCGTCCCAGAAGGCATCATGCGCATCTCCACGCTACAACAGGCCGAGCACTATCCCAGCCGACTGTTGTAAATAAACTAGCATTGCTAACTCATTGCTTCAGTAATTTGATAGCTTCATAAACAACTTATATTTTGTTGCTTAAACAACTTTTATTATATGTCCCTGTTTCCAATTTTTTTAAAGAGGTGATTACTGCTATCACCTCTTTTAAAACTGTACCCAAATCCAGATTGCAAATGATTTGATCCTGAAAATGTCATTCTTTTTTGTATTTCTTATATCTGCAATAACCATAGAAACAGAACTCAGGGAATGCTGTGTGTAGTTATCTGTGCATATCTGCTTTGAGGCAAGTTATGCGCGCTGCCATTTTAGCTGTATGGCAAATTCCAGCTTTCCCATTGGTTGATCTGGTTAACTTTGTCATACAGACATGTCACATGGTATTGGTACTCTGTGTCCACAGCTGACATAGAGGGCGTGCACAGCAGACACAGACAACAATCGAGCTCAGCATTCTCTGTGTTCTATTTCTATAGCAATTACTCACAGTATTTTGGGGTAAGTAATATGCCGAACTGTGTTCTGAAATTGAGTCTCTGTTTGTGTATAGAATCTGACTGGTCAGAAGGCCACGCCTGAGCATGCATCTCAACTCCTGGAAAAATACTTCACAACGTCTGCAGGGAGGAAGAAACCTGTGGTGCTCCTCGTCGACGAGGTGGGTCGGGGAAAGTGTTCTTAGATGGGTGTGGTTAAACTTGTTTACCTTAATAGTAATGACATGATCCCTGCATAGCAGTGCCCACTTTTCTGACCGTGTATTGCCACAATGAAACCATCTTTAATGCATTTGTATTGCAAGTTCAAGTTGTGATCAAAATGAAGTTGAAGAAGTCAGCTTTGGACTTCTGTAGTGTATGCCTTGACTGCAGTCATTGTTTCCAGAATTTCATATTTGCAACTATCTATGTGAAGCACCTTGTTAGGGTTTAAATGACACTATCTTCAGCCAACCATGTCAGTAACACCAGGGTAAAACCCCTTTCTTCATCCCCAAGTGTGCTTGGATCATTTTACATGCATTACACAACACATGGGACCTTCGGCTTAACGTCCCATCAAGGATGAAGCATTTGTGGTTTGCAAAAGTGTCTTGCTCAAGGACACATGTGCCACAACTGGAGCCCAAACCAGCACTCTGACAGCACCCGGCCAGTGCTTGAGCACAGACACTGGTGCATTACACTGTTTGCCAACAACACTACAAGAATTATTCTTTAACCGAGTTTATAAAAATATGTAACACAATTGCTATTCCAGTATCAAAATCTCACGTTAGAAAGCTCTTTCTTTCAGTTACAAACAAAGCTCCATCGTATTCAAAACTCTGTCGCTAGACTTAACACCCGCTCATCAACCCACCAGCGTATCACCACAATACTCAGTACACTTCATTGGTTAACCTGTCTCCAAACGCATAGAATTTGAACTCCTCCTACTGACATACAAATCCCTCAACCAATCTGCACCCCAGTACCTCCAAGAACTTCTTTATCCATACCAACCTCGTCGTAACCTTCAGTCCAGCTCTACTTCTCAACTCGTCACATCGGTCACTTGTATTAAATCATGTGGCCATCGCTCATTCTCGCATTCTGCATCGTGTTGTGGAACAATTTGCTACACTAATCCAAACTACTCCAAATGAGTACCCCTTTTGAGTGATTAGTTGCTAATTTCTTGTGTAAAGCGCTTCAGAACATTTGTGTGAGGCGCTATACAATTCCTTTTATCACCTTAGGGATAAAAGGCTTTTACTCAGCGTAATACTAACCTGTCACCGTTTAACATTAAACACCTAGTCAAAGCAAATTGTCAATAGCTTGTGATTACCGCGCGCTCGGGCGTTGCAGATAACGCAAAATTTGTTTTGATCTTACGCTTCTGCTTGGATCGTCAGAACATTTTATGTTTTGGGGCTCAAATTTTATCCTTCACTTTGTCACAGTCGCTTAATTTATGAAGAGGTTACTGTTTATGATTGTTATTAACAAATAGTTCTGTTCTCTCTTCCTGTCTGTTTCATGTTTTTAGTTGGATCTGTTGTGGACACGTAAACAAGGGGTACTGTACAGCATATTTGATTGGCCAAGTCGTCCCAAAGCACGTCTGATTGTCCTAGCCATCGCTAACACTATGGATCTACCGGAGAGGATAATGATGAACAGAGTATCAAGCAGACTGGTAAATGATTTTGGCTTTGTCTTGGGTGTACTTTGAGCGCCCTTTAAATTTGATATCTCTCATGAATTCTTGTAGAGCACACAAAATGCCTGCCACCTCGGCCCAATTTCACAGAGCTGCTAAAGCAGGAAAAATTGCTAATCGATTTTTTGATTTGCAGAAATGAGCAGGATACCAATCAACAATTGTACATGTGTCATGGTAGCTTGGGTGATAACCTTATTCTGGTTAGCATAAATTTGTTGTGCTCAGTTACTTTTTGTACTTAAGCAGCTCTACAAAACTGGGCCCTGTTCGGCTATGGGAAAACCCATAGATAAATAATCTGTTTAACCACTTTGGGTTGGTATTCTAAAATAATTTCTGTGCTGACCTGCAGTATTATTTTTCTGAACTTTTTGGAGCTTCTGGAGTAGTATTTTGTGTCGTGGCCGAGCAGTCATACGCACTGGACTCAAGCTCTGATGTTTCTGGTCAACAGAGTGATGGTTTCGAGTTCTGGTCTTGACACCTGTGTTCTTAAGCAAGACACTTAACCATTACTGCTTCGTCATTCGGATGGGACGTATAGATGTTGGTCCCGTAATTTGTGTAATGCATGTAAAAGAACCCAGTTACACTTCTCGCTAAGAGAAGGGGTTTGCCATGGTTTTTCTGACAGTGGCTGCTGAATGCGCCGCAGCACCTTGTAAACCCTAACAAGGTGTTCAAGTGTTAAATAAAATAACGGGTCTCATAATTCAAAAACTTCAAAAACCTGTCTGGAAATGAATAGTGATAAGTGCTTTGAGATGCCGGTAGTGCTATGTAAAAACTAGTTATTATTATTATTATCAATTTAGCACACCTAAAACTTGGACTCCAGTTTCAGACCTTTTATGTCAGCGATAACTCTCACCCCTGCAAAAAGTTCAGTGACCCTGACCATAACATGCTCTCTTGTTTCCCACCTCAGGGTTTAACTCGTATGACCTTCCAGCCGTACACCTTTAAGCAACTGCAGAGCATTGTGCAAAGTCGTCTGGAGGGACTGAGGGCATTTGAGCCCGACGCCATCCAACTTGCTGCAAGGAAGGTGAGAAATTGAACCTCCCTCACTAGGTGGCAGCAGACTTTACCAGATGAATTTCCATTGTTTATGTAGCTCTGAGCATGCGCACTTTAATGGATTGACCTGGTGAGTCGGCTGCCACTTAGCATCCCCACTGAGCTCCAATCAGGTGGAAGTCAGCCTCTCTACCATGGGCAGCATGCTGATCACATCACAAAAATTACTGCTTTGCACACACGCAAAGTAGTAATGTATGGCGCTTGTATGTCGCTCGTATGGCACTTGTATGATGCTTAGTATGATGCTTAGTATGGGCAAGTACTTTGACGTGATTCAAAATAAATGAATCATGTTTTTACATGGCCACCCTAAACTGCATAGAGTTAAACATATGTCACAAGATCAAAGAAGGATGAGAGAGGACCAGTTGCTCTATGACTTGATGCCTCTTTTGAGGCTACCATACCCATACTTGGACTTGAACGGCTACTGGCCTAATTAAAATGTACGTGGTGAGATCGACCACCTCTTGGAACGAGGTTGAGTGGAAGTATACATTGTGTAGCTGTGGGAAGCACTGATTTAGCCAGCAAGACATCTCAGAGAAAATGTGTACTTTAGTTCCGAGGTATTTAAACTGGCAACTGTACCACTAGTTAACCACTGGTTGTGGTGAGGGCACGCCAACTTTTCCCTGGATGCATGCTGGGAGATGTGACTTTTTAATATTTTTATGTCACGTTGGATGACCGGAACAAAGGTCTCTCGCACTTACCACTATAAAGCGGGCACACAGTTTTCACTCTCGAAGCAACGCTTCGATTCACCCACACAAAGAGGACAGATGGCAGTAGAAATAATGCTGGAATTCTGCCTTTGTACAGGGGAAATTATGCAATCCCGGATTCTAGGCCTTTCTCTTTCTGTTGCAAGAATAGGTTCTCGTTGCATTGAGAGGCCTCTATCGTCGAATTTCATTGGTTTTTCGGCTCGATGGAGGCAAGTCTGAGCGGACCAAGATTCAAGCCTTGGTTCCGGCCATGGACCCAATAGGCTGCCATGTCTCAGGACCGAGATTTTGCGATTCACAGAGTGTGAATATTTGGTATTTTTGCAAAAGAAAAACAAAAAAATCCCAGTGCTTCAAACAGAGACTTTGTTCTTTTGGCTTAAATCTTGGTTTCTTTTTTCGAGTGGTGCTCTCAAAGAAAAATGACTCCGGCAATTCTGAGAAAAATAACCCCGTCCGGGTGGAAGTGAAGAAATAGAAGATCCCATGCGTCAACTTGTTAAAGGAGAACATTAGTGAAAGTTGTTTTTTCTTTTTCTTTTTTTCAAATGTTCTAGGTTGCAGCTGTTTCAGGGGATGCCAGGAGAGCGTTGGACATCTGCCGACGTGCCACAGAGCTTGCTGAAGCATCCAAGCCTACAGGCAAAGGGAAGGGACCATTGGTGGGGATGAAACACGTTGACACTGCATTAACAGAGATGTTCAGCTCACCAAAGATCATTGCTATAAGGTAAAGGATAAACCTCCCCATGCACACCCCCCCCCCCTCCCCACCTTTAATGAAAGCCACATCATGTCAAACTTAAAATGTTTTGCATGAGCTAAGGTGTTCTCAGCTCAAAGTTTTGGGTGTAAAGATTTCGTCATAAAATAGTGATAATCAACAATAATAACTAGTTCTTATACAGTGCATTTTACAATAACGTATCACTGCTCTTTACATTAGTGCCCTGGTCATTGAGCCAATAACATTTCTGTAATCTTTCTCAGCTCCCTAGGGAGTATACGGCCCTGGGCTGCCGAGGCGCTCCAAAGGCTTTTTCAAACACAATATCAACCTCTACCCTTGCAGCTACCCATTTATACTCCTGGGTGAAGAGAAGTAATTTTAGTAAAGCATCTTGCTCAAGGACACAAGTGTCATTAGCGCGATAAGAACCCACACCCCGATAACTTAACCACCAAACTTGAATTGATGTGCTAAACTGCCCGGCCACAACACGCCACAAGTGACAATTTGATATGATACTTTTTCAGGCAAGCCTCAAGACATGAGCAGATCTTCCTGAGAGCAATCACAACAGAGTTCAAGATGTCCGGCCTAGAAGAAGCCGCATTTGAAAAGGTAACATTTCTCACTCAAGACACTCTTTAGGCTCTTTTCCAAAACCACAGATTTTTTGAAAACATGCACCTAAAGAATGGGCTTTGAACAGAGCCTAAACTGGAGCAAAGTGATGAGGCGCAATCTGCAGCCAACCATGCCAGAAACACTGAGGCAAACCCCTTCTCTTAACGATAAACTGGGTGTGTTATCTTTCTGTTATTTCTGGTAATGAAGCCAAGGATAAGTGAACTTAATCACATTGCAGTCTTGAGCACACCTGTACACAAGGATGCTAACTAGTGAGCCAGAAACACCGGGGTTTACCCCTACGATCTTCCACGATAAGTGTTCTGGGTTCTTTTACATGCACTACTTGCCGTAGTACACGGGACCTCTGGGACAAAGCTATTATGTTAAAAGTATCTTGAGTAACGACAGAAGTGCCACGACCGGGACCTGAACCCACCCTCTGACAGCACTAGGGCCCAAATTCAAAACACTGCTTACCATGGAATTATGCGCTAGAGGCGCCCCGTAAAGCAATAAATAAGGCCCAAAACTGAGTACGGTAGAGTCCGTAAATCCTCTGACCAAATGAAGGCCAAGGCCCATTATTTGTGGTGATGCAGAAAGGCAAGGCAATTTACAGTGAGATTGATAGTAAAATTTTGTGCATCTTTTGTTTTTTTTCACCCCAATAGGTTCTTTACACATATATCCATCTGCAGACTTGAAGGTAAGTTCAAACATTTACTCTCTACAGAGTATAAGACAGTTTAAAGGTAGAGTCATTGCTTTATTCTTTGTTAATACACAGGCAACCTCGTCCCCAGGGTGTGTCGAGCAGAACAGGTTGACTGCTTTCTCACCCTGGTATTGGATCATTTGCATATACAAAATTTTGTGATATGTATGCAAATTAGATTAGTCTGGCTGCTTTTCGAAATTCACATTTTCGTCGTGGTCTGGTACCAGATTTAATAGCCTGTTTGTACATTGGTTGCCGGCCGGCTGTTTTGACAAAAGGGTTAACATTTGGTTTTGTCCAATCACGGTCCAAGTAAGGAGTTTCCCTCCCAGGGTTTACTATAGTAAACATTGTTGGAAATAAAGTAAACCATGGGGACGAGGTTGATACACAGGTTCTTTGTGTCTTGTATGTTGGGTCACTCAAAGTGCGGACACTGGTCTTTGCCATTAGACCCCTTGCATTGGCCGCCATGATGATGAATTGTGCACGCCATCATTGGCTGAGAGTTGTGCCAGTGCGCACACATTTCCACTGTTTTTCATCGAAGATGGTGGTCAATGACATCTGTGCAATCCATCTATAGACCT
Organism: Pycnopodia helianthoides; assembly: GCA_032158295.1. NCBI lineage: Eukaryota > Metazoa > Echinodermata > Asteroidea > Forcipulatida > Asteriidae > Pycnopodia > Pycnopodia helianthoides. The sequence goes on along the minus strand of CM063253.1, from coordinate 14,686,767 downwards.
TATGCATTGACATCATCCAGCCGCCATCTTAGAGGTAAACCGTTGACGAAACAATGAATATGCACAGATTTGTACGCGCAGCGCACAGGATTGGCCAATGAACAACCTCCTTTTTACCTGTAGGCGAGGGCGCCCTACTTAAAAGACTCACGTGTAAATCCATCTATTACCAATGTTGTCCTTAAAAAATGTTGGTTGATTTCTTGATTTTTTGTTTCTCATCTCCACAGGCTCCATCCACCAGTGGTTTCAGAGGTGTCGTCAGTTTGTAGCAGGCTGGCATCGTGTCGCCTCATCCTCCTAGAGTCTGGTACCAATGAACTGAAGCAACGGATACGATTGAACATCAGTCAGGATGACGTGGGGTATGCATTGAAGGAACATTGTGAATGAGGATGGATACTAAGACGAAAAGGGAGTTTCTGGTAAAGACAAAATATTGACTGCTTTGAGTGCTAACTACTCCCGAGTACTGGAATTTTTACCAATACGAGCAAGCCGATGGAAAATTAGAACGCTGGGGGATTCACCGAGGAAGTCAAAGTTTTAAGCCGTAGCACAAGTAAAAGCAGTAATTTTTTTTTTTAAACATATTGTGCCTATTGGAGTTTGTTTCAAGGGTATATAGATTAACATGGTTATTTGTTTGCTGGTGTATAACGCATTGCGTTTTGCACGGCTTACTAGAAAAAAAAAACATCATATGTGAACGCTCTGAACCAATCAAAAGGCAAATCCTTTTAAAGGGTGTCATATACAAATATACCCTTAGTTGGGGGTTTTAGTGCAGTGCCCTGTGCCGATTTAAATCGGCCCATTTTTAGACTGTGTATTGGCGGCCGATTAAATCTGCCCTGTTTATACTGTATTGTTATTGGTTACAATGCACCAAATGACCTTTAAATGACTCTCCAGCAAAATTCAAGTTTGACAAAATAAAAGTTTTGGAGGTGGCTTTGAACTTCGTGTACAACTTGACCGCAGTCGTTGTTTCCTAGAATTTTACTTGCTTTTCATTGGTAATGCAAGAGCACTGCTTTGGTTAAAGTAAAGTTAACATACATTTCACATCATTTAGGAGTAGTTCACAGTTTATAAATTTGCATTTTTAGAAGCCTTAGATTGGCCTTATAGTGTTGAAGACTATGCAATGTTAATAATGGCAGGAAAAGAGTAGGACAAGCAAAATAATATTCAATAGAATTTTATCTCAAAAAAATGCATTTTTTTTAACAGAGAAGGCGTTTGTTATTTTTTGGTGTTATTTTTATACTTGGACATCTGTTGACATTTTGATGTCTTGATTTTGCTTAAAATATGAACCTTTACTTAAAGTATTGTACTATATTTTTGGTTACTGTTGAACAGATAAAAATTGTACTTAAATGTCTTGGTCGGTTTAATTGTATTCACTCAGTTTGTTTTTAATTCATTTATTTTGCATTTTGATAGAACACAGATTTTGATTTATACAAAATTCAATCACAGCATTTCCTCACACCCCATCCCATTATAATGTAACAACATGTTTTTCCCAATGGTGCTTTACACATGATCAGTCATACCACCGTAATCAGTGGGTAAACTTATTTTAATTTGTCTTTACCATGTTAGCAAAAATATCAAATTTTTAATAAATTCAAAATTTCTATATAAAATACATGTACTCAAGATTCTTTTATTCCAGTGCCGGCACATTTTATATTTTGGGTCCATTTTATCATAGATTTAAATCACATCACAAATTCAACCCAAGTATGTTTTTGCGATTGCTTGGTTTGTTTAAAGAGGGCAAACAAAAGAAAACTCTTATCAAAATAGAAAATCTCTCACACAGAGTTTGTCCGTGTTTTTCACTTTTATGGAAGAAAATAAAGCTTTGTCGAAGTTCTGTCAATGCATTCCTCTGATAGATTTGCCAAAGTTCTGTCAACGCGATACTCTGATAGTTTTGCCGAAGTTCTGTCAACGCATTCCTCCGATAGTTCTGTCAAAGTTCTGTCAACGCATTCCTCCGATAGTTTTGCCGAAGTTCTGTCAACACATTCTTCCGATAGTTCTGTCAAAGTTCTGTCAACGCATTCCTCCGATAGTTTTGCCGGAGTTCTGTCAACGCATTCCTCCGATAGTTTTGCCGGAGTTCTGTCAACGCATTCCTCTGATAGTTCTGTGGAAGTTCTGTCAACGCATTCCTCTGATAGTTTTGCCGAAGTTCTGTCAACGCATTCCTCCGATAGTTTTGTGGAAGTTCTGTCAACGCATTCCTCCGATAGTTTTGCCGAAGTTCTGTCAACGCATTCCTCCGATAGTTTTGCCGAAGTTCTGTCAACGCATTCCTCCGATAGTTCTGCCGAAGTTCTGTCAACGCATTCCTCCGATAGTTTTGCCGAAGTTCTGTCAACGCATTCCTCCGATAGTTCTGTCAAAGTTCTGTCAACGCATTCCTCCGATAGTTTTGCCGAAGTTCTGTCAACACATTCCTCCGATAGTTCTGTCAAAGTTCTGTCAACGCATTCCTCCGATAGTTTTGCCGGAGTTCTGTCAACGCATTCCTCCGATAGTTTTGCCGGAGTTCTGTCAACGCATTCCTCTGATAGTTCTGTGGAAGTTCTGTCAACGCATTCCTCTGATAGTTTTGCCGAAGTTCTGTCAACGCATTCCTCCGATAGTTTTGTGGAAGTTCTGTCAACGCATTCCTCCGATAGTTTTGCCGAAGTTCTGTCAACGCATTCCTCCGATAGTTTTGCCGAAGTTCTGTCAACGCATTCCTCCGATAGTTTTGCCGAAGTTCTGTCAACGCATTCCTCCGATAGTTTTGCCGAAGTTCTGTCAACGCATTCCTCCGATAGTTTTGCCGAAGTTCTGTCAACGCATTCCTCCGATAGTTCTGCGGAAGTTCTGTCAACGCATTCCTCCGATAGTTTTGTGGAAGTTCTGTCAACGCATTCCTCCGATATTTTTGCCGAAGTTCTGTCAACGCATTCCTCTGATAGTTTTGTGAAAGTTCTGTCACCTCTTCTCGTCTGTATCAGATCCATTGTTCTCTCTCAACTTTGAATCTTCATCAAGACAGTCCAAGTTTTCTCCAGGCTTGGTTCCATCACTGAAAGTTTGTGCTTTAGAGGACTGGCCACGGTCATTTTCCGGGGCATCATTTAAACACTCCTCTTCCTTTGCTGTGCTTTCTTCAGTTATCCCTAGTTTATCCTTCAGTAATGACCTCGCCCAGCTCAGATCTTCTATCCAGAGTTCATCTTCAGCTGGGTTTAGGTGGAGTGCCTTGGAGAAACTCACAACTGCCTGCGGAAAGTATCAACAAGAAGTCATGCCAGAGATAAAATTCAGAGATGAGATTGTATGAAAAATTCAACATCATTGGATTATAATTTCCTCTTGAAGTGGAAATTATTTCAACTATATGTAGGTATCCTGAAGGTTTGGTCATAACAAGGGCCAAGTCTTTTCATCTATGTGATGGCAAGTTTGCCTCTTTAAGGAAAACCTGAAGGTGCAGGGAGATCAGTGGAAAATCCTCAAATCAGGACAATTCCTGATAAATCGCATACAGCCAATAAATTGCAATGATAGCTTGAGATATTTACCAATATCAGGAGCTCAAAAAATATGCAAAATGAACTTTATGAAAATCATACAAACTGCACTAGGTCTCGTTTTCTTTTTCTTATCATCAAACAATTTGTTTAAGCCTTTAGCTGAAGGTGGTTGCTATGTCCTCTCGGAAGCGTCCTCTTGGAAGTAACATCTCAAAAGTATTTTTTTCACTTTTAAGGATCTACTTTTCTAATGACTTGAATAATTTAGGGAAGCATTGTTTTCTCTGCCATTCAATTGAGAGGCGGCCGAAGACGATGAAAGTAGATTCTCTTTCCTAATTTCAAAAAAAAGAAAAGGGGGAAAAAAAAGGATGGATATGATGTCTTACTAGTTTAACTTCTCCCAGACCAAGTTGCGCTCTTCCAAGGGTCTGGTATCCCGTCCACCATCTAGGGTTATACCTGACTGCATCTTCAGCTGCCTGTACAGCTGGAAACACCTCATGGAGGATCAACAATGCCTGAGATACCGAGGAGAGAATCAGAAGATTCAAATAAAGCATAAAATTGGTCATACTATGGACAGCGGTGGTATTGGAAGGGGCTGAACTATTTTCACTATTCCCCTTGGGCCGTGTCCAAAATGGCGGCTACAGCTACAATTCCGTGTCATCATGCGTTGAAGTAGAGTACATCCTTAGCAACACCCTAAGCAACAGCCGTAGCCATAACTGCAGCCGCCAATTCGGATATGGCCTTTAGTTGGCTCGTAGAAATAGAGCGTGGAAAGCACTGAGCTCAACTGAAATCTGTCCTGCTAGATGACGAGGCATTTATGGCAAATGATATCACATGGCACGTGTGTATTGTAAGATCAGATCACAAGACTTGCGTTTATGGTGAAATAATAATAATATTAATACTTGTTAGGCAGTTTAATCACATCCGAGGGCATCACAAAGTATTAATTGTTTTGTCTACAAGGTATGCAACAGTTTACACATGTTACAAGGTGCTGTGGGGCAGTCTGCAGCCAGCCATACCAGAAAACACCAGTACAAACCCTTTCTCTTAACGATAAGTGTACTGGGGCCGATTTCACAAAGAGCTAAGATTGATTTTAACTGTGTTTCAATCTTAATTGCTAAGCAAAGTGTGATGTCACAATACAAATCACTATATGGTGATACTGACAACTCATCTTAAAATGAATCTTAGTTCTTTGTGAAATCGAGCCTTGGGTTCTTTTACACGCATTGCGCAACACACTTTGCACTCAACATAAACTAGGAGTTAGAACAAGTTTTCCGACCTGTGCTTTCATGTCCATAATGTGTTCATTATCGGGGGTTAGTTGAAGAGCTTCATCCCACTTCTTGATTGCCTCCCAGTACCTGAAAGGAAGAAACAGGGTTTAGATGTAAAAGCACAGGAAGATTCGTATACCCTTTGGGATCTCCGTATTCTCTATCATCTAAGCTAGCTTTTAGCTTGTAATAGTTGATCCTCCCAACGGTCATAGACAATCATCACACCTAGTCCCAAATATAGTTAAAAGGAACATTACAGAATTGGTAAGAAAAAAACTTGTAAAATATACTTTTGATAACAGATTTACATAAAACTTACATGGTCTAATGATGATGATAGTAGAAAACATCCCTTGAAATATTTCTGTCTGAAATGCCATATTTGATGAGAATTGAGAAATAGATAAACTAATTTTCCGATTGGAGTTTATCGCTCAGTGAGCGTTTTATTCATTTGTTGAATCTATATAATTTCATGCAAATGTGTAATCGGTTTTTCACTATTTTCTTGTGACCCAGATGGCCGATCGATCTCAAACTTCTACAGGTTTGTCAGTTTGGATTACATAAAGTGCTTACACTGCCAGCAACTGTTTTGTTAGCAAAAACCAATTCTGTAATGTTCCTTTAAATGCTAGTCATTACGATAATCTGAACCAGGGCTCGAATTTTGGGGTAAAAGACTGCAGAGCTTGTAGCTCATAAAACAAAATTTATTTTACTAGACCAGAATCTAAATGAAAAAGTACTTTTAACAAAGTTTTAACATTTCAACTAGAAGAGAAGATTCACCTTGTTTGTTTGATGAGTCACGTTGATATTCAACAGAATAGAAAGATAATTTCGAGACTCGGAATCAACATTTAAGTGATTTTTTTTAAGGTATCGCAGTGAGGTGGTGTTATTCAATTGAGAAACACAAGACCGCCGGACAAGTCCTGAATTTGTTGGCCCGTCGCTGAAATCACTAGCCTGCGGCCAGCTCCAGGCAGTCTCTGACAGGTTGGGAGGATCAAGGGTTACGATTATGTCAGTCCATTCTACCTCCATGGTCAGTCCAAGCTAAAAAGAACTACCAAAGAGAAGGGGATGGGGGAGTGCAGACATTGTACCTCTCTGCCTCTGCCAGGATTGTCCCTTCCTCCTTCAGTCTCTTGCTCTTACTGCTTGCATCCTCCAGCAAGCCAAGCTTCTGCTGCTTGGCAACCCTCTCCAAGATCTCCTCATCTTCCGAGCTGTCCTCATCCTGCTGCCCTGTCACCTCTTGAAAGTTTGAAGTGGCGGACTTCGAGATTTGTTGTCCAAGTTTTCTCTTCCAGCCAAATGTGGTCATAATGTTGTTCGATTTTAACCCTGCACATTGATTTGTATTTTGATATTAATCATTGACATCAATATTACAAGTTGAAAGATCATTGAGGTGAACCATGACATGGTTTAAAAACAAAGATATGAACTTTTATCCAGTGCGTTCCACTCCGTCTCTGGCGAACAATGTGAACAATGTAAACAGTGTCACACTTACAGTTACACACACTTTTTGAAAGAACCCGTTTTACGATTTTCGGCAATGGTATGGAGAGGAGGTGCTAGCAATAGCATACACGTATCTCAACCAACTTTTATTACTAGCAAGTGGACAAAAGCAGTCCGAAAAAGACAAGTTTATGAATTTGAAAACTTGACTAACGTTAATAAAATATTTTAATAATAATTAGTATTCATATCCTCAACTTCAACTTTAACTTCAGGTCAAACTCAAAGTCAAAGTTCAAACAAAACTTTTTCAAATCAGAATATACTTGCATTTGCTATAAAAAAAATAAGTGTTAATTTATCATTCAATTGTAATTGCACACGTGAATTTTACCATAAAATGTACAACTATCAGGTCATAGCTCAATGATCAGGTACAGCATTTATTTGAAAATGCCCGTCGTCTGCTAGTGCTAGTGCTAGCCTCCTACCTGTTCCTAATCATATTCATTGCTATTTGAACTGTAATTTGTATTACTCTGTATATGAACTGTATGCTCTGATCGTACTAAAAAGTAAACAAAACCAAATGTAAACAAAGTTATTTAAACATTGTTTGTCATGTTTGTAAAAATTTTCATTTAAATGTAGTGCACTGTAGTAAAAAAAAACTGCATCGTTTGCAATAATTAAACATTTGAAACTTCAATACATTGTACAAATACAATGCATGACCAAATTAAAAATTCAACCTTACCAACAGCATCCGAACGAAAGAGATTTTACTTTTATTTAGTGAAAAATTGTTCTTCAATCTAGAAGTCCCAGATCGATGTCACCTGTCTATCTGCACGTTGATATACAAGGTATATTTTGTCATACACCAAGACTCATCGGTACGCAATGTGAAAACATAGCACGTTCGGTTTTTGAAACGAGGACTGTGATTGGTTGATAGATGACCTCTTATGCATCATACACGCCTTACCATTGGGTGCTAAGCCCGGGTCAGTTTAAAAGCCATACCCAGGTGCCATCCATGCTCGGCTCAGCGATAGCTGTGGTGTTTCTTTTTTTGGAGTGACATAAAGCATTGCGAAAATTCTATGTGCTGGCAAAAGAGGTCGTCCAAAAAGGTAAGAAAATTTGTCTTTTTTATAAAGCTATTGTTATAGAAGGGATATGGGCAAATTTTTCACTTATAAAATGTTTGAAGAGAGAGCGGGAGGTTTCACAATATTATTTGTTGACAATGACAAAACAACGGAGGATCGAGTCCAACCTGGGCTGCTCGATCCTGCATGCTGCGCCTGCTGGCTGAGTGCTGGTGAGGTCGTTCCGCTGTCTTGTCGTGGAGATATAATCGTGGAGACAACAGCGAGTTTTGAGTTGGCCGAGTTGTCTTGAGTTGTCTAAAGGCCCTGTACACTATTGGTAAGATCGAAAAACACAATGTTCACAGATTCATACATAACTTACATGATTTAAAGTAAGTAATGGTAGAAAGGGTTCCTTAAAATATTTCTGCCTAAAATGCTATCGTTTCTGAGAAACGAGTAGAACAATTTAGTAATTATCGCGCGCGATAATTTGAAAAACAGAAAACACATAAGATCTCTTTTCACTATTTTCTCGTGACCTTGATGACCAATTGAGCTCAAACTTTCACATGTTTGTTTGTTCATGCATATGTTTAATCACACAAAATGTGGACACTGATTTTGAGCTGTTACCAAAAGTGTACAATACCTTTAACAGTATGACCCGTTGTTAACATTAAATAGAAAAGTGACAATAGTACACTGATAATACTTAGTCAACTTATAATCTTTTTATGAGTCCAGCTTGAATAACTTTAAAACAAACTGTAAATAAGAAAATGTTTGGTGATAACTGATGTGACTTTTACTCCTAGTCCTAGCCCTAGTCCTATACACTATTCACTGACAATGACAAGGTTGTTCGCTGTCTTGTAGGATTGTTACGCTACCGTCTCCACTAGTCTGACAGCTAGTACTAGCTGTCAGACTAGTCAGTGGAGACAGTAGTGTAACACTAACCATTAATTTTTCTTCAAAATATTTTCTCAACGATGTTTTGAGTGTTATGAATGGATTCATTACACATCTGTAGATCAAATCTGTGTTCTTAGAATGTGTGTCATGATCTTTGAAAGTGGTAAAAATTTGCAAATCTGGTGACTAGTCTGACAAAAATGGTTGAAGTTGCAAATGCGCTGATTTGTTACATTACATGTAGTTGTCTCATAACCCTCCGGTCTGCGACGTTGGGAGGATGGAGGGTTATGATATCGCAAATATCTACATTGTACATTAGGCCCAGCCAAGCCCTCATAAATAGTGTGAATTTGTATGTATTCCGACCTTTGTAGCCCTACATTTTTGTTATTTTTTAAATTTTAACAAAAGGTACAGCACTGTGCAACTGTCGTAATTGTTGCAGTTTACATGTAACTATTTTTCTGTTGGCACAGATCATTTTTTAGACGGAGTTTGGAAAGTCTTACTGTAGAGCTCAAGCAGGATGAATACCTCCGAACTATGCTGCAGTGTTTCTACAGTAAAGGTAGCCCCGACGGGAGAAACATTGAAAAGAACGAACGCAAGGAATGCGACAGTGGTTCTCGGCCGGAACGAGTTCCAAGACGTCATCCTCCGTCTCGACATCAACAAGACGAGCGTCAAGTACCTCATGCGTGACATCACCGTCCACAAGCGCTTCATCAAAGAGGGCAAAGCTTGCATTCAGTTACCGAGTCAGAACCTACAGATCATGCTCTCAAACTGCCCCCCACATCAGCTTGCAGCTTTCCTGAAGTGCCTCGTGGTGAAGCGAGAGTGCGCCAAGCAAAAGAAACCCATCTCGGAGAGGGCACGGCTGCTCTCTGAGCTCCCAAGAAAGTTTGAAGAGATCAGTCCCCTCTGCGAGAAGGATGTCAGCGCAATAAACAACGCTCGGGCAAAAGCAGTGGAAGCTAAAGGAACAGCGACAACTCCAGCCGGCCCGGGACAGAGAAAAAGCGTCAAGCGTCCAAGAGACAAAAATGGATGCCAAAATGTAGGTTAACAAGAAATATCAGGGCCAAATTTCACAGAGCTGTTTAATAAGCAAAAATAATTGCTATGAACAATTTCCTGCTTAGGAAAAAGTTAGCAGGAAACTTTACAGATAGTAGGCCTACTAAATGTATGACATGGTATTTTTGGCTGATAACATTATTCTGGTAATCTGCTAATTTTTGTGCTTAAAGCAGCTTCCTGTACTTACAATTGGAGACTTTAGAGATTGTATGATAAGGTGAGAGGCGTCAGACTTACCTAGGTTGAGCACACAATCTTGGAATATTGAAAGTGAGGCTAAAAATCTTCAAAATGAGCAACTCAACCTACAGATTTTAGATATTAATACCTGAAGTGCAATCAATAGCCTAATAGATGTTCATAAAATTTAACACAGTGCATTGTGTAGTCCTTTGGGCCTGTAATGTTAAGTTAAAAGTTAAGAGACTCATGAAATAACAATGATTTTTGTTTTTTTACTTTTGTATACAAAAATTAGGCCAACAATGTTTACAACTAAAAGTTGTGCCTTTTTTTAATTACTATGGGGTTGAAAAAAAAAAATTGACTAGAGCGGGATTTGAACCAACGACCTCCGGATTAACGTACCGGCGCTCTACCAACTGAGCTATCTAGCCCTATATATTGACAGATATTGACAAAATAGGGAGACCGCCATATAGGGCTAGATAGCTCAGTTGGTAGAGCGCCGGTACGTTAATCCGAAGGTCGTTGGTTCAAATCCCGCTCTAGTCAATTTTTCTTTGTTCAACCCCATACTATTTGAAATTTACCCAGTCAGTTTCCCTTGTGGTTTATTACTTTTTTTAATGACCTGACCAGGCGGATGAAGCGCCTAAAGCAAAGAAGCTCAACATCGGCCTGAACAAGACCCAGCTGAACCCACAGCAGTCTCGGGTGCTCAATACAGTGCTATCTGGTCACAGTGTGTTCTTCACCGGTAGTGCAGGCACGGGGAAATCCTTCCTACTCAAGAAGATCATTGGAGCTCTGCCGCCAGACAGCACCTTCGCCACAGCGAGTACGGGTGTTGCAGCTTGCCATATCGGAGGTACTACCCTTCACCAGTTTGCAGGTAAAATAGTTAAGTTGAGAGTCAATTTTTCTTTGTGTTTTAATTTCATTTCATTTCATTTATTAATTCTGGTTGTGAAGCCAAGGACTCTCAAAACAGCAAACTATTCTAGCCAAGAAACCCATAAGGTATCATAAGGGTTCTTACTCGGGGTGATATCTTTTAAAGAATTCAATGTAAACACTATTTTAACTGTCTTTCTTCTTTTACTCTTTTTTTTTCTTTTTCTTTTTACCAAGTTCAATCAATGTGTATTGGTACTTTGACACATTTCATCTGGACATTTTTTCAAATTTAGGAATTGGTTCTGGCAACCATCCCCTGCAAAAGTGCATTGAGCTGGCGTCCCGTCCAGCAAGGAAACAGCAATGGCGGAGATGCAAACACCTCATTGTGGATGAGATATCTATGGTAGATGGGGATCTCTTTACCAAACTAGAGGTACAGTGAGCAGCGTTCTCCTTTAACAGTGGTCTGCTGGCCCAAATGCAAGTTGTAACTTCTGAGGACCAGTCAAAATTGTACGCTCAAGTGGACCATGCAGGGCTGGTTCATTGCTTCATGTGTAAAAAAACACTGACTGCTCGGAATAAATGGTTTCAAACTCAAAGTCCCGTACAAATGAGCGTTGAAAGAAAACCTTAAAATACGGACCAGTGAAAAAGCTGGTGGACCAGTGTAGCTGGCCTTGCTGGTTAGTCACTGAAAAAGATAAGGGTGAACCCTGTCTTGATAGATTTAGTAGGAAATTTGAGTATGTACAAAATTTACCTTTTTCATCGCCAAGGATAAGGGCCATTTCCGAATTGTTGGGTACGGCTACAACTTGCTAAGGGTGGTGCTAAAGGAATTCCTATGGATATATATTTGGATGTTTGAAAGTCACACTTCCAGGGGTGATAATTGAGCAAGGTATTCTGGGGGGGGAAATGGCTCGGCGAGATCATACAACTAAACTCAAGGCAGATCACTTTAGATAACAGTCAATCCTGAAACTATTATGCAACCATTTGTTTCCCTACTACCACCAGGCAACAGCCAGAGAAGTCAAGTGTAGCGACAAGCCCTTCGGAGGCATTCAACTCATCGTCTGTGGGGACTTTCTTCAACTCCCACCGGTCACTAAGACTGGTGAGAAACGGATATTCTGCTTCCAGGTAATGCTCATTTGTTTTCATGATGTTTTTTTTTTTTTTTTTTTTTTTTTTTTCCTCAAACATTTAAACTTGAATACAAATTGAAGTATTTCTTAATGTTTAGAATGCTTTTTTGTATACATGTATGTCTGTTACTTCCTCTCTAAGTAAGCTGTATTTTGTCACCAATCCTAGAGATTTATGACTTACTGCATGTTGGTTGACATTTAGAAGTTGCTCTTCAGTTTTTTGCTCTCTTTGCTTCAGACGTTTTTGTCATTGTTTGCAGACAGTTAAATGACCGACGCTTCTTAAAATCCTCTCATATGGTGTTTACTGTTGATTTTTTCTCTTGCTCAATGTTTAAGTTTCAGCATAATGACACTGCTGGTCACCACCCTGTACCCCATGGATTAACTGTTTACATGCAGCTGACTGTATCAGCTTACCGTAATAATCACTGTATAGCCTATTTGTCTTTGCTTTTAGTGTGTCTACAGCAATTTGATCTGTTGATACCCTTGAAATGTTTTTAATTTCTTTGAAAAACCACCTTTTTATCACTTAATAATTGTTATTTATTAATGTTTGATTACTTGTCTTTTGTTTTGACTGCTGTGTGTAATTCTTAATAACTTGTGGATTTTTAATTGTACAGCGCTTTGTGATGTCTATATATAGATGTTAATGTACATAGAAAGCGCTTTTTAAATAATGATTATTATTATACACATAATAATACATTATTTATTTATTATTAATCTTTAATGATATGATTTATTGTTGTTGTTGCTTTCAATATATGATATGCTTTTGTTGTATTCTTCATTTCAGATGAGAGTGGACAAATGAAAGTTACTGCAATCAATTGATAACTTCAGATGAATTGAATTGTGGCTATTTCTTTCTCTATAAAAAATGTGGAAGTTTGTCAAATAAGTTTAGGAACCTGTACCCTGTGCCCAATTTCATAGAGCTGATGAACAGGCATGCAACTCTTCCTCGGATCAGCTGAATTCCTCTTTTTTATTCTCAGTTTACCATTCAAAATTGAAAAATACTGTACAAAATCATTGAAATATTGTAATTTCCTTTTTTTTGGTGAAGTTACAGTTGCATGCCTGGATGAAGCAGAATAAGGTTACCAGCCAAAATGCCATGTAACATCTGTGACTGCTGGTATCCTGCATATTTTTAGGCGAAAATTGTTTAGCAATATTTTCTGCTTATAAGTAATTATATAAAATCGAGCCACGTTCCTTAATGTGATGATTATGAAATGTGCTGTTGTTACTATTGTACTTATTTGAAACTAGAGGATTAATAATATGGTTTGCCCCTTTTGAAATCCTTCCATTATAGTCTGTATTTTATTTCTGCAGTCTCAAGCGTGGAGTCGGTGTATTCAGCTGACCATGGAGCTCACCCAGGTCAAACGTCAAGACGATCCTGTCTTCATCAACATCCTGCAGAATATACGCATTGGAAGGTAAGTTACCAGGCGCGTGATTTCTCAGGATTTTCCTAATTTCAGGATTTTCAAAACAAAAAACTCCTTGAGCTTTACAATTTTCTGAAAGAGTGTTTAGGAATCGCCGAAGGGCAGAGGGAGAAAGAAATAATAATAATTTAGTAATTTGGGAGGCTAATCCATCTTTTCTCGAAGCTGAATTGCGAAGGAGGCGGCTACAACGTGTTCCAGACGCAGGTATGAAAGTATGTCTGCTGTGACAGCCAGCCCAATCCATGACCACAAAGCACAGCCTGAGATAGGATAAACCCTTTGAAATAGTCTAAACCTGTTAGTTTTGTATTTCTTGGCGATGCACAGAGTCTGTAAACCTCCTGAATTGTAACATCTGGGAGGTTCAGGGTCTAGAATAAAGGGGAACCCAGGCCAAGGTCACAATCACTGCTTTTTGTGCTCTCAGAAAATCAGTAAATTTATTATTAAATCTCTTCAAAAAAGCTTTACCATGTACAGGTCGACCATACTGAACAAGATTGTCCTACCCTTTTTTCAAGAGTCATGCCTGTGTTTTCTATATCACAACCACCCCCCCCCCCCGACAAACTCTTATGCTCTTATAATCAAGATTTTCACAAGTTTGCAATTGTCTTTTTGGCAACTGAAAATAAATATTTATAATATATTTTTGGAACTAAAATTCTCTTTGACTGTAGGTGTCCCAGGAGCTATGTGATCGTCTGACTGCTACGGCCAATAACATCATCGATCGGAATGGTATCCTAGCAACAAGGCTGTGACCCACAAACAGGACGTTGACCTCTTGAATCAGGTTCACCTCAAGAAACTGACCGGTAAGTAAAGCAAATGTAACTTACTCAGGCCTCTAATTTCACCACGGCACCACAGCAATTGCTGTGGGTGCCCTTTAAAAACCTTCAATACAAATTCAAATTGTCCTCATTGGGTGCCCTTCGTTTTGGGGAAATTGCCGTGCCCTTTTGAAAACAAAATTCGAGGCCTGAGAGGGTGTCCAAGGTCAAATTAAGTTTTGTGATGCACACATTTGCCGGGCACCCTAAATCTAACTTTACCATTAATTATAAGTGATAAAAAGAGAGAAGTGTATCCCAGTCCTAGTAATACATCAGAAATTCCCTAGACTAATGAGCTTCCCTGGGCCCAATTTCATAAAGCTTTTAAAGCAGAAAATACTGCTTAGCAAATTTATTTGCTATTAAGCTTAAAACGAGTGGGGCACCAGTTGAACAGTGTAAATGTAGTGGAACTTTGGCTGGTTACCTGTTTCTGCAAAGTCTTATATTGTTCCCCCTTTGAAAATCCAGTTTATAAATTTGTATAATGTCCAATTGAACAACAGGGGATCCAAGAGTGTTTGATGCCTGGGACAGTGACCCCAACCTAGTGAGTATCATCAACAGCCAGTGTCCAGTCCCTCAGAGTCTAGAGCTGAGGGTCGGGGCCCAGGTCATGCTGGCCAAAAACCTGGAGGTACAGCAGGGTCTCGTCAATGGAGCCAGGGGGGTGGTGACTGGGTTCGGTGCCGGGGAAACTGGTAAGCTGAAAAAAAAAAAAATCTTTGTTCCTTTTATTTATTTATATTTATTCCGGTTGTGAAGCCAAGGATTCTCAGAAAAGCGAGCATAATCACTGTACTAGCCAAGAACCCCATGGAGAGAAGAAATTTGAGTTTTTAGATGTGGGAGGAAAACCCCAGAGAATTATTCCAGGGAAAACTCACACAGTTATGTGGGGACTGAAAACCCAATCCACATAGTGCCCCCGGTGGGATTCGAACCGGGGTCGCCTAGAGGTGGAAGGCAAAGGACCTTCAGTTTTATATCATTAAGTCTGTTTGGTCTGTTAATACTGTAGGGTAGAAGACGAGCATGATTAAAAAAAATAATGGTGGGCCGAGATCGATCACCCCTGCAGTTTTGGATTGATGTTGGGTTACACTACTGATTGCATTTAAAATGTAAGGAATCCCTTGATTTGAGTACATAAAAGCGATCAATTCACCAAATAAATAAACCCTTGAATATTGCAGGCCTACCCATAGTGAAGTTCATGGGTGGTGTTGAGCAGGCCATACGGATGGAGCGTTGGCCGATACGAGCCGGTGCTGGTCTGGTGCTCAGCCGCCGCCAACTCCCCCTCAAGCTGGCCTGGGCAATATCAATACATAAAAGCCAGGTAAGGAAGTCATTTTTGTCTAACATCAGTTGAACATTTCTGTTTGGTATTGTATACTTAGGTTACAAAGTTATGGGTCTTTTTTCAGTTTCAATGTAATAACCTTTTCTTGTGGCTTTGTTTTGTTGTGATATATTTTGTATTCATATGATTTCAGTGCTTTCCGGTTTCAACGGGTAACCTTTGCCTGTGGCTCCGTTTTGGGGACACATTTTTACTGCACTTGGGTATTTTGTTCCCTTCTCCCTTTTGCAGCTTTCCTTAACTTTTGAGAATGTTTTTACAAAATTTGTGTTGCTCTCAATGTCATGTTGTGGCTTTTGACAGCTTTTTATTGCGATTGGTATAATGTAAATTGTATTGTGCTTTAAATTGTGTTTGTTTTATTTATATTGTGTCTATTCAAGTGCTTTTACTGACAATTTTCTGTGATTCTTCTTGCTAGTGTTTGTTAGTTGTACTCATTGTATGTTTTCACTGGCAATTTGAAGAACGTTCTTTAAATTGTTTTAGTTAATATTGTCATTTTATTTGGTTGTTATCTATACATTGATGTGTGTAAAGCACTCAGTACTTTCCTGAGTCCTGTGAAACAAAAATCCACAATGGCATATTACTCAGTTTGGACCATACCCACGACCTTTGCCATTCTAGATCAGATGTCTTACCAACTAGACCACCGAGATTGCCTGGTAGCTAGAGGCAGTTCAAATCCTATATTAAATATATTATATATATTTATATATTAAATATTCTCATTTTGATTGTTAAAATGTTAAAGTGTTTGATGCATTTTTCATGACATTAGTGGTATTTAATAATTGATTGCCTGTTTTATTCCAAATTCAAGAACATACCCCCAAAACCACAGGGAGGCTAACAACAATAATATAAATAACAACATGAAAATAACAACAGTAAAATAATAATATTAGTATAATAATATTGATTGCCATATCACTCTCAATGAAATCTGAATTTTTTAAATATTTTGTTTGCAGGGCATGTCTTTAGACTGTGTGGAAATCTCGCTCTCTCGTGTCTTCGAGTGTGGCCAGGCCTACGTGGCGTTATCCCGAGCCCGCAATCTGGAGGGCCTGCGTGTCGTTGATTTTGACCGGGCCTGCGTGCGCGCCCATCCGGATGTGTTGAAGTTCCATCACGTCTTGCGGAGGCAGCAGCGTATGATGCAGACGGAGATTGAAGACTACACGAGAAGGAAAACATCAGGCCGTACTATTAGCAAGTCGGCTGCAAAGTGCTCTATCCGTGGCTCAGTTTGAGTTGGCAGACAATAGTCACTAAGCAAGAGTTGACAGGGAACCGGTTGCACAGTGTACATTCATAATGCATAGTGGCTGGTTGCCAGATTCTGCTAAGCAAAAACCTCTGTGTGTTCATTTTGTGCAAAGCAGCTCAATGGTAAAGTGTCCACATGCCACAGTTTGTCAGTCAGGGATGATAAATTTCAGACTTTTATTGTAGTATTTTGATGTCTGCCTGGT
This sequence comes from Pycnopodia helianthoides, assembly GCA_032158295.1. Lineage (NCBI taxonomy): Eukaryota > Metazoa > Echinodermata > Asteroidea > Forcipulatida > Asteriidae > Pycnopodia > Pycnopodia helianthoides. Next base: position 14,669,925 of record CM063253.1, on the reverse strand, counting down.
GAAAAAAAATCTTATTTTCTTCAGATATAAAGGAATCATGCTCTTTCATCTACTTCTCTAGCTCTGAGGATACTGTTCCCGATAGCTCCTTGAATCTAGAACTCTGGGGGTTTGTAATATGTAGAAATGCCATCATTGCAAAAGATCTTGAATGTTGGTCCGAGTTTGAGACCTTCTGGTCTTACCCTGTTTAGAGCTTACTGAGGCCTGATATTTGACAGTGAGGCAACAGAGGCAATTGCCTCCATGCTCCTGTCATTGCCTGGATGCCCTTGGTCCCTTTAGTCATTGCCTCCTCGCCCCTGGTCATTACCTTGGTGCCCCTGGTCATTGCCTCCTTGCCCCTGGTCATTGCCTTGATGCCCCTGGTCATTGATGTTGACCTTCACAGTTGTTTTGACTTCATGACAAAGGTGCATACTTCGCCAGAGAATGGGCAACCACAAACGGTTTGTTTGCTCCCAAAATCTTCTGGTGCACCTCTCTACGTCTGATAATGACTCACTACGTGCAAAGGTTTTAATTGTTGCTCAAAATTTATTTATTGATGACTATTTATACAAAAAGTTTATTTAAAACCTAATTACTGTTTAACTGTTGAACGTATGTTATTATTTTATTTGTGTTTTACCCTACATCGATGTGTGCTATGCACTGTATACTCTGTACTTTCCCCCCTCCAGTCCTGTGGAAAGAAATTCCACAGGCATATTACTCCGGTGGGATTCGAATCCATGACTTTTGCCGTTAAAGAGCAGATGTCATACCACTAGACCACCAAGCTTGCCCGGTAGCTAAAGCCCAGTTCGAATCCTGTACTACTTCTAGAAGCAGATTATAATATTTACATATTTTTTTTCTTCTTCAAAATCTGGACTAAAATCTGTAGAAGGAGCTCTCCCCATTGGGATTGCTTGCAGGGAGTTATAGGGTCATAAATTGGTTTTTGTCAACGTAATGCTGATCTATAGGCAAAAATTGTCAACAAAGATAATTTTAGCCGACAGTGTCTACTTTCTGAGAAAACAGCAAAAAAACTGTCACAGTATTTTCACTCTAACATTGCATCCATCCACGTTTTGGGAATCCTATCTGAAAGCACTTTATACTATCTACAGCTGCAAGCAGTGCTTTTCACCACGTACATTTGTTGTCATTCATTTTTGAGTACTTGTCAATCAATGACCCTACCTTTAAATGAAGTGACAGAATGCAAGACTCCCCATGAAATATTTGTGATATTCGACCAAAACGGCATTAAATTTGACCTTTTGACCGATGCAAAAGTTCCTTTTTGGAATGTACAGACCCATTTGTTTTTGATGTCCAATGACGTCATGTTTCAGATTTAGCTCTAAAAGAGTATCAAATAAAATGCACTTTTTACACCATTTTAACATGAGGTAAGAGAACTGTAGTTTTTCCCACTTTTATGACTCTATCTATTGGAAAATAAGTGCATCATAAGACTCAATCTGACCTTGGAGATCCTCTTTATATAAGTACATCTTCAACCAGATCATGTTTTTAATGCTAAATTTAAAAAAACCTACGAGTATCTGCCATCATTGTTTTAATTTGCTTGAATATTAAAATTGCTATTGAAAATATAAATATCTAAAATGTGTTATTTTCCCCGAAAGACTCACTTGAGATTAGTATAACAAAGGAAAGTGAAAATCGGGCCTTGTAAACAAATTTGTCATTATAATGTGTAAATTAAATCTAGAAAGGTCTTTGATGACTTCTTGGGACAATTTCCACATTCTTTGCCTTCAAATGCATGTTTATGCATTTCTTGTGGACCTTTAACCTTTTTTTTACAAAGAGAGTGCCCTTGTACACACCAGGGCCTTTCTGGTAGGTGAGATACTACACTGGTCAACGGTTCTTTTCAGAACCACCCCAACTCAATAAGAGACAGTTATTACATGGTTGTCACCGCAAACCTTTCCATATCGTATTTCCACCATGCAAAGTTTCAAATCCTACTTACACTGGTCATGTTGGAAATTTTACATTTTGTGTCATAATTTCCGCATAAAAATTCAAGAGTTATAAAAAGTTGATAAAAATCAGACAGTACAATCTCCATAAAATATGATTTTACGCTTTCTTCCATCAAGCTGTGTACAAATCTCGGTCGTTTGTGGAAGTCCAGGCTCTGTGGCTCTTTCGTAAACATGTGTTATCACAGGTCACATGGTCTTTACAAACCATGTTCCCAGCACCTCCATATTTTTCACCTTCCCCCCCACAAGGCACTCTAAAATTTCCTATTTTCTGACCATTATTTTGGTCCTTGTCAAAAGCATGGAGTTGCCGACGAAACCAGCCAACTTGCTTCAGACAGTGTTTTTTGTTTATTGGAGTTTGGAACTACATGTACAAGCAGTCAACCAACTCTCAACATCTTGGGCCTAATCTTCTTGTAGTGTGTTTAAGTCCTAACAGAGATGGAAACCAAACCAGCCCACCCACTCTCAACATCTTGGCCACGATCTTCTTTTATGAATGTGGTGTGGATCTCTTCCTCAGTCAAACTGGACACCTTGGGCAGCCTTTCGCCTAAAGAGCAAACATATTTGATGTAAATGTAATAATCTGATCATATTGCTTTCTTTTTTTTTTTTTTCTTTTTTTTTCTTTTTTTTTCTTTTTATCAAGCTTTGTCATTAACATGGAGTAATTGCTTGACTGATTTTGGGGTTTATATGATTCATCTTTTGATTTGCTTTGCTTTATTGCTTGATTTATGATTCATAATGGTTGTTCTTGCTTCATTGATTGATTGCTTGGTTTACATGATTCATCTATTTATTTTCTTGCTTTAACCCTTCCAGTGCCGCCAACGTTCTGAAACGTCAAACAAAGTATCCATCCACAGGCCGCCAACGTTCCCATACGTTCTACTAGTCGACCCAAAAAAATATATAAATGCCCTCTGGATAAAGAACGGCCAAAACACGACCGGCACAGAACCCTTCGAGCGCCGCCAACGTTCTGAAACGTCAAACTGAATCTCCATTCACAGGCCGCCAACATTCCTTTACGTTCTACTACTCAAAATAATATATATTATATATATTTTTTTTTAATGGCCGGCCTGTGGATTGAGAATTTTTAAAACAAGGCTGGCACTCTAAGGGTTAATAGCTTGATTTATCATCTGTTTGGTTCCCTGTATGATCGCCCCTGTTCATGTTGTTCGTGTCAAGAATTGTGCAGATTGATTGATACTGGAAAACAAAAACCACTTTATCTGTTAAATTACTCACCGTTTGCTGCTAGGGTTGACTATACTATGACCTTGTTGTTTCTGAAGTTTGACCTGACCTGGCCTCTTCTTGTTATCAATGTCTTGAAGAAGAAAATAGAATAGACACCAATGATAAAATCTGAATAAATCCTGATAAATGCTGGGAAATATTCCCTTGTCAAAGGTCAAAATGCACTAGTTTGAAGAAGACACTTGACCATGTTTGCTCCTTGCGGTTGTTTTAGCTTGGTGCGCTACATATTTATTGGCACAGGCTTGTTTTTAAGTATGAAATAAATGGTTAAGTTACCTGAATAATTTTCAACAATATTCTATAGACACTATGTACCAAAGCTATAGTGGACCACAACAAAACATCAGACTTGTCAGCAAAATCATGTCTCTTTCAAATTAAGAGAAATTGAAGTGAAGAAAACGTGAGCGTCGCTCATTACTGGTTGCATTGCTCGTACCTTTTCCTTAGTACATGCATGCAGTACTATAAATACTGTGAACTCTAGAAGAGCTGCATTGCAAATTTTTACCCAAGTGAAGAACGTTTCTTCAGACCATTGCGCACAGTACTCGCTAAACATCGGAGACCAAGTTGCATATTGATCACATGCCGCCAGTGTTACACACTAGTAGATAAATGGCATCGCAAACTTTGAATGAGATTCTTGTACCTGGCAAGAGGGCTCCACCACCAGTGCCTCCTCTCGACTTCTTCATTGCGTTCAGCTCTTCTTCACATTCTGAAAAACAAAGATGATACCAACATTAAATACAAGGAGTTTGGTTCTGCCTTCCCCCCAAAATCGGGCAAAAAAACTTAGCTGTAAATTTAAACAATTTACGCTGCTTAGGGTTACAAACACTCACTTCCTAATTTCTTGGTCGCCTCCGCAGTTGTGTCAGCCAACCAAAAGAGGGCACTCTGAAGGTCGGATTTTCTCTCACTGGCTGTTGCCTCGTAAAGGTCATATTTCAGGGACGTCGCTCCAGTGCCGACGTCAAGACAGATTTTATGTGCCTGCTTTGTCACCAGCAGGTCACCTAGAGTAAAGGCCTTCCTAGAATTAAATGCAGACGATAGTCATTAGTTTCCGGGGTAAAAATGCATACCTCAGTTTTTAACCCTCCTACTGTCAGTGACTCTTGGCAACATTTTCCAGTGAGTTGACCAACCATTTGAAACCATTCGACTGCCAAGGTTGTGTACGGTGGCACAACTGTGCACAGAACTAACTGTGTACTGTGTACATGCATTCCCTCATGGTATCATATTGCAGGCTGGCATAGTTTATCTATCATTCAAAACCACAGTGAATGGTATTGAATGGTCAGACAGCAAGAGGGCTAATGAAATTGTACCATGAACGTGAGAAAGGTACTTCATCATATCAAATTCTGATTTGGGGCCATTCAGGTTGTCTCAGTGGTTTCTTCCCTTCTTAGTCCTACCACCTCTGTGGTCCCCTGGGCCCAATTTCATAGAGCTGCTTAAGCAGAAAATACTGCTTATTAATTTTCTGCTAAGCAGAAACGAGCAGTATACCAGTCACAAATTGTACTTGTGACATGGCAGTTTGGCTGGTAACCTTATTCTGGTAAGCATAATTTTGTTGTGCTTAGCTACTTTTTGTGCTTAAGCAGCTCTATGAAATTGGGCCCTGGTTGGAATCTCGCTTCGTTTGGAGCCTTGCATATGGACTGGGTTTTCAGTCCTACTTGATTGCTTGGGGTTTTCCTCCCACATCTAAAACTCTGATTTCTTCAACATCTTTTACACATCTGTAGGCATCTTTAGGCGTACGGGTTACAGTGCAATGTACTTTTGAGGACTCCGGTTTCATTACCAGAAGAATATAATAACAGTACAATTCTTAATTAAGGCTACCATATAGAACTGCTTTGGAAGTTTTCATCAACGTACTTGAATTGCAAAAAGTAGGCCTCACAGCTATTCACATCTGCAAGCTCTCTCTGAAAGACAAATAAATATGACTTAGACATTAGTACAGGTAGAAATGTGATTACAAAGCTGTTCCTTCTCCGTAACTACATATACTGTGAAACTTTTGTTGTCTTGAAAGAGCTGCGGCAAGTTTTTTCCAAACTTAGGAGCCCACCTTTGAGGAGTTTGTAAATTTTTCTTCAGACCATTAACACAAAGTGCTCGGTAAACGTTTTGTCATTTTTCAAACTGGTAGAGGCAAGATTTCAAGCTACATGTAACTACCGTAAACAAACTGTGATGCATCAGTTTTAAGGTCTATTGATAACTCAGTAGAATTTGACATTCAAGTTTGTTGGCTTTTGTATCCCAAAATAATGCCAGAATTGTGTGTTTGCTGCCATACTTACATGGGAGTCGAGCTTTGCTTGATCCAAGACAGATCTCCAAACATCAATGCCATTGGAAACACTAAGAAGAAGATTCAAAGAAAACACATAAAATTAAAACCATTTGAAGACATAGCCTAAAGGACGAACTTGCAAGTCATTACTAATTGCACTTTAGTCTCCTATAGTTGAGTGCCACTGAATTAATGTTTGGAGTGTAGTAATCAACCTTGTCAATGACTAATGACTTTGTAACAATCTTTCTCCATGATGCCTCTCAGTCTCCCACTACCCTCTGTAACAATCTTTCTCCATGATGCCTCTCAGTCTCCCACTACCCTCTGTAACAATCTTTCTCCATGATGCCTCTCAGTCCCCTGCTACCCTCTGGAACAATCTTCTCCATGCCTCTCAGTCCCCTACTACCCCTGTAATCAATCTTTCTCCATGCCTCTCATCCCCTACTACCCTCTGTAACAATCTTTCTCCATGCCTCTCAGTCCCCACTACCCTCTGTAACAATCTTTCTCCATGATGCCTCTCAGTCTCCCACTACCCTCTGTAACAATCTTTCTCCATGATGCCTCTCAGTCCCCTGCTACCCTCTGGAACAATCTTTCTCCATGCCTCTCAGTCCCCTACTACCCTCTGTAACAATCTTTCTCCATGCCTCTCAGTCCCCCTACTACCCTCTGTAACAATCTTTCTCCATGCCTCTCAGTCCCCCACTACCCTCTGTAACAATCTTTCCCATGATGCCTCTCAGTCCCCCGCTACCCTCTGTAACAATCTTTCTCCATGCCTCTCAGTCCCCTACTACCCTCTGTAACAATCTTTCTCCATGCCTCTCAGTCCCCCACTACCCTCTGGAACAATCTTTCTCCATGCCTCTCAGTTCCCCCGCTACCCTCTGTAACAATCTTTCTCCATGCCTCTCAGTCCCCCACTACCCTATGTAACAATCTTTCTCCATGATGCCTCTCAGTCCCCCACTACCCTCTGGAACAATCTTTCTCCATGCCTCTCAGTCCCCCGCTACCCTCTGTAACAATCTTTCTCCATGCCTCTCAGTCCCCCACTACCCTCTGGAACAATCTTTCTCCATGCCTCTCAGTCCCCGACTACCCTCTGGAACAATCTTTCTCCATGCCTCTCACGTCTCAGTCATGTTAGTCCCCCACTACTGTAAAAAAAAGTGTAACAATCTTTCTCCATGCTCATATGTCCTCTACTGCTGTGGATTGGCAATAAGTTGAGAACCTTTCCACTCTTTGAAACATCCCATCTCTGGGAGGGTTACAATTGAATCATCATCTCCCCCACCCCCACCCCCCCCCCCCCTCGTTCCTCTTGAGCTCTGAGTGATGAGTCTGACCATAGAGAAAGGACAGAGTCCTTTCTCTATGGTCTGATTTAGTTTGTTGTGTCATCATTCATCAAGTCCTTCAATATTTACCTTGCTTAATAATGATCCTTTTTATTTGCACAACATAACAAGTTTTGTTCATTTGTTAGTTTGTTAGTTTTTGTTTGTTTGTTTGTTTGTTTTTTTTTGGGGGGGGGGGTTGGGGAAACATTACCGATGCTGTTAACATGACCATGACCCAGACTGACTGATGATTCAAGTTTGTTCATTTGTTATTGTTAGTTGTTTGGGGGTGGTGGGCAACATGACCGATGGCGTTCCTTCCTCCATTGGTTCCACATGACCAATTGACCATCAGACTGACTGATGGGTTCTAACTTGTTTACTACTGTAGTAAGTTTTGACCTAAGTAACGTTAATAATTGTGTTGTTTTCACTTGATACTTACTGAATAATCCAGCTCTCCCTAATACATGATGTGTAACAGAAAAAACCGACATCCGCCAGAATCCACCGTGGCGTAAATATGGCCCACTTCCCCTTCCTCTGCTAACACTTTCGCAGACGACATTATTTTTTGGAGTATGAATTTCACACTATAAACTACGCCCTCTATTGGTTGCAGTTTTATTTGACGTCGCGCACAAAATGAGGGCGCCAATGAAAGTTCACGACTGCATGGGAATGCACCACACTGTCCCATGACAACCGATGCTAATTAATGCTCTGCCTCTTGAAAACAGATGAAATACATTTTCGGACACCTCAACTTCAGATTTCTTCTCAATTTTTGGTAGGTCAGCCGTTTGGAATTATTTGCTAATTACCCAGAGAACAACACCCCGAAAATGTGCTTTTTCCCAAGTCGACTTTCTGCCAGTTTTCACGAATAAGCCACCCGCAACTTCCCAAGCAAAATAGAACCAACTTTAAAGCCTAAATTTATCAAGTCTTCTAAAAAGTTGAAGCACAGAACCCGGACGTTGTAATAACTTGTCATAATTACACAATCTATTTAATGCATGACCCCCAAAACATTATTAGTCAAAAGAAGTTGAGGGCCTACAAATGACAATTATTAGTCTGGCGCACAAATTGTTGCCTATTTAGTTAGTACACCCTTTAGAATGTTGAGAATGAGTCATCGAGTTTGATATCTGGAGGGAAAAATGCAAATTGTTATTGCGTTTGTCTACAACAAGGTCAAACGTGTTGGAGCATTTCCATGGTACTTTAATTGAGCAATGTGAGAAGAAAAACCTGCATGAAGACACTGTGTGTAGCCTATTCTATGGACAAGTCAGAAGTAATACCCAAATCCTCCATCAAAAAGTTATCAATACATGTCTCTATTTGTATGATAGGATTACACAAACCTTACAAACTATTTAACTAATCAACAAGAGGGGGTTAATTAATGAGAGGTAGCTGTAAAAAGAAAAGGGGCGAGAGGCGGGTGGCACATTTTAACTTTCCCTCCAACTTTTCTTGTCTAATTAAAATCGAGGTTAAAAACTGTGCCAAAATTGCGGGTTGTGCCTCTAGTTTTCTCACAGGTTGATCATCAATGCCTTTCCGTAGTCCTATGTAGGACTCTTCCTCGGTGTGTTGTACACAAATAGTATTTTTTACACGAAGAGTCCAGGGCCCGCCTTTTCTCGTGATGCATGGGCTTTGACAAGGAAATCGCACAGCATGCTCAACAATCGCCGTTAAGCCAAGAGTATTATAGGCCAAGAGCATTAGCAACGCGCACGCTTTTTGTCGCCATTCTTGACTCCAAAAATGGCAGACCATGTGCACGAGACAGTAGCCGCGTGTGACGTCAGTACAGGGAATCAATATACATGTACAATGTACGAGTTGTAGCGCAAACGTGCGACACCAAAACAATGTACTGACCCTTCAAACGTATTGAGTTAACATTTTTTAGCGGACTCATACAATAAACTCACTTCCAATTTTGTTGAAACATGGTTTTAATTGACAAATTATGTTTTACGATACTTCAACGAAACTTCCATATAACTGGTCGCATGATTGCCCTAGTTTTGAAAACGTCCATTAGAGAAAACCAAAAGTGAATCCGAATTCCAATTTTGGCTGTATACCCTCAGAGCGGCGATATTGGGTTCAAATCCTCATCGGGGTGGCAGTCTTTATTCCACGGTAGGGAAGCTTGGGCGACTCAACTTTTCAGTCCGGCTGGCGCGCCTTGATCAGACCTGAAGGACTGCATTTCTTGAGAATCGGGAGGAGTACTTAAAAGATCAACAACAAAAACTTCTGTGAGCAACCACAGCTATAGATCACTCACTGCAGGTTTGTAGTGTAAAACACACCCCCCGCCAAAAAAAAAAATGATGTCAAGTTCCGTCTTGGTCTAAAAAGTTTTCTTCATCATGACCGTGTTCAGCAAGCCGTCCTTCGTGATGACGGAACCGTCTGGGGCGAACTTCCAGTCAATAGGGGGCGGTGTGTCGTTCATCCAAAACGTCGGGGTGCCAAATGGTTCCAGAGCGTTAGCTTCAACTGCTCGGACCGTAAAGTCGGATAATTCAATATATCCATTACGTTTGTAATAAGTAGACGTATCTTTGAAAGTCCACAAAAACATCTGTTCACTTTCGATGGTTTCAACTGCATATTTTTCGGCAAAACTCAGGATTTGTTGGAATAAACCCTCCCCTCTTCTGGATTTGTCAACGCATCCTGCCTCAATGTACACGCTTTTCGGTTGAATCGGGAACTTTACCGGGACAACCCGTAAATGTCCGACGACAGAATCTGGCCGGTAATTCTCACCCTGGTCGATGAGAACTAACGAACACGGGAAACCAGTGCAGTTCTTGTTCTCCAAATGCTGCAGTCGCTCAGTCCTGGAACAGGGCCAGACTCTCTTCAAAAGCCTCGAGCACGAGACGATCAAGTCCGGGCGAGAATGCAGACACTGAACTGTTGCCGTCATGATAAGTTCAAGATCTTAATGAGGAAAAAAATGAAAACCGTTTACTTTACCCTATATAGTTCCGCAAAAGTGACCACTCAGAAGCCCTTTTCACACTACTCATTCCCCGTGGGCAACCCCGTGGAATAACGGTCGGCCTTTTCACACTATGGTCGCTTTACCCCCTGTCTGCCCCGGCAAGTGGGCATACCCCGGGGAATAGACACCCCTGCTCCGGAGTAGGGGAAAGCGGTAAAACCCCGGGGTATTCTTAATCCCCCGGGGAATAACTGCTAGTGGGAAACTAAAGCAGGTTTTGCTTACTCCTTTTACGGTGGCAGACAGCAATAGGTCAGATGGCAAAAGATGAACAGCCGAGGTCACGAAATGCACGCGAAATAAATAACTCCGTCTGCGTTATACAGCTATTTTAAAAGATTCGTATTGAAGTAATACCAAAACAATCAATGTATTTTAGAAAAAATAATAAGTATCAAATAAAGTATGACTTACGTTACGCAGCTGTTCACAAAACTGTACATATTTTTCAAAATAGTTTTCATTATTTTGGACGAGTTTGGTGTCCGCCTCACTGAAGTGATACTTTTATACGCCATAATAAAGGTACCAGTCTTCTGCAGGGATTACTTTCGGGTAGTCAAGAAATGTAGTGCGGTTTGATAATAGTGTGAACGTGCAACTGGAACCCCGTGGAATAATACTACGCCGGGGTAACCGTATAGGGTAAAACAAACAAAAAACACCCGGTGCCTCCCCGGGGCTGTATTCCACGGGGATAAGAGATGCAGTGTGAAAAGGGCTGTTGTGTCTTAGCACCAAAAGACACCCGTGCAGTCACCACTCCGTCGACACGTACCGCAACACCGGGTGCATAGTAAGGGATAATGCCCGAGGTGCGCGCCCTTCGTGGGTGAGAATGGCCCGAGGGCGAAGCCCGAGGGCCATTCTCACCCACGAATGGCGTGCACCGAGGGCATTATGCGACTTAACCTCTACCTGCGACGTCACGCCTTTTGTTTCCACCGCTCCATTATTTTGTAGGAATGGAGCGATCTTTGCAGGAATGGAGCGATATTGTTCTGTTGTTTTTGTTGCGTAACTCTACAAATGCAGTCATGTATGATCCTAAATCGTTACTGTATGATTTCCTTTTATCTGTTAACAGACTTGCCGATAACACCATGAAAAAGATCAAGTGGGCGGTTGGACTCTATCGTCAATGGCAAGGTCACCGAAACGAGAGAGCCATCAACTGTCCAACATTGAACATTAGCCCTATCAATGTCCGTCTTGAGGATATGACTAAGGATGAGCTGAATTATTCGATTGCACGATTTATGTGTGAGGCAAAAAAACAAAACGGAGAAAAGTTCCCAGGGGCTACAGTGCATGAACTTGTCATTTGTCTCCAACTTTATTTTGACACCATGAATAAGGCCTACAAATTTCTTCGAGATCATGACTTCTTGCAGCTAAAGAATACACTTGATGGAATAATGAAGGATCGTGCTAGCGAGGGTTTGGGGAATCAACGAAAGCAAGCCGAGGTGATATCCTTAAACGAGGAGGAATTAATGTGGACAACTGGCGTTCTCGGCAGCGACAACCCGACCCAATTGCTGAACACACTGATTTACCTTATTGGGCTAAACTTTGCACTGCGAGGAGGTCAAGAGCACAGAAATTTACGGCACCGCAATTCACAGCTATCTATTCACACAGACAAGGATGGTGGGAAGTTTCTACGATATGTTGAAGATGTATCAAAGGCAAATCAAGGCGGACTCAAACACCGCAAAATTAAGCCCAAAGTTGTAGACGCTTACGAAAACAAGGCAAACCCGTCCCGTTGTATTGTGAGCCTGTATGAAAAGTACCTTCAGCACTGTCCAGCGAAAGGAATAGATGCTTTCTACCTCAGACCTCTGGCTAGCCCTAAAGGCAACGTGTGGTACGCTGCACAGCAATTGGGTCGTCATAAACTTTCCCGTGTCGTGTCAGATTTATGCAAAGCTGCAGATATACCTGGACATCGCACGAATCACTCACTCCGAGCAAGTGCAGCCACTCGAATGTACGACAATGAGGTCGATGAGCAACTAATTTGTGAAGTGACTGGACACAGGTCCAACGCAGTGAGAGGATATAAACGTACTAGTGACGCACTAAAACGCAAAGTAAACTGTGTAGTTCAAGGGATACCCACTAAGCAAGAGACAGTAAAGAAAATGTATATCCCGCCGACTGAGGAGACTACTAGTAGTGGGCACAGAAACATAACTATGACACTAAATTTAAATCTCTAAGACATCTATTGAAATTGGTTATCATATTATTTTGAACTGTGTTAGAGGTTTATGATGTACGACTGAAATAAGTCTAAAGAAAAAACGTGTCTGGGAAAAAAGAAGCATTTAATTGTCTTTAAGGATTTTGATTTGCACAACACTTTCAACTGTGTTAAAAATTATTTATGTAAAACTCAAGTAAGTTTAAGAAAAACCACCGTGTCTGAGAAAAGAACCATTTAATTGTCTGTAAGGTTTTTGATTGTGTTAAACATGTAAGACTGAAGCAAGTCTAAGAAGAACAACTACGTCTGGAAAAGAAGCAATTCGTTATTTTAGTTATCACATTGCTATGTTTCTTTGAAAACTGTGAATGGCTTGGGAAAACAATAAACTTTGTTGTTGTATTGCTACATTATTTTGAAGTGTGTTTACAATGAAAAATTACTAATGTAAGATTGCATTTTAGTCAATAGTAAAAACCATGTCTATTTCTTTGCTCTTTCTCAGCTCCATTATTTTGCACGAATAGAGTGGTGGAGACATTGCCCTCCCAAATACTGGAGAGGAGATGTCTCTATCGCTCCATTCCTACAAAATAATGGAGCGGTGAAACAAAGGCGTGACGTCGCAGGTAGAGGTTAATTCATACTCCATGCTATAAACTATGGTGGCCATGAAGGGACATCGCATATCGCAAACGTGTGCGCACACGTATGCAATGTCGTGAAACAAATCGCGAATATGTGCGCACACATTCGCGATTTGTTTCACGACATTGCATACGTATGCGCACACGTTTGCGATATGCGATGTCCCTTCAGGGCCACCATAATAAACACATTACCGTAGTCAGTGTCACCATGGCACTGCCTATTGACAACATGTCACGCGCCACTGCGCCAGCTCGATCAGTCGGCTCCATCGATATCCTCTTCTTTTATACCTTTTCCCCTTTTTTAATTAATAACCTTCATGAGCCCTGTGATCACTAAGGCCAAAAAAAATTAAATAAAAAAACCTGTTTAGCGTTCCCGCCCGCTTCCTATTCAGAGGCCGCCTCCTTCATTTTTTTCTTTTTTTAAAGGCAAAGTATACTTTTGGTTTTTGGAACCGTTCGATTGTTTTAATCCTATAATTATAAATGTAGTTATATACAATAAAACTAACCTGTCAAAATATCATTTCAAAAGGTGGTAGCGTTTTTGAGATATTCCCGAAAATCCGGAGCGGTTATGTCCACAGCATGAAGAATAATCCGCTATTGGAATACACAGTCTGAGCTCAGATTTAATTTTTTTTTCCTGATAAAAACAGATATATTTGTCCATAACCACATTACTCCGAAGTAAAAATGATTTACAAAATGCTTTATACTATAGCGAAAGCTGCTGTGCTTCTAACCAAGTAAGATTTTATTGCCATTAACTTTAAGAGTGAATACCAAACGTATACCAATTCCCTGTAAGGATAAATGGTTACGCTCTCTAAAGAAAAGAGAAAAAAAAAAACAATTCTAAAACACATAACGTCGTACTTGTTGACGCACACCCCCCAAAACACACACAAAAAGCTGGCAACCATCTAGCCCTATATAGGACTCTTCCTCTGTGCTGTACACAGATACAGAGTCCTAAATGTAAAGGCCTGTTTCTAGGGCGGAAAAATTTCAAAGCTTCATATCTTAAATCTTACCTGCAAGAAGCCACTTATTTCACCAGATTCACATTCCATGGCAGCATACACTTTTCTGCGGTGGGTTTTGGTCGTCATATATTCCTCACAAATCCGTCATTTTCGTGAAATAATGCAGCTCCCAACATTAAGAAATTCCTCAAACTTTAAACACAGTTTATTAAGAAAAGCCACGACGCGTGTGCTGTGTTCGCGTGTGCACCGTATCCTGAGTACACAGTGTTAACAAGCAAACGCAACTCACGATATGCACGTCATGCGTCATCTTGCGTCTTACACGCGAATGTACGCGTACGCACGGCAGACAACTGTGATCGTGAGAATACGATCACAATGGGAATTTCTTAACGTTGGGAGCTGCATTATTTCACGTAAATGACGGATTTGTGAGGAATATATGACGACCAAAACCCACCGCAGAAAAGTGTATGCTGCCATTGAGTGTGAATCTGGTGAAATTAGTGGCTTCTTGCAGGTAAGATTTGAGTTATGAAGCTTTGAAATGTTTCCGCCCCAGAAATGGTACCTGATATCCAGGACGTCACTGTAGTGTAATACAAAAGTGGAAGGCCACCAGGGCTAGCAACCATCTTGAGAAATAGCCCGGCCGGTTGTCTTGAATGTGTCGGTGGGCGCAGTGAATAGTGTTTTTCTAGATACCAGTGCTTTATAAGATTTGTTATTATTATTATTATTTAAAAAAAAAAATTTTTTTTAAAGGCCCGCCTCCTCCTGTTTTTTAAAAAGGCAGGACGCTTAACATGTTTTTTAAATATTATTTTGCCTAACTTTAACCACTTGCTCTATGCTTTAACTACCCTAACAAAATTATGTGGAGACTGGAGAAAGAGAAAAAGAAGAGCATTGGTTTCCCCGGTTTTCAATTATAGGATATGAGGGGCCTACTTTAGAGCCGCTAATAACAATCGTCATAATTCCACATAAAAAAATAATTAGTAATTACTGCGAACTTTAAGGCTGGTATCTGTGTTTACTTTGATGGGATGCAATACGCTGTAGGAGCTCAACCGTGAAAGTTTTTTCCTATACAATGGGGGTTAAAGACTTGATTGAAAAAAATAAATAATTAAAAATCAATTAATGATTTGTAAAATTAATAACTGTAGCAAATATGCTTCATTGGGTGTTAGCGTCATGTTTACATTTTCACGCATGTAAATACGTATGTAGCATTATTATGTGCTGCAATGGTTCAAACTCCCAGTAACGACATTCAAATGCAAACATGGTACAGCTCCTCAATACCTCAAAGAATTGATCCACGACTATTGTCCTACTAGAAATCTTCGTTCTGGCTCGCAAAAATCTCCTCACTCCTTTTCCAGCTACCACAAAAGCATAATGGGCAAAGGGCCTTTCAGGTTGCATCTCCTGGGGTCGATTTCACAAAACTCTTCCTAACTTAGGACTAGTCCTAGGCAATGCTAAGAGATAGGACTAGTCCTAAGTACTGGTCCGTACTTAGGACTAGTCCTATCTCTTAGCATTGCCTAGGACTAGTCCTAAGTTAGGAAGAGTTTTGTGAAATCGACCCCTGAACTCTGGAATTCACTCCATAAAAGAAAGCTCCTCTCTAGAACAGTTTGAAGTCTATTTTGAAGATATATCTTTTTTTGTGAAATGACTTTTATTTTTCATTGTATGCGTTTTGGGGTTCTGTCTGAGTGTCTGTATTTTCTGTAATGTTTGTATCAATAAAGGTGCGTACCGACAGTCCTGGTTTTTCTCTCTTGACTTTCCAAAAGCGCTTTGAGACTTCACTGTAATTTTGCACTATATAAAAACTGTTTATCATTATTATTATACAGTCAAAAAATGACTCCATGTTTGTCCCTGCAATGTTTACATCAATGGTGCATACAAATAAATGAGATGCACAGTACACTTCAAACACTGTGGACAAGACCCTGAGACGGTGGTTTAACAAAGAAAGAGTGGTCACTACACAATCATGCATTTTTTAGTCATTATTTAGTTTCTCTCATTATTCCCTAGCCCCTTTCATATCTTTTCAGATATTTCATTCTAAACGGTCACACACACAAACACCCATTCCATTTTTTGCATCCCTGTGGAGACATCTTTTGTTTTTCCTTCGTCCCTGTAGTTAAGAACCTCCCATAGACTTTGTACACAAAATCATCATTGTGGAGCAACCCAATCTTTAGAACTTCCCTATGGAGACCCTTTGTAGTATCTCTTTTCTGTTTTGTTCTCGGTCTCCATAAGGTAGTGAATATGAAATCAACTGATTAATTAAGGCAACCATGCACTCTGTGTGTACACGCACTCAGGAGCATTGTTCCATGCTTGTTTATTCATAGAGAAAAGACCGCCCTTTCTCTATGGTTTATTGCGCCATGATTGTCCACACATACACCGTGCACTGAAGCAGGACACATACAATCCAATCCCATGTACATGTACAAGTACATGTACACAATGTACAGCCATCAGTTTATTGCCGTCAGTGTGAGGACTTCCCTTTTTCCTTCCTCCATGCTTTAATTAACACTCTCCATAGATTAAGCTCACCAAAAATATGAGGACACAAAAATAATAAAAAAGGGTTTCAATGTGAGGATCGACAGCATTGTTCTACTGCCCCCAACACTGCTTACAATACCATGTACATGTGCATGTAGTGACTACTGTATCATGGCATCATCGACCACAAGTGCATGTCTGCAACAGGTCTTCAAAAGAAATCCTGCTGCTAGGCCTTCACTTATTTCTATGAAATAAAAACTTTATGTGAATCTACTGGGTACTAGGGAGGAGATAATCGATGAAATATTTATCTGGCAATCAGCTCAAACTTGATAGACGACTATAAAATATGCAGACTTTTCAGGGTGTTCAACCATACCTCCATGGTTCAACCAAATAGTGCAGCGTGTCAATTTGCAGAAAGTTAATGCTACTAAATATAGATAGCTAACTATAGCCAACAGAGGGGGCTGTAACACTTGTAGAGGAGTAGCATTAATGATACAGGGGGTCCATAAGTGATGTTTTTGTAATTTAATATGATGGAATACTGGAACAAAGTTGGCGTAGCATAATATGCTACAACGGTGCATAAAGGGTTAAAGGTATTGTACACTTTGGTAACAGCTAAAATCGTGTCACATTTTGTGGCATTAAACATAAATTTGCATGACAAACAAACTGTGAAAGTTTGAGCTCATTGTCACGGGGTCACAAGAAAAGTGAAAAGGATTTTGTTTTCTGTTTTTTCAAAATTATCGCGCGCGATAATTACTAATGTTTACACATCGGTTCCAGAAACGATAGCAGTTTTAAGGCAAATATTTAAGAACCCTTTCTACCATATACTTAAATTCATGTAATTATTGTAATCGTAACATTGTGTTTCGATCACCAGTAGTAACAGAGCCCTTTAAGTCAAAACCGTTTTTACTATTGTAATTCCTTAGAATGCGTATTGGCCAAATGTAACAAATATGTGTAGTTGGCTTAGAGTCTACGACCTAAAATGCGTTGACAAAACGGTACAAATTAATTTTTAGAGAGAAAAGATAACGGTGTTTGTTTTCTTTCTTCAGAAACAAATACTAGGAAAGTTTTTACAAAATGTGCTACACAAGGTTGCCAACTAGACTGCATATTGGTTGTGCTACATTAGATCGCAAAAAGTGCCTAGCAACCACGTGACAAAAAAAAAAAAAAAACTGTCCCCTTGCAAATTTTCTTCAATACCAGCATCGGATGCGAAACAAGTAAAACGAACTCCTTTGGATGTTATATTATTTTTATTTTCATTTTTGCACTGACACTAGAAAACAAATGTAAGCAGTAATTGTGCTGAACTTGGCAATGAAAGCCCCCTCATCGTCAAAAATTACGGTCAAATTAAATGTATTCCTCACCAAGCGACGTACAACTGAACCAACGTCGTAAACTGGTGGTTGTTGTTATCAAATGCATTCCTAAGTGTTTTAAGTTTGGTCGTCTGGAAGAGTAAATTGTCTACTTATTCCATAAAAGTCGACTTGTCGAGCTGAATTACGTTGCTGTTGATAAATGTGGTTCCTTCTTGGTCACCCCCCCCCCCCCACCGTAGCCGACTGTAAGCCCATATTTAAGTTAAAATAAAGTATTTGAAACATTGTTCCCGTTGTTATTACTTTTCCTAGACTAAGTTCCAATACAGGTCAATGTTGAATCACGTTCTCAACCGGTCAGAGCCAATTTAATTTGGCTCTGTCCATTTTAATGTTATGGTGCTGCATCGGCTTCAAACAATTACCTACATAATGTAGTAATATTTTACTAAACCCCGAACTGGTTTAACAGCCCCATGCCAATTTTACACTGCCCCTTTCAGTGTTTGTGAATGGTTTCGTCGCTCATTAATTCTAGGGTAGCAGCAACATATTTCCTATGAGATTCAGTCCAGAGCCCATTTTTTTTTTATAGAGGTATTGGAGGTATTGACACTTTTGGTAACAGCTCAAAATCGGTCCACATTGTGTGATT
The DNA here is from genome assembly GCA_032158295.1 of Pycnopodia helianthoides. Taxonomy (NCBI): domain Eukaryota; kingdom Metazoa; phylum Echinodermata; class Asteroidea; order Forcipulatida; family Asteriidae; genus Pycnopodia; species Pycnopodia helianthoides. Next base: position 14,651,479 of record CM063253.1, on the reverse strand, counting down.
AACTCATGAACAACGCGATAGTTAGCTATTGTTCTACTCGTTCTCGTCAGAAACGATGGCATTTTAGGCAGACTTTTACCTTACTTTAAAATCGTGTAAGTTATGTGTATCTGTGAACATTGTGTTTTTCGATCTTACCAATAGTGTACAGGGCCTTTAAAGGGACACGTTGCCTTGGATTGGGCGATTTGGGCTATAAAAAGCGTTTGAAAGCGTTTGTTATGAAATGAATATGGTTGGAAAGATGTTTTAAGTAGAATATAATGATCCTCATAATTGCGTGGTTTTCCTTTTACTTCGTGAACTAACATGTTCTGCCATTTTGTGGAGTCAAAAATTTGGTTCTACTAAATGTTGGTTCACGAAGTAAAAGGAAAACCACGCCATATTTAGGCATGTTTGTGTGGATCATTATATTCTATACTTTTAAAACATCTCTCCAACCGTATTCAATTCATTACGAAGGCATCCAAACGCTTATTATAGCCCAAAGCTCCCAATCCAAGACAATGTGTCCCTTTTAGCACAAAAAGTAAACTTAACATATACATCCGAACAAAAAATGCTTGCCAGACTAAGGTTACCAGCCAAACTACCATGTCACATGTACCATTTGTGACTGGTATTATGCTCCTTTCTGCTTAGCAAAAAATGTTAAGCAATATTTTTTGCTTAAGCAGCTCTATAAAATTGGGCCCAGGATTCATTTAGATTGCCAGTGGTTGGCTTTTAACTTCCCAAGGTTCAAGATTCATTAGTGAAATAATTCCAACAGAAACCAGCATTGACATCTTTTGAACACGACATGATTTTAAATGAACAAAGCTTTAAAGGTAGGATCATAGATTGGTTTTGTCAACGTAATATAAATGTACAGGCCAAAATATAAAGAAAGATACAATAAAAGTCACATGTATAAGTTTAAGACGAATACGGTGTTTACTTGATGAGAAAACAGCAAACATCTTCCAAGAACGTCAAATCCATCCACGTTAATAGCGAGGTTGACAGCGGGTACCAACCGAATGTGTCGACACAGCATTTGAGCTTTCAAAAGCAAGTTTGCAGCCGCGTACAGGTAAATAAAAGAAAAAGCCCACACTTTGGACTGCCTTTTACGAGGCCGTGAGCTGTATCTACTTAAAACATTGGGTGTGATTTGTTGAACGACGGGACACTTTTAGGTAATGATGGAGGAAAACCAAGTCAAAAGAGACTGGCAACTGACTCCAGCGTCCTCGGAGTGGGAGCAGTCGTGCACACCGGCCGACGCGTGAGAGCACGACCAGACTGACTCTTCGGTTCCATCACACTGCACGTCATCCAGCCAGATCTGTCCCGTCCCAACGGTGTACGCCGAGCTCTGTAGCACCGTGCCGTCGACGTAGCCCAACTGTCGGCAGGCCACGCTGGCATCGTTATCATCCCAGTAGTCGTCGCAAACTGTGCCCCATTCCCCGTTGTGGAGGACCTCTACTCTCCCCTCGGACGTGTGACGACCACCGGCAAGTCGAATAGTAACCGAAGTTCCTTCGAAGAAATCAGCAGGAGGAAAAATACCAGTCAGTTTCATGGGTTATTCATTTGATAATCTCGTGAGTTTCACTGAGACTTGCGGGTTTCTGGAGGGAAGTAAGTCGACATCACCCCTAGCAAAGTCGCCCATCACGAAGTCGCCCACTACAAAGTCGTCCCAGCTAGCTCTCCCACTCATTGAACTAACTCGTCCCTAACAAGGTCGACCCTAAATAAACAACGTTACTGTGTGGCCTGACTTTTATATGAAAGGAGATTTTGTCAACGAATTGGGAATCAGTAAAGGGGCAGAAATCTGACGTCATGCCTGGGCCCATTTTCATAGAGCTGCTTAAGCACAAAACAGCAGCTATAGCACAACAAAAAGTATGCTTACCAGAATAAGGTTACCAGCCAAACCACCATGTCGCATGTACAATTTGTGACTTGTATCATGCTCTTTTCTGCTTAGCAGACAATTGTTAAGGAATATTTTCGGCTTATGCAGCTCTATGAAATTGGGCCCTAGTCCACAATCGAGAGGCGCGGCACCATAATTATTCTTACCATCTGAACACACCACACCGGCGTCCTCTTGGTGGCCGCAGTTGTGGGTCCCGATTCCACTGTGGCGACAGCTCGTCAGCTCGGTCTCCTGTCCACTGCAGTCTACGTCGTCAAGAAAGATTGAGCCCGTGCCGGCACCGAAGTGGCTGTTAGTGGGCGCGCCCGTGGCACCGGAGAAGCCGAGCTGGCGACAGACCACCAGGGCATCGTCAATGCCCCAACCGTCGTCGCACACCGTGCCCCACGCGCCGCCGACTAGAACCTCCACACGGCCCTCCTGGACGATGACCCGCCGACGAGTCGAATACCTTGAACACGAAAAAAGAAAAATAAACACATGAGGAAAAAGAACTCGTGATCATCATCGAATATTGGTAACATTAGCGGGAATCGATTTTACAAGCTGGTAACTGCTTCTAATTGAAAAAACAACAATTAGTCTCCGTTTTGAAACTTACTCTAATTTTTTGAACATCGTTGTTTGTTATTCGCATCATGCAATCATATTTTCACGTGAAAACAATGAATAACGGTTTACGTTTTGCCAGTGATGTTGTGCTTCTTTATATTGGGCTTATTTCAATGCTGTTTTCAAGGCTATTCTCACAATTTTGTTTACAGCTTTTCAGACAGAAAAGTAATTCTGGATGAGGTATTGAAATTATTTGTGAAACATGGCGTTTCATACTCATGACCGAGCGGTCTGTAATGCAGAGCCCAATTTCATGGCTCTACTTACCGCCGAATTCTGCGCTTGCTATCACCATTCTTCGCTTACATGGCAAGCGCCGAACTTCTACGCTAGCTAGCTGTGTACGCGAAGAATGCCAAGTAAACGCGGAGTACGCACGCGCACAAACAAACATTCCCTGATAAAACCTGTGAAATACGTTTGGACGTAACAGCGAAATTCCCTGCTTCCGTAAGCGCCGACTATTTGCTTAATACAGTAAGCAGAGCCATGTAGTTGGGCCAACTCAAGCTGACTGGTGGCTACGTCACCAGAGTATGGGGTATGCAGTATGGAATCCCAGTCATGACACTTGTGTCCTTGAGCAAGACAATTATAAGAGAATTGCTTCTTTCCTCCTAGGAGTAAAAGGGTACATGTGTGAGGGCAGAGAAGATTCTTGGGAATTGATTTAGCTTGGTGCGCTACTTATTTGGCAGACAGGCTGTATACTCCCGAAGGAGCTGAGACGGTTTAAGGAATAAAACAAATAAATAAACCAGTGACCGTCTTCTCATTGACAGATACTGCAGCTAATATCCACTATTCCAATAATATTTATGATTACCGTCAGAGAACTGTCAAAACTCACCGCTCATACTACATGTCACCCCGGCGTCTTCCCCATGCCCGCAGTTGTGCACCCCAAACCCAGAATGCAGGCATTCAGATAGAGAGTTCTCTGACCCATCGCACTGTAGATCGTCAAAGAGGATACTCCCCGTTCCAGACCCGAAGTGAGCGCTGCCCCACGCCACCGAGGCACTCTGGAAATCCAGCTGCCTGCACACCACGTTGGCGTCTAAAAGATCCCAGCTGTCATCGCATACTGTACCCCACTCGCCCATATTGAACACCTCGACACGCCCTTCACTGGGTGTGGTCCCTCCCGCAAGACGAACTGTAAAAAAAAAAAAAAAAAAAAAAATTGAATTTGTTTAGCCAGATTCCTCGTTCTTTTAATGCCAGGAATGAAGTGGTGCAATTTATCATTGATTATTGGTAGTTTTCTTTTTTGCACGCATGTATAGCTACAGAGGATGGTTGTGAAATTACAGCCTCACCTTCACACTAACCGTTAATGAGGCAAATGTGGGACTTGGGGACACTTTTAGTCTTGGGGACAACAGACTTGCCATATAAATCCATTGACCTCGTTTAAGTCTGCTGCCACCTATCTTTCAAAGTCCCCCAGTGTAGTAGTATATTTTATTGGGGTGCATATTTCAAGGTAAACTGCGTCTAAAACGATACACGTTTCTTTCATGTCTAAACGAAAAAAAATGAATAAAACACCGATATCTCCAAAGATGGAAATGTTACGGGCTGTAATATTTCTCAGTGCCAACAATGTACGAAGAGAGTTTTCCCCCAAAAGGGTTAAAACGAAACCCCGACGTTACATACCAGCAACCCTGCACGAAACACCGGCGTCCTCTGTGTGGCCACAGTTGTGGGTTCCAAAACCGTTGTGTGTGCAACCCGTAATGTCCATCTCGTCCCCACGGCACTGCACGTTGTCAAGGAGGATTGGGCCACTGCCTTGACCGTACCCGGCCTGCGAGAAGGCACCCGAAGCCTCGAAAAAACCCAGTTGGTGACACACGACCTGTTTCGAAAGTTTGAGACGTTTGAATTCAAAGATGGGGCACTTAATGTGTTAAAGGTATTATACAGGGTCGGTAGAGCTGACAAAACAGTCGCAAACAAAGTTCATGTTTTGTGTGATTAACTATATACATGAAATAACAAACCTGTGAAAATTTGAGCTCAATTGGTCATCGAGGTCACGAGAAAATAGTGAAAAGAGACCTTATGTGTTTTCTGTTTTTCAAACATCGAGTTTATTATCGCGCGCGATAAAAACTATTGTTTACTCATTTCTCAGAAACGATAGCATTTTAGGCAAAAATATTTTAAGGAACCCTTTCTACCATTACTTACTTTAAATCATGTAAGTTGTGTGTGAATCTGGAACATTTGTGTTTTTCGATCTTACCAATAGTGTACAGGGCCTTTAATGCATCACGTCTTTTATTTAAAGAAAGCAATTGACACCTTCGGTTATTATCTTAATAACTTTCCAATCCATTTTGAATAGATTAAAGGTAATTATTGAGGCCGGTACCATTCACGTTAGTTTAAATATAGTAATTTTTTTTGCAGGAATACGTAAAGCTCTGTCACAGTAGATACTCCGTCGGCTAGTTAGCCTTTCCACCTAATATGCTTGTTTCATTCACGCATGCGTACATAAACTATTGGCTGGAGTGAGTTCCTAATTGGTCTCAACGTTTCGATTAGCCTGCTTTAGTCATGGTCAGAGGACGGAGTTAATCTTTAAGAAAGGGTGGAGCTAATCTTTGAGAGAAGGAAACTTCGTTTTGATCTTAAGTGTTCACAATTGAGTGTGTGGGTAACGAGTATGCAAAGTTTCGAGATGCCTATTTAAATAAGTGTGCAATGTGATTGCTCTACACCGGCTGTCTTCTTTGCAAACGACCTTTCCGGGGCAAACTATTGGTGGCGCACTGTATTGTGAACCCCCGTTTTCGTTCACACCAAGTATGATGAAGCTGCACCTACCTGTGCGTCTGCCATATCCCACTCGTCATCGCATATGGTTCCCCATTCTCCGTCATGCATGATCTCGACCCTACCCTGGTTGAAAGACTCACCACCCACCAAACGAATAGTTCCTTTGCACATAACATTCACAAAACAACACATAATGTATTTAAACACATTTTTTTTTTTTTTACAGCATACCTTGATCTGAATCTCCCGTTTCAACGCTTATAATTATACATGTACATCTTTCTCCACATTCTCATTGCCATAGATAGTAATCATTCCCATGCAAGGACCATAAATTTTAGGGCTAATTTAGTTCCATTGATCTCCCTCCGATACCCGTTAACGGAACCTGCTCAGTAGCCCGAACCTTTGACGTCACACTTCGAGGCGCCCTGATAATAACACCATACACACACTCATGTGTGTATTATCAGTCTGGTAGTTATGCGTCATTGCATGTATGTCTATCCAATGAAGCCACTGGGTTTGTAAGACAAGTGTCTTTATAATATGTATGATGACAACATGGGACCAGTCTACCTGTAAGGCACTGTGCCGTGGTGGCGTTTTCGACAGCAGGCAGATGTTGCAGCAGTGTTTATGTAGTGTCGTCAGTGAAAAATATAAATCAAAGCAACACGGTATGGGAAAGAAGACTGTGGGCTTAAAAACAAAATAGCTGACAGTTACCAACCTCCATCCAGGCATACAACTCCTGCGTCCTCACTGTGTACACAGTTGTGGGTTTCGATAGGAGGATGCGAGCACGACACCAACGTGGCCTCGTCCCCACTGCATGCCATGTCATCCAGCCATATGTCCCCCGTCCCGTCACCAAACCTGTCGACGCGCTCAGCCCCGCTGGTATAACCGAGTTGACGGCAGGCTACTTGGGCGTCACTGATGTCCCAGCCGTCATCGCACACCGTGCCCCAGCGGCCGTTGTGGAAGATCTCGACACGACCCTCGTTTGGCAATGTTCCCCCAACAAGCCGGATATAATCTGAAAGCGGACAGAATGAATATACTCAATCCGCCTATACGAAACCCAACATTCAAACGGTTTGCTGCCAGAGTCATGTTGTGGCTACAAAACAGGTGCAGGAGGAGATTCTGTCTCCCCCTGAGATTCTGTCCAACCATACGATGGTTTGTGTAAAAATTTCATCTGATAGTGCCTTCTTTTGATTCAACTTCCTTCAGCCCATGTTATTCACCGTGTGGGGCCCCACGACACCGGTCGTGACACCACGGTACTTTTTTCAACTGTATGTTTTATATTGAGCATATAGTTTTCGGTGAACATAATATCCTTTCGAATTATCTAAAACATCAGATAGGAGCCTTATGACTCAACAAAAACAAACTGCAACCCATCAAGCCGTCTGTATTAAAGCCATCTGGCAAAGACATGGTTGATTACAGGCAAGATTGGAAAGGCAAGTCCACTTATTATACTTTAATCTTTTGCGTAACAAATCTAAAGGAAAATCTTAAATTCACTGAGCTTCTGTTCACCGTTGGAGCAGCAAGGTCTGTGAAAAATGGGCGTGGTTTGTGTTCAAATTACGTATCACTATACCTGTCCAATGTGATACCATATGCATGTACTCGTAAAGCCCGGAGAAACAATGCTTTTGATTTATAACTGGTCTCCAACTTTGCCATGCACTTTTTAAAAACAACATAATAAAGTTGAACCAAAACATTACCAACAACTTACCAGTACCACCATTGCACACAACACCAGCATCCTCGCCGTGGTTGCAGTTGTGCATCCCGATCCCACTGTGCGAGCACCCCACCAGTGTTGTATCGCTCCCGGTACACGCCACATCATCTAGGAGTATTAGTCCACTACCCCGGCCGAAGCGAGCCCCAGTCGTAGCCTCGAGGGCCTCGGTGAACCCAAGCTGACGGCATGCGACGCTAGCGTCAACTTGGTCCCAGCTGTCGTCGCAGACCGTCCCCCAGTGACCGTTGGCAAAGATCTCCACCCGTCCTTCGTTCGGCATGGAGCCACCAACCAATCGAACTAGATAAAGCAAAGGATCCCTCGTTTAGTTCGAGAGTATAACATTTACAAAATCAAGAGCTTCGATTGGCTAGATTACATTATATGCCTACGTTTCGCCAGTGTAGGCAACTGTCACAGCAGTAGCAAAAGACTCTATATTATCGGTCCATAATGGTAATAAAGTTGTCTCGACAGAAATACAAGTACAACGAACGAGGACGGGTACGGGTTGCCCTGGTGTTTCTGGTTCACGAGCACGCGCCCAAACTGCTCAGAAGTTTCCTCTGGAAAAGTTCCTGCGCTTGTGCTCGATAGGGACCCTTGTTCTTCTATTATTAGTTGACATTGTTTAACATATTCCATTAATAGATAGGTCAGGGATAGAATATTATAGACCTTGTGCATTGCATTGACGTCATCCCGCCGCCATCTTAAAGGTAAAAGTATGACAAAACAATGGAAATGCACAGATTTGTACGCGCAGCGCACAAGAAGGGTTTAATTAGCCAGAACATCTGACGTCACACTTCGAGGCTCGTGTTTTACGCCAGAGACCGGCTTTGGGCGTTTGTTGGAATCCTGACAAACGCACCTTTGACCTCGCATCCCATTGCGGTCTTGCGGGTAGGTGACCAGTCCGGACAGTGGACCAGTAAGCTCTGTCCTTAAAAAGCCATCATTTAAGAATTAATAAGGCCGGTGTTTGCCTGTCCTTATCCTTGCGGATAAGGACAGCGGACCAGTCTAGGGTCTAACGAGCAACTGCCTCTTGACCTCTTCACGAGGGCGCCTGACTTAAATGACGTCACATGCATCAGGTTTATTTCAACAATTACCGGCAACTCCGCAGCGGACCCCGGCATCCTCTTGGTGGCCGCAGTTGTGAGTCCCCAGCCCGCTGTGTCGACACTTCAACACGGTCTCCTCCTCTCCGTCACACGCCACATCGTCAAGGAGTATCTCCAGACCATCTCCTTGGCCGAAGGTTGCCTCGCCAAAAGCCTCTGGGCCGTCCCATCGAAGCCCAGCTCCCGGCAGATGACACCAGCGTCATCCTCGTCCCAGCCGTCGTCACATACCGTGCCCCATGCGCCGTCAGAGAAGAGTTCCACGCGGCCCTCGTTGAAGGAAGAACCCCCCACCAAACGAACTGTATTGTGTGTACAGATAAATAAGTTCACCCGATAGATTTGAAGACAAAAATGAAAACATCGCTTGGCAAGCGTTTTACGTAGTTTACCCAGTCACAACATACAACATTATACAAGCTAACCCACATTCTTGTGAGCTTTAATAGCTGCTTTATGAACTTCAGTCAAGTGAGGGCTGGTTACTTGTGTTGGGTTTTTGATTTGTGCGTATTAGATTTCGACTTCTAGTGGAATCAGATGATTCAAGTGAAGTACGTACCTGACGGTAGGCACACGACCCCAGCGTCCTCGCTGTGACCACAGTTATTGTTCCTGCTGTGCTCGCACATGCTCAGGGTGCGTTCATGCCCCACGCACTCGACGTCGTCCAGGTGTATTGGACCCGCCCCGCTGCTGAAGGTCCCCCCGTCCGTTGCCGCGATGGCATCGGCATAGCCGAGCTGAAGGCATACCACCTTGGCATCCTGGAGGTCCCAGTGGTCATCACAGACTGTGCCCCATTCTCCATCTAGGTAGATTTCAAGACGTCCCTCGTTGCGTGTCACCCCATCGACTAGACGTAACTCAACTATAAGAAAGGTTGTGATTGTAAAAACTGCTTTATAATCTAACTGCATGCTGAATCTACAATAGTAATAATAACATCTTTATAAAGATCCAATCAGTCGCACTGATTAATGAAAAATTTCATCATGCTCCACTCACAACAGTGTATATTTAAGTTAAGGGAAACATAATAGTAGCATAATTTTCTCCATTCTCTTGTATTTGTTGCTAGCAATCTCAAGTAGGTCTGTCGTATTGCTGAGCGTTAGGCAACGTTGCTTTAGGTAGTTCTTGATGACAGAAGGTCGGTCTGAGGTCTGCTTTAATGTCAGTTATTGATCTTTCTGACTGTGTAAAAAACTCCATTGGAAGAGGTGCTACCTCTTTAGAAAAATGTCTTTCGGCTTAACACCCTCAACGCTTCAACTGCTTCTGTGCTATAATCGCTGCTTCATTTTAAACTTGAATGTCTTCGGCGTCAGTCTCTGACGAAATGGTTTGCGGTGGCGTGGGCTCGAGCTGCTGGAGCCTCTTACAACCAAGTCCCGGGCATTGTGCCTGATTTTTCAGTAAGCAATAACGTCAACAATAACAAACGAAGAGGGCACAAATTCTACATGCTTAATGGTGATTTCACAGAACAGTAATTTCAAGCTACAACGTAGTAACTGTGGAAATTCCTAAAATAATGAGAGAAAATACATGGTTATACCTGGAGAATTGCAAACAACGCCAGCGTCCTCATTGTGGCTACAGCTGTGTTGCCCAATACCGGCATGATCGCACGCCATCAACGTGGACTCGCTCCCTGTGCACCCCAGATCAGAGAGGTACACCGGGTCCAACCCAGGACCGAAGTGGGCCCCAGTAGGGGCTGTCTGGGCACCGGTGAAGCCGAGCTGGCGGCAGGCAACCGTGGCGTCGTCGATGTCCCACGAATTGTCGCACACCGTCCCCCACACGCCGTTGTAGAACAGCTCCACGCGGCCTTCCCTGTTGCTTTTGCCACCACTTAGCCTAATAGATGCTAGAAACAGAAAACGAAAACTGGATGCAATTTACTAATGAATAAACCATGGATAAATGAACCCAACCATAAAGTCAGTGTGTTGCTCATTTTAAATTAACAAAATCTAACCGACTTCGTATGGAACAGAGCTCAGATGACATACTTCGAATTGGCTATCCAGCCAGCACTTCGGAATGCGAAATGAATCTTTTAAAAAAGACGTTTGGTACGCTTAATGGGACACCTTGCTTTTGGACTGTGCACTTTGGGCTATAAAGCGTTTGTTATGAATTGATATGGTTGGAAAGATGTTTTAAAAGTAGAGTATAATTATTCATACAAACAGCCCTCGAAATTGTGTGGTTTTCCTTAGACTTCGCGAACTAACACGGTCCACCATTTTGTTATGTCAAAAAATCCGTGGTTCTACAAAATGGCGGACCATGTTGGTTCACGAAGTACAAGGAACAATTTCGAGGTATTTGGTGTGGATCATTATATTAAACTTTTAAACATCTTTCTAACCATTTTTATTTTATGATAACGAGTGCTTTGTATAGCCCAAAGCGCCCAATTCGAAGGCAACGTGCCCCTTTTAATAATATTGTAGCACAATTTGGATGTTGTTGGAGTTTGTAGCTTATGTTTGGTTGTATACCTTGCGCTTCGCATATGACGCCAGCATCTTCTATGTGCATACAGTTATGCGTTCCAACTGGCAAATGGCTGCAACTCATGAGTGTGTCCTCCGTACCCAGGCACCCTACGTCGTCCAGGAATATACCCATCGTGCCGGGGCCGAAGCGGGCATTCTGCGTGGCCTCTTGGGCGTCTCCAAGTCCCAGCTGACGGCAGACGACCGAAGCGTCTTCGAGGGACCATCCATCGTCGCACACCGTGCCCCACTCCCCGTTGTAGTACACCTCCACTCTGCCTTCGCTGGGCAGATTGCCGTTAACGAGACGAACTGTAAAAAAAAAAAACCTAGATTTCAACTGACGTCATTATTTCGAATCCTAGTTTGATTCGAAAATTGCGTGCTCTTTGCTCAATGCGTGCTCTTCGCTCAATTTTTTTTCTTAAATTTGTTTGCAACTCTTGACATCTCTACTATGATTAAGTGGAACTTCATTTGCTTTTGCACACCTATTACCCGATTATAAGTGGTTTTTTTAAGTACAATTATTAAAAAAAATCATTCACGTTAAAGCCCTTCAGAGGGGGACCCGTTTGGTCGCAACTCCCCTGTGGTACGTTCTGGCAGCACATGCTGCACGGTTTTTTTCATAGGTGAAGAGGAAATTTATTGACATTTTTTCAATGATTATTTTTTGTATCTAAGTGATTTTTTTTTTTTACATGTTTAGATATTGCCTGGGTTAATTTAAGCTTATTTGTTTGCCTTATTATTTAAGTTTTACAATTTGGTTCCATCTACCATTATAGCAATCATTGACATATTTATTTTGTAAACAAAGGATGCTGGCAGAGTTTTGTGCTGCCACTTCTAACCAGGGCCCAATTTCATGGAGCTGCTTAAGCACAAAATTTTGCTTAAGCAACAAAATCATTGCTTAGTAAAATCAGACTACCGGCCAAGACTGTACACTCAATTGTTATGCTAAGTAAACAACAGCTAAATACCAGTCACAAGCAATGTATAAGGCATGAAATTTTGGCCAGTAACATGTGTAAAATAAGCAAGCTATTTTCGTGCTTAAGCAAATTTTTTACTTAAGCAGCTCCGTGAAATTGGGCCCAAATCACTGAACCCTGTTGATTGGCAAACCCTCTAGGACGTGCGGTATGGTCCCAGCGTATAGGGTATCACGGCATAATGATCTGACCGGTGTTTACGACGTGGTCAAGACAATGGAAATATAAAGAAACATGCCAGCAGGTGCTGACAACGGCCCTCATTGCAGGGTTTTTAACTAAAGTTAAAGGCACCGGACACTATTTGTAATTATTCAAAACAAATTGTTAGCATAAAAACTGACCTAGTAACAAGCAATGGAGATTTGTTATTTTTCTTGCAACTGCGATGACCAATTGAGTCCAAATTTTCACAGATTTGTTATTTTATGCATATGATGGGATACACCAAGTGAGAATACTAGTTTTTGACAATTACCAAAGGTGTCCAGTGCCTTAAAGACACTGGACACCTTTGGTAATTATCAAAGACCAGTCTTCTCACTTGCTGTATCTCAACATACGCACAAAATAACAAACCTGTGAAAATTTGGACTCAATTGGTCGTCGAAGTTGCGAGATAATAATGGAAGGAAAAAAAAACCTTTTCACACGAAGTTGTGTGCTTTCAGATGCTTGATTTCGAGACCTCACGCGTGAGGTCTCAAAATCAATTCAAATATTTTACTGAGAAATTACTTCTTTCTCAAAAACTACGTTACTTCAGAGGGAGCCGTTTCTCACAATGTTTTATACTATCAACAGCTCTCCATTGCTCGTTACCAAGTAAGTTTTTATGCTAACATTTATTTTGAGTAATTACCAATAGTGTCCAGTGCCTTTAATAGAACTAAAATTAAACTAAAAACTGTCCTTGCCGTGAAACTGTTGTCAGGGTGGTGAGTGAAATGTGCTCGGAGAAGGAAAATTCCTCATAAAGATTTATACTGGTAAGAAAGTAAAGGCAAGAAGAGGTACAATATGTGGAAAAGACATGCAAACAGCTCTGTACGAGCCTACCGTTAACGTCACAGATAACTCCCGCATCTTCCCCGTGGTTGCAGTTATGATTCCCCAGACCAGCCTGCTGGCACTCGAACAAGTTCTTCTCCCACCCTAAACACCCGATGTCGTCCAGCAGGATTTCCCCGGAACCCGAGCCGAACCGAGCGCTCCTGACGGCCGCCGTGGCCCCGTAGTAACCGAGCTGTCGGCAGACCACGTTCGCGTCGTCTTTGTCCCACTGGTCGTCGCACACCGTGCCCCAGGAGCCCTCGTGGTAAAGCTCCACGCGACCCATGTTCGGCCGGTCACCGCCAACGAGTCGTACTGCAAAGACAAAACATAAAACGTATGTAAATGTCTACGTTGAAAATTATAGTATACATTCGCTGTACAAAGCTGAGTGAATTTCCGAAGTCCATGTCCAAAATAAACGCAAAAACAAAGTTTGTCAGAGTAGCCGGTGTCATAGGGAAATCTGTCCTCAGGAGATTCTGTCCCCCATTTTGGGAAATAAACATGGGCTGCTGAAGGAGGATGATTCAAAAGAGGGCGCTATCAGAAAAAGGTCGTACACAGTTTGCCGTATGGGGATGGGGGGACAAAATCGCCGGGTGACAGAATCTCCAGCACCCGGAGATTTTGTCGGCTCTTAGCAAGACTTGTCCCCTGTCTTTATCAGAAATGATAAGCCTCGAAGTGTGAGTCGGATGTTCAGGCCCCCTAGCTCTAAACCAGGACTTCGGCCGTGGACCATGCATGTGAACTACGGCTTGTCGCCTGGTGCACACACTTCGTTTGGTTTTGACACCCAAGCTGGCTTGAAAGTAAGCTTTCACTGTTCAAACCTGTGAACTCGATCGCAGTCGTTTCTCTTCATAAGCCTCAAAACGCCCACCGCAGATTGGCTATCACACGCCCTAACTTGCTATCGAATGTTAATATCGGAAATTAATCCACAAGAGGGCGTTATTTCAGGCAATACTGGTTTTTGCTATCATGCAGATATACTTTTTAAACACGATCACAGACTTAAAGGCAGTGGACACTATTGGTAATTACTCAAAATAATGATTAGCATAAACCCTTACTCGGTAACGAGTAATGGGGAGAGGTTGACAGTATAAAACATTGTGAGAAACGGCTCCCTCTAAATTGACATAGTTTTCGAGAAAGAAGTAAGTTTCCACGAATTTGATTTCGAGACCTCATAATTAGATTTTGAGGTCTCGAAATCAACCATCTGAAAGCACACAACTTCGTGTGACAATGGTGTTTTTTCTTTCATAGTTATCTCGCAACTTCGACGACCGATTGAGCTCAAGTTTTTACAGGTTTGTTATTTTATCCATATGTTGAGATACACCAAGTGAGAAGACTGGTCTTTGACAATTACCAATAGTGTCCAGTGTCTTTAACCGAGTCTACTTACTATGGGGCTCGCAAACCACCCCTGCGTCCTCCGCATGGCCACAGTTGTGGTTGTAGCGATCCACGTAGACACACTTCATCAGCGATTTCTCCGTCCCGTCACATTGTACATCGTCCAGGTAGATGTCCCCGCTCCCTCGGCCAAAGTGCGCATCCGTCGTTGCCGCCACGGCACCTGGGAAGCCCAGCATTCGGCAGGCGACCTGGGCCTCGTTCATACCCACAAATCGTCACACACCGTACCCCAAGTTCCCCCGTTGATATTGATCTCCAGTCGGCCCTCGTTTTCTGTATTTCCTCCTTGAAGGCGCACATGGACCGCTGAATCTAAATAGTGTAAATACAAATAAGAAAATCATACCTCGCTTAAATTGTCTGATTTTTCAAGTTTATTTTGCTACTTGATTGTTTAAAAAATAGCATTCAATCATACATATCCAGGAACATAAAGGTGTAAACTAAAATACATAAAAATACATTGGATAAAAAACAATTACTGCAACTCGTTGTTTTGTTTACTGACGATGATGTACTTCCTTTGTTTTGTTCGTAGGTGAAGAAGTAGACTTGGAATCAAGTCATTGCTTGTCGCTCCGCCCCCCCCCCCCCGGTTTCTTCTAACCGGACAAAATGCAACATCGCGCCCTCTGGTGGTCATATAGTGTACAGGCTGTCAGTGACACTTTTTTATATTATTGACAACTTTGACAGTGGCTATGGCCGGACCGCTGAAAAGTTAAAAGCCTGTTCTTCAGCGTTGCTGCTGAAGCCGACAGCCACAGCCATAGCCATAGTCGGTGGAGTCTTCCGGCATAATGACGGTGGTAATGGTGATCGTGCGCGAGGTAGATTATGACCCAGTGGTTGTTACGGCGCATATAAACGACTTGATTTCAAGTCTAGTGAAGAAGTTAACTTTAAAGAGGTTGGGCCACGCTAGAGGTCACTCTAAAAGAAAATTTACATCCCTAAATACACATATATCTACCAAGAAAACACTGTGACAGAGTTATAGAATGAATGGTTATTCGTCCACAACGCAGTTTCTAGGCCTCTTTTCACCCCCGCCTTCAGGCAAAATCGGAACAACAGCAGTCGGTGCCACTAAAGCTGTCTCCAAAAATTCAAAAGAATAGTGACGTCGTAGTACGTACCCCTCTGTCAAACGGCTGTTTGGTTGCTGCCCTCATTTACGGGATTTTGATAAAATAATTTAGGCGGCGGGCTAGTGAACGGAGTACTAAAACTCCCTGCAAATATCACTTCTTTTGTTAATGTAATGTTACAAAAGATGCAACAAATTATAGAAAGCAGAAAACTAAAAAATCAATCACCATGGCCCATCCTCTTTAAAATCTCAGTCCAGACTACAGCGGGTTTAATCAAGGTCAATACCATACCTGCTTGCGTCAAACACACAACACCCACATCCTCGTAATGACCACAGTTATGCAGTCCGACCCCATTGTGTGGGCAGTCCATCAGCGAGGCCTCTTGCCCGTTACATGACAGGTCATCGAGTAGGACCGGACCAGTCCCGGAGCCGTACCGGGCCAGGGAAGAGCTCGCCCCGGGAAACCCCAAGGCCCGGCACGTCACCTCGGCCTCCTTCATGTCCCACATGTCATCACACACCGTGCCCCACACGCCGTCTATGAGTACCTCCACACGGCCGGAGTACCTGTTGGGACCATCAACAAGTCTTACATTGTCAGCTTTCCCTGTAAGAAAACAATAAACATTAGTTTAACTGACCTACAATTTTCATCCGGTTAAAGGCCCTGTACACTATTGGTAAGATCGAAAAACACAATGTTCACAGATTCACATATAACTAACATGATTTAAAGTAAGTACTGGTAGAAAGGGTTCCTTAAAATGTTTCTGCCTAAAATGCTATCGTTTCTGAGAAACGAGTAAAACAATAGTAATTATCGCGCGCGATAATTTGAAAAAACAGAAACTACATAAGATCTCTTTTCAAACTTCAAGAGCTCAAACTTTCACAGGTTTGTTTGTTCATGCATATGTTTAATCACACAAAATATGGACACTGATTTTGAGCTGTTACCAAAAGTGTACAATACCTTTAAACAGTTCGATTATGTTACACTTTTAGGATGTCAAGGTCAATATTTTACCATCCACGTCCCCACTGACGAAAAGTAAATATTATTACATTCAAAAATTATATTTCGTTTTCTTTATTATTGCTCCCCTTTTCATTTGTTTTTAAACTGAATTAAACTCACTTTATTTAAAATTGTATTTAAACTTATTATTTTCTTATTTGTTTATTTACTTTAGTTTCGTAGTATTATTGTTTTATCGATTTACTTTTTTAATGTTGTCGGTTTATTATTTTAGGTTTTTGTTCACCTTTATTTACACTACCCTTGTCCATTTGGTGTTCGATATGTAGCATGGTGTACCCCCTTCCCCCTGTTGCGTCTGCATTGTGTACTTGGTAAATATTCTTTAGAGGATTTTAGGGAAGGGGGGGGCAGTCATTCTGTACCAGAGGAAAATACTTGTGTGCTAAAGTATGGGAACATTGGGGGATACCCTTTGCCCCATATTGGGCATGGTGTACTTGTCTTACCGTCTGATGTTGAAGATTGCTCACACTTAACACCAGCATCCTCAAAATGTCCACAGTTATGCTGTTGAACCCCGGCGTGTGGACAGAGGAAGATGGAACTCTCCGTCCCACTGCAGCCGAGGTCGTCCAGCTGTATCGGCCCGTGGCCCGACCCGTAGTGGGCCTGCGTGGGCGCCGTCATGGCCGCACCGTACCCCAGTTGACGGCAAACTACGGCGGCCTCGTTGAGGTCCCACGTGTCGTCGCAGACGGTGCCCCACTGGCCGTTGGCGAACACTTCCACTCGGCCCTCGTAGATGGTCGGGCCGTCTCGCAATCGTACTACTATACACGCCCAGAAAGGGGATAATAATATTACTTTGACAGTGAGTGCGTACAACTCGGGCTAGAATTTGCAATCCAGGCACAACAATGTTAACTTTCTTGATTGAAGACTACTCCGTCCGCTACAACACCATTTTCTGTAAATTTATCGTCACTTTTGGTTAATTTCTTGGACGACTTGAGAATCCACAGGCATCATGAAAGAGTCGTATAAGTCATGTAAATATAACACAACAACAATTGAAAGTAACGAGGCGCTATTCCATCAAAATCTAACGCGCATAATATAAATTAATATGGATAGAGGTGAGTCTTAAAGGAACATTACAGAATTGGTAATTGTAAAATATACTTTTGATCACAGATTTACATAAAACTTACACGATCTAATGATGATGATAGTAGAAAACATCCCTTGAAATATTTCTGTCTGAAATGCCATGAGAAATGAATAAACTAATTTTCCGATTGGAGTTTATCGCTCAGTGAGCGTTTTATTCATTTGTTGAACCTATATGATTTAATGCTAATGTGTAATCGGTTTTTCACTATTTTCTCGTGACCCAGATGGCCGATCGAACTCAATTTTCTACAGGTTTGTCAGTTTATGTATATGGTGGATTACATAAAGTGCTTACACTGCCAGCAACTGTTTTGTTAGCAAAAAACAATTCTGTAATGTTCCTTTAAGAGCTTCACGAAATAGAGACAAACTAAATATGATTCCCTTTTGAAGGAGGAAGAATGTTTCAAATCATTGGCCCAGCTACACTGAATGATATTGTTGACCCAGACCTTTTGTTTGCACGGGGACCATTCAAGTGAGTGATGTCAAGGGTGGACCGATAAAAAAAAACGTGGAGGAGTGTAACATGACGATTGGAAAGATATCTAGGAGCAGTTTTGTTCGAGCATTATGAAAACAAGAAGAGCGATCCGTCCTCTATCGGTGGTCAATGAATTAAGTTGCCTTGGTGTTGGGGTGTTCCCTCAAGGGTGTTGAGCATACCAAAACGAGCTGCACTATTATTGTGTAATCTTTGAACTCTGTTCAATTCACGTGACGTACCACCAACATAACAAAACATTCCCGTATAGTCAACACGAGAGAAAACTAAAGCTCTGACAACATGACGAGACCCTGTGTGGAGGAGGGCCTACTGTTCAAATGCCCATCCTCCGTATACACTTGCAAAATGGGAAAATAACACGATAAAAAAGTATAGTTCAAATTATACAACTCTTTTTTTTAAAGTTTGTTTTTAACGTAAGACATCCCTAACGGAGTCAGATCTGCATGTGACCTTCTGAGAACTTTCAGCATGGCTCCGTATTAGATTACAGCAGGCAAATGGCATATATCTGTTCCGACATGTTGTGTTGTTAGGCGTTCAGTCATGACTGATCGAAACTTTCTCAATTTTAAACAAATTAGATTTCGGAAGATTTAGTGTGAAATCGATGAATTACGTACCGTTACTCGAACCGCCAGCCGACCCTCCGTCATCCCGACGCTGCCGGGCATGTCCGAGACCTCTCGCCGAAACGACCCCGGCTGAACTCACGAAAATCACCCACCAAAAAGCGACTGGCAGCATGACCACCACGGCTCTTGACCGGCGGATTCGCACCAAAGCACCCATCGCCAAGCTGAGGGAAATCTCGCTCTGACTAGATGAGTTCGTGGAAAGCAGGCCCAAACTTTGAATAACAGGATGTATTAAGAACTATACGTGAAAACAATGTCAAAACTTTGTCTTGCTCATGAATGTCTGCGAGGAAATTCTACGTGTGATCCGCTCCCCACAAGTACACACTCCACTTTTAGACACTCTTCTTGAAAATGAAACGTCAAACTCTTTGTAGACAAAACAAACCGGCGCTTAACACAACTTCGGTGTCCCAACACTCGCAACAAGAGAAAAGGTGGAACAGGAACTCGTTGAAAAATGCCACTTCGAGACAGGATCCGCAAGTCGTCGACAGTGAAAGACCAACCTCTTAAAGACACAACACGGAACTGAGTTTAAGGTCATCACCACGACAACGTATTCGTGTAGTATAGATACTCGGTGTCAGTCGTTAGCCCCGTGTTTTTGTTTTTCAAAGTCACCTGAAACAAAGGTTTTAAAAGGGGATTTCCCCCCTCACGCCCCCCTCACACCCCCCTCCCCTCCACAACACGGATGCTGTAAGTGTCCAGCGTCGCCATGTCAATTGCAACAAGTGCCAGCGCATTTGTATCGCCTCAAATTTCGGTGTAAACTGCAGACGAATTGACCTCTCAGCTTCGTACCTTAAAGGGAAAGTGCATTCATTGTTTTTAGAAGAGTTAACTTATTTCCATCTACTAATAGTTGAAGACACAATACAACTATCTTTGCCCAAGTTCCAAAGAACTGCTTAGCCAGAAAATATTGCTTAAAAATGTTCTGCTATGCTAAAATAACCAAAGATACAAGTCAGAGATTCTAAACAAGACATTACGGCTGGTGGTAACCCATTCTGGTAAGCATGATTTTGTTGTGCTTAGCTTCTTTCTCTGCTTATAAGCAGATCCATGAAATTGGGCCCTGCAGTTTAAAATGTCATAAAAATCGATGCTCACGTGTCACTGAAAAACAACGGGTTTTTTTATCCATCGATTGTGGCAATCGAAATAAGTAACGGCACCGGTGATCGATTTGTGTGGCCATTTACAAAGCTATTTCCCTTACTCTGACGGTCACATTTCTCTGGAGGATTTGTAAGGGTATGGGAATTTGGAAGCCAAGCTTCCAGATTGAACATAAATAATTATCATACCATTATTGTCCCATGAAAGTGCCACGGGTCAATGTGTTCTATATTCTCGCAAAATCCCGCAAAGTACTGAATATTCAATCAATCGGACTTCTTTTTTTGCAGCATTTTTGTGCTTGGGGTTTTTCTCTTGTTAAGTAAGATTGCAATTCTTCAACTACAAATAAATCAAGGTTCTCTGCAGTGTCATTCTTTTCACAGGGACTCGTCAACGGTTGGCGAATGTTGAAATGTGGTCCGTCAAGCCCCCCCCCCCCCCCCGTTAGGGCCCAATTTCATAGAGCTGCTTAAGCCGAAAATATTGCTTAACAATTGTTTGCTAAGCAGAAAGGAGCATGATACCAGTCACACCTTGTACATGTAACCTTTCTGGTAAGTTTAATTTTGTTGTGTTTAGCTGCTTTTTCAGTGCTTAAGCAGCTCTGTGAAATTGGGCCCAGGTGTCACAAACCCAACCCCTCGACCCCATTGGTCATTTGGCAAAACCCAATGGAGCAGAGTCACAAACAAAAGCTTTAAACATTACAGAATTGCAATTAATTGGTAAGAAAAAATCTTGTAAAATGTACTTTTGATCATAGATTTACACAGAACTTACACGGTCTCATGATAATGATAGTAGAAAACATCCCTTGAAATATTTCTGTCTGAAATGTCATATTTGATGAGAAATGAATAAACTAATTTTCCGATTGGAGTTTATCGCTCAGTGAGCGTACAGCGTTTCATTCATTTGTTGAATCTATATGATTTCATGCAAATGTGTAATCGGTTTTTCACTATTTTCTCGAGATCTCAAACTTCTACAGGTTTGTCAGTTCATGTATATGGTGGATTACATAAAGTGCTTACACTGCCAGCAACTGTTTTGTTAGCAAAAACCAATTCTGTAATGTTCCTTTAAAGGGTGTCGTCATTATTAGGCGCACGCGCGTGTGCAGTAACTGGGTCCGAATGTAATGCCTGGCCACAGGCTCGCTGTGATCTCGACGGCAGTGCCCCTTTAAATGGAATCCCACTTTACTTAAACAAAATAACAATAATAATCCACTCACCCCACCCCCTCTTTTTGTTTATATAAATATTTGTTTACTTGTTGAATGAGTTTTTTCTTTAAAATAAGACATCAAAATGATTACCAACGAAACAAAAGTAGATGTTTGATCATTTTCAGGATTGGAAAACAAGTTTTGCCCGTAGCTCACATGGTGTAAAGATGGTCATTACGAAAAACTTCCCTTGAAATATTTTTTTTGCTTGGAAAAATAATGCTTAACAATAACTAATTGACAAACGGCGCCTCATAGTTCTTTGACAATCCATTGTTGTCCGCGTGCCTTAACACCGTTGGGACCAAAATTCGAGCCTCGATCAAATTCTTGACTTGACCTTGCCTCATCATACGATATTGAATGATCGTAAATGATGACTGTATTTGCCCCCAACGCAGCTGGGGAGGACCAGTAGTGAAGATTTATCGACTTGTTTTTCACAGCTGGTTCCTCGAAATATGACCAGTTTGAAAAAAAAATGGATCTCCCTCACTGTAGAAAGATATACACTGGAGCGACAAGCCGGGGGTTTTGGGGTGTTTTTTTTTCTAGTTTCGAAACTTCCAGAAAGTCCTAGGAAATAGTTTCAGGACAAAGTACAGACTAAATTGGTAATTAGAATAAACCACAGTTATAGTTAAAGGAACATTACAGAATTGGTTTTTGCTAACAAAACAGTTGCTGGCAGTGTAAGCACTTTATGTAATCCACCATATACATAAACTGACAAACCTGTAGAAGTTTGAGATCGATCGGCCATCTGGGTCACGAGAAAATAGTGAAAAACCGATTATACATTTGCATGAAATCATAGAGATTCAACAAAATGAATAAAACGCTCACTGAGCGATAAACTCCAATCGGAAAATTAGTTTATTCATTTCTCATCAAATATGGCATTTCAGACATAAATATTTCAAGGGATGTTTTCTACTATCATCATCATTAGACCGTGTAAGTTTTATGTAAATCTGTGATCAAAAAGCATATTTTACAAGTTTTTTTCTTACCAACTCTGTAATGTTCCTTTAACGTTAAAACAAAAATTTCTTTCGAAAGCTCACTGATTACAAAATTTATAGGGCCTAAGTAAACACTCCTCCAGAAACTCCTTCTCTGCAGAGATATTTTCGAGATCAGAACAGCCGCAGTCAAAATATTGTGCACGTTAACGTGTACAATATCATGAACATCAACAATTTATTTGTGTTATCACAGAGACGTGGCTGTCGAATTTCGAGATATTTGACACAGGTTTGATGTGTAGCTTGTGTATTAAAGATACAAAGTATTAAAATAATCAAGCCTTCCCATCACTGCGATAGACTTTCCATTAATATATTTATTTTTTTCAAGGGGGACAAAAGAAAAAGCTAACTCCGCTTTTGAAAAAAGTAAAAAGAAGTGACGCTGATGTCAGCTTTGAACTTTCAAGACAGGTAAAACATTGATGCTGTGCAGGGTTGTGGTTCAAAATGAGTTTTTACACTGAAACAACTTCCTGGCCATACTTGACCAGGATCAGGGTTCCGTTGGAACCTGGCCCCATTTCTGGGTCAGTATGGCCCTGAATCTGTGTCAGTATGACCCTGAATCTGTGTCAGTATCTGAATCTGTGTCAGTATGGCCCTGAATCTGTGTCAGTATGACCCTGAATCTGTGTCAGTATGACCCTGAATCTGTGTCAGTATCTGAATCTGTGTCAGTATGACCCTGAATCTGTGTCAGTATGACCCTGAATCTGTGTCAGTATGACCCTGAATCTGTGTCAGTATGACCCTGAATCTGTGTCAGTATGACCCTGAATCTGTGTCAGTATGACCCTGAATCTGTGTCAGTATGACCCTGAATCTGTGTCAGTATCTGAATCTGTGTCAGTATGACCCTGAATCTGTGTCAGTATGACCCTGAATCTGTGTCAGTATGACCCTGAATCTGTGTCAGTATCTGAATCTGTGTCAGTATATTATGACCCTGAATCTGTGTCCGTATGACCCTGTATCTGTGTCAGTATCTGAATCTCTGTCATGACCCTGAATCTGTGTCAGTATGACCCTGAATCTGTGTCAGTTAACATTCCATTCCTTAACTACTCCCCGGGTCAGCCAGACCCGGAAATGGGTCAGACACACCAGGGGACACCAGGCCCCAAAGGATCCGGATTCCCTGTCAATTCCGACCCTTCACAGTTACCCTTCAAACAGCCCAGATTAACGGCGTAACCAGAGGGGGACATGGGCTGGAGCCCAGTTCCCCTCAGGACCCCTGCCCCCTCCCCATCTTGCCCCAAGTGATGAGATCAAACCTGAATGCACCGATAAAATACATTAAATACCCCCAATATTATTATATCTTTACCTCCGCTTGTGGTGTGTGGAAGGCACAATCTGCTATTGGTTCGCGTTTGGGGTGAATCTGGCTCCTTGATTTGAATTGGTGGAGTTAGCACGCCCACGTCCCTCCCCTGCCCATCAGGGTTTTTTCTTCCCGAAGATAATAGCGTTTGATTACGGAGGCTGACCGTAAAGCTAGAACAGAACTGAGATGTCCATGGTTACGAGATAATCTGATTTTTTTCTTCTTCAAAATTAAGTGTAATTCAATCTAAGCTAGTCACAATCGCCGTTGTGTCTTACAGTCTCACAGCAAACATTCACACGCCCTCTGTTGTCAGCTAAACGGGCATTGGCTGTATGAATCAATATCTGGGAGCTACGTAGCGAATAGTCAAGGCGCACGCGGCACACCGGATGGCACGCACAACCTCAAAAATGTAACGCACGAAAAAAGACTAGCAGCGCGAGCGGCGAAGCGGCGAAGAGCTACGCGGAAACTAGACTGGTCCGCTGTCCTTATCCGAGGACAGGCACCGGTCCATTAATCAAAATGATGGTCACTGCTAGACTGGTCCCCTGTCCGACTGGTCACCTATCCGCAAGACCGCAATGGGATGCGAGGTCAAAGGTGCGTTTGTCTGGATTCCTCCAAACGGCAAACGCTCGAAGCCGGTCTCTGCTGGCGTAAAACACGAGCCTCAAAGTGTGACGTCAGATGTTCGGGTACACAAAAGTTCGTGAAGTGGAACGTCTTTCGTGACGTTCGTGACGTATTACAACAATTTATGTTCTCAAAATGAATGTGAAGCTTTGTTGTATTTTCACGTGACTGAGCTGAATCCGTACAGTAATTTATTCACACAATTGGATTGGTAGGCTTTTCAGCGCAAGTGAAGATTCAGAAATCGGCAATTTTTATTTGGTTTGTAAAATCCACCATCTTCAAAACCAAAAGCTTAGGGAGCGACGTAAAATGCAGATGCGTTATAAGCAGCGCTCGGAAAGCAAACTTTTGTGCCAACTAAAACAGAAAATTTGCGCAACCAAAAGCGTACCTATAAACACTAAAAGAAGATTCGACGTGTGTGCGATCCCGATGGAGTTTTGCATTGTTGCGTCACCCGTCTAGGCCTACTTGCAAGTTTTAGTGTGTCTTTTGCTTTGCCTTATGGTAAGCAATATTTATGAAATGGAAACTGTGCTTAGAGTCGTTCCGTCCGTAAGCCCAAAACGTCTGCCACAATAGGCTTTGTACATGTCCCCGCCAGTGCCCGTTTTATGGCTGCGTGCTTTTACCGTAAGCTAATGCATGTACGTCCTTCACGTTATATTAGTAGGCATCCGAGTCCGAATTTGGCGGTTACAGCTACGGTTCACAGCTAGATTTCTGCGTCATCATGCGTTGAAGTATAGGATAATAATAATAATAAAGACATTTGTAAAGCGCCTAATGCAGAAGCCTCTAAGCGCATAAAGAGAAAAAAAAGAGAGAGAGAAAAAGAGAAAGAAAAAAAACCTTAGCAACAGTCGTAGCCTTAGCTCTAGCCGCCAATTCAGATACGGCCTGTACTTGCTCACGCAGCTAACGTAACACTGTTTCACTTTTCCAGCAAGCGGTAGTTGTGGCCCTATTCATTTAAGTGCGGAGTTGACCATGCAAGTCTCGCGCGTATTCGGTATAAGCAGAGCCATGAAATCGGGTTGTATAGGCGCCTTCGCCCGTGGTGACGCACGTACATGTACTGCATATGCAACAACAACAAAAGCCGCGCATGCTGCATTGGAATGTTGGAAGTATAAGTAACCAATGTGTGGGGTATTAGGCTGAAGTATCGAGGGGCCTTTATCGTAAACTGTGCAGGCTGATTTTTATGAAGTCTCAAGTGTCAATTAGAGCCGAGGTACGGAGGAAGGATCAAGAGGTGGTTGTACTTTCCATGTACGTTTGTCAGAACTAGCCTGTCCTAGTTCGGTCAAATCGGTCTCCATGTTCCTCTATACAGATTCAGAGCTGACCTCATCAATCGTCTGTCAACCTCGCTGCTTTCCTTATTGGCGTAACCTCTGACCTTACCCTGGATTTGGGGATTTCACCTCCATGGTTCAATGTCGTCACCATCCTCAACCGACTCAACCGACTCAACCCCTTCCATTACATTATGAAGAACGGTGTCATCTCAAATATGGCACTGTGGTGACAGAACCGGGGTCGATTTCACAAAACTCTTCCTAACTTAGGACTAGTCCTAGGCAATGCTAAGAGATAGGACTAGTCCTAAGTACTGGTCCTAACTTAGGACTAGTCCTATCTCTTAGCATTGCCTAGGACTAGTCCTAAGTTAGAAAGAGTTTTGTGAAATCGACCCCAGGTCGTTTATTTTGTCAGGATTCTTCTATAGTCAATCTCTCTGCCCTTGCTCTGTAGTCAAAAGTGCATTTAAAAGGTGTGATATTTTGTCAGTCGTTATGAGAAGTATACTTTGATTGTGCGTTTTGCTTTTGAGTACCCCTAAGGTATAATGTTTGTTTGTGTGTATTTTTTGTTTGTTTGTTTGGATGATCTTTTCCCAACCAAGGGAACTCGGCAAAGCTTCCGCAGGGGGACATTAAACGCCAAGCTGACAACAGCCAATCTCTCTCATACAAACATTGGTTGAAAGTCTATAGAGGTTTTACAGTCACGTGATGTTATCACGTGACTGTGTGTTTGAGAGGCAAGATCACAGTTCATTACCGTAACCATGACCGGCAAGATGGCTGCCGTTGCGGTAGTCGGGGCCAGTGACGTCAGCTGAAAAACCTCTATAGGATAATATTATGACTCTGTACAAATCAATTTTTTTGTGATTCAGTAACTACAGACGATAATACTTATTCTAGTCATTGCGTAATCAGCGATTGGCGTTGTAGGATTCGAACTCGCACTCCTTTAACCTTTTTGTGATCGCAAGACCCGATGTCACCATAAAGTTGTCTGAGGCCTAATTAAAGTTTTCTCAATTAGTTTGAGCGTTTTGCATGATTTTGTTTTGCTTTGGTGGGGTGTTGGTGCTTGTGTGTGTCTGTGTAATATGTGGGGTTTTCCGGTTTTCTTGTTGGTGTTTTCGTGGCTTTTTCACGCAATCCTTTGGGTAGCTATAGCAAGCATTGGGAAGAGCTCGCAATAAAGGACACTTTCACAAAGACATTAAGTGTGTTAGCGTCATAATGAGTTTTAAAGGAACATTACAGAATTGGTTTTTGCTAACAAAACAGTTGCTGGCAGTGTCAGCACTTTATGTAATCCACCATATACATAAACTGACAAACCTGTAGAAGTTTGAGATCGATCGGCCATCTGGGTTTCGAGAAAATAGTGAAAAACCGATTACACATTTGTATGAAATCATATAGATTCAACAAATGAATAAAACGCTCACTGAGCGATAAACTCCAAACGGAAAGTTAGTTTATTCACTTCTCATCAAATATGGCATTTCAGACAGAAATATTTCAGGGGATGTTTTCTGCTGTCATCATCATTAGACCGTGTAAGTTTTATGTAAATCTGTGATAAAAAAGTATATTTTACAAGTTTTTTTCTTACCAATTCTGTAATGTTCCTTTTATGGAGCGGGGGGGGGGCAACCTCCACAGTTTGTACCGCGCAAGGAGATACAGGTGAAGAATTTCAAATTGAAGCCATGTGTGTTGTAGAAGAAACTTGCATGGAAACTGGTACTGGATCATCCGTTGAGACTCTTTGGACACTCCGATTTACTCGGTGATTTGTTTGAAATAAATATTAATGGTTCCTCACCTCAAGAATTCTCTCCATAGTGACTGATCGATCCGCCAGCGGGTCCCGTGGAGGCTCCAAAAATATCCTCTGTTTGGAAATTAGTACTTTCCTTGTACAGTGTTGTTTTTTTGTGTAGGACCAGATACAACCCTAACAAAATTTGAAAAGAAAACTGAAGTTTAATCTCAACATTTCAGAGCACCATAGAGCCGTTCTTTAATAAGAAATTATTAATAGTGTATTATACACTGATGATCCATCATGAGTGTCAAGAAGTATTATTACTACTCATATTATACTTTCCTGGTCTAAACTTTGTCCTTAATTTTTGTTTTGAAAAAGGGTGTAAAACTTCCAAATATTTTTCGAGTATTTTCCCCCCATATATAATTAGCTAGGGTCTTCCTCCATGCCTATACGCAGACTAATGGTAGGTTGCGCCATAAAGCTGGCCCGTTCCCTCACAGACCAGCTCCAAGGTTCGCACCCTCAACTTCTCAAGACCGTGGACTTCTCACAAGAACCCAAGTGCCGTGCACGTGGACTGCTCGTGTATAGCACATGTACAGTACATGTACATGTACATGTAGTTGGATAAACACCTGATGAAGCTGTTCTTTACATCATCATCCGGAGGTTGGGGGGGGGGTGGTGACTGTCACACCGTCATTTGACCTTGGTGGACCACGGAGGAAGGAAAGCACCCAAGGGGAAGTCCGGGAAAAAATCCAGGTTCGTGACAAGCGGGCCTTGCACAAAAAGAATCTTCCAGACGCAGCGTGTAATTTTCAAGATCTTCATGATTGCACTTGCACTGAAGGGGATACTCTAGGTTGAGATTTCTTTTATTACGGACAGGGACATCCCTCTCAGCTGATGTGTTGGGGCCCAATGAGCATAGATTAATCAGAAGGGGGATTCAGCCCCTCCCCCTCCCCACTCAAAACCCTTGCTAACCCCTAATTCTTGTACACCCCCGGCTCCCCCTCCCCCAAATGAGACAGATGGAAAAATAAACCAGGGGGTGTTTGGTTTTCCAGATTGAAACGTCCTTTATGTGCATGTTGAAAATGCATGTCTGGTTAACGCCACGGTATGTAATTAAGAATAGAGCAATTACACCGGACGGAGTTGATCACTAATTTTAACGGTATGTTCCTAAAAAGCGATATCACAATTCCTCCATGGTCCACGCTGGAACGAGAGACTTTGCAGTATTGCGCAATGTCTTTCACAAGGACACCTACAGTGCAGCAGCGGCGTAGCCAGGACTTTTTCGGTGGTGAGGGGGAGGGGGTTGCTTTCAGGTGGAGGGGGGGGTGGCAGGGGAGTGGGTTTGTCAGTAGTGGGGTCATGCTTTTGCAGTGGGCCACCATTCTCTTATATTCTTGGCATTTTGTGGCTGCGGTTAGTGATCCCGATCGCGATCGTTCACTACATCAAATCATGGTCCATGATCAGATTATACAAACACGCATTTTCCTCTTTTTCCCATTTTCTTTTTATTTTTATGAGACTATCGCGACTTGTTTCGTGGAGGGCACCGGAAATTTGTGCCTCCCCACCCCACCCCCACCCTCATAGCTACGCCGCTGCTATAGTGGGAATGAAAGAAACTATAGAGACCACATTATTTTTGGTATTTAGTTCCTTCATGGAGGTAGGAATCTTTTCCTAAATCCATGGTTCCTTGTTCTACCTCCGTGCTTGATTCGAGAATGACAGTGTATGGTCGGATTCCAGTTTTTGGGGAGAGCAGTTTCATTGAATTCCCAAACCCCGGCATTACAACAAACATAATCATGTGCAAAATTGTAAATATATAAACTCATCGACCGTGTTTCAATCATTGAAAACAAACTCGTTTTTTTTAGCACGGTCGTTTTAGGCTTATTGTAACAGTGGAAATAAACAGCTGATTTGAGGGGTATAGTCAAGATGATATAGGCCAACTTTGACAGCATTCTATAAAATAAATTCTGCCACCCACCCGCCCCCAACACACCCACACACCCAATATTTGGAGTCTTCGGGGGTCACTGTCCCATCTGGGCTCGTTTATCAAAACATTTATCAGTGTCTCACTTTAAAATAAGAGAAATTCTTTTAAGAGTGTGCCATTTCTATCTTCAGAACCCTAGATACAGTACTGACCAATCGCCAGCCGGCACAGCTTGGGTTTACCCCGCCCACTTCATGACGTCAGAGTATCGTACGATGGCTCTGCTCTCTGTCAAAGCCCGGATTTTCTGTGAGAATTGTTCCCGCGGGACCCACCAATTTGAATGGAAGACAATAATCTGAAAGGAAGGGGAAAGTAATTATAGGGACAATTATAGTCATCGGTCTGAAAGTTTCGCAATCCCCTTTTGACGGTGTAGTGGAAATATCATTCAAACTTCATTGCCGTGTGTCTTAAAGCATAGAGCAAGCTGGTCCTTGCTCTGTGGTTATTATAGCATGGTTATAGATAATCCATCACCAGAAATGAACTTGAAGTTGCAAACAATTTTTTTGCAAAGGATGGGTACGAACATGGATGTGTAACTGGGGTGTACAAGCGATAAGGAACCTACGGCCCACACACAAAAAAAAACCTGCACAATGACCGGCTAAGGAATGGCTTTACCAACAGTAGAGACCCCATGGGGGATTCCCGGGGTTGACGCGGGACAAGTGGAACAAAGAAAAGACCCCTGGACATTCCTGAGGATTGCCCTTTTTTCCTTGTGACGTCAGATACTGGGGACGCGATCGCCTGAGATCGGGTGATCAGCTGATGGGGGGCCCCGAGGGAGACCGGGCATGAGCGTGTAAGACCGGCGGGGGCATCTGCCTATAAATCGGGCAGGGAATCCCTGCTGTGAGCCACTCGACCGCAAACACCGGGACATCCCACAGCTGACCGTGCCACCTCGCCTCTGCTGCAACACGCCAGCCTGCCGTGCAACTCAACAACTTTATTCCGTTACGCTAAAACTTCCAAAAGCATCGGTGAAACTTCATTCTCAACGAGAGGAAATTCTACAAGATATTTTTCAGGTAAGGTTGTCTACAGTGAAAGTTGATTTTGTTTAATGTAATTGGTCGTCAACTTTTAAATGGTTTGGATTGCGCAACAGGTGTCAACCTGGTTGTGTTGCAATTTGCCGTCCACGTGGTTGGGCTAAACTGATTTCTCGTTCCCTGATTTGTAGCTTATCCGCACTGCTACATAAATCGTGTTATTTAGTTTTTGAAGGAAAAAATAATCGTGCTTTTATCCTATTATAGATTAAAACTCTTTGAGATGACTGTAAGATTTAACGTGTAACCCTTGCTTTAAGTCTATTGTGTTACAATGAAGGTCTACTTCTACCTCCAGCTATTTCGTAGCTGCCTTCAATCATGCCTTCATATCCGATGTGTCGTGCACTTCACACATTTTATGGGCTTTATATTTTAAAAACTTTGTTGTGTTCACAATGTGTGATGGAACAGTTTCACTCAATTCACTGAATATCGTATACCGCGAGTCTCCGCAGTTTAATTTGGAACTTTTTGTTACGTAAATGAATACTTTTCGCAGTGTAAAACCCATTGGGCACACAGCCGCGTTGTCTGTCGTCAAGGGGCGCGTGTGCCCCGGTCATCGATACTCTTTTTTTTTTTTTACTTCGGTCAGAGTGTTAAATGCTTAAATACCGGTGATGTGAGCGTCTTGGTCCCTCTAAAGGCATTGGATACTTTTGGTAATTACTCGAGAAATACATGATCCATCACCATAAAAAAATACTTGGAAATGAGCACGTAAAAGCTGATGGTAGTATAAAACATTGTGAAAAACGACTCCCTATGAAGTATCGTAGTTTTTTTGAGAAAGAGGTAATTTCTCACTAAAATATTTGAATCTGGGAAAAACTTCAGGCAAGAGCCCTTCTCAGGCATCTGAAAGCACACAATTCTATGCAACAAGCAAGGGCGTTTTTTCTTTCATTATTTTCTTGCAACTTCGATGACCAATTGAGCCCAAATTTTCACATGTTTTTTATTGTTCGAATAGTTGTGATACAGCAAGTAAGGATACTGTGGTCTTAGACAATTACCAAAAGTATATCTGTGTGTGTACAACATTGGTAAGGTTAGAAATATAAATGTTCACCGATTTGCACATAACTTGCATGGTATTATATAAAGATGGTCATGGTTGAAACTTTCCCTTGAAATAGCTTTGCTTGTAATGCCATAGTTTTTATGAAATGAGTATAGGCCCTAAAACAATTAAAATAGCTTTTCTTGAAATGCTTCAGTTTTTAGGAAATGAGTTAAAACAATATTAGTGTTTTATCGCTCTTGTCCAAAACCGATGTTTGAAAACGGTGAAAACACATAATGGGGTTTTCCACTATTTTCTCATGACTCCGAAGACCGATTGAGCTAAACTTGTCACATGTATATGTTTGGGTCAAATAAAGTGCGGATACTAGTCTTTGAAAGTTATCAATGTTGTACAACTTTGAGTTGGAGATTCGGCAACCATTGTAAATTTTAGCAATGTAGTACATTAATGAATACGGAGTTGTTACGTCTGAACGTGTTTTCTTACATTTTACATATCGGTCAAATTTGATCCGGATGATTGGAAAAAAAACCAAACCATCACACATGGTTTGTATACGGGTGACGGCGAAAGGGCGCCCCCAGCGGCGAAATATACGTAATTTTCAGAAAATAAACAAAAGGAGTTTTTTGTTTTAATCACATTTTTTTTTAAATCTGTAAATCCAAAATAATGGAAAAACTCATGAAACAATAGGTATATGCCCTAATGAAGTGCAGAATAGTCTATTGACGATGGAAATATCCGTTTTATTTACTCTTTAACCTTATAGTAACGTTGTACATTTCTTTGATCTCACCCATTTTTAGAACTGTTCAAACCGTCGTTCTCGTTTCGTCACCCATTATCGAGGCAATCATGAGCGGGATCGTGATCACGTTGACTCTACTGGCCTGCCTACTGGTCATCTCCCAGGCCTGCTCCCCGTCCTCCACGGGCGGCGGAGGTGGAAGCTTCACCCCGTCTCCAGCGAGCAACGATAACGTCTACAACCCGGGTAAAGGACCGATCCCCCCGCACCCATTCAGGTAAGAGTCCGCTAAATGATTTATCGGCATTGCTTTTGAAACAATGATTCGTTATTGGTCTTTTTACAAGGAAGGTACCTGTACTAATAGTACCGCACACACAGATACCTGTCTCGTGATTGGTGGAACACGCGTCACGTGTCATCCTTTATTTTGCCATGTGCGGACCCATTTTTTTTTTTTTTTACGTTGGCACTCCGGGGCTGGATTTCACAAAGCACTAAGATTCATCTGTTGACGAGTTGTCGAGTATTACCATAGTGATTTGCTTAGCATTAAAGAGTGATGCAAAAGTTAAGATCAATCTTAGCTCATTGTGAAATCGCCCCAGAAATCATAATAAATACAAAATTAATTCAGTTTTGAATGTTCCAATTATGCAGAAGACGAAGGGGTGACAACGACGATGTCTCCCTCGACAAGAAATTACAAGCCATGAACAAGATGATGAGCGAACTATTTGACGAGCTGGACGCCGATGACGACACTAAAGTGAGCAAGGACGAGTGGGTGAGGCGGCGAGGCAACGCGGAGGACTACGTGCAGATTGTGGCCTCATTCGACAAAAACGGTACGTTGGGTGTCTCTTTGAAAAGGGTACAGGGTGTTTACGGGTAATTTTTCTGTAATTATTAAAATGGACCAGGACTGTTTTTTACAAAGAGCGAAGGTTGATCTGAAGACGTGTACCATTCTTAATTGCTCAGCAAAGTTCGATATCACAGTATAATTTACTATGGTGTTATTGACAATGCTTTGTTAAAAATCAAGCCCTTACCCCCGCCCCCCCTCCCACTCCACCCCGCCCCTTACGCAGTTCTTTGTGTTTTGTACAGCTCATTTAGAAATTAACTTAAACAATGACTGTGATTTAAAATTGTTTACTTCTTGACAAGTTACCGTTTCTGACGCAAGTAATTTGACCCTTTTTATGAATATCTTGTTTTGGTTTTGGTTTTAGGAGATGGGTTGTTATCACTTGACGAATTTTTGGCAGCATCAAAGTCGTGAGACGTCATCACATAACAATGGGTAAGAAAGAAATAAACGCAGCGAAGCTCTTGAATGTTAAACTCTCTCTCCATGAAGTTCTATCCTTTTTTTTGGAGATGTGTATACCGTAATCAAGCTGACATTAATGAAGCTGAACCACGAACCACACTATGCACAGTTGAACACATCGTCGTGTACTGTTTTTCAGTAATGAACGGGCGTAAGCAACAAAATAACTCCTCTGACAAAAAAAATATGGTATAAATGTTACATTTTTGTTGCTAGAATTACCCCCAAGACATGTTTTTTCATTCCCATACACAATTTAACCTTCCTATATGTATTTATGAACGGCAGAAAACCGATCAAACTTTCGCACTCAGTTTTCTTGAAACACAATTTTGCACATTAATTGCTTACGTCCTTTTACCGGGAACTTTTCGTTACGTCCTTTTACCGGGCACACGGCGACATGGTTGTCGCACTAGAACACGTGTGAAGCCACAGCAACCACGTTAGATAGGGTATTGAGTGTGTAGGCCTACTGCGTGAGGGTAAGGGGTGGGTGAGAAAGCAAATGGATCTGGATGGGATAAGTTGACACTCTTCGGAGGCAAAGGTGCAAGGTTATTTTTTTTTCATCGTTGTGTGCGTTTTAGATAACAAAAAACAACCCTGCGCCTCTTAAAGGAACATTACAGAATTGGTTTTTGCTAACAAAACCGTTGCTGGCAGTGTAAGCACTTTATGTAATCCACCATATACATAAACTGACAAACCTGTAGAAGTTTAATATCGATCGGCCATCTGGGTCACGAGAAAATAGTGAAAAAACGATTACACATTAGCATGAAATCATATAGGTTCAACAAATGAATAAAACGCTCACTGAGCGATAAACTCCAATCGGAAAATTAGTTTATTCATTTCTCATCAAATATGGCATTTCAAACAGAAATATTTCAAGGGATGTTTTCTACTATCATCAATAGACCGTGTAAGTTTTATGTAAATCTGTGATCAAAAAGTTTATTTTACAAGTTTTTTTCTTACCAATTCTGTAATGTTCCTTTAAAAGAATTAACAGACAGACTAACAAAACTGAACAACAACAAAAAAGCAGCAGCACAATAACAACATCAACTTTTTAGAAGTCGACGATCAGAGCATACTGATCGAAACGTCGAGTTATAACCAACGGTTCTTTTCAGAACCACCCCAACTCAATAAGAGACAAGTATTACATGGTTGTCACCGCAAACCTTTTCCATATCAACTTTTTAATTGATCTACATGTTTTGTATTCCTGCAGGTGTATTTTTTCAGAGAGTTCATTCACTGGCTTGATGTCCCCTGAATTCACATGGCCCCAGCTTCTGTTTCCTGATTGTTTCTTCAAAGCTAGGTTTTTTCTTCAGGAACTGTTGGTACTTTGCAGCGGAAAGTATTGGAAGGTAGATTATGATTTGACGAGTGGAAGGCTTTCAAATTCATAGTGGGTCATGAAAGAGTCGTCGGTTGCACACACAACTCGCTTAACATTAAAATCGTAGGCCTCCGTGTTGTTGATTTTGTAGTACAATGATTGCTTTATGTTGTCTTAAGCGTTTTCGATTCGCCATGATTTGTACTTGCTAAAAGTTTGTGTTTACAAATAAAATAATGTTTTCTTTTATATTAAAAAATCCACTATCGGTATTGTTATTTTAAACGTAGGGAAAAATCGCTCTAATATTTCGTTGCTTATATAATTATATTTTTTTATAAAACGGAAGGAATGTCCGAGGGAAGTTTGGGGTATTTTATATTTGACACTGATGGTCCATTAGAGCTGCTTAATGCAGACAATTTTGCTAAACTAACTTTTGCTAAGCAAAAATGAGCAGGAAAACAGTCACAGACGACCTTCATGTGAAATTGTTTTTTGGCTGGTAACCTCATAGTCTGATAAGAAACCAATCATTGTGATGCGGACATCTTTATTGGTCCTCTCATGCAACTTACTACCAGGTACGAGCTGCCAGGAAAAAAAGATCTTAAAGTCTGTGCCAATTTCATGGATCTGGGCCCAATTTCATAGAGCTGCTTCAGCAGAAAATATTGCTTAACAATTGTCTGCTAAACAGAAATGAGAAGGATACCAGTCACAAATTCTACATGTGACATGGTAGTTTGGCTGGTAACCTTCTCCTGGTAAGCATAATTTAGATGTGCTTAGCTACTTTTTGTGCTTGAGCAGCTCTATGAAATTGGGCCCCAGCTGTTAATAAGCACTAATAAAAGCTAAGCACTATAGGCCTACAATTACAAGCCCTATTTCAAGTTTAAAACGGTTTGCTTTGAAAATCTTTAAGTTTCACATAGATTTGTTTAAAATGTTTGATGAGATATTTTAATAAATTATTTTGATAACTGAAATCAACGTAATTTTATCTGTCTGGTTATTTTATTTTCTCTTTCCATTTTTTTTTTTTCGTGCTTTGCAGACTCACCAAGTGAGTTTGAAGGTTTCTCGTTCAATGCTTGGATTTCTAAACTTTTCACCCAGTGCGCAAATTGTTGTGACCTCCTTGTTATAAAAGTCAATGGCTTACTCTCTTAATGTTATAAAGAAATTCACTCTGATCGATTGGAATCACTGGAAACTGCAGATGATTTTCCCCTAGAGTGAACTTCAGTCTAAAACTTTACGAGAGTATACTCGACTCAATGAAAAAGGGTTTAAAGGAACATTACAGAATTGGTTTTTGCTAACAAAACAGTTGCTGGCAGTGTAAGCACTTTATGTAATCCACCATATACATAAACTGACAAACCTGTAGAAGTTTGAGATCGATCGGCCATCTGGGTCACGAGAAAATAGTGAAAACCCGATTACACATTTGCATGAAATCATATAGCTTCAACAAATGAATAAAACGCTCACTGAGCGAAAAACTCCAATCGGAAAATTAGTTTATTCATTTCTCATCAAATATGGCATTTCAGACATAAATATTTCAAGGGATGTTTTCTACTATCATCATCATTAGACCGTGTAAGTTTTATGTAAATCTGTGATCAAAAGTATATTTTACAAGTTTTTTTCTTACCAATTCTGTAATGTTCCTTTAAGCATTCTTGCTGTTATAGATCTTCAGTCGGTCAAAGCTATAGGCTGGCATTTGATTCATCCATAAAGGAACACTCGCCTACACTAAGCGTTGAAGAGACATTGAGGAAAAGAAACAAAGTCGTGACTATGACTTAATTTCTCATGAATATGATTTTAATAGTCATAACTATGACATAATGCTTAGTCATTCTTATGAGATATATCTTATTTATGAGATGTAAGTTACAATTATGACTTTCTTTTTCTTAGAGCTGCTTCAAGGGAGAATATACCTTTGGTGATTACTCAAAAATTTATGACCTTCAAAAGTTACTTGGCAATAGTGAAACAAAAATAGCAGCCAAGAGTTATGTCGGGAATGTTTCGGAAGTTCGTAATAATCGTCAGGCAAAACCTTCACTCTAGGGCAAAATCATTTCGATCGATGTACAATTCTTCGACTTCCTAGATATGGTATGAACATTTCACGCGGTGAAATTTCATATCGGAATAAGTCAGCTGTTATCTGCACTCTGTCTTTAAAGTTAGATGATGAACAAAATAAATAGGTTTTGCACTCGATTGAGCTATGAAGCCCTGATGAACTTTTTGAGCCGTAAAGTTTTTGCTATTCTAAAACACCTGTAGAGGGCGGTATATTGAACATCAACCAGGGTGAGCGCGGCGGTGAGAGGAGGAGCGAGTGGTGGTGGTACCTACGTGATCAAAAGCACCGTCACCCTGTGTTGGTCTCTGTGTGCTGGGTGCAGGGGTGCGGCGAAGGGGAACCCCCAGCCCTAATTTGAATAACAATTGTATCTGTTGTGATGGCCCCGAAACAGGAAGTAGTGCGTGTCCCACACACAGAGTAAAGAGTTACTGAAGTGGAACGACCATGGCGGAGAGGACGTTCGTCGTTGACTTTGCCTGTGTTTCCAACTTTTGAGCAACGACCAGATTTCAGAAGATCGTCAGCGCGTGCAAATTGTCAGTTCACAATCACATGAGGAGTTTGTTGCTGTAAATCTGAGGTAACTTTGCTTTCAGTCGTCAAACTATGTTATTGAGTAGAACATTATTTTAAAGAATGAAACGTACCGTGTGACCATGGTGTGAGTCAACAGTGGTTGCTGTTTTATTGTGATTTGTTTTCACTGCACAATGCAATCTGTAAACGCCATAGTGTAAGCACTACCATTCAGGAGGTAGAAATAGTTACTACAATTTAGGCACTGGCAAAAAAAGCAGTGCCACTTCGGCAGTGGTTGGGGGGAGTCAATACACATGCACAGAGCAGAGGTAGTCCAGTGGAACAATAAAAAAAGTGGCTGTCCAAAATGACTTTGGGACAGGAGGCCTGACACCAAATCAGGTTGCCCTGTTGTATAATTTTTCTGTCAA
This sequence comes from Pycnopodia helianthoides, assembly GCA_032158295.1. Lineage (NCBI taxonomy): Eukaryota > Metazoa > Echinodermata > Asteroidea > Forcipulatida > Asteriidae > Pycnopodia > Pycnopodia helianthoides. The sequence goes on along the minus strand of CM063253.1, from coordinate 14,613,727 downwards.
GGTCAATCCTCTGAACTTCATTACAGCGAATCGGTCATCCCCATGGAGGCCGATTTTAAGCCAAGTAAATTAATGGGCTGCCCCCCCCCCCCAAAATTCGATGATGGCCTGAGGGGGTGTGATCAAACATTGTTTAGAATGAAGATCTTCCCCGGGTCGTCCCCCATAATTTTTTATGAATTAACAGATTAAAAACTCATCGAATTTCATGGAAAGGTATAATAAGTGACAGTTAAAGATATCAAAAGATGAAAAAAATGTTTAATTTTAGTCTGAAAGCTTACTGATTATGAAGTTAGGCCTATAGGCTCCACTAGGACCATTTTTTCTGTGGAAATATTTTCCTCTGAACTCATACAGCGAATCGGTATCCCAGAGCATAATTTTTTATAAATTTACAGATTAAAAACTCGTCGAATTTCTTGTAGGTATTATATAAGTGACTGTTCAAAGATGATAAAAAAAAATTTTGTTTAAATTTAGTCTGAAAGCTTTATGAAGGTAACCATTTTTTCTGTGGAAATATTTCCCTCTGAAATTAAGTCATATTTAAGAAAACTGTATCTGAAAACCTTAAAAAAACAAAATAGCTGATTTCGGTTGTCACAAACCAACGTTTTAGGACGATGCGTTATCATATCATAAATTGTGTATTTGTTTTCACTGTATTCTTCGTTCTCACACAACGGATTTTAAAAAGACAAACATTTTCACAGGTTTGTTTTTTCATTTACGGTTGATCACACAAAACATGATTGAACACTGTCTGCCACTATTTTGTCAGCTCTACCAATCCTGTAGCTTCTTGGTACTCATGTCTGGTAAAGTGTTGATTTGAGAACTCAAGTTTGGCAAGAAACATGTGTGCTATTTTATTCTTATTTTTTCCTTCTGGCCCCTTTCCCCATTTTCCCCATTTTACAAAATTTATGGGAAGTTCCCCCATTCCATTTTACAAAATTAATGGGAAGATAATTTTTTTTAAAAATTAATTCAAGTTCCATCCAGTAGGCCTACATGGTAGTTTTCATCCTAGTTCTTAATAGAAAAAGAAATCAGTTTACATTGGGATCACAAATATTTGTGCACAATAATGCTTATTTTGATTACTGCAATCAAGTAACTTTTAATGGTTTCTCGGGTTTCCAATTGCTGTATTGAGGATTGACATTGGAATTTATAAACTCAGTGAGCTTCAAGACTGAAACAGAAATCAGTTCAGGCGCGTGATTTCTCAGGATATTTCCTGATGTCCCGATTTCCTGAAAATGTCCTTGACCCTTCAAGTTTTCTTGAAAGAAACAAAGCAGTCACCTTCACAGGAGAAATAAATAGTCCACATTGTGTTCAAACGGTAGGTTTGTATTTCTGGTGATGCACAGAGTCTTATTTTTTTTTCCCCACACCCCTATGAAGTTTCTATCTTTAGGGAAATAAGTATCGCAAAGTGGAACTTGACCTTTGAGCGAAGGTTACATCGATGGAAGTGCGACTATAGGGTAAACTGGGGTAAAAACGCCCGTTTTTTAAGTTTTAGTTAAATATCTCAGAACTTCTTGGAGACACAGAGAAATTAATGTGTGGTTTTATCCATTACATATCTCCTCTATTGTGTGCAAATATAAAATTATAGTCACTATGTTGAAAAAGTGAAATTTTCCACCCTTTTTGGATGGAAGTTTGGCGGGCGTTTTTACCCGGGTCTCGGGGTAAAAACGCCCGCCCGCCCAGAGGTCGCTATATGACAGGTTTCTTTTGTAATGGAATCATATTTGTTAAATTAATTCATGAATATCTTATCACTCAGTCTCTACTATACAGAGTATTCCAGGATAATCGATCACCAGCTAACCTCACAGAGTTTAGAATATCCTTTGGGTTTTCAGTTACAACTGACGAGCATTCAAAATCTTTCCGTTGAATATCATTCAGTTTAGTTTCGTGACGGCCACGACGGCCCCTCGGTTGTGTCCCGAGCCAACTACTACATGTAGGTACATGTACAGCAAACATGAGAGTGTTCTGAGCAGGGCCCACTTTCATAGAGCTGCTTAAGCGGAAAATATTGCTTAGCAATTTCCTGCTAACAACTTCCAATTTTCCTTTTCCTTTTCACAGAACTCAGAAAAGCACCGAGTATACAGTGCTTTACATACATCGGTGTTAGGGTAAAAACCAGTTAACATTCTTTATCCCCGATGCAAATTTATATCTGGATCAAATTGTTTCGGTACCCACTGCTAAAACATAGTATTCAAACTGTCTCTAGCTAGCGGGCAATCTTGGTGGTTTAGTTGGTAAGACATCTGCTCTAGAATGGCAAAGGTCGGTGGTTCGAATCCCACCCGAGTAACATGCCAGTTCAAGGTCCTGCAATTCTAATCCACCTTTTGAGGAGGGTTTAACCCTGCAATTGGTGGATCAGATCCGGCAAAGTGGATTCCAGAAACGGGTGTAAACGCAAAGGTGGATCAGACACCGCAACTCAATGTGGTCACTTCCAGTTTTGCTAAAAATGGTGGGCATTTTGTTTGTGTTTTTGTGTGAGAGCTGTGATCAGAAGTGGGATCAGAGCTGCATTAGGCACTGGTGTAAACTCGACACCGATCTGATCGTGATCACGATAAAAATGCTGAATCTCATTCCACTTTTCTGGATTTAGTGTAAATGCGGTGAATGCGAGTCAGGATGCATGCAAAGCACATGTCCCGGCATGCGCCACCTTGCCTTCTTCACCTATTCAGAAAAATCAACACTCACGCAAAAATTGTCAATGGAAACATTTCCAGAAATTGACTCTTGGCAGTCAAATTCACACAGCTCGATTTGAGCCGTAACTCTTCAATTAAAATGTCAAACAAAACAGTTATGAAGCACTCTGTTCAAACCGACATGATTGGTGTTGCTGCCAAAAACCTGAACATGGAATATTCAGAGAACACCGCCGTCGATTATGCAACTCTTCAATTAAAAACTTCAAGCAGTTATGAACAGGCATGCAACTGTAACTTCACCAAAAAAGAGGAAAATACAAAATTTCAATGATTTTGTACAGTATTTTTCAATTTTGAATGATAAAACTGAGAATAAAAAAAGAGGAAATCAGCTGATCCGAGGAAAAGTTGCATGCCTGTATGAAGCGCTCAGTTCAAACCGACATGATTGGTGTCTCTGTCAAGAACCTGTACATGGAACACTGTACAAATATTCAGAGAACACTGCCGTAGATTATTCATTCGGCAGTAGACTTTGTATGCACGTTATAAATTTTTTATTTTTAATCTCTGGATGGGCGGTTGCTTCACATCTTCTTCATCAAATTAGGATGATTAAGTACAGTGAATGTGCGCTTCGTTTATTGGCACTGTGTACACAGATTCTGTGATGCACGGAAAAAAGGAATAACAAACTGGGAATTTTTTTTTACAATATGTTCAGCTTTTATGTTTAAAGGGCGGGTATACCTATTGCATAAAAGCTTACTTGGTTAAGAGCACTGGAGAGCTGTTGATAACTGTAAAACATTGTGAGAAGTAATAACACCCTTCGAAGTAATGTAGTTTTTGAGAGAGAGGCCATTTTTGACCAAAATATTTGAATCTGAGAAAGGCTTCAGGCATAAAGTAATTCTCAAGCATCTGAAAGCTCCTATTCTATTAGATGCAATAAGGCCGTTTTTGATTTGATTTTTCACTATTTTTCTTGCCACTTCGATGATCAATTAAGCCCAAAATTGTTCACAGGTTTGTTAGGCCTAATACTTAAAGATGAAATTTTGATGTATTTACAAATCAGTGTTAATCAGGTGTGTTATTTATTATTGGGGCCTTGTGTAAGGTTTTATCATGTGACCGGTTTAGCTGGTTCAGTATCAGGGTCGTTTTCAAAAAAAAACCTAGTAGCTCAAGACTGTGGCTTTATTAATGATAAAATAATAATACTTGGTTCTTATATAGCGCACGATCAAGGTGCTTTTAAAACAACATTATTATCTGCTGTTTATCAGGCATACTTGGACCATTCCTCAAACTTTCTCAACTCCCTGTGGAGTATACAACCTGGACATACAACCCCTGGGGAGCATACAACCCCCTGGGGAGCATACAACCCCCTGGGGAGCATACAACCCCCTGGGGAGCATACAACCCCCTGGGGAGCATACAACTCCCTGCGGAGTATACAACCCCAAGCTGCTTAAATTAGCGCTAAGAAGTTGCAGTCCAACAGATAACTCTCTCAGCCCTTCTCAGGTTCCCATTCATGCATCTGGGTTAAGATTTAAGCAATAATGTGGTGAAGTGCCTTGCTCAAGGACACAAGTGTCATGACCAGGACTCGAACCCACACTGTGATGGTTCAGCCATCAAAACTTGATTTCTGATGCAGAAGACCCTTCAGCCTCGACACATATGACACTTAAAGTTTCTTTGTTGATCCTTTTGGAGTCTGAGCATAAATATCAAATTTTTATTATTTGGTTTTTACCCTTTCAAATTTAACATAAATTTATAATGTACTAGGTTTAAAGGAACATTACAGAATTGGTTTTTGCTAACAAAACAATTGCTGGCAGTGTAAGCACTTTATGTAATCCACCATAATGCATAAACTGACAAACCTGTAGAAGTTTGAGATCGATCGGCCATCTGGGTCACGTTCAACAAATGAATAAAACGCTCACTGAGCGATAAACTCCAATCGGAAAATTAGTTTATTCATTACTCATCAAATATGGCATTTCAGACAGAAATATTTCAAGGGATGTTTTCTACTATCATCATCATTAGACCGTGTAAGTTTCATGTAAATCTGTGATCAAAAAGTATATTTTACAAGTTTTTTTCTTACCAATTCTGTAATGTTCCTTTAATTTTTGTTTCCCCCAGCTACTGATGTTCCCCAGCCCATCAGGATCCGTAGTTCTGGGTTAAACCCCAATGCTTCAAGTGACTCTGGCTGGACTCAGCCTGGAAACCGCCACACTCTTAGACTAGAAGGTCTATGTAATGCAAGATGTACCACATGATGTCAATTCACAGTGTGTTTGGAGCGACTGCCATTCTCCTCCTGTCAAATCTGCCAACATTCCTAATAGTAGTGTCTGCTTTAGATGGTAAATATTTATTTGTTTCTTATATATTTCCATGGGAATTAGGTTTCAGTGAAGCATTGTTTTAAAGATGGCCGTCGTCAAACTCAAATGTTGTATTATTAATACTATTATTATTATTATTATTTTTTATTTATTTATTTATTTTTAATTTTTTTCGGGGGGGGGGGGGGGGGCGGTATGTGAGGGGGCAAATGAAAAACAAAGAAATATATAGGGGGAGGGTGTCAAATACCAGAGTTTAAAACAGCAGTGCCATTGGGAAAGAAGTAAAAATTTTACTCGCAAATCAGAGTTATGCTCTGACTGTACACAGAACTTAGAATCTTTAGGCTATAGTTCTGCTCCTGTGAAAATAAAACTGAATTATCTCGCCCCGATATCTCTTACCCTATTTTGTCAATATCTTTGTTCGGCAGTTACAGGTTAAATGACTTCTGACTGACACCCCGAGCAAAGATATTGACCAAATAGGGAGACCACCAAGTCTAGGGCTAGATAGCTCAGTTGGTAAAGCGCCGGCACATTAATCGGGAGGTCCTTGGTTGAAATCCCGCTCTTGTCAATTTGTCTTTCTTCAACCCCAAATTACAAGTAACCCAAATTTAATTCAAATTTTTTCCAGTCAGTTTCCCGTGTGATTTATTGCTCTATTTTCCTCTGTGGCGCAAGGACGCTCACTCAGCTTTCACCAATTGTGTTGGAAACGTAAGTGAGGCTTTTGGCGATAATGTTAGTGATTATGCACACGATATTCTTTTTGAACAGGCTACGTTGAACCAGGGAGAGAGGGTGGATTAGTTGTGGTTGAACAGGGTACCGACGTACAGCTGAACTGCACCCTGAGCAACGTGACGCGGCCTGGCAGCCGAACGGCCGTGGACATTGTGTGGTACAGAAGCTCCCAAACTCTGCCAACAGACTTGTACTCTGCAATCAGTGACAGTGTGTCCCAGCTCTCGTTGGCAAATGTCACGTTCGATAACAGTGCGTCCTACTCGTGTGGCTTCCAAGACGACAACTTTTTGATGAGGATTTGGGTTGAAGTGCTCGTTGGAAGTAAGTAATGATTATGTTCTAAAAAAATAGATTCTTTGTAACATACGTCATGTAAAGGTATTGTACACTTTTGGTAACAACTCAAAATCAGTGTCCACATTTTGTGTGATTAAACATATGCATAAACAAACAAAGCTGTGAAAGTTTGAGCTCAATTGGTCATCCAGGTCACAAGAAAATAGTGAAAAGAGATTTTATGTGTTTTCTGTTTTTTCAAATTATTGCGCGCGATAATTACTATTGTTTTACTCGTTTCTCAGAAACAATAGCATTTTAGGCAGAAATATTTTTAGGAACCCTTTCTACCATTACTTACTTTAAATCATGTAAGTTATGTGTGAATCTGTGAACATTGTGTTTTTCGATCTTACCAATAATGTACAGGGCCTTTAATTACGAGAAGACCCCTTGATCCACTAAGCGAAAGTAGTAGTCTCTGCTGATTTCCTACCCTCCGCCAAGGTAGTAGTTAGTAAGCAGAGTTCTTTTCACAACTGAGAAGTCTCCCGAGTTCCGAAAATCTACTCCGCGGTAGTAAAACAAATAGCGAGACAAGTTCTCTAAAGAACAAAAATCTACACAGCAAAGTAGATGGTGTTGCCGCACACCAAATATATGGCTAGTGCATAAATCGCTTGCCTCTCATCAATGTGGCCCTGGTTTACTTCCCAGCTAAGGCCATGTGAGTAGAGTTGTGTGTTGGTTCTCTCCTATGCCATGAGGGTTTTTTTCTTCGGGCCCTCCAGGTTTTCTCCCTCCAGAAAAATCAAACAACTTCGATCTCTGGCTGTGCTCTGTGGTCATTTAGGGTTTGATAAGGCTGGCTGCCTAATAAGGCACCCTCGCCTGCCTGCTGCTGGAAGATGTAGCATCCTTCGCAAGTCGGCTTCTCAGGGCAATTCCACGGTTACTCACGTTACGTCTTTGGGTGCACTATTGAGATTCCTTGGGCTGTAATGACCTTACTGAAAAGGTTGAATAACTGTAGGGCAGACCTAGACCTACATTCAGATGAGATCCAGAAAAATGTGTCGTGTGAATATACAAGACACACAAAATTTGTTACTCACGTTACATTTTTCGGACATTTTCATAATGTTAGTAGCGGATTTTGTGTGTCTTGTATACCATACATGACACGTTTTTCTGGATGCCATCTTTGGTGCTTAAGTAGGTCTAGGTCTACTCTATGGGGATAACAGTTATTGAACCTTTTCAGTGAGGTAATTACAGCCCAAGGAACCTTAAAAGTACATCAAAAAACATAAGGTGAATAACCGTGGAATTGCCCTAAGGATGACTAGCCTCCCAAATTATGAATTGTTAGTATTAAAAACGAAGGCTCCTTGTGTGGTGAGACAGTTGTACAATTTAGAGCCAGCTGGCATTTGGTAGTTGTCAAAGGTCAACAGTTTGAGTGACCCAACATATTGACCCCCTTCTACTGACATCAGGCATGGCTACTGCTCCCATCATGCTGCCCATTATGACCCATTATGAGAGCCAGCAAGCAACTCCTAATCGTGTGAATGCCGCATTGCCCAAACCAAACAATTGTGAACTACACTGTATGTGCCAGTCAGAAGTTGATTACTTGCCGCTTCCCAGGTTGTATCGTTAACTTGGGTGTGATCCAAACTGGCTAAACTGCAGTTTGTAGGTTTAAACGGCTATTGACTTGGCACCCCAAAACGAAATAGACTGCCAACATTAGGGGTAGGATACAAACGATAGCATTTCAAGCAAAACTATTTCAAGGGAGGTTTACTACCATGACCATGTTTATACCATGTAAGTTATGTGCAAATCTGTGAATATTTTTTCCCCAATCTTACCAATGTTTTACACAGCCTTTAAACTCATAAACTTGTAACTTTGCAGAGAAACCGGAGCCAGCCAAGCTGGAATGTACCATCCGTAATCCGGATGAGTATCGCTGTAGCTGGGAAGACACCACGGCCACAAATCTTCAGACAACTCATAATTTTCAGTTCCGAGCGTAAGTGATTTACATCCACCCGGACTTTCCGATCGGTAGTGTGTTGAGGCAGGCACCTAAGCTTGATACGCCTCGATTGACCTGTACAAAGAGTGACAACAGGTTCTGGAAAACGTGCCCTGTAAAATCCCCTTCCGGGGGTTATTGATTAATCCCTGATTCCAGACCTTTGTCCTGTTGTTATACAAATGTGACATACAAGAGTGGACAGGCTGTCCCTATTGTTTGAATTATTTTTCGGCTCAATGGAGGGTGAGTCTGAGCATTCCGAAATTCCATTATACAACGGAGGACTTTCGGCCAAGGCTCACGGCCGAGGTTCTGCGAATCACGGATAGTGCCTACTTAATTTTTTCCACACGACAACATCAAATCCTGGAACTAATTATGAGCATCTTTGCTTCCTTTCCTTTTTTCAAAATTTTCAAAGGAAAACGATAACTTAAGAAGCTCAAACAAATTCAGAAAGAAAATACTGCGCACCTGGAAGTACACAGGAGGTCATGGCCTCTGTTGCCCTGGTCTTGGCCTTTACCTTGGCCTAAGTTTCCCAAAGACTTTAGGACTTTACAAGGGAATTGCTCTTTGCAAAATGGAAATGGCCTTGCCCTCTCAAAGGTGAAATTCCAGGCATGATATCTCTTTCCCTTTCCAGCTTCATGTAGGAACAAAGAAACATGCAACCACCCCTTACGCTGAGAAGTTTTATAAAATAAAAAATTTGACTACTCCTTTTCTGTAAATTTTCTATAGAATTCAAAGGTAGAACCATAGCTAGATTGGTAAGTACTCCAAAAAGTAATGGCCGTAAAAACTGACTCGGTGAGAAGCACTGCAGCTGTTGAAAGTATAATCGATTTTGAGAAAGGATTCCATTCAAAGTAATAAGGTTTAAATCATTTTTCAATCCAAAACATTTGAATCTGAGAAACATGCATGAATCGTTTCTCAGATTTCTGAGAAACGCACAGATTCGCAGATGACTTTATCTTTATACAGCTATCAATGAGTGTGGTGTCGTGGCGGAGCGGTCTAGGATGGTGGACTCATAGTTCTGTAATTCACAGAATGTGGGTTCGAATCCTGGCCAGGTCAGTTGCGACACTTTGTGTTCTTGAGCAAGGCACTTTAATTATAATTGCTCCCCTCCACCCAGGAGTACAAATGGGTACCAGTGAGAGATAGGGAGTAACCTGCGATGGACTGGCATCCTGTCCAGGGGAATAGAGATATTCTCAGTCGTTTGATGCCAGTGAAACCGGATATAAACACTGCACTGGCCTGATGAGCCATATTGGCTCGGGACAGACTTTACTTTTACAATGAGTCTAGGGGCAAACCGCATTACAAGGGGCAACATTTTGTTCAGTGTGTCTATCTTTTTGATTGACTTTTATTAAAGACACTGGACACCTTTGGTAATTGTCAAAAACTCTCACTTGATGTATCTCAACATATGCACAAAATAACAAACCTGTGAAAATTTGAACTCAATTGGTCGTCGAAGTTGCGAGATAATAATGGAAGAAAAAACACCCTTGTCACACGAAGTTGTGTGCTTTCAGATGCTGATTTTGAGACCTCAGACCTCACGCGTGAGGTCTCAAAATCATCAAATATTTTATTGAGAAATTACTTCTTTCTCAAAAACTACGTTCCTTCAGAGGGAGCCGTTTTCTCACAATGTTTTATACTATCAACAGCTCTCCATCGCTTGTTACCAAGTAGGTTTTTATGCTAACAATTAGTTTTGAGTAATTACCAATAGTGTCCAGTGCCTTTAAGCAGAACTTGTAAAAACAATTGTTATAAGTGTATACTTCAAAATGTTCTTTGTAGATTCACAAGTGATGATTGGAGAAGACTGCCCATCGTGTCCAGCCTGTGAAGAAAACACCTGCTTTGTGGGAATGGCTTACAATACAGGAACACGACAAGAAGTCCAGGTCAACACCACAAATGCCCTCGGTGAAGCCGTCGCGACTCGGTCCTTTGACCCTTTCAATGACGGTAAGGTATAAACTAATAAACCAAAATCTACTAATCCATAGAGCTCCGTTTACCAGATGTAGTCAATACCTTTACACTTTGAAAATCTTCGTCTTGAAAATGGAGTGAAAGTCCACTTTTCTCCATGAAATTGTAACTTCCCCCTTTCATCTTGTTCTCATCTAACCAGTCAGAATCTAAGCCATGTAAGTGTTTTACATTGTGCTGTACTACTGAAAACAGCCCAGGGCTATCATGGTGAAATCTTTTGAGGCCAGTCAATGGTCTGGAGACTAACTTTTTCAAGGTGATTTAAAGGGAACTGCAACTCCCTTAAAAGTATTGTGAAAGAGAAATAAATCCACGTGCATATTACTAATTGCCAGTCTAGAGCAGATGTCTTACCACTAGACCATCAAGATTGCCTGGTAGTTAGAGGCAGTTAGGTTATTCTGCATGTTTAAACAAATTATTTCATGAAAATTTGTATTTTTATCAATTTCCGCAGTTGTGGTTAATCCTCCAAGAGATGTGGTAGTGACTCCCCTGGCAACGGAGACGTCCCTGAAGATAACCTGGTTCCTACCTGAGGAATGGCACAGGATTACGGGAATTCTAGAATACAGGCTGCGTTACGATAAGGCTGGATGCCAGACTAACCTCACATCATGCAATTGGAAACTGGTAAACAAAATATTTGTGTGGCGTGACGAGGCCAAGCAGCCTAGTGCACTGGACTCATGCTCTGGTGTTTGTGATCAGCAGAGTGGGGATTCGACATCCTGGGGCCATCAATTTCATAGAGCTGCTTAAGCAGAAAATATGGCTGAACATTTTGCTGCTAAGCCAAAATGAGCAGAGTACCAGTCACAAATTGTACATGTGGCTTGGTATTTTGGCTGATAACCTTAGTCTAGTAGTAGTAAGCATAATTTTGTTGTACTTAGCTTCTTTTTGTGCTTAAATAAGCAGCTCTATGAAACTGAGCCCTGGTCTTGACACTTGTGTCGTTAAGCAAGACACTTAACCATTACTACTTCGCCATTAGGGTGGGATTTAAAGCTGTAGGTTCCGTGTGTTGTGTAATGCACGTAAAAGAACCCACTGTATACACCCCGGTGTTTTCTGGTGGTTGGCAGCAGATTGAACCACATCACGTTGCAATCCTTTACACCCTTTAATCTTGAAGGAGTAGGTGAACTCACCATCACAGAGACGAAAGACTTGGCTCTTGTTTTGATCGAACTTGTAAATTTCTTTTAGTGGTGATGTAAAGAGTCTATAAACCTCTGAACTTTATCATTTAAAAATCTCCGTCTTGAAAATGAAGTGAAAGGCTACTTTTCTCCATGAAGTTGTAGCTTCCCCCTTTCACCTTGTTTTCACGGAGTTCTCATCTAACTAGTCAGAATCTAAGCCATGCAAGTGTTTTACATTGTTTTCACTGTGCTGTACTACTGAAAACAGCCCAAGGCTATCATTGTGAAATTTTTGGAGGCCAGTCAATGGTCTGGAGATTATCTTTTGTCAAGGTCATTAAAGGGAACTGCAACTCCCTCAAAAGTATTGGGAAAGAGAAATAACTCCTTGAACTTCAGCCAAAGCCTGGATTCACTGAGATTTCACGGTGGATTCACAGCGAAGATTTTCATAGTGTTAAAACATCCTATTTCTTATAAGTAGGGTCATAGATTGGTAAATTCTCCCAAAAATGAATTACCTTAAAAACTTAGACGGCGAGAAGCCGACTGCCGCTGTTGATAGTATTTAAACTGTACTTAGAAAGGATTCTCTTCTTAGTAATAGTTTTTCTTTATTTTTGTCAGGTTGAGGATGTAGGGAGAACTGCCTCATTGGAGTACACACTGCCGGGTCTTGATCCTTACGTGGAGTACGTCCTTCAGCTAGCTGCCAGGTTCGGACTGGATGAAAAGAACTGGAGCGAGTGGACACCAGCGGAAACAGTCTACACACGACAAACATGTAAGTAACCTTTACGTTGTGAAGCCAAGGATTCTCAGAAAGAGCAAACTTAATCACTGTACCAGCCAAGAACTCCATGGAGAGAAGACTATAGGAAGGAAGTTTCAGTTTAAGTATGTGGAAGGAAAACCCTGCAGAATCATTCCAGGAAGCACCCATGCAAGTCTCATTGAAGACCCATGGGCCAAGTCCCAAGACAAGGGGCCAATTTCATAGCGCTATTTAACGTGCTTACTGTAGCAGAAAGATTTATTTTATTTGTTTATTTTATTACCTTTATTGCACAAACATCAAAACACAGCGTAGTGCAAAAGGGAAACCCCAAACAGGCGCGCAGGCCCACTAAATGGGGACCCTTGATCACACAAAGCAAAATCAATAGTAGAAAACATGGAAGTATATGTACAGTAAAAAAAGGTTAAAAAGCACAATAAAAAAAATAAACATACACATGTATAAGCGTAAGCGTTTTTTACAGATTAGCAAGAAAATTATATGGCAAGCTTGCGCGTTCACCATGGATTTGCATTGTTGCGTCATTCATTTTCATACAGTAAGCACTGGAAGGTTAGCATGCCTTTACGGTTAGGGAGCATGGATAAATTATGTCACGGGAACGGCCGCGTCCCACCACGTTCCATTGCGTGACAACTCCAACAAAAGAAAACCAACCCAGTGGAACGCGTTCTCCAGCAACCGCCTGTCTTGAGGGAGACTCACTGTATAACAAAGGAACAATGGTGTTGGCCAAATGCCATTGTGCAGTTATAATCAGCTTACCAGGTAGATAAACCCTAGGTTTTTTTCCCACTACAATTAAAGTCTACTAATCCTTCACTGCTCTGTAGGCTACTTACCAGCTGCCTTGTCCACGTAATCTGAACAACAAAAGGCACCAACAATAGAGTTCGATAATGAGGGAACCTACAAATCACTGGAGCGCTTAATCCATCTTGGGACGGCCGCGTGACAATTTTGGAACGACCGCATTCTGGAACGAGTCTGCACGCGGGCGGCCGCGTTCTTAATTTATCCATGGTCCCTTAGCAGTGCTATGAAGTGGAAACTCGCACAGTAAGCACAAAATTGGCTGTATGAAAATGGGCCCAGATGCCCAATGTTATGAAGAGTTAATAATGGGAAGGGTAGAGAGTGCCAATGAGAAAAGTTTCAAGGCCAAAGGGTCAAATCTTAAGGCTCATTGCCCAAGGTCATATCAGAACCTAATTCACTGCTCGTCCAAGTCATTATCAACCTGTATTTGATTGAAACTTGTAACTTTAACAAATATTTAGCGGATTTATAAAAAAATATTGACAATTTTTTTAGTGTAAATGGATATGTTTTTCGTTTGTGCTTGTTTATGCCTCTGACGAAGGTCCGGTTTGGATTGAAAGCTAAGGCCATCTACCCTACAAATTTATAACATATATGTAATATATTTATATTTTTAAACTTCTTTTTAGCACCTTCTGGGCCTGTTGGAAATCTGACTGCTCACGAAGTGGACAATTTGAGCAATCCTGGCCTCAGAGATGTTCTTCTCGAATGGAAGGTAAAAATATATGTTGTTACAATTTCCTGCACCCAAACCCTAACCATCCCAATTCCTTCAAAATTGTCTGAGTCGAAATACAGTAATTAGTAGGACTAATGAGGGCTGTAGGCCCAAATAGTGATTGCTTATCGCTGTGGGTCAGGTGTTCCAATCTTATCTAATTCCAAACATCATTAACATCATTAACCCTCCTACTGTCTGTGACTCTTGGCAACATTTTCCAGTGAGTTGACCAACCACAACTGTGCACAGAACTAACTGTGTACCGTGTACGTGCATTTCCACATGGTCTCATATTGCAGGCTGGCATAGTTTACCTATCATTCAAAACCACAGTGAATGGTATTGAATGGTCAGACAGCAAGAGGGTTACATGATGTTTGGGGACTTTTGTGCTCGATAAACATCTTATTAATTGTTTTATTCTTGTCGTGAAGCCAAATGATGCTTAGAAAAGCGAACTTAATTACTATACTAGCCAGGATTCCCCTGGGGGAAAAAGACGAGGAAGGAAGTTTCAGATTTAGATGTAGGAGGAAAACCCCAGAGAATTGTTCCTGGGAAAACCCACGCAATTGGGTGGACCCAGTCCACATAGTGCCGCCCCACCCCCCTCCTCCCCCTGGTAGGATTAGAACCAGGGTCCTAGAGATGGAAGGCTAGGTAGTTAGAAACCGCTACACCAACCCAACATCAGCCCCAAAAAGAAAACTTTTTTTCTCACTGTTGACACAGGAATTGCAAGTCCAGAACCGACATGGCATCATACTTGGGTACAAAATAGAAGCTGCGCAGATAGAAGCTGTGCAGACAGGGGGTTCAGAAGAGCTGAAGTGGACGTCCACCATAGAATTTTTTAATATTCAGGGTAAGTAATTGAAGGGGCATGTTGCCTTTGGATTGGGCGCTTTAAGCTATAAAAAAAACACGTTTGTTTTGAAATGGTTGGAGTGATGTTGTAATAGTGGAATGTAATGATTCACATAAATATCCCTTGAAATTGTGTGGTTTTTGTGTAATTTCATGACAGTACAATCAATGGTACAACCAATGGTACCGTACAGTCAACGGTACAACCAATGGTACAACCAATGGTACAACCAATGGTACAGTCAATGGTTCAATCAATGGTTCAATCAATGGTACATGTACATCCAATGGTGCAGCCAATGGTGCAGTCAATGGTACAGCCAATGGTACAGCCAATGGTACAGCCAATGGGGCAGCCAATGGTGCATCCAATGGTACAGCCAATGGTACAGCCAATGGTACAACCAATGGTACAGCCAATGGTACAGCCAATGGTGCAGCCAATGGTGCAGCCAATGGTACAGCCAATGGTACAGCCAATGGTACAGCCAATGGTACAGCCAATGGTGCAGCCAATGGTACAGCCAATGGTGCAGACAATGGTACAGCCAATGGTCAGCCAATGGTACAATCAATGGTACAGTCAATGGTACAGCCAATGGTACAGCCAATGGTTCAACCAATGGTACAGCCAATGGTACAATCAATGGTGCAGCCAATGGTACAGCCAATGGTGCAGCCAATGGTGCAGCCAATGGTACAGCCAATGGTGCAGCCAATGGTGCAGCCAATGGTGCAGCCAATTGTACAGCCAATGGTCAGCCAATGGTACAATCAATGGTACAGCCAATGGTTTACCATTGGTGTGCTGAAAAAATTGTTGGAATGGTATCTTTTTTAAAATGGTATTTTCAATGGTTACTTTAATGGTATTTTCAATGGTATTTTCAATGGTTTACCATTGGTATTTTTTTGTAAGGGAGTGACCAAGGGAACTTGGTGGTGTTGTGCATGCATCTTCCAACAGTAACTGATTAACTTAGGTCAAATTATACTCTTATCTGTTCAGAAAGTGCCATTTTTGTTCCTTGAGACAAAAGTGCACTAGAGTTCCGGTCGCGTGATAAAAAGTCTACTTTAATTTTCTTTTTTAAAGGTCAACAATTAGCATCTTAGCTACCATTTCCTGGCGAGAAGGGACATAAAGTCAAACATCCATTAAAAAATCATGACAGTACAATCAATGGTACAACCAATGGTACCGTACAGTCAACGGTACAACCAATGGTACAACCAATGGTACAACCAATGGTACAGTCAATGGTTCAATCAATGGTTCAATCAATGGTACATGTACATCCAATGGTGCAGCCAATGGTGCAGTCAATGGTACAGCCAATGGTACAGCCAATGGTACAGCCAATGGGGCAGCCAATGGTGCAGCCAATGGTACAGCCAATGGTACAGCCAATGGTACAACCAATGGTACAGCCAATGGTACAGCCAATGGTGCAGCCAATGGTGCAGCCAATGGTACAGCCAATGGTACAGCCAATGGTACAGCCAATGGTACAGCCAATGGTGCAGCCAATGGTACAGCCAATGGTGCAGACAATGGTACAGCCAATGGTCAGCCAATGGTACAATCAATGGTACAGTCAATGGTACAGCCAATGGTACAGCCAATGGTTCAACCAATGGTACAGCCAATGGTACAATCAATGGTGCAGCCAATGGTACAGCCAATGGTGCAGCCAATGGTGCAGCCAATGGTACAGCCAATGGTGCAGCCAATGGTGCAGCCAATGGTGCAGCCAATTGTACAGCCAATGGTCAGCCAATGGTACAATCAATGGTACAGCCAATGGTTTACCATTGGTGTGCCGAAAAAATTGTTGGAATGGTATCTTTTTTAAAATGGTATTTTCAATGGTTACTTTAATGGTATTTTCAATGGTATTTTCAACGGTTTACCATTGGTATTTTTTTGTAAGGGAGTGACCAAGGGAACTTGGTGGTGTTGTGCATGCATCTTCCAACGTTGACTGATTAACTTAGGTCAAGTTATACTCTTTATTATCAGAAAGGTTGATGAATTATACAGAGTGGAACAAACAATAGGCAACTCACAGGTTTATGGTGATCTAGACGACACTGCTCGCAAATGCCATTTTAGTTCCTTGAGACAAAAGTGCACTAGAGTTCCGGTCGCGTGATAAAAAGGGCTACTTTAATTAATTTTTTAAAGGTCAACAATTAGCATCTTAGCTACCATTTCCTGGTGAGAAGGGACATAAAGTCAAACATCCATTAAAAAATCCAACAAATCTTAGAAAGTGGCAGTCGGAAATATAAACTTGTCCCAGCTTTGCTTAAAACTGACAGAATTGAGAGGGCAGTCTTAACCCTTTAGAGACTATAGCGGCCGCAAACGGCTGCAAGATTCGACCTACTTCCACTCAAAACAAGATTTCTGTTTAAATGTAATTTTCCAGATGTTTCGACAATTAATCAGCAATATTAGTCACATCCGTGGGTATGGTTGTGATATATACACAAATGAATGGACTCAACTTAGGGTTAATGTAAAAACTAACTGCTAATAAAATATTTTTGCAAATTTTCAATGGTTGTTCAGTTGGGGAAGACAAAGTTTGGAGACAAATTTCAAAATGTCATCACTCTATAACTTTCGTTTTCTTGACAGGTTTGCCCAAGTATTTCTCTTATCGGATTAGGGTTGCAGCCTTTAATCAAGTTGACACAGGGACCTTGGGATTCAGTGTTAATTTTTGATAAAACAACAGGTAAGTAAACACAACAATCATTGAACTTCGTGCACCATTTTGTAAAAGTTGAGGTCCCATTTATAGGAAGAACATATTTTGTTTTGGGGAAAAGTAAGTTCATTTTATCCTGTCAGCCTGTGGAAACCAGTCAGCCTGTGGAAACCAGTCAGCCTGTGGAAAACAGTCAGCCTGTGGAAACCAGTCAGCCTGTGGAAACCAGTCAGCCTGTGGAAACAGTCAGCCTGTGGAAACCTGTCAGTCACTTGATGAAACCTGTCATCACTTTGAGGAAACCTGTCAGCTCCCCTTGAGGAAATGTCAGCCCGATGAAGCTCTCATCTAGGAAACTGTTATCCAAGGAAAACTTTTATCTGAGGAAACCTGTCAGCCGAGGAAACCTTTCATGGGAGGAAACTTCGTCGAGGAAACCTGTCAGCCTAGGAAACTGTCAGCTGAGAAGCTCTCATCCTAAGGAACCCTTTGAGCCAAAGGAAACCTTTCATCCTGAGGAAACCTGTGATCCCAAGGAAACCTTTTATTCTGAGGAAACCTGTCAGCCCGAGGAAACCTTTCATCGGGAGGAAAACTTTCGTCCGGAGGAAACCTGTCAGCCTAAGGAAACCTGTCAGCCTAAGGAAACCATGTCAGCCTGAGGAAAAGCTCTCATCCTAAGGAACCCTTTGAGCCAAAGGAAACCTTTCATCCTGAGGAAAACTGTCAGCCCGAGGAAACCTTGATCTTGCATAATGGCACATTTTTGACTGCCCGCCATGACACTCCACAGTATTGGTCCTGTACCTCTTGGTGTGCTTGTTCCCAAGGGTCATGTTCTCAACTTTGGCTGGTACATATTGTACATTTAGGTCTCACTGCTGATTAAGTCATTCCGACTCTCTGCATTACTCACCACTCATACGAGTTTTACTTTTTGGTTTTATTTTAGCACATTTAGAAATTGTTCACAAAAACATGGGAAAACTGTTGTCTTTTTAGATGGTTTATGCGAATTAAGTGTCTTCCTCAACAATTTGGCGAATGGACACCAACCCAGCACCAGAGCTTGTACTTGATGCTTGATTACTTGACTATTTGGGTACTTGACTACAACACTGTATGGCCCCCAATCGTTCAAGGGTATAATGAAGCATGTTCATGTTGCTCTTTCTTTACATCACAGTTCCAGATGCTGCACCCTGATTAAGTCATTCCAGCTCTCTGCATTACTCACCACTCATACGGGTTTTACTTTTTGGTTTTGTTTTAGAACCATCTGCTCTGGATTGGGTCCAAGCTGTTGCTGTGACAACGACTTCCATCAACGTGACATGGGGGTCACCTAGACAACCAAATGGCATCATTCAGAGCTACATTGTCCTGTGGAAAAAGAGTGGTATCAAGGAGAAAGGTAAGAAAAATTGAAATATTCTGACCTAATTATATGTCTGTGCATTTATAGCGGTCTTTAGACCAATCGGTATGTGCAAGTGACGCATGCCGTGCTGCCATTGTTTGGGACGCTGGCAGTACAAGAAATTGTTCACAAAAACATGGGAAAACTGTTGTCTTTTTAGATGGTTTATGCGAATTAAGTGTCTTCCTCAACAATTTGGCGAATGGACACCAACCCTCAGAAACCTAAGAAACGATTCATGCATGAATCATTTGCTCGAATTGAAGTTAGAATTTAGTGGAAAAAGTAGTTTAAGTCAATAGGGATTGGCCAGCAGAACAGAGAGGACAAGAAGGAATATATTTATGCATTCGCATGAATTGGCACAAAAGCTTAGGCCTTTTCTAATAATGTAAAATCTATTCATAAATTTCCGCCTGTCGGGAACACATCACAGAAGTAGGAATTTTTCTATTCTTGCGACTACTGACTTTTTCTGACGGCTTCTGATGCCGATCGTCTTTACATCATTGGAGTTATCTTAGGTCGCAAACAATCTGTGACTGATATGTGCGGGACGTTCTTGGCTCAGACTGTTTTTGTGGCATCGCAAGGTCTACCTAAGGGTGGCATTAAAAACATTCAAATATCTTGAGAAAAACTCTCCCTGTAGGCCCTAGGTACATGCAGGTAATATTTGTTATTTTTAAGGCTCTTCTTCTGATCTTTTTTCGCTGAGCAAATAAACCCAGTTTTGAGTTTTGACAGGAATTGCGTGGTTTTGGTCAGGAATTGCCTGGTTTGGGTCAGGAATTGCCTGGTTTGGGTCAGGAATTGCCTGGTTTGGGTCAGGAATTGCCTGGTTTTGGCACATATATCGTCACACTTGTAATACATGAGACACTCAGTCACTGTATTTCTCATTTTTAAGGTGAAAGAAATTAAACCAAGTATTTCACTGTGTTTGCCCTTTTTGCATCTTTCCTCTTTCAGGCAGTCATACTTGACTCCAAATGCAGCACAACATTACCATGTACTGGAGCATCTAGATACATACGTTCTCTATGAAGTGACCGTCAGGGCCCTGAATACTCGTGGGGACGAAGGACTAGAATTTCCACCCGTTCGAGGCACGACCTTGCCAGGAGGTAAAATATCTTGGAATTTGCCTTCTAATTTCTGTTGTTTGATTTAAATTCTTGATTTTATTGAGTTAGAAACATGAAAACAGTACTCAGCTCCATGACTTTATGGGGTTTAACAATTCATATGAAAAAGCACAGCAGATAATATCTTTAACCACAAGGGAAAAAAAATGAAAAAAAATGAAAAAAAAAAAATTGTTGCCCCATAACCGATGTCTAACCAGGCAACAGAAGCACTTGCCTCTATGCACTGGTCATTGCCCTTGGTGCCCCACCAATTGCCCAATTGAAGTAAAATGTGCCTCTGAGTAGACCTGCCCTTTACAACAAAAAAAGTGGCTTGCCCTTCTGAGAATGGAATATCAGGTAAAGGGCCTGTTCAAAACACATACTTGGTGTTGTCTATTTTGGGTTGTGGAAATGCTGAGGTATTACGCATTTCTGATATATCGCTTCATCATCACACCAAAGGGCGTCTCAAAGTGCTCATTAATCTTTATACAAGGTATGAGGAGCTATGTTTGAAACATGAGAAAAATTTAACGAGGTGCTGTAACAAGGTGCTGCGGCAATTTGCAGCCAACCCTACTGGAAATCATTTAGGTGTACTGGGTTCTTTTACGTGCATCACACAACACACGGAACCTGAGGCTTTACGTCCCCTCTGGAAGGACGAAGCAATAATGGTAAAGTGTCTTGCTGCTTGAGGATGCAAGTGTCAAGACTCGGGTGATCAGAAGCACCAGAGCTTGTACTTGATGCTTGACTACGTAGGGTGTCGTGGCCGAGTGGTTAAGAGCTTCGGACTCAAGTTCTGGTGGTCGAGTCATCGGGGTGTGGGTTCGAATCCCGGTCGTGACACAATTGTGTCCTTGAGCAAGATGCTTTACTATAATTGCTCCTCTCCACCCAGGGGTATAAATGGGTACCTGCGAGGGTAGAGGTTGATATTGTGTATGAAAAAGCCTTCGGAGCGCCACGGCAGCCCAGGGCTGTATACTCCCCAGGGAGCTGAGAAAGATTACAGGAATGCTATTGGCCCAATGACCAGGGGCACTAATGTGAAGCGCATTGATACTTTACTGTGAAATGCGCTATATAAGAACTAGTTATTATTATTATTATTATTACTTGACTACTTGGGTACTTGACTACAACACTGTATGGCCCCCAATCGTTCAAGGGTATAATGAAGCATGCTCATGTTGCTCTTTCTTTTACATCACAGTTCCAGATGCTGCACCCTCTGGTCTCAAGGTCAAACCCATTAAGGACCAGCCAGACAGCTTGACCTTGGCGTGGGAGCCTTTACCCATCGCCAATCTCAACGGTGACTTGCAGGGTTACTGGATTGGCTACTGCCAGAGCAAGAGCAGTTGCACAGGTAAGGGTCGAACACAAGGCCTCCTGATAAGGCAGGGCTAGAATAGTATAAAAATGGTCATGGTATGAAACTGCCCTTCGATTATGTTCGGTCGAAATGCTATAGTTTTTAGAAATGAGTAAGTGAGTGCAAAAACCTGACTTGCACTGGATTGGCTACTGCCAAGTTTTCTGTTTTCGGTTCCTCGACCGACCCTAGTTTTACACCGCGACTCTAAACTTTTTATTCGGCTTTTTAAAAAAACTGGGGTGGGGGTGGGGAACAGAAAAAACGGGGAAAAAAATTAATAAATAAAAATTACCTGGAAAAAAATGTCTGACTTTTACCAATTTAACATGTTTTAGTTAACATTGAAATAAAAACCAGAACATATCAAGAAAAATTTACAGATATCTCCGTGATTTGAGCCTGCGATGTCCAACGACTCGACTACGAGCGAAAAATACCCACAATTCAATACGCAGCGATTTAAGATTGTGCACATTTTGCAAGGTTGGGCAGATTAACTGCCAAATCTGCAGAGCGCAAACTACATTTTGCGTGCAATTTTGCCTAATTCGCTGTGCAAATCCGTTGATTGCGCTCAACACATGAGCGATCGTGGACGTACCGACTCTATTTTTAAATGACATGTAATCGGAAACAGAACCTTTTTTTTTTTGGCCTAAAGCAGGGCTGAAATTTTAAACTAGAGCGCAGGCCTGAGGCCTGTGATTTTAGCGTCGGGCCTATACACTCATGACCTTACAAGTCCGACGGTCTTGTGTTTTCCAAATGAACAGCAATAACTTCACTGTGTAATATCTTAACAAAAAACAAATTAATTTGTTCAAGTGTTGACTCTGGGTCTGATAAACTACCTTTCAATTTTATGAGTAATCAAGTACACTTAAGGGAACATTACAGAATTGATTTTTGCTAACAAAACAGTTGCTGGCAGTGTAAGCACTTTATGTAATCCACCATATACATAAACTGACAAACCTGTAGAAGTTTGAGATCGATCGACCATCTGGGTCACGAGAAAATAGTGAAAAACCGATTACACATTTGCATGAAATCATATAGGTTCAACAAATGAATAAAACGCTCACTGAGCGATAAACTCAAATTGGAAAATAAGTTTATTCATTTCTCATCAAATATGGCATTTCAGACAGAAATATTTCAGGGGATGTTTTCTGCTATCATCATTATAAGACCGTGTAAGTTTTATGTAAATCTGTGATGAAAAGTATATTTTACAAGTTTTTTTCTTACCAATTCTGTAATGTTCCTTTAATACCATTAAGACAAACAAGATAAATCTTTCCTCACATGTCCTAATGCGTGTTCATATAAAAGCAGTTAAATACATTTAAACTGTGTCAGCAAGTTTTTTTTTTGGGGAGTCTGGTCTTGAAAAAAATGTCCGGTCCAATAAACATTTTGAGCTACCAGCCCGTGGTCTTATGGATTTCCTCCCTAATTCAAGAAAATACTGTTTTTGCCTTTTACATTATGTTTAAGGGCGTGCACAATATTGGTAAGGTTGAAAATGTAAATGTACACAGACTTCCACAAAACTTACCTGGTATAAAAATAGTCATTGTAGGAAATTTCCCCTCAAATATGTTATTCTCTACACATATGTCAAAAACACGGTTCAAGTGCGCTACACAGGTCAACTTCAAATTTAACGTGGAAAGGTCAGTCAAACTCGCACGGGTCGTACTAGTGTCCATCACCAAGATTTTGTTGTTGTGTGCAAGGGGCCGCAACTGGGACAGTCAATATGCTCTGATGACAGTCCTTATAAAGTTCAAAGTTTGAAAATTCTAAGCAATAAATTTTCCAGGAAGAGTTTGTACAACTAAGCACCTAAAGGCAAACTTTGACCTGGGAAACTTTCTCTCATTTTTCAGGTCAGTTTTTGCAACATAAAAATCTATCCAAACCAGATGTTACTAGTACGACCATCAGAGATCTGGAACCCTCAACCCAGTACTCAGTATGGCTAGCAGCTTACACATCAGTTGGTCTGGGACCCGACTCGGACAACGTACTAGCAACAACAAGCAATGCTGGTAAGTTCTACAAATGATGACTTCATTCCTTTGTCCTTATAGCAGACCTCTTGCATATTATTAAAACCGTCCTCACCGAGGTGAAACAATGGAAGCGTGTATGCGTATAGGGCACACCTATCAGCCAATGATAGTTCTTCCCTTGACCACAATGAGGGCGCTGTTTGAATTTGGATCAAGCAAAAGCATCAGTTTACTTCACGCAAAAAGGCGGGCAGGCTTGTATTTCAAGTACACAGGAATGCGTCCCCTATGTCAAGACTTTCTAACTTCGTTTGCAGCATGCAAAGATAACTCTCTTGTCTGCAGTTAGTGTTTTTTAAATTTTTATTTGTGATGTTTGTAGTAAAGCAGCATTTTCCAGTTGGAATTGCAGAGCATTAAATGTATTTTATACACGACACTTCTAGGATTAAAGTGATCATGAATAATACCAATTTGATTTACTGATGTTTTTTAAATTTTGGGTGTAGTGAAGATTTTACTTTTACTTTTTTGTCCGACAGCATCGGCGGTCATTGTGCCGGCTGTTTTAGGTCCCCTGCTCATAGCGGTATTTATTCTGATAGCGATACTGTATGTCGTCAGACAGGTGATCAACAGCCACTCCATCCCCGACCCAAAGATTGCCAGAGATGTGGATGTAATGAAGATGAATGGGGTGAGTGAATCCAGCTGGTCAAGCTGCTACTACATGTATCTTATATGGTTTTCGAGGCATTTCATGGTGAGGTATCAATGTATATTCGGTTTGCGGTAACACCATGTGTATAAAATATCTACTTTGCTGTGTAGATTTTGTTCTAATTAGAGAACTTGTCTTTCTATTTGTTCTACTACCGCGAAGTAGATTTTCGGAATTCGGGAGACTTCTCAGTTCTGAAAAGAACTGTCCTGCTTATTTTAAAACTACTACCTTGAGGGGAGGTAGGAAATCGGCCTGGACTACTAGTTTAGCTTTGTGGATCGGAGGGGACTTCTCGTAATTAACTGCCGCGGAGTGAGTTCTTTTTGGTCTCAATGTTTCGAGTAGCTTGCTCTAGTCATCGTCAGGAGACTATCTTTGTCATGTATTCACATTATAAAAATCTTTGCTGTGAAACGACCGTGAAATCTCAGTGAATGCAGGCTTTGGCTGAAATTCAAGGAATTATTTCTCTTTCACCCTACTTTGAGGGAGTTGCAGTTCCCTTTAAATCATCTTGAAAAAAAGATAATCTCCAGACCATTGACCGGCCTCCAGAAATTTCACCATGATAGCCTTGGGCTGTTTTCAGTAGTACAGCACAGTGTAAAACACTTAAATTACATGGCTCAGATTCTGACTAGTTAGCTGAGAACTCTGTGAAAACAAGGTGAAAAGGGGAAGTTACAATTTCATGGAGAAAAGTGGACTTTCACTCCATTTTCCAGATGAAGATTTTCATAGTGTCAGTGTGTCAATTCCATTCGTAAGAATGCTTATCATACAGGATTGATGAGGATTAAAAAAACATCATTGTTTAGTTTTTAGTCTGAAAGCTTACTGACTATGAAGTTCCTATTAGCACCAATTCTGTTCTGTGAAATATTTTCCTCTGAAATGAAGTCATATTCTATCTGTATCTGAAGACCTAAAAATATGCAACAGATGGTTTGGGTCAACCCAAAAAATTAAGGACAACGAGTTTACATGCTGAAAACTGTGCATGGTTTTTCACTATTTTCTCCTGACTCACACAGGTGAGTTGTTTCATTATTTGATTTGTTACATTTCATTATGGTTGATCACACAAAACATAAAAACACTGTCTGGGACTATTTTTTGTCAGCTGTACCAATCCTGTATAATACCTGTAACTATGTCTGAACAGGCTATAGCTGGAATGTTGAGACAGATATATGTCTGACTTCGTGGCATTGAAGATGATACGAATTCCCCTTGATTCTTATCTACTCCTTAGTACATGCAGATAAAACAGCAGGATGAGTTCTTATCTGAACTAGGATAGTCTCCCAGTTTCCATCTATATCCAAGGCAGTAGACAAATAGCAAGAACGAGTTCTTATAACCTACAGTAAGGTTTGCTGTTACACCACAACCTCTTATGGGTTGTGGTTCTTTACAAAAGAAACGGTTGTGCTTCGATCAGATGCTCTGACCGACCTCAGCCGTTCCGATTTCTTCTGAAGACAATCAAAGCATACTGAAAGAAACGCTGAGTTGTTACACCACCATTTCTTTTCAGAATTACCACAACTCCTGTAAGAGAGACTCATGTACATGGTGTCTCCACAAATGTTACTAGATTGTAATTCCACCATGCAAAGTTTCAAATCCTACTCATGTACTGGGTATTACTGCAAACCATTTTCAAACACAATTGAATGAGCCAAATGTTAAATTATATGATTTTTTTGTTGAAACTGGCTGGAGAGTTCTTTTTTAAAGCTTGCAGTGAAACAACTTTGTGGTACATCTCTCTGTTATTAAGACTTTGCACTTATAAATAAAATGGTAAACTTATCTTTCCAACATGCAGGTCATGTTCCACAGTCAAATTTGAAGAGGAAATCTTTGACAACATGCCAGGCGACAATTCACAGACAGCCACCTCATATCCCTTTGAGTCAGTCGTCATCGAAGATTTGAAGAAGCCGACCTTCAAGTTCATTCGTTCTGAGAGCAACGACAGTGGATTTCCACCGTCTCCGGCGAGAAGTAGTGCGAACTTGGACTATTTGCGGGACAAGCTGATGAACAATGGATACCTTGAGGACAGCGTCTTTGAGGAAGAGCACGGAAGAGTGCAGAAAGACATGGACAAGAAGAGCGGTGGCTTAACCTCCCGAACCTCCCAGAGCGACTCTGTGGGACCTTACACGATGGTAGGCGAGTTACCGTCCTTCAAGATACCTCCGTCGTCAGGTCTTGGCCCACCCTCTGTGAAAGGCCCATCTGGTGTGGAGATCACGTTGAACACTCCCAGAGAGCAGTGCACAGATTCGTCATGTCGAAAAGGAAGTCCTTCCAGTCCGTCTGTGGATGTATCACCGTACACTCAGATGTCCACATGGCTTGGAACTCGTGGCGCAAAGGTGTTGCCACTTTCTGAGGTGCCAGAGCCTAGACATAAGGAGAACCACAACAGAAACAATCTTTTGACAGTGGGATCAAACGAGAATCAAACTACCCTGAGTAAAGAAGTCTCACCCTACACTCTGATGTCTGCAATGGGTTCCGTGCCGCACAGACAACCCAAGCACTGTCAAGAGCCCTCTGTCGGTGCTTCCAAATGCCAGAAGCAAAAGCACCTCCTTTGCTCAGCTCCAACACTTTCAGTTCCATCCCAAATGTTGGCAATGGAAGCCATTAAGCAAAAGACAGCTGCAGGTTGCCAAAATCAGAAGACTCCTCCAGAGTCACCATCAACTGTTTCACCCTACTCCAAGCTAGAAGATTTAAATCTCCCTAGCTTTTCATCCAATTCATCGAATAAACCTACGACCAACTCAACACAGCCTGTATCGCCCTACATACAGATGCCAGAAGTAAATTTCCTGAACCCAAGACAACCGCGAACCAATGAAATTCAACAGGTTTCTCCCAAGACTACAACAGGTATTCAAACTCACAAACCTCTACCCGTCTTGCCACAACCTGTATCACCCTACATTCAGACACCAGACGTGAAGCCCATGCAACGGAAGCATCCCCAGACTGCAGCTTCAAATCAGATTCCTCCTTCATGTGCTGATGAAAGCCTAACATGGAAACCTTCCACTTTGACCACAAATCCTGCCGCACCTGAGACGCTTACATCAGATACTGCAGTCTCACAACCACATGACTTGCTGACTAAACAAGCTAACCAGCAACAAGAACTGCCTTCTGGAAATTCCCTTAATGAATCTCCATCTGTCTTTCAACAACCTGTTTCACCGTACATCCAGGCACCGGGAGTCAACGTCCTCGAACTAACTCAGGCTAAGACCGATCAATCAAAACAGCATCCTCCCAGTGGTAATAAGGAAAATCCTCCATCTCCTCATACCCTGCAACAATCTGAACTACCATACATCCAGATGCCAAGAATGGAGCAGTCGACACAAGAGCAATCTGGTCACCCAAGAGAGCTTCCTCCTGACAATGACTCAAACAACACTCTTCCTGCCATTTCACACCCTGTGACGCCTTACGTCCAGATTCCAGATATAAGTTCCCGTCAACTAACTAAACAACAGACTGATCAAGCCAAACGGGATCCTTCTGGTAATACTGATGGTCAACCAGCCCAGCAGCAGACTGTAATCACCCAACCCAAACTGAAGACCCCTCAACCAAGTAAACAGGATATCGTGCAGCATCAGGTTTCCCCTGGAGGAACCTCTAGCAACACTCCTGTCTTGCCACAGTCTGTGTTACCTTATGTTCAGATGCCAGAACCCAAAATGATTGAACCAAATGAATATCTTGTCCAGAAACCAGAAGCGCTTTCCCCTGCCAGTTCTTTTGAGGGCCAAACTGATGACCCTTCTCTCATCTCACCACAAGCTGTATCCCCCTACATTGAGATTCCAGAAACAGATATCCCACAACTGGTTCAACAGCAGGCAGAACAACTTCACAAGGAGGGCAATAGAGAGGGCTCAACTCAAATGCCTCTTTCACCGCTCTCACAGACTGTTCCAGAACCATGTGGATCACCCTATGTTCAGGTTCCACAAATAAAGAGCATGCAACTCAGTCAACAGGAGACAAATCAACCGAAAGATCCCCAACCTGTTTCACCACAGCCTGTGTCACCACAGCCTGTGTCACACATTCTGATCCCAGAAACAAAGATCATGGAACAACCCGAGCGACAGTCGCCCGAATCAACACTACTTCATGGCGTCACTGATACTGAGAGCCCTACTCACAATCCTGCACCAGTTTTGCCACAAGCTGTTTCCCCATACATCCAGATCCAAGAGATCGATAAACCTCAATCAGATAGAAAACCAAACAATCAACCACAAGAGCTTCCTTCTGTGCACAGCAACAAAAGTCAAAACCAAGAACCTCTACCCATGTCTCCACAACCCGTACCTACTGACATCCACATTCCAGACACACAGGCAAATCAACCAAGCGCACCACAAACTGTCTTACCACAGTCGGGATCTTCAAATAGTCAGTTTCCAGAAACGAAGATCCTACAGCTGGCAAATCAATCTAAAGAACTCGCCACCAGCAATGAGAACCAAGCTGCAAGCCCTCAATCAGTCTCGCCACAATCTGTTTCACCAGAAGCTGTATCCCCCTACATTCAGATGCCAGCAACAGAAACCCTACAGCTAGGTCCACCGCAGGCAAATCAACCTACAGAACTTAATCCCAGTAGTAATTCTACTGAGAACCAAGCTCAGAACCCTCCATCAGTTTCGCCCCAATCTGTTTCACCTGAAGCTGTATCCCCCTACATTCAGATGCCAGCAACAGAAACCCTACAGCTAGGTCCACCGCAGGCAAATCAACCTACAGAACTTAATCCCAGTAGTAATTCTACTGAGAACCAAGCCCAGAACCCTCCATCAGTTTCGCCCCAATCTGTTTCACCTGAAGCTGTATCCCCCTACATTCAGATGCCAGCAACAGTAGAGCCCCTACAGCTAGGTCCACCACAGGCAAATCAACCTACAGAACTTAATCCCAGTAGTAATTCTACTGAGAACCAAGCCCAGAACCCTCCTTCAGTTTCGCCCCAATCTGTTTCACCTGAACCTGTATCCCCCTACATTCAGATGCCAGCAACAGTAGAGCCCCTACAGCTAGGTCTACCACAGGCAAATCAACCTACAGAACTTAATCCCAGTAGTAATTCTACTGAGAACCAAGCTGTTGCACCTGAAGCTGTATCCCCCTACATTCAGATGCCAGCAACAGAGACCCTACAGTTACATGTAGGTCCACCGCAGGCAAATCAACCTACAGAACTTAATCCCAGTAGTAATTCTACTGAGAACCAAGCTGTTGCACCTGAAGCTGGTTCCCCCTATGTTCACATTCCAGAACACAATTGAGTCTACAGTAGGTAAACTAATCACAGTAAGACTCACATTTTCAAACTGTTCCCCACAACTGAGAAAGCTCTACCATAGTCATAGGTGCTTTCTGGGTGATATACAAGTTGCTCCCGGTACTTGGGAGACAAGATTGGTAAGTTATACGAAGGATTTTGCAAACAGTGCATTCGATACCGTCCTTCTTTTTAACGTGATGCAACAAACAATGCCCAACATTCTGTTAATTGTCAACCAAAGACTAGCTGTCAAGACTAATTCTAAATCTTTTCCAGAATGAATGTCGTTTTTTTAATACGTTGTTGAGTGTGCTTTTTTTGGTTACAAATGCACACGTATACTTATTCTAGAAATGGATAACATGTACCATAAGAGACACATGGACAACTTAGAACTGTTCAAAGCATATAGTGTCAATTAGTTAAAGGAACATTACAAAATTGGTTGTTGCTAACAAAACAGTTGCTGGCAGTTTAAGCACTTTATGTAATCCACCATATACATAAACTGACAAACCTGTAGAAGTTTGAGATCGATCGGCCATCTGGGTCACGAGAAAATAGTGAAAAACCGATTACACATTTGCATGAAATCATATAGATTCAACAAATGAATAAAACGCTCACTGAGCGATAAACTCCAATCGGAGAATTAGTTTATTCATCTCTCATAAAATATGGCATTTCAGACAGAAATATTTCAAGGGATGTTTTCTACTATCATCATCATTAGACCGTGTAAGTTTGATGTAAATCTGTGATCAAAAAGTATATTTTAAAATTTTTGTTCTTACCAATTCTGTAATGTTCCTTTAATACATTGTGGAGTGTGCTTTTTTTTGTTACAAATGCACACGTATATTTATTCTAAGAAATGGATAACATGTACCATAAAAGACACATGGACAACTTAGAACAGTTCAAAGCATATAGTGTCAATTAGTTAAGAAAGATTTGCAAAATTGCTAAGGGTGCTATCTGTTCGCACTTTCCATGGAGGATTGAATGCATTTGCACCCTAACCTCACCCATTTTCTCGGCTGCAATGTTCTTTTTTTCATGCACTTTAAAAGACACATGGGAAAGCTTTAAAAGCGCAGTGTGTCAATTCAATTAGTACAGGGTTCCAAAATTGTTAAAGGTGCTGTCTCCATGCGCATTCAAAGGAAGATTTGATGCATTTAAACGCTTACTTTTGATGTTTGAGCTCTGGAACAAAAGTTTGGTCCATCTAATACAAGGCCCTCTTCCGTTTTAAGGCAGCCATATAAAAAAATTTTGAGCCGCCAGCAAGTAAAGTGATAAGTCGATGCTCTATCTTTCAGGGAAGGTACTAGGAGATATAATCTTTATTAGACATAGTAAAGATTACTCATAATATAATAGAAAGAATGAATGTTTAATGAGTGCAATGGTGCGAACACATTCATGAGTTGAGAAAACGGAATGTTTCATTCAACAAGGCAACGTCACACTGAGTAGACCATTCCATCTCTCAACAAACGAAAATGTTCTCTTCATTGCACCAACGCAAAACATTCAGTATTTGTTTGATATAACATCCAAGTTGATCTTTGTCATTCGATTGGAGGATACAACTTTAAGAATAAACAAACTGTGCAAGATTGTATTGTGAGGTCCACCACAAGGAGTTTTTTGTGCTGCTGTGTATAGTGCATGGTTTGGATTAGCATGCGAAAGGATGGGACGAAAATGGACGGTGAATAACTGTACCAAAATGGAGGTTTCACGTAGGCCATGTAATTGTTTGATTAATGACCTACAATCTTCCAAAGAAATGACAAGGATCTACTTGGGCGTTGTATAAGATGCTGTTACTTTTTGTAAAGAGTAGTTTGTTTTTAGTATCGTAATGTTTTTTGCTGATTCTGAAAGCTTTCTGCTGATTGTAAGATTTTTAAGTGGTAGCAGGAGCAGAGAGCTGTACTGTCTGCAACACCAAGAGTTGCCCACCAGCCAAATCATCATTATGGGAACCAGCCTATGGGGAGATGAGCCTGGGGTCCTTCTAAAATCAGTGTCGGTACCCTAATGGAGGACAGTGGTGCCATAACTGTTGCTAAACTCAAAGAGACTGATGATGGAACGTTACATGTGGGGGCATTCCTCATTGGGCCCGATGTAAGTGCAAGTTGTCGATCCATGATGATAATGGTGACAGCTTTCTAGTGAAAAAGGTGCTCCAACGTACCGCGCATCGTTTGTACTTGTACGCCATTTTACTCTGTATTCATTACTCCGTATTCACTTAACGGAGTTGACAACAGCGGCAATCAAAATAAACACCGGGTTCTTCAAACAATCTGCATTATTTTTTACTAATAATTTTAGAGGCTAATCGTCCTTACGCTGAGAAGCTGAACTCTGATGGACGCGGCTACAATGTGTTCGAAGCCGCAAGCACCCACTGGTGCATTTGGCAGCCAGCCACATCGACCCGTATATGACCACGGGGCACAGGGTCGGCCGGAAATGGAAAGTGGGAAACTGGAGGGCCTGGGGGAAAACCAAACCTTGTGGCATTGGAGAGAACCAATGCACAGCTTTACTCACTTATGCTGCTAGCCAGGAACAAACCAGGGCCACAGTGGTGAGAGGCAAGCATTTTACACACTAGCCACCGATGATAATATCCGTCTGGTGATCAGTAATGGTGTAAAACTTGAATCCTTATTTGGTTATTCCTGAGCAATTCAATTGAAACTGTATAACTCTTAATAGTTACAAATCCTTTAAACAAAAACCAAGCTTATGTGTTCATTTTGCATGTATTTATGTATATATTTGAAAAGTCAAGAGTTTAAACTAAATTGCCTATTTTCAGGATGTTGCAGTACTTTGTAATTATTTAAAATCCAATCTGATTCAGTACTATCTGTATAATGCCTTAAAGGCCCTGTACACTATTGGTAAGATCGAAAAGCACAATGTTCACAGATTCACACATAACTTACATGATTTGAAGTAAGTAATGGTAGAAAGGGTTCCTTAAAATATTTCTGCCTAAAATGCTTTCGTTTCTGAGAAACGAGTAAAACAATAGTAATTATCGCGAGTGATAATTTGAAAAAACAGAAAACACATTTTTTTTTCACTATTTTCTCGTGACCTCGATGACCAATTGAGCTCAAACTTTCACAGGTTTGTCACACAAAATGTGGACACTGATTTTGAGCTGTTACCAAAAGTGTACAATACCTTTAAGCAAATTTATCTAATGTCTTTCTGTTCAATATTACAGATGTTGTGTTGATGTTTGACTGATTTGAACTGTAAATTTTAAATTATATTTTGAATAGCTATTTTTATAGATTCAAAGGAAGTACTAAACTATCACTCAAAACATTGTGCCAAGGATAAGTGGTGTTTTAATAATAAAAAAATAGAAAATAATAATTGTTGAGATCCTGTACCAACAATTTTGCATGTTACATGTATTGTGTGTACTGTCCGCAGCATGTGCCAAAATGTTTGTATGTTCTTCGCTTCGGAACAGCAACATCAAATTCGTTCAGAAATTCCTGCTGATACAATTTCCCAAACTATAGCTAAGTTACCCGGTCCACAAAAATTAAAAGGGAACAATAGACCATGCTGTGTCTTCGAAACCGTAACACCGCACAATTTTTTCTAACCCAAATTTTACAAACATTTTTGACTTGCCCCTTCGGAACGAGTTTTGACCAAGAATGCTGGACTTACCCCTTAAGATATTTTCAATTTTTGACCCAAATTTGACTAAAACTGCTAGGCTTAACCCTTGTGATATTTTCAATTTTGGACCCAATTTCGACTAAAACTGCTGGACTTACCCCTTGTGTTTTTTTTCAATTTTGGACCCAAATATGACTAAAACTGCTGGACTTACCCCTTGTGAAATTTTCAATTTTGGACCCAAATTTGACTAAAACTGCTGGACTTACCCCTTGGTTTTTTTTTCAATTTTGGACCCAAATATGACTAAAACTGCTGGACTTACCCCTTGTGAAATTTTCAATTTTGGACCCAAATTTGACTAAAACTGCTGGACTTACCCCTTGTGAAATTTTCAATTTTGGACCCAAATTTTACTAAAACTGCTGG
The DNA here is from genome assembly GCA_032158295.1 of Pycnopodia helianthoides. NCBI lineage: Eukaryota > Metazoa > Echinodermata > Asteroidea > Forcipulatida > Asteriidae > Pycnopodia > Pycnopodia helianthoides. Next base: position 14,580,297 of record CM063253.1, on the reverse strand, counting down.
ACTCACCCCTTGTGTTTTTTTCAATTTTGGACCCAAATTTGACTAAAACTGCGGGACTTACCCCTTGTGATATTTTCAATTTCGAACCCAAATATGACTAAAACTGCTGGGCTTACCCCGTGTGAAATTTTCAATTTCGGATCCAAATTTGACTAAAACTGCTGGACTTACCCCTTGTGAAATTTTCTAATTTTTGACCCAAATTTGACTAAAACTGCTGGACTTACCCCTTGTGTTTTTTACAATTTTGGACCCAAATTTGACTAAAACTGCTGGACTTACCCTTGTGATATTTTTCAATTTTGGACCTAAATTTGACTTAAACTTCTGGACTTACCTCTTGTGTTTTTTTTTCAATTTTGGACCCAAATTTGACTAAAACTGCTAGGCTTACCCCTTGTGATATTTTCAATTTTGGACCCAATTTCGACTAAAACTGCTGGACTTACCCCTTGTGAAATTTTCAATTTTGGTACCAAATATGACTAAAACTGCTGGACTTACCCCTTGTGAAATTTTAAATTTTGAACCCAAATTTGACTAAAACTGCTGGACTTACCCCTTGTGTTTTTTTCAATTTTGGACCCAAATATGACTAAAACTGCTGGACTTACCCCTTGTGAAATTTTCAATTTTGGACCCAAATTTTACTAAAACTGCTGGACTCACCCCTTGTGTTTTTTTCAATTTTGGACCCAAATTTGACTAAAACTGCGGGACTTACCCTTGTGATATTTTCAATTTCGAACCCAAATATGACTAAAACTGCTGGGCTTACCCCGTGTGAAATTTTCAATTTCGGATCCAAATTTGACTAAAACTGCTGGACTTACCCCTTGTGAAATTTTCTAATTTTTGACCCAAATTTGACTAAAACTGCTGGACTTACCCCTTGTGTTTTTTACAATTTTGGACCCAAATTTGACTAAAACTGCTGGACTTACCCCTTGTGATATTTTTCAATTTTGGACCTAAATTTGACTTAAACTTCTGGACTTACCTCTTGTGTTTTTTTTTCAATTTTGGACCCAAATTTGACTAAAACTGCTAGGCTTACCCCTTGTGATATTTTCAATTTTGGACCCAATTTCGACTAAAACTGCTGGACTTACCCCTTGTGAAATTTTCAATTTTGGTACCAAATATGACTAAAACTGCTGGACTTACCCCTTGTGAAATTTTAAATTTTGAACCCAAATTTGACTAAAACTGCTGGACTTACCCCTTGTGTTTTTTTCAATTTTGGACCCAAATATGACTAAAACTGCTGGACTTACCCCTTGTGAAATTTTCTAATTTTGGACCCAAATTTGACTAAAACTTCTGGACTTACCCCTTGTGTTTTTTTTCAATTTTGGACCCAGGTTCGACTAAAACTTCTGGACTTACCCCTTGTGTTTTTTTTCAATTTTGGACCCAAATATGACTAAAACTGCTGGACTTACCCCTTGTGTTTTTTTTCAATTTTGGACCCAAATATGACTAAAACTTCTGGACTTACCCCTTGTGTTTTTTTTCAATTTTGGACCCAAATTCGACTAAAACTTCTGGACTTACCCCTTGTGTTTTTTTTCAATTTTGGACCCAAATTTGACTAAAACTGCTGGACTTACCCCTTGTGAAATTTTCTAATTTTGGACCCAAATTTGACTAAAACTGCTGGACTTACCCCTTGTGATATTTTCAATTTTTGGACCCAATTTCGACTAAAACTGCTGGACTTACCCCTTGTGAAATTTTAAATTTTGGTACCAAATTTGACTAAAACTGCTGGACTTACCCCTTGTGAAATTTTCAATTTTGGACCCAAATTTTACTAAAACTGCTGGACTCACCCCTTGTGTTTTTTTCAATTTTGGACCCAAATTTGACTAAAACTGCGGGACTTACCCCTTGTGATATTTTCAATTTCGAACCCAAATATGACTAAAACTGCTGGGCTTACCCCGTGTGAAATTTTCAATTTCGGATCCAAATTTGACTAAAACTGCTGGACTTACCCCTTGTGAAATTTTCTAATTTTTGACCCAAATTTGACTAAAACTGCTGGACTTACCCCTTGTGTTTTTTACAATTTTGGACCCAAATTTGACTAAAACTGCTGGACTTACCCCTTGTGATATTTTTCAATTTTGGACCTAAATTTGACTTAAACTTCTGGACTTACCTCTTGTGTTTTTTTTTCAATTTTGGACCCAAATTTGACTAAAACTGCTAGGCTTACCCCTTGTGATATTTTCAATTTTGGACCCAATTTCGACTAAAACTGCTGGACTTACCCCTTGTGAAATTTTCAATTTTGGTACCAAATATGACTAAAACTGCTGGACTTACCCCTTGTGAAATTTTAAATTTTGAACCCAAATTTGACTAAAACTGCTGGACTTACCCCTTGTGTTTTTTTCAATTTTGGACCCAAATATGACTAAAACTGCTGGACTTACCCCTTGTGAAATTTTCTAATTTTGGACCCAAATTTGACTAAAACTTCTGGACTTACCCCTTGTGTTTTTTTTCAATTTTGGACCCAGGTTCGACTAAAACTTCTGGACTTACCCCTTGTGTTTTTTTTCAATTTTGGACCCAAATATGACTAAAACTGCTGGACTTACCCCTTGTGTTTTTTTTCAATTTTGGACCCAAATATGACTAAAACTTCTGGACTTACCCCTTGTGTTTTTTTTCAATTTTGGACCCAAATTCGACTAAAACTTCTGGACTTACCCCTTGTGTTTTTTTTTCAATTTTGGACCCAAATTTGACTAAAACTGCTGGACTTACCCCTTGTGAAATTTTCTAATTTTGGACCCAAATTTGACTAAAACTGCTGGACTTACCCCTTGTGATATTTTCAATTTTTGGACCCAATTTCGACTAAAACTGCTGGACTTACCCCTTGTGAAATTTTAAATTTTGGTACCAAATATGACTAAAACTGCTGGACTTACCCCTTGTGAAATTTTAAATTTTGGACCCAAATTTGACTAAAACTGCTGGACTTACCCCTTGTGTTTTTTTCAATTTTGGACCCAAATTTGACTAAAACTGCTGGACTTACCCCTTGTGATATTTTTCAATTTTGGACCCAAATTTGACTAAAACTTCTGGACTTACCCCTTGTGTTTTTTTTCAATTTTGGACCCAAATTTGACTAAAACTGCTGGACTTACCCCTTGTGAAATTTTCTAATTTTGGACCCAAATTTGACCAAAACTGCTGGACTTACCCCTTGTGTTTTTACAATTTTGGACCCAAATATGACTAAAACTGCTGGACTTACCCCTTGTGAAATTTACTTATTTTGGACCCAAATTTGACTAAAACTGCTGGACTTACCCCTTGTGTTTTTTTCAATTTTGGACCCAAATTTGACTAAAACTGCTGGACTTACCCCTTGTGATATTTTCAATTTTGGACCCAAATTTGACTAAAACTTCTGGACTTACCCCTTGTGTTTTTTTTCAATTTTGGACCCAAATTTGACTAAAACTGCTGGACTTACCCCTTGTGAAATTTTCTAATTTTGGACCCAAATTTGACCAAAACTGCTGGACTTACCCCTTGTGTTTTTTACAATTTTGGACCCAAATTTGACTAAAACTGCTGGACTTACCACTTGTGATATTTTTCAATTTTGGACCCAAATTTGACTAAAACTGCTGGACTTACCCCTTGTGTTTTTTTCAATTTTTGACCAAATATGACTAAAACTGCTGGACTTACCCCTTGTGAAATTTTCTTATTTTGGACCCAAATTTGACTAAAACTTCTGGACTTACCCCTTGTTTTTTTTTTTCAATTTTGGACCCAAATTTGACTTAAACGCTGGACTTACCCCTTGTGAAAGTTTCAATTTTTGACCCAAATTTGACTAAAACTGCTGGACTTACCCCTTGTGAAATTTTCAATTTTGGACCCAAATATGACTAAAACTGCTGGACTTACTTACCCCTTGTGTTTTTTTCAATTTCGGCCCCAAATTTGACTAAAACTTCTGGACTTACCCCTTGTATTTTTTTCAATTTTGGACCCAAATTTGACTAAAACTGCTGGACTTACCCCTTGTGAAATTTTCAATTTTGGTACCAAGTATGACTAAAACCCCTTGTGAAATTTTCAATTTTGGACCCAAATATGACTAAAACTGCTGGACTTACCCCTTGTGAAATTTTCAATTTTGGACCAAAATTTGACTAAAACTGCTGGACTTACCCCTTGTGATATTTTCAATTTTGGACCCAAATATGACTAAAACTGCTGGACTTACCCCTTGTGAAATTTTCAATTTTGGACCAAAATTTTACTAAAAATGTTGGTTTTAACCCCTTGTGATGTTTTCAATTTTGGACCCAATTTTGACTAAAACTGCTGGACTTACCCCTTGTGAAATTTTCAATTTCGAACCCAAATATGACTAAAACTGCTCGACTTACCCCTTGTGAAATTTTCTAATTTTGGACCCAAATTTGACTAAAACTGCTGGACTTACCCCTTGTGAAATTTTCAATTTTGGTACCAAGTATGACTAAAACCCCTTGTGAAATTTTCAATTTTGGACCCAAATATGACTAAAACTGCTGGACTTACCCCTTGTGAAATTTTCAATTTTGGACCAAAATTTGACTAAAACTGCTGGACTTACCCCTTGTGATATTTTCAATTTTGGACCCAAATATGACTAAAACTGCTGGACTTACCCCTTGTGAAATTTTCAATTTTGGACCAAAATTTTACTAAAAATGTTGGTTTTAACCCCTTGTGATGTTTTCAATTTTGGACCCAATTTTGACTAAAACTGCTGGACTTACCCCTTGTGAAATTTTCAATTTCGAACCCAAATATGACTAAAACTGCTCGACTTACCCCTTGTGAAATTTTCTAATTTTGGACCCAAATTTGACTAAAACTGCTGGACTTACCCCTTGTGAAATTTTCAATTTCGGACCCAAATATGACTAAAACTGCTGGACTTACCCCTTGTGATATTTTCAATTTTGGACCCAAATTTGACTAAAACTGCTGGACTTACTTACCCCTTGTGTTTTTTTCAATTTCAGCCCAAATTTGACTAAAACTGCTGGACTTACCCTTGTGTTTTATTAAATATCGGACCCATATTTGAGAAAAAATGCTGGACTAACTCCTTTTGATATTTTCAATTTTGGACCCTAATTCAACAAAAATGCTTGTGATTTTCTTCAAATTTTAAAATTCAATGAAGGGTTAATTTTATGCTATCTAATAAAGAGGGCACCTCTTCTGAGACCACTGATTTTCACTGAAGCTCTGCTATTTTATTATTATTTTAAAAAGTATTAACATATTTTTGCCAAGTTAATGAAAAAAATGCTGAAATTACCCCTTGTGATTTATTTTCAATTTCGGACGCAAATTTGACTAAAATTGTAGGCCTTCCCCCTTGGTTTCTCTCAAATTCTAAAACCTAATGTTAGGGTTGATATTATGCAATCAAATGAAGAAGGCCATCTACTTAGGCCACTGCTACATTATATTTTTGTTGTAAGTATTTAAAAAATATTTTCCGAATTAATGTATTAATCTAAACAAAAATAATCATTGTTTCCCATTCTAAAGCTAAGTTACCAGATCACCCCCTCCCCCCCAAAATGTCATCAGTAGACCCTGCTGTTTCATTTGTAACCATAATATTGCTCATTAGTTTTGACCCAAACTTGACTAATATGCTGGCCTACGTACATTGTGTTTTTTAATTGTTTATTTTTGACCACAATTTTTAAGATTGATTTTATGCTATTGAATGAAGTGTGCACCTCTACTGACGCCATCAATATTCTCTGGGTTCAAATTGTTTAATTTGTCTGATAAACGAAGTATCAGGGAACCAGTCATAACCATTATACACTACACAGTGTTTTGGCTGGTTAACTTGAGCAGCCGTGCGAGTACCCTGTTTCGTACTTCAGCCGCCGATGGTAAACTGTCAGCACAAGCTTAAATGCGTATCATCAGACACGAATCAGTGCTTGACTCAGCATATGGTTCCACTTATCAATGGGCAACAAGCACGAAGACATCCACCATTGACAATTGACATATAAATTTGTCTACACAAAGGATGTTGGCAGAGTTCCTGTCCCCCTTCTGACCAGGGCCCAATTTCATAGAGCTGCTTATAAGCACCAAATGTAGCTAAGCACGACAAAATTATGCTTACCAGAAAAAGGTTACCAGCCAAACTACCATGTCACATGTACAATTTGTGACTGGTATCCTGCTCGTTCCTGCTTAGCGGACAACTGTTAAGAGGTATTTTCTGCTTAAGCAGCTCTATGAAATTGGGCCGTGATCACTGACCTCTGCTAACTGACACCGCCCTCTAGCATGTGTGGCATGGTCCAGCTCAGGATATCATTGCATTGTGAGCTGACTGGTGTGTACGACTTGGTTAGGACAATGGAAATAATAGCACGTGTCGGCGAGTGCTGATCTCTGCGTTCCCTTGAGGGTTAAAAGTATTTCTGTAAGGGCTCTCCGAGCGTCTTCTCCAAATCATTGACGACCAACTGACAATGCTGCTCAACCTCCTCGGACTCGTCTGCAAAAATAATAAAGAATAAAATTGAAATAGTTGTGTCAGTGTAAAAAAATGTATCTCCTAAAAATGCACTTCCATTATAGCTGGGGAAAAGTGTCAAAACGTATCTCACTTACAATAACCCTGATGTAAGCACAGAACCAAAAGGCACGCCAAGACACAACATTTTTTGCACGGAGTGCTTTCATGCGAGATACAACATTGTTGCACAATCAAGTTGCAACATTTTTGTATTGACACGATGAAATGATATAGAGGGATTGGCTGCACATGGAAATCAAGAGTCTGAACATTTGGGTGTCGAGTTACAATAAAGTGGAATATATTGATGGATTTGGCACTGTAACCCCAAACCACCCACTCTTAGCATGAGGTCAAGCATACCAATCTTAACACAGTCCAAACACTTGAGCGCCAAGTCACCATAGGGTGGAGTATATCGATGGATTTGGCACTACACCCCCCAAACCACCCACTCTTAGCATGAGGTCAAGCATACCAATCTTAACACAGTCCAAACACTTGGGTGCCAAGTTACCATAGGGTGGAGTATATCGATGGATTTGGCACTACACCCCCCAAACCACCCACTCTTAGCATGAGGTCAAGCATACCAATCTTAACACAGTCCAAACACTTGAGCGCCAAGTCACCATAGGGAGGAGTATATCGATGGATTTGGCACTACACCCCCCAAACTACCCACTCTTAGCATGAGGTCAAGCATACCAATCTTAACACAGTCCAAACACTTGGGTGCCAAGTTACCATAGGGTGGTTGATTTTGATGGATTTGGTACTGTACCCCCCAAACTACCCACTTTTAGGCCAGGCAGTGAAGTGGCCAGGTAGTGAAGCCAGGATTTTGAAGCGCAAATACAAAAATCACAACGCCAAGATCCATCCACACACACACACACACATGTAACATACATACCTTCCATGAGTTCGGCAAGGAATGGGATGGTCTCTGGTAGTAGAGATAAGTAGTCCTCAGCTAGTTTCTTGTGGAGCTCTTGAAGTACGGTCAAGGCTGCAAACCGGACCTGAGACGAGAAAAAAAACCACACAGGTTGAGTATGAATTCAAGCTCAACAATGTTCACTTTGTCACAAGAACGCATTTGACGTCAATATGGTGCATCAATAACAAATGCCATGGAGAGTTTATGCACTCTGATTGGTTGAAGACTGGTGACGTGGGGGGTGTATTAACATGTGATATAAAGACTGGCTCAGTGAACTAGCGAATAAATGGCACCTAAACAAGCATCTTGTCGTGTGAATGTTCTGTATGCACTGTGCTTGTTGTGCACGGGAACTATCAAATCAACTGTTTTCTTTGTGCGTATTGCTTTTGTTTTGTTTTTTTGGCAAGGAAAGATGGTGCCGTGTGCATGCATTAGCATGTTGATACCAACATAATGCAAAGCCTAAAGCTGAACACCAATCACAATATTCCAAATTATGGTGCTGTTAATTTTCAAAGCTCATAGTCTGGTTCTTGACAATATGCATAAATAATTATATTTTGTGTAAAGAGATTACGTTCCATGCAAAAGTTAACAGCCTAAAAAATAGCCTTTGAACATCAATAGAACAACTCTAAAACATACATGTATGTGCGAAAGAAAAAGCACAAATTCTGATGATTTTTGCTTTTATTTTGTCATTAACCCTCCTACTGTCAGTGACTCTTGGCAACATTTTCCAGTGAGTTGACCAACCATTCGAAACCATTCGACTGCCAAGGTTGTGTACGTTGGCACAACTGTGCACAGAACTAACTGTGTACTGTGTAGATGCATTCCCTCATGGTATCATATTGCAGGCTGGCATAGTTTATTTAATATTCAAAACCACAGTGAATGGTGTTGAATGGTCAGACAGCAAGAGGGTTAAAGGGAATATCAGTGTCAGGTGCCGATCCTCAATGTGTGGTAGTGACCTTGGTTGGTGGCTGGTTCCTAATAGAGGACCTTGCCTTCGGCTCGGTCCAGTAACAGCGCCAGTCACCAACACCGTCATTAGCGCTCAGTGAAGACCGGCTCCTCACAATGTTGCTGCCTAATTATTGCTCAGGAGTCTCTTCCACGGTTGGTATTTCATTTCAAGTTGTGAAACAACACGCTAACAAGGCCTGCTCGTTGTTTTTTAATCCCGCTCTACTAAATTCTTTGTTCAACCCCAAAGTGAAATAATTTTAAGTTATACTTCTGGTCTTCTGGTCTCAACAATTGAAGTGACAAGAAAGAATCAAGTGACAAGAAAGATCAAGTTTTATTTAACCTAATACCACCGAAATCGCAGAATCGTTTTTTGTAGTGTTTTTTCATGATTTTCGATTGTGACCAACTTTACATGCAAATTACACGCAATACGTTCTGTCTAACACATTCCTCATTTCGATAGATCAGGTCACAATTAGTATTCTCTGTGAGCAGCTTTTTTTAATTTTTCAATGATTTGAGGCAGACAAATCTACAAGTATGTGCTATAAATTGTACTAATTTTATTTTTCTTGAATCTTAACCAACCCATATGGGCTTTTCTTAATTTGTTTAATTCATGTTTTCTGTGATTTTGATGTTTTTAATATTGTAAATTGTCATGCAATTTGACCTTTGGGTTACAATGTGATAATGTGAATAAAATATACCATATATACCATATACATATACCAAGTGACACAAAGGTCAATTGCGCTTCTTTGAACTGACCTTTGGTGAGCCGTGTCTTGTCTTGAGGAGGACCTGGTAGTTGAGGGGCTGCCATGTTGAGGAGTCTCGAGACGATACAAGGAGCTGAGCTATGCACGGGGTCAAATGCTGGGAAACTCTCTCCCGGTAAGCCTCGTCTGTTCCCTGCATGTTCTCAATCTGGGATGGATGTGAAATAACGTTACCAAGTAACAAACCGCAAGGAAAAGGGAACATTTTTAATGGATTAATTTTTTGGGTTGAACAAAGACAAATTTCTTCTAGCTTCTGACTGGCGCCCTTGCAGAACAAAGATATTGACAAAATAGGGAGACTGTAACATTAGAGCTAGATAGCTCAGTTGGTTGAGCGTCGGCACGTTAATCTGGGTGTCGCAGGTTCAAATCCCGTTCTAGTAAATTATTCTTTTTCAACCCCAAAACTAAATAATTTTAAGTTATACTTCTGGTCTATGTGCAACAATTGAAGTGAATCAAGTGACACAAAGGTCAAGTGTCCGGTTTAACAAAGCACTAAGATTCACCTTAAGATGTGTTGTTCATATTGCCATAGTTATTTGTATTGTGATATCACACTTTTCTTAGCAGTTAAGACTGATAGACAGTTAAGATCAATCTTAGCTCTTTGTAAATCGACCCCTGGTTCTTGATAATTTTACCTTAACTTTGTCTCGTAAAATTATCAAGAACCAGGCCCAGTTTTAATCCTCTCCACCCCACTGAATCAATTTTGAACAAGTTGTTCAATCATAGCGAGCCCTGGTTCTTGATAATTTAACCTTAAAGGAACATTACAGAATTGGTAAGAAAAAAACTTGTAAAATATACTTTTTGACCACAGATTTACATAAAACTTACACGGTCTAATGATGATGATAGTAGAAAACATCCCTTGAAATATTTCTGTCTGAAATGCCATATTTGATGAGAAATGAATAAACTAGTTTTCCGATTGGAGTTTATCGCTCAGTGAGCGTTTTATTCATTTGTTGAACCTATATGGTTTAATGCAAATGTGTAATCGGTTTTTCACTATTTTCTTGTGACCCAGATGGCCGATCGATCTCAAACTTCTACAGGTTTGTCAGTTTATGTATATGGTAGATTACATAAAGTGCTTACACTGCCAGCAACTGTTTTGTTAGCAAAAAACAATTCTGTAATGTTCCTTTAACTTTGTCTCTTAGAATTATCAAATAAAAAACAGGCCTCAACCTGTTTAAACTACTAGTTTAAATCCTCTCCACCGCACTTTGATTCCCATATTACCAACCTCACTCTAGTATCCCAGCTCCACCTCCCCAACATCCAAAGATAAAAGAAAAAGAGAAGGCAAAAAGGAGAGAGAGAAAAAAAAAGTCCAGGACCCAATTTCATAGAGTTGCTTAAGCAGAAAATATTGCTTAACAATTGTCTGCTCAGCAGAAATGAGCAGGACACCAGTCACAAGTTGTACATGTGACATGGCAGTTTGGATGGTAGCCTTATTCTGGTAAGCATACTTTTGTTGTGCTCAGCTTCTTTTTGTGCTTAAGCAGCTCTATGAAATTTGGCCCTGGAAACACCCAAGGCTTACCTGATCCACTAGAGGCTGCATGAGACGTTGGAACCTCTCCTTGGAGACGAACGTTCCCTTATCATACATGAAGCATTTATGGAGACAGTCCAAGATGCGCACTAAGAGGATGGAGGACTTCTCGGCACCGTCGGTGGCATCCTCAAAGAAAGCCTTGTCTGGATGCAGCAAGAAAAGCAAAGATAAAGAGCATTCAATACTATTTCCTCTTGGTTTTTATTTGGTTCTTCCTAAAGGCCATGTCAAGCGAAGCAATTTTCAGGCAACCACGTCCAGGAAGTTTCAAAGAAAAGCACTAGTCACGATTTAATTTTCACATAAAAATAACCCTCTTTTGTATAGTACGATACTGTTGGAAAAATGTCTCTTGTGCAACCAAAATGTTCCTTTTTCATGACGTGCAATTGTTATAACAGTAACAATTTGGGAGGCTAATCATCCTGTCTCACAGTTGACAATCTGAATTACGAAGGACACAGCTACAGAGTGGTCGAGCTGAAGGCATGCAAATGTGCATTTTTGGCAGCCACTCACATCGACCTGGAGCTGGTAGACAGAGACCAGAATTGTTTTATTGTTTCCCAGAGGGAGTGAAACTGGATTTCCCGGAGAGAAAAACCCTCGTACCACAGGAGAGAACCAAAGCACAACTCTACTCACTTATGCCCCCAGCCAGGAATCGAACCAGGGCCACAGTGGTTAGAGGCAAGCACTCTAAGCACTTGCCACCCATGCAGTTGGTTGCCTCAAAGTTGCTTGTAAAAATTGTCCAACTCAGAATCAAACTCAAGTACAGTAGCGGTTTTAAACTGTATTTAAAAAACAAAACTTTTCCCTGCCTTTCACCTCTGTGGACTCCAGTTCGAATCCAACTTCCAACCACAGTCCCTACCCGGTTCCATGGGCTTTCCCCTACTCGGTGATTTCCCCCCACATTAAAACTGAGATGTCTTCAACATCTTCTCTCCACAAGTATCTTCAAGCCTAAGGGGTCACAGTGCTGCATATTTTGTTCACAGCAGTTTCATAACAAATCATATTAATGAACGCTCACAAAAATCCCGGACAGTAAGAGGTGACCACTAGCAGGCCTCAAACACTGTTCTTGAAAGGGCAAAGGCACCAAGGCGTTTTCTCCTTTGTAAAGGGCACCTCTATGAGGACACTGTAAATTTCTATGGGGACGTTGCAAGGGGCACCAAGGCCAATGACCAAGGGCATTGAGGCAATCGCCTCCATTGCATCAGTGAAGAATCACGCCTGCCTTAGGTTGCTTGTATTGCATGTTTGTTGAAAACTACAGGATGATAATGCATTTGGTCTTCAAGATGCCAACTATGTATGATTTTAAGTTACCTGTTTTGAGAGTGTTGTTGGAATCAAGGAGGTCGGCTGCCTTGGCAACCAGGTGACCAGCAAATAGTGTGAAGAGACTCTTGAGTTTGTCTGCGATGGCGTCGGCGAGACGGTAAAGTGTCAGGAGACGATCTTTGGGAGACGTACTGCGAGTTGCCCAATCAACCACCTGGTAGAAAAACGTTGTTAACCGTTTGGCAAAATTTGCTGATAGTTTCAAAGGCACCTTTAATTTCTGACTGACATTCATATCTATTGCCATATGAAAAAAACACAATAACAACTGGATTGCGGACAAGGACAATTTCCATAAAATGCTGTCCATTCAAAATTGTCCAAAAGCTTCCACACACTTTAATTTCACCTGTATACCGACAGAGTTCCAACAGTAATAATAATGGCTTCTAACATGGCGCTCAAATAATAATACTTAACATTTATACCACGCTTAATACTACCTTTCTAAGCGATACAGTATTTATCCTGGAAGGTATGTGGAGCTACGTTTTGAAGTATGAGACCTTTTTCCTTTACATAGCACCATGTAATGGTTTACACAGTGCTGTGGCGCAATATGCAGCCAATCAAACCAGGAAAACCAGTGTTCTTATCTGCTCGGCCACGACACGCCACAGTGACGCCCATGGCGCTCCATGCACTATTACTCTGGGCTCGAATTCACAAAGCATTTAAGATTCATCTTAAGATGAGTTGCCATTATTACTTTAGCGATTTGTGTTGTGACATCACACTTTACTTAGCAATTAAGAATGATTTGATATTAAGACAAATCTTTAGCTCTTTGTGAAATCGAGCCCTGGTCTCTGGGCCAATTAATTCATTCCTTAAACCATCTCAGCTCCCTTGGTCCTATACAGCTTTTACTATTTCATTGGCAAATCGACTTTTAATTTTAATGGTGCATCTTCGAAAATAGTCCAAGGTGCCTTTGTTCATAAGAAAAGTTAACATTTTGACCTTTGGCATCAGACTTACCTTGAGCAGCATGGGCCTGAAGCTTGCTTCCGATAGCTTCATGACTAAGGTCAACACAGCACGGATCACGTGACCTTCAACTGCATCGACCTCCAGCAGACTTAGCTGTTTATAACCAAGAACAATGAGGCATCAATGGGAGAGGGGGTAATCTATCCCCAAAGGGGTGACTTCAAAGATTAACAGCAAACTAATCACTATAACAACAGCCATAAACAGACAACCAAATCCTTCATCATGAAGGATTTGAATAGATGTAAAACAAAAATCAGGGCTAAATAATTTAATTTGGTTTTATCCTTGCACCAATGTGTATTAAGCACTGTATACTAAGTACTTTCCGGAGCTCTGTGAAAAAAAACGGTTCATTCCAGGACAAATCAGATTATTTTTGTAGTTTTAGGGATTGATTGGGCCCAGAAACAACCAGGAATGGAAACAAAAAATTGGCCTCTGCCTAACGAACTTTAAGCTAATTAGCAAAACCTCACCAATTAAAAACAGGTGCATGATATAAGTCCCCTGGAAAGAAGTAGGAACATTTTGATTGAGTACCAGGGCTGACAAGGTGAATATTGTTTAGGCTGTTATCAACTTTTCAGGCTATTTGATGAAAATTTTGCAGATTTTTTCAAAAGTCTGAAAAATGTCATGCCCGTAAAAAGCCCATATCTCAAAAAGTTTAGCACAACTGTGTCTTACCATTCTGTAGCCTATTACAAGTCAACAAAGTTTGAATAAAAAAACTGATATCCCCCCAAGACAACCCTGACAAAATTAACACAGATAATGAAGTTGAAAGATCAGTAAAACTAAGAAAAATGTATTGTCAATTTTCTCTCTAAATCGTGTTAGAGGTACTGTATGACGTTAAAAAGCTTCCAACATTTTCAGAGCAACGAGCAATTACGGCATATCCAATCCACACTTGGCAGGGTTTAAGATGTAGAGAATACAGATCTAAAACAGCTCTGAGCCAAAATAACTTTGGGGGGTGGTAAGTTAGAGATAAGAGTACTAGCGATCAAACTTACGTCTGCATGCTTGGTTCTGTAGTCTAGCGCAATGAGAAAGAACGTGATGGCTTGCTGCTGGTAAGCCGTCGTGTCGGTCTTGTCCAACACTCCAAGGTGGTCAGACAGAAACTCCATCAGGGGACCAATGCTTACCTAATGGTCATTAAGAAACATTTATACATATATACAAGAATATTTTATATACCGCCATTTCATCAAGATCACAGCGGTTTGTGGTGATACACAGCAAAATACATGGCATAACGATGATACAAAATTGCAAAGTATGAAAACAAACAAACAATCATTGTGGGAATAGGTGTGACTTCAGATGCTTCTTGCAAAAATGTGAATGGAATCGGCAGAGCACAGAGATGGAGGGAGACTATTCCAAAGTTTAGGGGCGACAAATGAGAATGCTTTTTTCAGCAGCTGATGCAAGAGATCTGCGATGAATTTTGTGCTCGACATTCAAGGTGACAAAGAAAGAAAAGAAGTTAAGTAAAAGAGTTTATATAAGTTTGTCATCTCGTTCTCAATTTGGCGAATCGCATCTGGAAACCGAGCTGCTTGGAGTTGAGATTGATTCAGGAACGCTCAAGTCCCAAATGGACAGGGCTAGTAACAGTGCAAGGCGCTTTGAAACAATGTGTATAAGCACCTAATAAATGCCTTTTAATATTAAAAGGGAAAGGCTAGCCAAACGTGTGCTTAGCACTCTGAAATTCAGACATAAGTGTTCATCATTACAATAGAAACTAAGATTTGTTTAAAATGGGGAGGATGGGGGCAGTCAGAAGAAGTCTTACAACCTTACTATAAATTATAAGATTTCAGACAAAAATTACACTTTTTTCAGGGTCATTACCAAAGTATGACTACCTTTAAACTCGAGGTAACTCGAGTTTGATACTCGGATAACCGGGGTAAACCTAAGAAAAACCATGAGTTACCGCTTATATAAATGGTAACTTGAGGTAACTCGAGTTTGATACTAGGATAACCCCGGTAAAACCTCAAAAAAACCTTGGGCCAACCTCGAGCTTCGACCAGTTCAACTTTGCATTCCTTCCTTTATTTTACTTACCGGGCAGGTATCCACCATCTTCTCATATGCCATGCTGAACGTTGGTAAGAGGACCCTGACGGACACCGTGCTGGCGAGGTTGTGGCTCAGCGCCTTCAGTCTCAGGTTCAACTGAGACTTCTCCTCCTCCTTGTTACTCGACAAGCGGCAGATCTAAGACCAAAAAAAAAAACAGCCATGTTCTTACCCCCTGTTTACCACTTTACATCAGATGAAGTCTTTATCCGCTTTTTTTTCTTAGGACAGACTTGCAGGGGACGTTTTTAGAATGCCAAGAACAACTTCGGATTTTCTCAATTTGTTTTGCTGGCATTTTTATCCATTCGGACTTTCAGTGTGTTGCGTGTTTAGGCAGGCGCCTACCGTGATACACTTCGTTTCACTATGTACAAAGAGCGACAACAGGTTCTGGAAAAAGGATCTTGTAAAATCCCTTTCCGGGGTTATTGTGTAACCACCCGATTCCAGACCTTTGTCCTGTTGTTGTACAAATGTGACATAAAAGAATTTTGAAAAGACTTTGCACAAATGTCACGTGTTCTTGCATGAAAATGGAAATTATGTTACTACTTGTTTAGGACAATCGAGGGCATGCCACGGTAAAGTGTGGACTTTCTGTTTTGTTGTTTGCAGGTCGATGTTGGTTTGAGTACAACTCAGCTGGTCAGGGTAACCTTGTTCAGGGGTGAGAGAGTCACTGCTGACAAAAAGGTCTCAAACTGGGATCCAGATCTTAGGAGGTACATTAAAATGATGGCATTTCCACCTTTTGACTCAAAGGAGCTTATGGGAACAGTATCCTCAGCGCTAGAGAAGTAGATCAACAAGCACAACTTTTGAGCAAAATAAAGCATTTTCTGTTTACCAGGCGATATAAAGAAAAAGGACTGAATTCAGATAAATATCTGAAATGTCTGATCCCTGCTGGCTGTTTTACCTGCAAGAGGAGATCCACAAGATACGGGCTCTGGAAGTGGGGAAGTGTCTCCACCACTTTCTGTACTGCAGTCACTGCACTCAAGAGATGCATGTCGGAGCTAGGCAAGAAACAAACATGAGAAGTTGGTTGAATGGACGGTACAACAGAACTACCTCTAGCCATCGGGCTTGCTTGGTGGTCTAGTGGTAAGACATCTGCTCTAGCAATGCAAAGGTCGTGGGTTAGAATCCCACCCGAGTGATTTGCCAGTGTATTTTTTTTTCACAGAGCTTGAGAAAGTACTGTGTACACAGTGCTTAATACACATCGGTGTAAGGGTAAAAACAAATTAAATTCTTCATTCCCGATGCAAAAATTAACATCTATTAAATCGTTGTAGTACCCGCTGCGAAGGATTCGAACTACCTCTAGCCAATCGGGCTAGCTCGGTGTCTAGCGGTGAGACATCTGCTCTAGCAATGCAAAGGTCGTGGGTTTGAATCCGACCCGAGTGATTTGCCAGTGGATTTTTTTTTCACAGAGCTTGGGAAAGTACCGAGTATACAGTGCTTAATACACATTGGTGTAAGGGTAAAACCAAATTAAATAGATCAGTAAGTCCGTTTCCAAAGTGGCAGCTACAGCTACGGCTACGGCTAGATTTCTGCATCATCATGCGTGTAGTACGCCCTTAGCAACAGTCGTAGCCGTAGCTGTAGCCACCATTCGGATACAGCTTTAGTCACAGCTAGACCCCCTACATCTCCTAGCTGGAGGGTGAATCAACGTTTCAGTTGTATTTCTTTGTCCATAAAAAGGAAGGCCATAATTTGCTACTGTGCATTTGCCATTATGTAGTACCCCTCCAGCGACCCTTAAAGGACCTAGAAAATAACACCCCTAAAAAAAATAAAAACTTCCCTTTTCCAAGTTTCAAGAGTGTACATGTAACATTCCTCCAATATTTTCCATATTAATCACAGTGTCTCAGTGGCAAGTGCCACTGCACTATTTGTTTTTGAAAAAAATACTCCACGTACATCAGCGATCTTTCTTACCTGACTATATTTTCCTTGCTTGCCAGCACGTCCAAAAGGCGTGGCATAAACCGTGGGAGATACTGTATGGAGTGCGCCCTCAAGTTACGCACACACTCTGCGAGACAGAGCATGGCACTTCCCTGCACCTATAAAGAGAAGTAAAGAATAATGACTTCATACTTAGAGGGCGTGTACAAACATTGGTAATTGCCAAAGACCTGTATCTACACTTGATGTGACTCAACATACACATGAAATAACAAACCTGTGAAAGTTTAAGCTCAATCGATCTTCAGAGTCATGAAAAAACAGTGAAAAAACCCACTGTATGTTTTAACTTTTTTCAAACATCAGATTTTAACCTGCAGGATAAAGACTGTTGTTTTACTCATTTCCTAAAAACTATAGCATTTCAAGCAAAACCATTTCAATGGAAGTTCCTACCATGACCATCTTTATACAATGTAAGTTATGTGCAAATCTGTGTGAACATTTCTATTTTCAATCTTACCACTGTTGTACAAACCCTTCAAGCTGAAACAAATCAATGAACCAGTGCAGCTAATTGGTTTGTTTTTTTATAAACCATCATGGGGGACTATAGCCTACAGGTGTTGTGTCCAGGAACTATACTGTATTCTTTCAGTAAGTGTGTCATGGCCTAGCTGTCTCTAGCGCACCGGATTCAAGCTCTGGTGTTTCTGGTCAGCAGAGTGTTGGGCTCAAGTCCCAGTCTTAAAGCAAATGTGTCTGTCCTTAAGCAAGACACTTTACCATTATCGTTTCGTCCTTTGGACGTAGGCCCCGTGTGTTGAATAATGCATGTAAAAGAACCCAGTGTGTTGAATAATGCATGTAAAAGAACCCAGTGTGTTGAATAATGCATGTAAAAGAACCCAGTGTGTTGTGTAATGCATGTAAAAGAACCCAGTGTGTTGAATAATGCATGTAAAAGAACCCAGTGTGTTGAATAATGCATGTAAAAGAACCCAGTGTGTTGAATAATGCATGTAAAAGAACCCAGTGTGTTGTGTAATGCATGTAAAAGAAACCCAGTGTGTTGAATAATGCATGTAAAAGAACCCAGTGTGTTGAATAAAGCATGTAAAAGAACCCAGTGTGTTGAATAAAGCATGTAAAAGAACCCAGTGTGTTGAATAATGCATGTAAAAGAACCCAGTTACGCTAATTGTTAAGAGCAGGGGGTTTGCCCCGGTGTTTCTGGCATGGTTGCACAGCATCACCTTGTAAACCCCTAAACACTGCTATATAAATGGGGCTCATTATTAAAGGAACATTACAGAATTAGTAATTGTAAAATATACTTTTGATCACAGATTAACATAAAACTTTCACGGTCTAATGAGGATGATAGTAGAAAACATCCCTTGAAATATTTCTGTCTGAAATGCCATAGTTGATGAGAAATGAATAAACTAATTTTCCGATTGGAGTTTATCGCTCAGTGAGCGTTTTATTCGTTTGTTGAACCTATATGATTTCATGCAAATGTGTAATCGGTTTTTCACTATTTTCTCGTGACCCAGATGGTGGATTACATAAAGTGCTTACACTGCCAGCAACTGTTTTGTTAGCAAAAACCAATTCTGTAATGTTCCTTTAAGAAAAAATCTAAGCATGCCTTGTATTTATGAATAACACATAGTCGATCATTCAAGAAATGAGATATAAGTGCCCGTAAAATGGCCGCCTTTACAAGTGAGAACTTTTTGTTTTCATTAGTTGAAAATAATATAAAGAGTGTCCCAACCTGTGCATTAACTCGTTCCTCGTGGCATATCGTGACCGATGCGTCCAGCACCGGCCCAAACTCTACCGCACGTCCGTCTCCGAGAAGTGAGCATAGAAGCTTCAGACTGTAGAGGGCGGTGTGCCGATTCGCATCCACCTCGTCAGCATCGGTGGGTTGCTCTTTCGTTGCCGTGGCGATGGTCAACAGCCCACTGATGAGTCCCAGTAGTCCATCGTTCTGATTGCAACGGGGAAAAACAAAAATTAAAAAGTATATTTAAAAATAATGAAAAATAAATTAGTTTTGGCCTTTCACTAATTAGTAAGGCAGTTAGGTTATTGAATTGTGCCTTTGCTAATACAAGCATGGAATGCGCCGTATTTTTGACCGTGTGAGGGCGCTCTCAAAAATATTTGTATCACTTCCGGGGGTATAACTTAAGCGATTACCGTCTGCTCAGCTAGCTGTGTACAATTTTAACATCGGCGTTCTGTCACTTCTGTGTGCGAGTTTCTAGTTGCTTCTAGAATCTAAGATGGATTAACACGTTGACTGCCGCCTACGAGTATATTCGTAGTAACAGGTGTAACGGATTCTGCCACTACGAGTATACTCGTAGAGAATGAAAGGCTTTTGTATAGTGAATTGAATACACTGGCATCACTGAGAACGCAACGTATACGCTTCTGGCAGTGGTGAGCACACATCGTTAAAATTTGTATGCTACAACATGTTGACAAAAAAAAAGTACCTATTTGGTATGCACGCATGCGCACCACACTGGGATGCTTGGCAAATGGGAACGCCCCATCAAATTTATGACCGGCAGTCAACGTGTTAATAACGGCTCCTTTAAAGAAATAAAGAGCCCTGCATCTAATCTTACAATATCAGAACTGGCAATTAAGCGTGGCTCATCCTTTCCTCTTTATAGAAACAACTGTTCTCCGCAAACAAAAACTGCTTCAAATACTTCCTCCAGACAGTTAAGGACTGAAACACATTACTACCAGACATCATATCCATCATGGACAATAAGACCTTTACAGGAGCCATTATTGATCCACCTTAGATTCTAGAAGCAACTACTAGAAGTACACAGCTAGCTGAGCAGACGGTAATCGCTTAAGTTATACCCCGGAAGTAATAAAACAAATTTTGAGAGCGCCCGCACGCGTTCAAAAATACGGAGCATTTGACACACCGAATATGTCATGAGAAAGATACTTGGCTACAAAACTATTGCGGATTTGTCCTTTCAAAAAATAAAGGAATAAGGTCACCAGCCAAAATACCATACCACACGTACCGTCTTCGACTGGTTTCCTTCAGAGTTTTACTTAGCAGAATATTTTCAACTTAGGCTATTGGGCCCAGGTTCTATTGCAGAGGATTAATTGACATGAAGGAAAAAAAACACTTGAGGAATGATTTCAAAGTGTACCCACCTGTTGCTCGTTAAAGTAGTCCTTATAATGAAGGAGTTTGTTGTTCAGTAGCTCCATGGCCTTGCGTCTTATCGTTGGCAGCTTGTTGCCGAGGAGATGAGCGATGACATCAATGAAAATCTTCGCCGGCAACAGTGCATTCACCTGCGTATCAATTAAAAATCAAGAAACCATTGCAATGTTAATATTATCAGTGTGTTGCTGCTTTTGCTTCAGAGCTGGAAAATATGCCTGTGAACACTACGAAATGGAATGTCTGGGTGGATGTTAACGTCAGCCGTCTAACTGACAGCATAACATTGAGAGCGCTGTAACAATGTTTCGGGTGTAACAAAACATATGCCAAAGCCTGTCCAGGAAAATTTGGCATGTATACACGTTATTCGACGTGAAGTGGTTAAGAAGAATTTTCAATATGTTACAAGAAATTCTTGTAACATTGTATTTGTCATTTTATGTATGCTTACCTTATCCAGTGCGTCGTAAGCCCGATGTAACAGCGCCCTCCAGAATTTAGCCGTGTCCTTGCCAGCGTTCTTGTGAACGCTCTGTGCTACTTGGGTGATGTACCCTAACAACACCTCCAACAATCTGAAAGAAAAAAACAACAAGACTTTTCGTTTTATCGGCCATGGTACGCTTGAATCTCAGACTTACCTCCCATATGCCGAATACACTGATAAGCAATGGTGATATCTTGTAATCCTCGTTTGTACAACAAAGGTCTGGAAATGAGGATTACACAATAATCCTTGGGGAAAAGGGAGATTTCAAGCACAAAATCCAGTACCTTTTGTTACTCTTTGTGCACACCAAACAAAGCGAGCACGATGAGTGCATGAACTATGCACACTACACAATGGAATGTCTGTTAAGATTTCATCACTTTGTTTTGTGAAAGACACTGGACACCTTTGGTATTTGTCAAAGACCAGTCTTCTCACTTGGTGTATCTCAACATATGCACAAAATAACAAACCTGTGAAAATTTGAACTCAATTGGTCGTCGAAGTTGCGAGATAATAATGGAAGAAAAAACACCCTTGTCACACGAAGTTGTGTACTTTCAGATGCTTGATTTCAGGACCTCACGCGTGAGGTCTCAAAACCAATTCAAATATTTTAGTGAGAAATTACTTCTTTCTCAAAAACTACGTTACTTCAGAGGGAGCCGTTTCTCACAATGTTTTATACTATCAACAGCTCTCCATTGCTCATTACCAAGTAAGTTTTTATGCTAACAATTATTTTGAGTAATTACCTATAGTGTCCAGTGCCTTTAAAACCAAAAAATTGTTATCGACTTGTATACCTATAAGTGTGTATACACGATCGACGTGTATACCAATCAATGTGTATACACATTTTTAATAGCGGTATCCAAGGTACAAGACACATTTATAACAGGTTTACCAGTCATCCCATTTTCTGGATCACAAAAGTTATGCAATATATTTAGGTTTCCTCCGGTGTTCACTGGTTATTAAGAGGACTGATCCTCCCCTCCCCTCTTAATATCTCGATCATCTATAGAAACCGAATTACCTCTTGTGTCCCAAACCCCTAGTACCACTGGCGACAAAAGCGTAAATGCTGCTAGAACAATTTACCGTACAGTATCCACCACTCTAACTCACTACCAGCTTTCAAACAATCTCTCAAAGCTAATTTGTTTCATTGATGTGCTTTGCTTACTCTGTCTGTATTCTTCTTTTGCTTGTAGTTTAATTTTGTGCCAAGCGCTGTGTTACTTTGTGTTGTTAGTTAGAGCGCTACATAAATGCTCTGTATTATTGTTGTTATCAATATTAACTGGTACATAACAGTAGGAAAAAAAAAAAAACTTATTTCTAAGTTGCCAGGGAAATCAATCTGAAACAATACAGCTTCTTGAAACCTCACCTTTGCAGCAGCTTTTTCAGTTTGTCGGAGTCATTTTGGGAAACGTCAGCAACCTGAAAGAGACAAATATCAGATACAATCAGCCACAACCGCTTTGACAAAATTGGACAAAAGCTCAAGAAGCAAGTTCGCACAGGGACAACCATCGACTTTTATTCAACAAACTTGACTCGAATATTGTCTAGTCACCCTTGGTTGGTCTTCTCTAGTCAACTATTTTTACCCAACAAACTGAAAATGGTTTCTTTGCTGGTTATCATGGACATATTTTTTCATAACTGTCACAAAGTGCACATGAACCATGACGCGAGGCAGTTGTTAGGCCAAATAAAAAACAAAGTAATTATGTTTAGCGTCCCCGCCCACTTTTTTTTCTTCAAAGCATCAATTTTAACGGTCTCTGATGAAAAAAATCAATTCTAAAATACATAAGTTCATATTTTTTTACTGTAGCACACCAAGAAAAAACCTGGCAACCATCTTGAAAAATAGCCTGGCCGGTTGTCTTGAAGAATATGTTGTGCTATTTTTGAAAAAAAAAAATAATAATAAAATAAAAAGGCCCTCCTTCCTTTTTTCAAAAAGGCAGGACGCTAAACATGTTTTATTAATTATTTTGCTTTACTCTTAGTGCAACCATTGCCCCTGCAGCAGTCTGGCAGTCGCCATGTCCCCAAAATTTGCTGACAAAAGCCTAGTCACTTCGTCCAGCAAGTAGGTGATGGGACTGTACCTTTGATGTTGCAAGCATGGAATTTGGATTGCAGTCGGAGTATGTCACAAGAAAGATATTTAGCTCAAGGGCCATTGCAGATTTGTTGTTTGAAAAAATATAGGTAGTGTAACAAGCAAAGGCAGCCATTTTGAACATTTTTTTTCGAAATTAAAATGGTCCGAATTCCAGGCTTGTTCCCCCCAAACATGTCCCCTATCTGCCCCACTAATAAGACTTGAACCAGTCGTCTTCACATTTGCATTTCCAATGATTATGCATAGCCACCAAACAATGGTCAACCACAGTTCCTTGTTCAAACTCACTCAAGCTTCGTACAAAACAGACTTCCATTTCAACTTTGCGTTCGCATAAAAATATGAGTCAGTTTTGGGCTGAACAAAGACAAATTGACTAAAATGCAATTTGAACCAGAGACCTACTGGTTTATGTGCCGGTGCTCAACTCACTAAGCTTATCTAGCCCTATGTTGGTGGTCTCTTTATTTTGTCAAGGGAGACTGCCGACATAGGGCTAGAAAGCTTAGTTGATAGAGCACCAAAACATAAACCCCAGTTCAAGCCCCGTTCTGGTCAATTGTTCTTTGTTCATCCCAAAATTCATACCAGTATGTATTACTAAACCAACAACACAAACTTGCAACCTGGGCCTAATTTTATTAAGTACAAACATTTTCCAAGCACCAAACAATTTTGCATACTGGAAAAGGGTTACCAGCCAAAAATACCATGCTATGTGCACAGCTTGTGACCGGTTCCCTGCTTACTTTTGCTGAGCAGAAATTGTGTAAGCAATATTTTCTGCTTCAGCAGCTCTGTGAAACTAGACCCTGTTAGAATGGTCCCTTTGAGAGAATGTGTAGTTAGGGAACCAGTCTACCCATAGCGCCAAGTTTGTACCTTTTCGATGAAGTCTCTACTGGAGACGACATGAGGCATGAAGCAGACAGCAGTAAAACGGAACTGCCTCATCTGCCG
Organism: Pycnopodia helianthoides; assembly: GCA_032158295.1. Taxonomy (NCBI): domain Eukaryota; kingdom Metazoa; phylum Echinodermata; class Asteroidea; order Forcipulatida; family Asteriidae; genus Pycnopodia; species Pycnopodia helianthoides. The sequence goes on along the minus strand of CM063253.1, from coordinate 14,556,199 downwards.
GGCTCGGATGTGAGGATCGGCATCGAACGTGGGCTCCTGATTGGTTTGCTCCTTGGGTTGCTTCAGTTTGGTGCCGGTCCGTCTGATAGCCATTGTAGTCGATTTCCGATCTGAACAAATAAAGTGGACGAATATTTGTTATGTCGTGTTTCAAGAAATAGCTTTGCATGAGGCTATTGAGAAGGCAATGTGTGAATGATGTGTAGAGGGCATGCGCATGTGTTTATTACCCCCCCCCCACCCCCTCCCCGTTCTATTTTGGGGGTGTATTTCTGCACTTCCATATGGATGTCTACCTCACATCCCAGTGGACCTTAAAGGGACACATTGCATTGGATTGGGCGATTTGGGCTATAAAAAGAGTTGAAAGCATTTGTTATGAAATGGATATGGTTGGAAAGATGTTTTAAAAGTAGAATATAATAATCCACACAAATATGCCGTGAAACTGTGTGGTTTTCCTTTTACTTCGTGAACTAACAACAGTCCCCCATTTTGTGGAGTCAAAACTTTGGATCTACAAAATGGTGAACGATGTTAGTTCACAAAGTAAAAAGAAAAACCACAAAATTTCGAGGCATATCTGTGTGGATCATTATATTCTAATTTAAAAACATCTTTCCAACCATATTCATGTCATAACAAATTCTTTTTGTAGCCCAAATGCCAAATCCAAGGCAACGTGCCCCTTTAAATGCGTCGCCGTGAACCTTATCCATCGATAAATTAAAGCGACAGATATGACCACGAATATGCTCAAAAATTGCAATTCATTATAGTGTCAACCATACTTCGAACATGCAAACTAAAGGTTTCACATTTGCTGTCATTTAACTTGAAATTAACAAAAAGAGCCACTCTTTTGATTTCAAAACAAGCAAACAATTTTTTACCAACTTCCCGCCAGACCCAAAGCCGTCATTGTCAATTGAGCTTACCTCGCTCCTTCTCTTCTGTGAGCGTTGAGACATACTCCAGTAATCTTGTCAAGCTGGTAATCTGGACATGGGGGAAAACTCCTGGCTCAGTAACAGCCAAAAGTCAATACTACGGCCTGGTCCCTGTGGAAAAAAACATAAAATCAAAATAGAGTTGTGCATTCCAAGTTTATTTTCCTAGACGATTAAGCGGAACTTGTGACTTCCAGTTAGCCTCAGCATGTCGTAGCCCTATTTCAGCCCCTGGAGTAGGTGCCCTAGTGACAGTTGCAGTGTCAGTAAAAGTGTAGCCCTCACCTTGAAGTGGCCGTCCAGCTTTGTGAGTTAGGCGATATCTCAAAAAAAAGCTGTTTCTACCGATTCTAATCAGAACTATGAGCCCCCCTGTCAAAGGAGCAGATGTCAACACACTTTCAAGAATTAACAATCGCGGCGTGTCTTTTGCGATGCTCCCTCCCCAACCCAGCACTATGTCTTGAACATTTATTAATAATAATAAATAGTATTTGGTACGCTCTCAATAATACACTATATCACAGCGTTTACATAAAATAATCATACATAACGTACAACCCAATTTCATCAGAAAAGGTACACACACAATGTTTGAAAGGGATAGAGAAAAGGAACGGGCCTAAGTTAACTGCACAGGGAAGAGGTATGTTTTCAAGAGTTTCTTAAATTGGTCTGTAGAATTTGCTGCTTTCAAGAGGTTGGGTCACTCTTAAATAAAAGTTTTACATCCCTAAATACACCTATATCTACCAAGAAAACACTGTGACAGAGTTATAGAATGAATGGTTATTCGTTTACAAGGCAGTTTCCAAGCCTCTTTTCGACCCCCCGCCTTCAGGCAAAATCGGAACAACAGCAGTCGGTGCCAGAAAGCCGTCTCAAAAAATTCTAAAGAATAGTGACGTCGCAGTACGTACCCCTCTGTCAAACGGCTGTTTGCTAATTGCATTGCTCAGTACAGACCATCCGGGGATTCAGTACGTATAGTGACATCATGTTTTGTTTGCTGCCCTCATTTACGGGATTTTGATAAATTTAGGCGGCGGGCTAGTGCAAGGAGTAAAAACTCCCTGCAAATATCACTCCTTTTGTTAATGTAATGTTACAAAAGATGCATCAAATTATAGAAAGCAGAAAAAACTAAAAAATAACGTCAACTTCAATCACCATGGCACATCCTCTTTAATAAAAGAAGAGATATTGTTCCATTCGTCCAACACTATTCCTCTTACCTTGACATCTACTTCATCTCCTGGGTGCATTGCGGCGGCACCCTTAGTGACGTAGCCGCCGATCAGCAGAGCCAGCATCTTAGACAAGTACTTCTCCTCGCCGACCGTCTTCATGAGCTGGCCGAACAGCGGCAGACGCCGGTGCTCCGGGATGTGCGGGTAGGCGTCCACAAAGACGCGCATCACCATGACGACGACCTCCTCAACACCGCCCTTGAAGTCGGTGTCAACGGTCTGGTGTTCGCTGGCCTAGTGGATGTAAGCCAAAGAAGGAACAAAAATATAAAGATATTATGTACAATAATAGTTACAGGTGAAAGTTTCAGCTGAATACAGTGTCTACTGTGCGGAGAAAAACAGCAAAAAACTGTCACAGTAGTTTCACACAAGCGTCAAATCCATCCACATTTAGAGGGGACAGCGGGTACCAACCGCATTGTTTGAAACCCACTTCAAAGTAATCGCATGAACTTATCGTAAGTTATTGAGTCCACTTCAAAGAAAACTGACCTTGATGAGGGCTGGGATGACTGTCTCGACGGTCCGCATAATGACCTGGAAGCTGTAGCTGTCATCTTGGTGTAGCATGTTGGCGCCCATGAAGGTGAAGATGGCCATGATGTTATGCAACACGTGCTCCTGAATCAAACAAATCAAAGATAGTATTTGCAGGTTTGACCTTGGAAAAAAAACCTCGTCCAAAAGGTATGATTTCATTCATTTTCCTCTTGCTTTGACATAAAATAGTCGTTGTGCGCATGGCATCACTTGAGTAGGGCGCCCTCTGACAGGAAGTCAAAGGTTGCTCATTGGCCCATCCTGTACGCCTTGCATATAGCTGTGTAGCTCCATTACTCCTAATCGTTTTAACTCTAAGATTGGAGAATGACGACATTAACCCTCTTGCTGTCTGACCATTCAATACCATTCACTGTGGTTTTGAATGATAGATAAACTATGCCAGCCTGAAATATGAAGGAATGCATGTACACAGTACAAGTTAGTTCTGTGCACAGTTGTGCCACCGTACACAACCTTGGCAGTCGAATGGTTTCAAATGGTTGGTCAACTCACTGGAAAATGTTGCCAAGAGTCACTGACAGTAGGAGGGTTAAAGGTCTATTTGTCGCCGATCGCCGCACAGGGACAAATACTCACTGGGAACAAACCAGCCGCGGCGGCCAGCAGCATCAACGCATGGCGGTGTGTCTGCCGGTTATCCGTTGTTCTGATGCACTGCACGACCACCTCCACGCTGAACTGCGTCTGACTCAGCACACCGTCGGAGAGGGTCTTGCTGTCGGGGGCGAGCTGGTTGCAGATGTTGAGCACGGTGGTCAGGATCAACTGCTTGAGGTACTCCATGGAAGGCTCTTGGGCGGTTTGGTCAAGCTCAAGACACCTGTGGATAGGTTACAAACAAAAGACGGAGAGTTGAAATCCAGAAAGTCTTCAACGTTAATTTTCTTCACGGGTACAAAAAGAGACAAAGGGCACTGGAATCAACAAATAAATTCACCCGTTACCAGGGATGTTTGTGTCATCTCTTAGTCCAAACCTTCATTCCTTTATCTGACATACCAGGATTTCAACAGACTGAATGACTGCAGTAATTATCTTCATTATTCTCAGCACCAAGGTAAGTGGGAAAACTCCAGTGAGACATGGGCAATTATCGACAGTGAGTGACGCCAAAACAAAGAGGGCCTCAGAGCAAGTTTCCTCCGAAAAAAAACCCACGTAAAACCCAGTGCCAAGAACCATCATGTTTGGTGTAGTTACCTCGCTTAGTCATGGTTTCATTCAAATATAACATACCATATCAAAAATTTTCCATATTTTTCACACAAAAAATACTGTTGGTAAAAGTTGAAAAAAATGTTAGCATCAACTGGTTAAGACTGGGTAGTCTAAAGCACAAGCATCAAGTTCTGTTGTTGTCAGAGTATTAAGCTTGGGCGGTTCAAGAAATGTCGGACTCGGTTTCCGGTTCTGAAAAAGACTTGGTTGAGTCCGACACGGTTCCATTAAATTAAATAGAAAACCCACATAAGCAGTCCCGACCCCGAGCCCACACATACAGTTAAGCCGATATAATTTCACCAGAAATGCTTGACAAATCAAGCCGACTTTGTGCACCGAGCACAAATTCTCTCTCCTGTTTGTTGCAACAAAAAGTCTGTGGTTTGGTATAGTAATGTACATCACATGATGTACGATAAATCACCATGCACTACCACACTAACCCAGTTTAGAATATGGCTCATGCTTTCTTAAGAATATGGATATACAGTACAAATGTAGCCCCATGCTGTATTAGATACTCCTTATATCAGCTCTTATGCGTCTTTGCAACGTCTGTGGTCAATCGTTACAACATCAGACCTCAACCTATGAGAGTCAAGTTGGTCCTCAGACAAGCTCCTCAGTCTTTTGAGGTCCGAAAACCGATGAAAGCAGGTACCTGGTTCCCAGAAGGGTGACCTGCAGGAGCGGTTCTCAACTCGGAACCGGGTAGAACCACGTACCGAGGGAACCGTGGCAAACTCCCAGAGCATGGTTAGAAAAATCAACGAGTCCATAACTCACCTTGACAGAAGGGTGAACAGCGCTGGGACTAACTGACCACACCTGGATCGTCTTCAGCTTCTTCTGCTGAAGAAGCCTACGATGTGGGTGACTCGTTGCCATCGGCGCGTCTCGGCATCCGAGGACTTCTCGTCGTCTGCAGTTGGCTCTTCGGTCCCCGTATCCACACGTATTGCTCCTGCGTATCCACAAGTAACAAATTATACGGTGAGACGTCTTAAACTGGGATCCAGCGCCTAATTTCATAGAACTGCTGAAGCACAAAAAAGTAGCTCAGCACAACAAAATTATGCTTACCAGACTAAGGTCACCAGCCAAACTACCATGTCACATGTACAATTTGTGACTGGTATCCTGTTCATTTCTGCTTAGCAGACAATTGATAAGCAATATTTTCTGCTTAAAGCAGCTCTATGAAATTGGGCCCAGATCTTGAGAAGGAACATTGAAAAGGGCGGCATTTCCACCTTCTGATAACCCTCGGAGTTATAGATTACCGGGAGCTTCTGGGAACAGTATCCTTAATGCTAGAGAAGCAGAGAGAAGTCAACGTCAAAAGTTTGATATGACAGTCACTTTTTCTTTAGCTTTCCTTGCAAAATCCTCATCCCAAAGTATTCTAGATGATTCGTTAGTCGAGACTTACATTCGTGCTTTCTTGGCTTGCCTGAGGTTCTTGGCTTTTCCATCGATTTGCAACTTGTCCAACTCCACCACGATCTGCTCTGCTTCAAGAGGCAACTAGAATATAAAAACAGTTTTAAGATAGTTCAGTCTTCTCCTACTTACAAGGGATGCGTTTTGGCGACCCGACCAGAAACATGTTTGAGCCTCACTCACTGGTCGAGTGTTTTTTGCGAGTTCGGTTCAGCTAAGGTGATGTAGCTGTTCCAAACCATACCAGAGTATTTGTTAGGGTTAGGTTTTGTTTCACGACGACATCTAACAAGTAACGAGAAATTTCTAATGACTAAACGATCAAGAATACCAATAGAATATCATTAATAAATATCAATGAAAATAAATCAAGGCAGTAGAGCTCTGGTTACTGACCTGTTTTGGGTAGCTCTTGGGAAATTCATGTATTATTATCAATGAACTTTTAGGGTCGCTTACGAAAAATTGTTTGGCACCAGAATCTAATTACATAGGTATCATATGCCAAGAAATAAGCTGAGGAAGTAATATTACTTGCACATAAACTGTGAACAATATTATTCAAATATTGACTTACAAATTGTAAAAACAAGCATTTTCAGGCACGATAATCGGCCCTTGGAAAACAATAAGAAAATATGAGCGAGTGCAAGGGTTGACCTAGATACATTTACATATGGTATAGGTTTTGATAGGTTTTTCAGGCTATTTAAAAAAGAAAATCTGAATTTTCTGAGGGCAAAACAATCGGAAATCAGATGAAAGTAAGAAGAATATCATGCCTGCATTTTAATGAGGTTTAGTTCCCAACCCATACCCAGTTTTCTTTTAGCCTAACACCTTGCACTGACATCACACTCCTCAGTCCATGGTCTACCATTTTTGGGGTCATATTGCAAGTAATATATAGACCTTTCTTTTGCAACCTCACAGCCGCGAGTTTTGCCGACCTTGGGCAAAAGTATGGGGCAGCCTTCACTGCCAAAAAATACAACAGTTTCTTATTTGACCAATAATGCTATCAATTTAATTACCGATAAATAAATTTGACTATCCAAAACAAAAGGTAAACTTACACTTCATAAAGAAGTTGTAATGTTTTGCTAAAAATGGCAAATTGTTGCCAAGCCAGTGTTAAACATTTTTAGCTACTCAAGGCCTTCCATACAAAATGGTTTTCAATGTTTGTAAATAAAAGAAAGGTCCAAATAATATATGGTGCCAGCCTAACCATACGCGTGTTGCCTAAAATGCACACCGCACAGTACTGCACAGAGAATCGCCACTACAAGTCCCAAAATGGTGCCATCAAGCTCACCATGGGTGATCATGTAGTGGCCGAGCAGATAAAAGCACTGGACTCAAGCTCTGGTGTTTCTGTTCAGCAGAGTGTGGGTTCCAGTCCCAGTCGTGACACTTGTGTCCTTAAGCAAGACACTTAACCATTATTGCTGCGCCCTTCAGATGGGACGTAAAGCCGTAGGTCCCGTGTGTTGTGTAATGCACGTAAAAGAACCCAGTACACTTAACATAAAAAGAAGGGGTTTGCCAGGTGTTCCTGGTTTGATTGGCAGCATATTGCGCCACAGCACCTTGTAAACCATTACATGGTGCTATGTAAATGAATAGGTCTAATACTTCAAAACGTAGCTCCACAATACCTTGCAGGAAAATACTGAATGTTGAAGCGCCTTGAGCGTCACTGAGTGAGGGGTATGAGCGCTATATAAGAAGCCACATATGTCATATGAATTGAGTCAATAATCTGCCATGTAAAGTCTGCTTCATACTTCCTGCAAATGTGAATGCGAGCCCAATTTGACGCCACAGCTTTTTTTTTTTTCGCTGCGAATCTTTCACAAGAGCAGAAAAAACAGCTCAACTTCTGCGAATTGTTCCTTGCGAATTTGTGACGTCAACTTTGCTTGCATTGGCATTCGCAGGGAAGTATGAACCGGGCTTTAGACATACTTTTCTCAGGGTGCGTCCGATGCTGGCTGCGATGGCAGCTTCTTTGGTTTCAACTTGCTGATCAATTAACTTGGAGATCAGCATCTGCTTCAGATCAGCGGTTGGAATCTCTTGGAAGAATAACGGCGTTATCTGAAAGAAAATAATTTAAAAAAAATTTGGGTTGAACAAAGAAAAAATTGTCCAGAGCAGGACTTGAACCTGCGACCTCCGGATTAACATGCCTAGGGTCTACCAACTGAGCTATCTAGCCCTAATTTTGGAAGTCTCCCTACTTTGTCAACATCTTTGTTCGAGGTAAAAATATATAAAAACAGACCAAAGACTTTTAAGAATACCAAGGAAAAATTTAACAACTCCTCCTTCATGTAACTTTGATACAAGTATGAGTTGTCTGAAAAATATTTCCATCTGAAATACACGTGCGAGACAATACTGGCGCCCTCTACAGTTCGCCCAGGGAAAGCCTTTTTCGCATGCACCCGATATGCCCCTCTGGGTGTGAGAAACTGCTATACAAGAACCCTTTTTTATTATTATTGTTATTTAAAGTGTAATATTGGAAGTAATTTTTGTACCTGTTTTAAGACCATTTTCTGTGGAGACCTTTTCCCTGTGTGCATGTTTTTCTCCATGTTCAACGCAGAGGACAGAGCTTCAAAATAGTCACTCAACATGGCTGCCGTCGCCGGGGTGAACTGCTGGATGATATGTTCCGCAATGATGACCTCGTCGTCATTCAGTTGACCTTGCGACTGAAATTTCCCCAGGAGGTCACGGAGCATGCCCAGTAGCGATGACAAGATAATCTAAACGACAAGGAATCAATTCAAATTGATATGTTTGACAGCAACAGCACTAATGCCCATCAGAATACCCACATCTCAGACAAACATTCCACAACTCATTCCACACGATCACTGCATTGGCGTGGCAGACCGTAGTAGTACAGTCAGTACATGGGAGTGAACATAAAGCTTGGATATGTAAGCACGCATACATTAGCGAATTTTGACACGTTGTCCGAGATCCGGCTACTGAGCTTCTATTTTTCAGCATTAGTGCAGAGTGAGTCGTCACGTGTGGGAAGCTTAACAGCGAGGGACCTATTTGACTCCCTTAGAAGGTTCTGTGTGGAGCATGCACACACAAGTTCACTCCTTGATGGCCAAGGACGAAGGAAACAATCAAATAAAGCAAATGAACAAATGGGGATATTTGTGTAATCCCTTATTCCAGACCTTCTTTCCTTTGTCTGATATACCAGGATTCTGACAGACTGAATGACTGCCATGATTGCTTCCATTGTGGAAGGTTCAAGAGCGAGTTTCCCACGTGTCCAGCGTGTCACATGTGATTATCGTCCGCGGCTTCGCCGAACAACGAGGGCCTCTGTGCAAGATTTCTCAATGGAAAAACTATAAAGCCCAGTGCCAAAGACCATCATGGTAGCTGTCTTTACTTCGTTGCATCCTGGCTTCATTTCGACAAAAATATTTCACCTCAAAAACATTTCGGATTTTTTACAGAAAATTATACCATGGGGAGGGCCAGTAAAAGTTGAGAAAATACCAGGGTCCCTCTCCCAAAATACCAAACAACTGGCCTGATTTTTTTTTTTTTTAAATCATTGCAGGCCTGTTGCTTCCTGGAGGCAACAGAGGCAGTTACCTCTGTTGCCCCTGGTCATTGACATGGTGCCCTTTGAAACGGTCCGACAAAAATTTACAATTTCCTGTTAAAGAAATGCCTTGGTGCCCTTGCCCTTTCAAGAACAAAGCATCACACTTGCACTGAATGTACCTTGTTTTTGACTTCAGACATGATCTCCAAGAGAGCACGTTGAAGGAACCTTGGGGTGTGGTCTCCGTTCACAAACTCCAACAACCATCTTAAGGCATTCTGGCTTAGGATGGCCGGTGTCGGCTGAACTCTTTGCTGCCGCCTTCTTCTTCTTCTTCTTGGGCGTGGAGGATGTCTTCTGCGTCTTCTTCGGAGGCAGGCTCCGATTCTACGTGCGCAAAGTACAGTTTCAACGCCTGACGAGATGGAAAGAAACATACGTTTGAATATTTTTGTTTGTCCAAAAGACAACAAACAGTCAAGCAGACCTGACTTTGTACTGTGTTTTTCAGTTTTCTATGGCACTCATACTCAAGACATAAGAGGAACTGGTCAAGCAAACTTAACTCTGTAAGCTGTTTTTCAATTTTCTATCCGTCTATGACAATATTTTAAAAGAAAAAATAGGAAATTAGCTGGCCCGCTGAAAAGTTACATTCCTACTATTTTGGTTCTTCATAATATGTAGAACCAAAATAGTGCAGGATTTAGACAGTTTATTTATGTTTACCTGTTTAACATAAGCTGGGTCAGCGCTCAGCTCGTCTGCCTTTTCTGCCAGATATTGACCAAGCCAAATGTAAGGCATGTAGGGTTCATCACGGAAGCACGTTGCCAAGGCCTGTAGACAGCGCACAGCAGCTGCTCTGATTGGCTGAACCTCACTGGACAAGACCACTAGCAGAGTGGGCATTACTGAAAAATAAATCACACACAAAAATGTTTTAAAAAAAACTGTTCAAAGTATTGAGGAAAAAAAAAATGGGCACTTTTAAAAACGGCAACTTTTAGAAAAATAATCTTGTTACCCGAGGCCAAACTTTTATCAGTTATGAAAATTCCACAACCAACTATTTTATAGAAATAAATTTTGCATGTTGTCACAGGGACAGGTTGGAGACCCAGTGGTTGAAACCTTTACCCTTGGGCAAACACATCGAGGCTGAAATTCCAGTTGATTGTGTTCTTGCCCCAGAATGCATCATTTCTATTGATTGTTTTCAAATCTTACCTCTGTAAACAAAATTTTTAACAAATTTATTTAAGTTTTTTCCTTTCAACCGATCCTGAAGAATATTGATTGGGTTTTACCCTAAAAACGATGTGTGTTAGGCATTGCATACTCAGTACTCCCACCCCCCCCCCCCCAATAAAAAAGAAAGAAAAATGCTGTGAAACAAATCCAACAGATGCACTGCTCGGATGGGATTCGAAACTAGGACCTTTGCCATTCTAGAGCAGACGTCATACCACTAGACCACAAAGCTTGCCCCGGTAACTAGAGGCTAGTTTGAAACCAGTAACATATGGAATATTAACAATAATAATAATTAAGACATTTGTAAAGCGCCTAATGCAGAAGCCTCTAAGCGCATAAAGAGAATAATAAAATATACAATAAGTGAAAGAAACATTACAAGTAAGCAGATTACAAATAAGCACTTTCAAACAAATGAGTTTTTAACAGAGACTTAAAACAATGTAAAGAACTAGCCTGGCAAATATGCACAGGAAGACTATTCCAAAGAAATGGAGCAGCGTAAGAAAATGATCTTTGACCATAAAAAATGGAAGAAGCTCTAGAAGTTGTGGTAAGCAATGATTGTTGTGATGAACGTAAAGTCCTAGCAGGGGAGTAATGGTGAACAAAATACAAAATATCATTTGTGTTTCACCCATGCACCAACGGTTTACCCCAACATCTATTAACATCGGTGCAGTGTAAATCACAAACAATATTCTTTATATAATAACTATAATAATAAAGGCTTCTTATATAGCGCTCAAATCCGTCACTCAGTGCAATCATGATCACTGGGCCATTTATTTCATTCCTTAAACCATCTCAGCTGTGAGTATACAGCCTGTACTGGCAAGTATGTAGCGTGCAAAGTTAAATCAATAACAAAAACCATCTCTGCCCTCACGGTTACCCAAATATCCCCCGAGTGAAGAGAAGCAATTGTAGTTAAGTGTCTTGCTCAAGGACACAAGTGTCATGACCGGGATTCGAACCTCCACCCTGATTACTCAACCACCAGAACTTGAGTCCGCTGCACTAAACCGCTCGGCCACAAAGCAGATTAACATCTATTAAGATCCTCAACAAGTCCTACCCAGGACTGACCCTTACCCTCTGAACCTTGACCCAGCAGTCTCTCAGCAACATCCGAGGTCATGGATTGCTCCTTGGCGCTGGTCAGAGCAATATGGAGGCACCGTGCTTGGTAGAAGGCCGACACATGGTAGAGTTGCTCACTGGGAGCTTGGCTACAAGAGCTCCACACCAATGACAGGAAATTCCAAAGGAGATCAGGGGTGTTCAGATGATCCTGAAAACAGCCAAATACATGAATAATATACCTGGATGTTTGTCAAATGTTTGGTATTTTTGTAATAGTTAAAACTAATTAACCCTCTCCTTACCTTAAGCGGCTCAAATTTTGGGGAAAAATTCACAAGTCAGTTTTTCTTTCACCCCAAAACTGATTTAAAATATACTCATTCAGTTTCCCCGGTGATTTAACACTCAAGAGTAAAAGTGGTTCATTTGTTCAAGAGGAAATAACGCAAAGAAGTAGGGGGACAAAATTGAACCACTAATCAAGAGGACAGTGGTATAGACCGCGTAAAAATCTTGCTTTTTTTTCTTTTCTTTTTCCCCGCAGATTTCTGAGAAGTACTGAGTAAACAGTGCTTTACACACATCGGTCAAAGGGTAAAAAAAATTATCTTCTTTGTCTCGGTGCAAATTTAACATCTATTATCTTGCTCATATGCAATCAATTTGGGGAGCTTTCAGTTGAACCTCAAGTTCCCACGTACATTACTTTAAAATGTGGAGGAGACAAAATCGCGTACTTTGACACGGCTCCAACGCTCAAATACGATCTAGACTTAACAGTCTACTCCACTAACAATGCTTCTCAGGTCTTGTTTGGCTAAACAGTACTTAAATATACTTAAACTGGGCAAAACCGATTTTAGTATAAATTTGGTTAAAAACAGCTTTCATTGATGTTTATTCAATTGCTTACCTCTATGACCTTTGACAGAACGTCCTTGAACTCCTGGACTTGTTTGACCTTTTTTTCTTTGGCCCCCGCAGCCTCGGTCAGCAGGTCGAGCAGACGTAAGAGCCAGGTCAAATACTGGCTCGTCGGGTCAGACTTCGGTCGCGAAGCCGACCAAAGCTTTGTCTCTGGAACCAAAAAACAGAAATCAAACTTTGCTTTATGTAGAGCACACATTGGCAGGATATTGGTTTAACTCTTTCCTTACCATAGGCGACTTTAGTCAACTGCACTTATACTCGCTCTTCCTTACCTTTGGCGACTTTAGTCAACCAAGCTTATAACTAAAAAAGCATTCAAGCCTGACACAAAGGCCATTTGTAATAAAGCTGTAGTTTTGTTCATGTTCACGCTCCAAACCCAAGCTTCCCACCATTGGAATGATGAAGATCGGATCTTTTCCAATGATGGTAAAATAAAACAAGGCTGCTAATATACAATCTCTTCAAATTGGAGTTGAAAGGCCCGTATGCAAAACAGCTACGGAGCGCCATATGGTTGAGTACAAAAAAGGGTTTGAGATTACAGATCACACTGTGGAAAGAAAGACTTTGGCATTTATTGGCTGATATCAATGATTTTTTTATTATATGAAAGGGAATTCAATAAGAAAGCACTTTTTTAATTACTTATTTTGCCGTAAAATAATATCTTCAAGGAGAAAATAGAGTTTGTAAAAATGACCTTTGAACAAAAGCTTTCTGTTGTGTGCTTCTCGCTTGAGTGGTCAAACAATGCGGTCACCAGCGGTTGTTTATGTCCAAACAATTTGGTAACGTAAAAGTTAATGTAACTCTATGAAATTGGATCCAGGAGCCCAATTTCATAGAGCTGCTTAAGCAGAAAATACTGCTCAACAATTTTCTGCTAAGCAGAAATCAGCAGGATACCAGTCACAAATTGTACATGTGAAATGGTAGTTTGGCCGGTAACCTTGTTCTGGTAAGCATAATTTTGTTTTGCTTGGCTACTTTGTGTGCTTATAAAAGCAGCTCTATAACTGGGTCCAGTTCTTACCGGTTTTCAAACACTGCGGCATCCTGACGTCCACAACGAGGTTACCAAGACACCACAGTGTCATCTTAAGATGTGACTGATGCATTCTGGGAGCATCGCCATCTTGTTGGGGCTTGTGCCTCTGTGTCAGCAGGCCGACGAGATGGGTGTTGAGCCCGTCAGGCAGGTCACTCAGCTTGGGCAGGGGCTCCTTCGGCTGTAGATCAACGATAAAGAACTCTAGCTTGGACCTTTATTTTATCATTACAATTTCTCCCTGCATGTTGAGTTTGCGGTAACACCATGTGTATATATCTACCTTGCTGTGTAGATTTTGTTTCTTTTGAGAACTTGTCTTGCTATTTATTCTTAAGCCGAGGAGTAGATTTTGGAATTTGGGAGACTACTGAGTTCTGCTTATAACTACTACCTGGGTGAAAGGTAGGAAATTCGGCCGGGATGTTTACCTGCGTTTTTTGTTTTGGTTGATGTACTCGCTTGTTTATTTATTGTTTGCTTGTCTCATGTTTGTTTGGGTGTTGGGTATTTGTTTTTTTCTCCCAGTTTGATTGGATTGGAATTGTTTTTCTTTTTCTAGGGGCAGGTTGCATACCTGCCAACATTGAAAGGTTGGAAATAGGAACACCTGACGCCAAAGCTTCAGGTCAGCTATGTTACACAAGGAAATTGAATTTTTACACAAAAGTTTTGTTTGGTAATTTGGTTTTGCTGGCAATCTTGCTTTTAAACAAATCACATTAACAGTAAGTAAGTATATGAGAAAAAGAAAAACCCCTCCATCGTTGTTTCAGCACAAAACAACGCAGTAACTTCTAAGGTAGCACTTATTAAGTTACGAGTGAGTTTGAAATTGTCAAAACCTTGTATCTCGCTTAAACCAGCCTGGATGTACACACAAAACACAACATTTTTTAACATAAAATTTTCATGACAGACGTTTTTGCAAGATCAAGAGACAACATTTTTCGACTGACACGACACTATTGCCTCGTCGTTGTAGTAAAATGGCGGCACAACCTGAAGTATAGCGCCCCCTTTTGCAACTTTTTCTCCAACTGTCTGTGAAAAAGTGCCCTCATTTTTGTCTATTCCTTTGCCCCCGCCCCTGTCAGAAATAGTATAGTTTCGATTCTTCACCGGTTTCAAAACTGAAAAGTCAAGACAATTTCAATTTAGTTAAATCAGAACGGTTTGCAGTTTTTCTGTTCCTGGCTGTTTGAAGATAAAACCAAAATACGAAACACCATTATGAAACCGATGTAATGAAAGGATTTATAGAGGCCAACGTGATTCCAATAACTAGTAATAATAATAATAATACGCAGTTCTTATATAGCGCTTTATCACGTCCGATGGGCGTCTCAAAGCGCTCAGTATTTTTCCTGCAAGGTATAATGTGGAGCTACGTTTTGAAGTATTAGACCTGTTCCTTTACATAGGACCAAGTAATGGTTTACAAGGTGCTGTGGCGCAATATGCTGCCAATCAAACCAGGAACACCGGGGCGTACCCCTTCTCTTAGCGATAAGTGTAACTGGGTTCTTTTACGTGCATTACACAACACACGGGACCTACGGCTTTACATCCCATCCGAAGGACGAAGCAATAATGGTTAAGTGTCTTGCTTAAGGACACAAGTGTCACGACCGGGACTCGAACCCACACTCTGCCGATCAGAAACATCAGAGCTTGAGTCCGGTGTTCTTATCCGCTCGGCCACGACACGTAGCGGGCATGGCTAATTACGAACAATGGAAACTACGGATGTCTCCGGCAATTTCTCATCAGTACTATTAACTCTTTTCAGCCCTTACCTCTATGATGGAGAAGCCAGACGTTAGCATTTTCCTAACGTCCCTTTCCAAGACTCGGAGAAGGGTCAGAGCAACTTCTATCTTCTCCTCTTGGTCTTGAAGATGGTGTGCGGTCCAGAGCAGCAAGACATCCAGAACAAAGCTGTAGACATGCTGGCAGGCACTGGGCCAGTGCACATGCGCAACCAGAATCTCAATCTGCCGAAGACAAACAGTTTACAAATAGTTGTGTGCTCGAAAAGAAGGACGTAACGAAAGTATTACAGGGAAAAAGGGCGTCAGCAATTAAAACCTTCGGTGACACCCTCAGAAATTATGCACATTCTGACACCATGGTACTGATTAAAACAGTTTGTTTTTAAAATAGCATGTCATATCTGGCTTTTGGGGAACACAATTTTTTTTTTTTTTTGACATTGAGCATATCAGGGCCTTTCCTAGCAGGCAAGATACTGATTCATTTCAGTTCATTTGGGTTTTATTCACCAAACGAAAAGTCCAAGGACTAAAAACTGGTTTGGTTAACAATGATAAAAATTACGCTGAAAATTGATTTCCTTTTGCAGTCAAAATCATTGAAGACTAAAAAAAAAGAAAACAAAAAAAAAGCTTGTTATTTAAAACGAATGAAGTATGGGTTGAACAAAAAAACAATACTAGAGCGGGATTTGAACCTGCAACCTCCGGATTAAAGTGTCGATAATCTTTCTTCATAACGTACAATGTTATGCTTTCTTCCACACTTTATGCCATGGAAGCACCCAACATCGTGTCAAGTTTTGACTCAAATCGTTACATTCAATCAATTTTCCTACCAATTTCTGTCGCTCTTCGCGTCCCATCCTGGCCAAGTTAGATGCCATCGTATCAATCAGAGCTCCAGGTAGCTTCGAGGGGCCATTTTCATCTGCAGTCTGCCCTGCATCCATCTTATATACTGCACAAAATCAAGAGGGAGAGTTTGGCTCAGACTTTGATCGAGCAAAGGAAGGCGCTATGCTATAATCAGGCAGTTCTTGAAAATAGTGAAAATTACAATGAAAGTGAAGACAACCAAAACATTATTAGCCTTGATATCAATGTGATTTATTGATTGATTATTTTGTCTTATTTAACCAGTGTAGCCCCATCAGTTATCAAAAAACTGTTATCCCTGGGGGGCCTGTGATGTAATGCAGGCATGGTACTTTGCCCTCGAAAAAAAAAGTGGGAAACTTTGATTGAGTGAAAGAGTCGACTTACATTTACATTACAGAGTCGGCCTTTATAGACTTTTCAGGCTATTTAACATCATGTTTAATGATTTTTGAGAAGGAAAAACAAAATCAGAAACCAGGTTTCTTCTTTAAAATTCTATATGTTGAGAAATGATTGCCTTTTTAGGCCCTAATTAGGTGTTATTTAAAGCATGTGTACAACATTAACATGGTAATTGTCAAATACCAGTATCCACACTTTGTCATTTGTGTAACCCAACATATCCATGAAATAACAAACCTGTGAAAATTTAAGCTCAATCGGTTATCAGAGTCACAAGAAAACAGTAAAAGAACCCTTTATATGTTTTCACTGTTTTCAAACATCGGATTTGATCACCGTGATAAAAAAACTAATTGTTTTACTAATTTCTCAAAAACTATAGCATTTCAAGCAAAACTTTTTTCAAGGGAAGTTTTCCACCATGACCATCTTCATACCATGTAAGTTATGTGCAAATCTGTGAACATTTATATTTTAAGTCTTACTAATGTTTGTACACACCCTTTGAAGGCCCTTCTCATCTATTTGATGAGCAAATAAAACCAAGTTTGGAGTTTCGGCAGAAAGTGCCGCTTTTGGCACAGAGTATCACATTTGTTGCTACAACCTTGGGGTTAGGACATCTGCTCTAGAGTTCAGGAGTCGTGGCTTTAAATCCTAGCTTGTGGAATTTGTTTTCTGCAGGGCCCAATTACATAGAGCTGCTTAAGCAGAAAATATTGCCTAACAATTGCCTGCTAAGCAGAAATGAGCAGGATACCAGTCACAAATTGTTCACGTGACACGGCAGTTTGGCTGGTGGCCTTATTCTGGTAAGCATAATTTTGTTGTGCTTAGCTACTTTTTGTGCTTAAGCAGGTCTATGAAATTGCACCCTAGTATACAGTGCTTATACCCAAAATAATGTAAATCCCTCTACTTCAAGAGATGAACGCTACCTTTGTCAATGTTCCTGAAGATGGGATAATGTTTTGCCAGCGTAGGTTCCTTAATAATGTCCACAATTTCACGGTCAACGCCGGCCATCTTGTCCCCGCGAGAAAACATGTACGGCATGACGAGGGGTACAAGAAGATTGCGATGTTCGTCCCACAGGTCTCCATTGGTCATCAGTTTCAGAGACAGCTGTACAGCTTTTAACCTTGGGGGATTAAATAGGGAAGAAGAACAAAAATTCAGTTGTATGCCGGGGTTACGTCCTTCTCTGGCGGACTAAGCAAACATTGGCCATCTTGCATCCAGGTTTATAAGGTCATTGCTGACAAAAAGATCTGAAACTAGCTTCAAAATAATAATAATACAAGACATTTATATAGCGCATAATGCAGGAGCCTCTATGCATAAAACAACCTTTTTATTTAATTAAATGAAACAAATAAAGCAATTGATACAAAAATAAAGATTCAAACAAATGAGTCTTTAAAAGTCCCTTGAAAATCTGAAGAGAGTCAGTTTGACGAATATGAAGGGGCAAGTCATTCCATAACCAAGGTGCAACGAACTGGAAGGCTCTGTGACTATAGAATTTAGTGGAAAAAGTAGTTGGAGATACGATGAAATTATTGCACATCAAGATTTTGATTAACAGCTAGAGTTATAGATTTCAAGAAGCTTCTGACAACAGTGTCCAAAGTGTTAGAGAAGGAGATCAAAGAGAAGGATTTCTATATGTTTGAAGAAAACGACATTGAGTTTTTTTTTTCAAAAAAAAAAAAGGTTGGAACTCAGATAAAATTGATTATTACAAACCAGATTGCTTTGAGCAAAGAAGGCGTTTACTACAAATGTGGAATTTGGCAAACAGCCAAGAGGAGATGTCAGTATGCATCAGCCAACTTGGACGAAGTGGACAAGAGCAATGACGAGTCCATGAAAACAGACTCATCTGACCTAAACATTCCTCGGGGCACTCTGGACGGCACACACATCAATTGGGGGGGGGGGGGGGGTGCACCTGAGAGGGCATGGATATTAATGGGGGAAAGGAGGCGCATGTGCCCCCCGTAGTTATGCCATGCCATAAGTATAGAGGAGGGGTTTATAAGCCTGTTACATCACATAGCAATGGAGGCAATCGCCTCCATGCCCCTGGTCATTGCCCTACTGCCCCTTTGAGGCATTCCAGTGCAAAATATTAATTTCCCTCATACACAGGCCTGATACTCCCCGGAGGCAATCCCTTCCGTTGCCCCTGGTCATTGCCTTGGTGCCCTCACAATTTTCCAATAATAATTCACAAAGTCCTCATAGAGGTGGCCCTTGGTTCCCTTGCCCTTTAAAAAACGAACAAAGTATCAGGCCTGCTGATCTCAGTGCAATGTAAGATGAAACAAACCTAACATTTCAGTCAATGTTTGAGTGCTGTGAAAGAAACTCAAATTTTCAGGAGGTGATCCCAAACAAAAAATAATTTGAAGTGTTTACCCTCTGTTCGATTTCATCTTCCTCTTGAGTAGAATCTCCTTGAGACGATCGAACAGTTTCTCATGTGGTAGAAGCTTAAATAGCGGCTGGAAAGAAGGAATTTAAAAATATAAAAATATCGTCAAAAGTTGATAGACGTGCTGCTCATCAGGTTTTCTTTTTAAATCCATGCAAATGCTGTTACACCAATGAAAAGCAGGCTCTAGGTAGCCCAAAAGTGTTGTAGCTGGGTAGTCTGGTGCACTGGACTCAACTTCTGGTGTTGCTACAGTGTGGGTTCGAGTCAAGGCACTTGTGTTCTTAAGTGAAGGCTCTTAACCATAGCTGCTTCATCTTTCAGATTGGACATTCAAGTTTGGGTCGTAGATTGGTTTTCAGTCAACGCAATGCAGATTTATAGGCCACATTATAAAGAAAGATCCCATAAAAGTCAACTGTGAAAGTTTCAGTTGAATACAGTGTCTACTTGTCAAGGTATTATATTTATAATTTTTTCCATAATTCAATTCAACATTTATTTCCATTTTGGTGAAAACTAAAGAAAACTAAACAAATTTAAAACAATTTTCACAAGAACGTTGATACCATCCACATTTAGCGAGGTGACAGCAGGTACCAACTCAGATTCAATTGCGTGAAATAAAGATCCAAACCATGTCATTTCACAGTGAACCCTTTCTAAAAATGGTTTACGCTATCACCAGGCTGCTGCAGTGCTTCTCACCGAGGAATTTTTTTATGGACATTAATTTTTGGAGCATTTACCAATCTATGACCCACCTGCGCTGTGTAATGCACGTAAAAAGAACTAGCAATTACTAGCAAAAAAGAGAGCAAACATTCTAACCTCGCCGATTCCGAGCGTCTCGTTGACAACTCCCATTTCGTCGTCGTGGAGACGCTGCATCAACGACTCCACGCAGAACTCCTCCAAGACGTCGCCTGCTTCGATTCGCTCTTGGAGGTGCTGGACGCCGAGCACCCTGACGTCAGGGTTGGCGTGGTTCAGGCTCAGGATCAGGGTCG
Organism: Pycnopodia helianthoides; assembly: GCA_032158295.1. Classification (NCBI taxonomy): domain Eukaryota; kingdom Metazoa; phylum Echinodermata; class Asteroidea; order Forcipulatida; family Asteriidae; genus Pycnopodia; species Pycnopodia helianthoides. The sequence goes on along the minus strand of CM063253.1, from coordinate 14,536,340 downwards.
TGGACGTTCCCGAGACGACCTGTGTGAGACATTAAAACAACATTCATGACTACCCGGGTCAGTTTCTCCGTTCTGGTTGGTCGAGAGGAGATCACGTGGCCATGTTCAAATAAGGGAATAGAAGGGTAGTGATGCGGTCTTAACTGGCCGTTTAAAACCGACAGGGTCGTGGCCGAGGTCCTTTATCACACGGCCATGGCCCTGCAAGGTTTTAAACGGCCGGTTAAGACCAAGTCACTTCTCTTTTATTCCCATTCATAAATGCCCTTTTTGTTAAAAAGCGTAATATTGTTGGAAAATCTCAACTTTTCTGTTAACTTTTATTTCCTGTCACGTCCTCGAGCCCTGTTTCGCGAAGGATATACATGCCACGCTCAACAGTTGTGCGTACACGCGCGTCATAAAACACTTACATGTTTTTCGATTGAATACTAGTATGTGTTGATTGCGTTTCGCGTAAATTAGCGCCTGCGTATAACCTTGAGTGCCACAGGTGTGTTTAAACACTTCTAGCCGTGCATTATCATGTTTATAACTGGCCATGTGACACGCTCTCCACCAATCAGAATGGATAAACTCTCTGAGGTGTTTATGAATGTATGATATATAAACACGGTGAGAAGTGTTTAAACATACGCTTGGCGCACAAGCTTACGCGTGGCACTAATTTATACGTAACGCAATCAATACATACAGGTACTTAATGTAAAATTTATTAGTACGTGCCCGTACGCACAACCACTGAACAACGCTCTGAATTTGACCAGTCTCGAAACGGAGTCTGCAGACGTGACAGGAGTTTCCAACATTATTACGCTTTTCAAAAAAAAAGGGCATTATGAATGGGAATAAAAGAATGGTGACTCGGTCTTGAACTTTGGTTTTAAAACCTTGCAGGGTCGAGGCCGTGCAATAAACGACCCTGCAAGTTTCAAACCAACATTCAAGACCTCGCCCCACTCTTTTATATTCCCTTAATAAATGAACACTAAACACTGCCCTCTCTCTGAGTGACCATTCACTCTGCATCATAACCATGTGGGTCTGAAGCAACATGTGAAGTAAAGACGGTTGTTTAAAGGAACATTACAGAATTGGTTTTTGCTAACAAAACAGTTGCTGGCAGTGTAAGCACTCTATGTAATCCACCATATACATACACTGACAAACCTGTAGAAGTTTGAGATCGATCGGCCATCTGGGTCACGAGAAAATAGTGAAAAACCGATTACACATTTGCATGAAATCATATAGGTTCACCAAATGAATAAAACGCTCACTGAGCGATAAACTCCAATCGGAAAATTAGCTTATTCATTTCTCATCAAATATGGCATTTCAGACAGAAATATTTCAAGGGATGTTTTCTTCTATCATCATCATTAGACCGTGTAAGTTTTATGTGAATCTGTGATCAAAAAGTATATTTTACAAATTTTGTTCTTACCAATTCTAGGACTAGTCCTAAGTTAAGAAGAGTTTTGTGAAATCGACCCCTGGACCCCCACAAAGGACCCCCCTTGTGTGCATGAAAAGAAGCTGAAAAACTTCAAGTTTACCGTATGTTTGGAAGCTGAAGCGGACATTGAGATAAGTTCCTGTATTAGCTTCTGCTCCTTCTTGTTGATATCTTGGGACATGAACGACCCAATAGCAAGATCCATTGCTTCTGGATATCTGAGGGAAAAAATCATAAAAATATGAACAATTTGGGGTTGAACAAAGACAAATTTACTAGTGCGGGATTTGGACCAATGATCTTCGGATTAATGTGCAGGCACTCTACCAACTGAGTTATCTAGCCCTATGTTGGCCGTCTCTCTATTTTAATTTCTTTGCTCGGGGTTGCCAGTCAGTAGCTAACTGTTAACTGCAGTCAGGGCTCGCATTTAACACTAGCCCGGCATAAAAAATGCTATGGACTAGTAAACACCACTTTTCAACTTCCCTGTGGGCTACTAAAAACTGTGCAACCTACTTGTTTAAAATGCTCATTTCTTCCTTTTCAGAAGTGAATAATTAATGTATCAAATGTGTTAATCGTTATTGAGTGTGTGAATATAACTTCATTTGATCATTAAACTGGTTGTGATTGTTAACATTAACACATCAGAACATTCCATGTATGGTAGTTCCTGTTTAAAATCTGGCTACTAAAACTTCCTGGGGCAAGTAAAATGCACAGTTTACTGGCCCGGCGGGCTACTTTACAAAAAGCTTAAAAGCAAGGCCTGGCAGTGTAGCCAAGGATCGCACCCAAGTTTACAATACAACCTGGGAACCATTCAACTGTCTGGGCTGTGTATGGCGGCACAACTGCTTTAATGTTCAAAACCTTATGGAGACTAAGGACAAAACAGAAAATGGCAAAACAAAATACCTCCATAGGGAATTTTGCATACAAACTGCAAGTCAGCTGAAAATCCCAGTCTGGCTGGGTAATTCCAAACAAAAAACCCAGAGAGGGCAAACTCTAACATCTTATAGGACTGGTTTCATTATACTTAAGTAATAAACCACAAGGGAAACCAGCTAGATGCAAACAAATCACTCTTTGCTTGGGGCACCAGTCATACGTCATGCAACAAGTTCAATTGTTTTCACCCCAAATTTATCCTACTCAAAAAGATAAGTCAGGAAGTCTCACCTTCTTTCTAGTGCAGAAACAATCGGGGATGCTCTGTGCTTCAAGCTTTGTACCAATGCCGTCTTCTTCCAAAGCTCTTTCCTGACCTCCACGTACTCATGCAAAAGCATTCTGTTCATAATAATAGTAATAATATGAATAACAATGATAATAATAATACCATACTTTTTGTGCAGATTGTCTCCCGAAATTGTGAACGTTGCACAAAGTAGCCACGTGTGATGCTGGTACACGGGGTCAATACCAATCTCTTTTTCTTAAAAAAATAAATAAATTCAATCGGGAAGTCGGGTTGGCGTAGGGGGTATCTTTCCTCACTTTCCACCTCTGGGGCCCTGGTTCGAATTCCATTGGAGGCACTAAATCAGTCCCTACCTGATCGGATCGGTTTTCCCTGGAATAATTCACTGGAGTTTTCCTCCCACATCTTAAACTGAAACTTCCTTCTTGGTCTTCTCTCCAAGGGGTTCTTGGCTGGAATAACTGGTTAGGTTCGCGGTTCTGAGAGTCCTTGGCTTCACAACCAGAACTAATGAATGAGATGTAATTTTTTTCTTACTTTGCAACTTCATTGGTCAGCGCCACATCAAGTTTGACCCTCTGCAGAAATCCCTCTAACACAGCCCAGTACATCTCTCCTTCCCCCTCCTGGCTTTCGGTCTGGTCCCCGGCCACTACACTGTGCACCGCTGCATGGACGAGCCGTGTGAGGAACAGCCTCAACAGAGGGGTTGCATTCGGTGCCTGTGACAGCACCTCCATTGCACTGATGGTACTGCTGAAGGTGCACAGCTTCTGGAAGGCGCTGTTTGGAAAAGCACACAGGTCAACGTTAAAGGTCATGACCTTACAAACTGTTCTCACCGTTAATAAACACATGCTCACTGTTTCTCCAATTTCCTTAATAGATACAAAAACCAGTTGGACACTTTGAGATGCACGATGGCAGCAGACATAACCCTTTACTAAGGAAAAAAACTGCCTCGCCCTTATGAAGTACCATGCCTGAATCTATGAAGTACAAACAAAACTTACATTTCAGGAAATTCTGAAACTGGCTGAGTGTGGCACAGGATCGCTACACAAGAGAGTCCCTCCACAGCAAGGGGGTGACTTAAATTCTGCAGTAAAGAAGAACGAGACGTTTGAAGTCTTGAACTGGGCCCAATTTCATAGAGCTGCTAAGCACAAAAATTTGCTTAGCATGAAATTTCTTCATTGATAAAAACAGGATTACCAACCAAATTTCCACGTGATTTTCAGGATAAGCAAACAACAGCTGAATACCAGTAACAAGCAATATGCAACACATGGCAATTTGGTTGGTAACCCTGTTTTTATCAAGGGAGAAATTTCATGCTAAGCAAATTTTTGTGCTTAGCTGCTCTATTAAATTGGGCCCTGGTGTGCTTAAAATTCAAACAAGAATGGAGCGCTAAACACGTGCAATATGGCAGTATAAATAGACACATTTATTATTTGATATTGGGCAAATTCCATATCACTCTAGATTCAAATGCACAAATGGATCCTAAATTATTATAATTTTTTTCAATTATCGAATCACTGTAAAAGGGTTTTCATTATTTATTGAAGTTTTTTAACATTATTAAAGAAACTGTGACAATTTATTCAAAGATGCATCATTTCACCAAGATTATGCACGCTGAAGGTAGTACCTCAGGAAAACCAACTCTACAAACTAATGTCTAACAATAGTATACATGTACTCAAAAACGTTTTGGACATTGACTAATTTGCTAGAGTGGCGTATGTCAGACAGATACACCACCTTACCTCATTTCCAGCTTTCAAAATACATGTCAGTGTGACATACAGTGTTTTTGTGAACTAAAGCCACAAACTTTATAATTTTTTAGGCTAACGTACAGAGCGTATCTCTGTTAACAAAGCATTGCCTGATGTTGTGAGTTTCAAAAAATGAAAATAGCGCCCTCACTTTATGTAGAAATGGCTTTATCTCAATTTTTTGTTACTTACATCGTTTACCAAAAAGGGCGGGGGGGGGGGGTGATGACTTAAATATCGGGCTGACTCTGATTAAATCAGAAGTGAATGACAGGTATGCTTGTGAAGCAGCTTTACCTTGCAGATGCATCTGATTATAGGGTCCACCAGGTCTGTCTTCATCTTGATCTTGATTGCCAGCTGGCACGTGATCATGTAGCTGGCGGCTTGGTAATCAACGAATCTGGGCACCAGTGAATAAGCGGATCACAGAAATGGTTACAAGCGTAAAACTGCAACAAGTGGAAGTTGATGGCAGAAAGAAGACAATCGGAGCATACTGGTTAAAAATCATCAAGTTGTTACACTACCTGTTCCTTTCGGGACCACCGCAACTCAGATTTCAGTTTCAGATAGAGACAATCTTCAAATTGCTTATTTTTTTTCTTGCACTGGCATGGCACCAAAATGAGTGCTTTAGCTTTTGAGTTTTCTTGAAGGGACAATATTCCCAGAGCTCGATGAGTTCTCAGTATTTACAAAGTGCCACTTTCATTTGCACATTGGTTTGTACACGAGGCTCTGCTCTGTTCAGTTTTCATGAAGAGACAATCTTGCTAAGCAATTAAACCTCTTTTTAATTGGAAAATAATGCGTCCAAAGTGTATAAATATATTTTGTAAAACAAGCTCGAACTTTATAATACCCAAAACTACATGTATGCATTTATGCCTTGTCACATAAAGAAATGAGATGTGGTAAAAATAATAAAGAATGAATGAATGAATGAATGAAAAAGGTGCTACGATGAAATGAACAAACTTTAAAAACCAAAAGATTTGCATGATTTAGGATATCTCTTTTTATAGTTGGTAAAATGTCAGGGATTATTGTTAAGAGTACCTGAAACAATGATTACAAAAATAGCTTAAATAAAGGCTCCAAGGTCAAATACAGTTTTGTGGTGCACTGATTTTCCAATAGATAGAGTCCTCATGAAAAATGGGGAAAATTACAAGTCTCTAACCTCACATTAACGGTGTAGAATGTCATTTTATTTGATAGTCTTTCAGAGCAAAATCTGAAACATGACATCATTGGACATCAAAAACACATGGGTCCGCACAATCAAAAGAGGAATTTTGGCACCAGTCAAAAGGTCACATTCAAAGCTGCTTTGATTGAATATCATCAAAATTCAGGAATGAACTGAAAAATCTCTGTACAAAAATGCACAGACCATATATTTGAAATATGGCGTCACCGCACATTTTTAGATTTAGACAACAATGGCACATGAAGGGTATCAAACACAGTGGCATTTTAAACCGTTTCAACGTTGGGTTAGAGACTTACAATTTTTTTCTCCGTATTCCTGAGGACTCTATCTATTGGAAAATGAGTGGATCTTAAAACTGCATTTTACCGTTGAGACCGTCTTTAACTGAAAAAGGGCTGATTTTTTTTCAAAACATGGTCGCCAGGGCTAAACTGTCTCTTTGAGAAAACAGTGAAGGATATGACATTGTGAGGGTCACTACGTATGGTCATTGAGTAGATTAACACGCCTCACTTTTTGGCGGAGAGAGTGAGATTTGCGAATATTTTCCATCTAATTCAAGCCAAATAATGTGAAGGAGTTTGGAAAAAAACGGAGTCGGTTTTAAACTTACTTTGATTTCAGCCCCTTCAAGACGAACGGAAGAATGTCAGACAGTAGCTTCTCCGTGACCGGTTTGGCAACCTCGATCGTCCCGACAACGGCCGAGCAGTAGAAACAGGTAACCACTCGCAGAAGGGCATCTGTCGACTTCGAGGGCGCTTCGCCGTCCGTTGAGTAAGCATCACCACGATCGCTGGGATGAACTGAGGCTTGTTTGTGAGCCTGTTGAGACAAGTGGAAGAGGGGAAAATAACAGGATGTGCTCTGATAGCAAAGTTTTATTTACCGATTTATTTCGGTTTAAAAAAACACAAAACACGGTCGGTAGTGATCATGGGCCAATACTAACATGTACATTCGGTTTGCGGTAACCCCATGTGTATAATTATCTACTTTGCTGTGTAGATTTTGTTCTTTAGAGAACTTGCTATTGGTCTTGCTATTTATTCTACTACCGCAGATTTTTTGGAATTCGGGAGACTTCTCGGTTCTGAAAAGAACTGTCCTGCTTATTAACTACTACCTGGGCGGGAGGTAGGAAATCGGCCTGGACTACAACTTTAGCTTTGTGGATCGGGGGGGGGGCTTCTCGTAATTAACTGCACTGCCACAAGGTGAGTTCTTTTTGGTCTCAACGTTTCGACTAGCTTACTCTAGTCATCGTCTCCTGAATCACATGAACCATTTACTCCATGGGGAGAGACAACAGCTGCGCTCGACATCTGTGCAAGGGGTCTATATATTCTGTATTACCCAAGAATAAACATTTACCTTGATTGCAGATGGGACCAGGTTACACACAAACTGCAGAAAGCCCGGGTCCTTGTAGCACTGGGTGACAAGTATTGACTTAGCAAGAGGGATACCAGGGGTCTAAAAATGAGTACAGAACATCACAGGAATTCAAGAAATCAACCTTTCTAATATCAAGTATTCAGTTTCATATTTGTTTGATATGGGGATAAAGGTATTTTACACTTTTGGTAACAGCTCAAAATCAGTGTCCACATTTTGTGTGATTCAACATATGCATGAACAAACAAACCTGTGAAAGTTTGAGCTCAATTGGTCGTCGTAGGCACGAGAAAATAGTGAAAAGAGACCTTATGTGTTTTCTGTTTTTTCCAACATCGAGTTTTTATCACGCGGGATAAAAACTATTGTTTTACTCATTTCTCAGAAACGATTTTAGGCAGAAATATTTTAAGGAACCCTTTCTACCATTACTTACTTTAAATCATGTAAGTTATGTGTGAATCTGTGAACATTCGTGTTTTTCGATCTCACCAATAGTGTACAGGGCCTTTAAGGGGTTAAGAAACTTATTGAAGAGATAAAAGTAGAACATTTACATGTCCAAAATTGATTTTAAGCTCCAGCATATGCGTGCCTCAAAATGCCACAGTTGTATCTCTTGAGACACACTGATAGTAGGAAGGTAATCACATGACTTTGTCGCCTACATACTCTTCAACTCACGCCAATCTTCTGAATGTGCGATAATGTTCATCTTTCACTTGAGACTACGAACAATATCAACAATCAAAATAATCCATAATAGCATTCATGTCTACCAATAAGGTACTCAAGGCACTTGAACAAAGAGAAATGTTTTAATACAGTTTAAAAAAATAAAAAATTATCAGGAGACTGATTTCTGTAGTACTTTATAACGGCTTACAAGGTGCTGCGGCGCATTCAGCCGCCACTCCCAGCAACACCAGGGCAAACCTCCTTCTCGTAGCAATAAGTGTAACTGGGTTCTTTTATGTCAGTACACAACACAAGGGACCAAAGGCGTCACGTCCCATCCCAAGGACAAAGCAATAATGGGCAAGCGTCTTGCTTAGCGCATGTACAACATTGGTAAATTTCAAAGACTAGTATCCGCACTTTATGTGACCCAAAATATACGTGAAAGGACAAACCTGTAAAATGTTAAGCTCAATCTGTCTATGGAGTCGAGGGAAAACAGTGAAAAACACCATTATATATTTTCACTGATCGGGTTTTGGACACACGCGCAATAAAGACTAATCGCTTTACTCATTTTCTAAAGACTATAGCATTTTAAGCAAAACTATTTCAAGGGAAGTTTACCATCATGACCATCTTTATCCCATGTAAGTTATGTGCAAATCTGTGAACATATATATTTTCAATCTTACCAATGTTGTACACACACCAAGAAGCACCAAGGCCAAATTTGATAGAGCTGCTGAAGCACAAAAAGTAGCTAAGCACAACAAAGTTACGCCTAACAAATTAAGGTTACCAGCCAAAACACCATGTCACATGTATAATTTGCAACTGGTATCCTGCTCATTTCTGCTTGGCAGAAAACTGTTAAGCAATAATTTCTGCTTTTAAGCAGCTCTTTGAAATTGGGCCCAGAGCTTGAGTCTGGTGCTCTTAACCATGACATGCCATAATTGTATCCTCCACTGACCTGAAGAGGCTGCAGCCAGTGCCACTTGCTCGTCTTGTTGCCAAGGTCCAAGAGCTGCACAACTCGAACAAAGATGTTGGTGTCATGATAAGGAATTATACACCTCAGTAACTCATCAACATTGTACAGATGGATGTTGAATCTAAAGAAAAAGAAAACAGTCAAAAACAAGTTTAAAGACATGATTAATTAGTAATCATAAAATTTGATAAACTCTCAACTATCTCCTCATCGAATTGTTTTGAAATAAATAATAATAATAACAAATAGTTCTTACATGTATATAGCACATTTACAATAACGTATCAATTGATACGCATTACTACCCTGGTCATTGGGCCAATAACATTCCTGTAATCTTTCTCAGCTCCCTGGGGAGCAGTCAGCAATATACAGCCCCAAACTGCCGTGGTGCTCTGAAGGCTTTTTCAACCTCTACGTTTGCAGTTACCCATTTATACCCCCTGGGTGAAGAGAAGCAATTATAGCACAGCATCTTGCTCAAGGACATAAGGGTCATGACTGAGATTCAAAACCCACATCCCGGTGACTTAACCGACAGAACTTGAGTCCGATGCACTAGACCACTCGGCACATGAAATGTCTTCCGAGTGTTTGTTTTTATAAAAAAAAAACAGTACTTATAACAATACAGTGCGAGAAGCCACACATGTTGTATACCTATGTATGAGCCACTCCAGCGCTTTCTGTGCCGGCTTCAGGAGAAAATACGGTGAGAGCCGGAGCAAGAACTTCCCGATCTTTCGATCCAGACGATCATTGACTTCTTTAGTCTGCACGGATCGCTCCAGTGCCTTGGACGTCTCATCGAAGAGGGTGTTCTCAAACTCTTGGAAAGCAGGATCGATGTTTTCCAGCTCTTGTAGACCATTTATACCTTTTTTTAAAATAGGAATCGGAAGAAGAATTTTCAAAAGGTTTGAGTACAAGATTGGATTCACCATTCCAAGGTTCTAAACATCCAACTGGACAGCTAGCTTGCTTGAGTCCAGAAATTTTAGCATTTGGCTGGACACCTCCCACAACTAAATAAGACTGGCAGGTCCACTCAAGCAAGGACTCTCTTTTTACAAGTGCTATTTAGTTTTAAACAATTTAATTATTTTCAACTAGTATTAAACAGTTTCAAATAGTCCTAATTTGTTTTAAACTAGTTTTAACTAATCTATTAGTTGCACTTTTAAAGAGCGGCTCTAAGATGCTCTGAAATATTTAGTTTTTATATTTATTTAGTTTTAACCGGTATCTACAATGTCCACTCGGCCATAAAAAAGGTAATAACGAAAATGTTAAGAGAATCTTAGAGCTGCTCTTTTAAGGCACTGGACACGTTTGGTAATTGTCGAAGACCAGTATTCTCACTTGGTGTATCCCAACATATGCATAAAATAACAAACCTGTGAAAATTTGGGCTCACTTGGTCATCGAATTTGCGAGAATAATTAAATAAAAAACACCCTTGTTGCATTACTTTGTGTGCTTTCAGATGCATAATGAAAGGCTTCAGCTAGAAGTCTTTTATTATTTGTGTGAGAAATTACCTCTTTCTCAAAAACAATGTTACTTCAGAGGGAGCCGTTTCTCACGATGTTTTATACTATCAACAGCTCTCCATTGCTTGTTACCAATTCAGTTTTTATGCTAACAATTACTTTGAGTAATTACCAAAAGTGTCCAGTGCCTTTAAATCTAAATCAGCTCCAAAACATGGCAAAACTTCTTCAAGTGACACTTCATATGGAAAAGAACCATTGAGCAGGTCTAATATATATTCGGTTTGCGGTAACACCATGTGTATAAATATCTAATTTGCTGTGTAGATTTTGTTCTTTCGAGAACTTGTCTTGCTATTTATTCCACTACCGCGGAGTAGATTTTCGGAATTCGGGAGACTTCTCAGTTCTGAAAAGAACTGTCCTGCTTATTAACTATTACCTGGGCAGGAGGTAGGAAATCGGCCAGGACTACTACTTTAGCTTTGTGGATCGGGGGGACTTCTTTTTGGTCTCAATGTTTCGACTAGCTTGCTCTAGTCATCGTCAGGAGACTAGAGCAGGTCTAGACGGTCGGTCAACTCATAGTGTTAGCCAGAGGGGTGTCTGGGTGTCTTTTGGACACCGTGTTTTATCTGTCATTTGCATGTGAATGTATTGTAAGTGAACAATTTGGACACTCAGTTTTTAAATTTCCAGCAAATTTTGACACCATTTCACCAGATCCTGGCTACAACCCTGGGTCAACTCACTGGTAAGTGTTACTGAGTGAAAGCAAGAGGATTTTTATTTAAACCCTAGTGACAATTGTATCATGATTGGGTCTCTGAAGAAGAGGTTGCTGAGTACAGTTGCGGCTGTTGCTAAGGGTGTGGCCTTCCAGGCGTTAATACTTGTCGGCATGGCGATCAAGCCACAGCCGCAGCTACTTACTGAGCACAACCTTTTCTCCAGGAAATATTAGTATGCATCTTTGAAGTTGATTTAAAGGTAATCACTCACCAACAGCGTAGAACGTCTCACGATCTAACGCTGCAGCCTCCTTGGGGTCAAAAAGCAGCGACTTTCGTTGTTTGGTTTGATACCCAGCGGCGGCCTGAGCCTGCGGGAGCGCAAGACGCTTCAACTGCTGAGCTAAAGACGTCGCCATCTAGAGATCAAGAACTGTAGGATCGAGGAGAGTAAAGTGGTTTATGGTATTAACGAAAAGGTGTTTTATTGTGCAGTTGATGTAGCATTCCACGTGGTGGTCACGCAAGCCATCAATTTGGTCTTTGGGAGAAACCGACACAAATCTCAGAGCTGGGCCAGGTCTCCCTTGCACTGCACTGACATTCTGGATATAAAGTTTCTCTTCAATACAAATAAGATTTCAAGTAATAATTGTTTGTTCATATTCTTCATGTCTATATAAAACTATACTTTTGTACATTGATGGGTCCAAAAATAACGAATGAAATATATCCATGGTGGAATCATGCCATTACAACAAAAATAAAAAGCAGATCCAGGGTTTTGTTGTAAACATCTAGTACTAGTAGTAGTACCGATTGATGTGCGAGTCTGAAGTTCCTTGTCAACTATTCAATAATTCAGTGACAGCTTTATTCTATTTATGCTGGTAATGACTGTCAAAATATAATTAATACCTTATTTTCTTACAAAGCGAAAGTGTCAATACTGTTCTTGGTGTTATTACTTGAGTTATCCCAATTGTAACAAACATGCAACAAATGTTTTGTGCGCACGTGCAGGCAAGTTTTCACATAAATTATGGAGTCAGTAGAAAGTTAACGCAACAAACACTAAACAGAGACGTAAATTTTCATTTTATTTACAAAAATAATGTCAACCAAGGATAAAATTAACAATTCTGAACCCAGCAGGCATGGGTTACATAAGGAATATGTGAAAGAAGCTTCAGCTTCCTCCATCAGGTATAAATATCTATTTTTTCGAAATGGTATGAGACCTTACCCTGGACTCCGTCGTGTTGTATGCCACGGAAGAGTCCAACCTGGGTCTGGGGCTACCAGCTAGGGGCTAGAGTAGACATATCCCAGGTTGGACTCCTCCGTTGCTTACAATGCGACGGAGTCCAGGGGGAAAAAGTAATCTACCATTGCGAAAAAATTTCAAACAAATAATTATCATATTTCTACCTGATGGTGGATGCTTAAGCTTCGTTCAAATATTCCTTATGTCCGGAATTCCAAGCCGGCTGGGTTCAGAAGTGTTAATTTTATCCTTGGGTGACATTATTTGAGGAAATAACATGAAAATTGACGTCTTTCTTGTAACTTCTGGTCTAACTCGCTTGTTAAGTCTCGCGAGATCGATCACCCCTGGAAACGAGGTTGACCACGTTCGTTCGTGCAGCACGTTCTTCCTGTGACGGCCAGGGGATGTTATGCATGTCGGGCATGTGCGCATAGCCACACGGGCAACTGGCACATGATGATAACAACGATAGTACAGAACTCTGACTTATTTTCTGAAATAATGTCACCCATGGATATAATTGTTATTTGGGGAACCATCAAAAGTGTATTTTAGGGCACAAATATTCAAAGAATAAGTGGAGGAATTTCCAGATTCTTAAATTAGGTAAAAGTATTTTTAAACATTAGTTGAATTTTTGAAAACTTTTTGCACGATCGTAGAGAAGCTTTATACCCAGGACGTCAAGTGTGTGTGCAGTGCAATGGATACTGACTTCCTACCAGGAGGCATATAACCAAACAGACAACGTATGAAGCTACAAGTTAACTAGTTGCGATAATCGTAACCCTCCATCCTCCCGACGGTCGGAGACCGGAGGGTTACGAGTCATGCAGTGCAAAAAAGTGGCGAAATTAAAATTTCGACTAATTTGGTCAGACTAGTCACCAGATTTGCCAAATTTTTACCACTTTCAAAAAACATGACACACATTCTAAGAACATGGATTTGATCTTCAGTGTGTCATGAATCCATTCATAATACTCTAAACATCGTTGAAAAATTATTTAAGAAAAAACGAACAAAAACCGAAAATGTCCATGGACCGCACTTCCACTAAATCAACCAATCAGCGTAAACCAAACCGTTATGTAGGCGTGGCGATCGTCTGTGTGCGACTGTGCGTGCACGCAGTTAATGTATTAAACGGATTTGCGCCATCTGTAGTTTGCGCTGATTAATTGCACGAACAGCATTCCAGAATGCGCGCTCAATCTGGAATTTTTTCCTCATAAACCTGTTATTGTGCAACTCAACAAAATGCTCACAACGACGAGTCCGCTTACGCTGATTGGTCGAGATGTTGCTAGGTCACGAATCGCGAGGTTCGAAAACCGGACCTGAGATTGTCTACGCTTCATGAGAATTTCGCTCAGTCTCTGGTAAGTTTTTGTCTTTTTTTCTTAAAATATTTTCTCAATGATGTTTTGAGTAATACGAATGGATTCATGACACATTGATGATTACATCCATGTTTTTAGAATGTGTGTCATGTTTTTTGAAAGTGGTAAAAATTGGGTAAATCTGGTGACTAGTCTGACCAAAATAGTCGAAATTTTAATTTCGCCACTTTTTTGCACTGCATGACTCGTAACCCTCCGGTCTCCGACCATCGGGAGGATGGAGGGTTACGATTATCGCAACTACAAGTTAACAACCACGAGCGACAACCATGCACGAGTGGTAGCTGCCACTGGATCTCTGTTTCTCAGTTGGTAACCCTATTTTTTTTCTTTTCTTTTTTAACCCGGCCTACCCCCTTACCATGCTTACCCTAACACTTCCCTTAACCCTACCCATATCTACCCCTACCATGCCTACCCCTACCCCTAAAGCTACCATAGAACGTGCACGATGGTTGTGGTTCGTGGTTTAGCTTCATATGTCTGATTGGTTATCAGGGCTAGAGTAGACAAAGATGTACGTAATTGTACTGTAGCCGTAGGAAATGTAGGCAGCAGGTGCGGTGGTCATGCAATCAAGGTGGGGGGGCGGCTAAACAACGGCATAACCATAACAATTAATACATGATGTGACTTCATGGCTTAACTTCAGTAAATACTTACAGTGATTCCTCAAGAGCGATAATAAGTCAAAACATTGGTTGTTTCTGTCCAGTTTGTAGAAAGTTCCCTAAAAAGAAAACAAAACACACACTCAGTAAACGACACCACACAGTGCTCACAACGATCGAAAGCACACCGCACGTGTCGACTTCGACTGGCCCCATTTACACGACAGGTTTACATTTCATAAATTGAGGCTGGTTACCAACCATGCGGTGACAAGTCCGAGTAGGTGGACACAAGAGGGCAGTGTTCAGTGGGTTCTATTTCTATGGTGAGTTTTAAACACTGATCTCTACTGGGAAATCGTGTAATTTACTAACGCAAGAGGGCGCAAACCCTGGGATATAATAATAATAATAATCCAAAGAAATGGAGCAGCGTAAGAAAATGATCTTTGACCATAAAAAATGGAAGAAGCCCTAGTAGTTGTGGTAAGCAATGACTGTTGTGATGAACGTAAAGTTCTAGCAGGGGAGTAATGGTGAACAAGTTCAGATAAATAAGCAGGAGATTGACATGTTTGAGCTTTGAAAGTTAACAAAAGAATTTTATAAACTGTACGAAACTTAACTGGGAGCCAGTGCAATTTCATTAGTACTGGTGTGATATGGTGAGAAAGAGGCAAGCAAGAAACGAGGCGAGCAGCAGTGTTTTGTACACGTTGAATTTTAGCGAGGTCTTTATCAGGGAGGCCATACAGGAGAGAATTACAGGAATCAAGTCTAATTGTGACGAAAGCGTGAACAAGACGAAGAGTAGTAGCTTCATCCAGGTAGCGGCGAATCTGTGCTATTTTTCTGATAGCCATGAGAGCTGATTTGCAAACATTAGCAACATGTCTACTCATGCACAATGAAGAATCCATGGTTACACCGAGATTACGGGCAAATTCAGATGGTTCAATAACAGACTGGGCAATATGTAAGGGTGGTGGAGAAATCTTTTTTTGTGAAACGAGATCTTAGAAATAAGATCTCAGTTTTGGAGTCGTTCAGAACGAGTTTGTTGGACAAAGCCCAATATTTGACATCCCAAATGTATAATTCGACTTTAGCAATGACAGAAGCGCGATCAGCTGGATCAAATGTAACGTAAAGCTGGGTGTCGTCAGCATAAGCAACACTAGAAATACCATGGGCAGCAATGAGGTCTTGTAAGGGTGCACTAAACATTATAAATTCAAGAGGCCCAGCTACTGAACCTTGAGGAACACCACACCAGAGATGATGACGATCTGATTTAGCATTGTTGATGAGAACATGCTGGGTTCTGTTGTTCAGATAAGAAGAGATAATGACCCCGTGTGTGCTAATGATAATCGCGCGCGAGCGCGCTCACAGTTTTTAAACCGTCTTATTATGGGGAGATGTTTATATTTACCTATTGAAGGAGCTACGATAAATAACACTTGAAGTTGAAACAAAACAAGCTCTGTGGAGCAGGGGAACAATGGTCTCCATCCACATTAGACTTCCGTCTCTTTCCGCAAGGAATACAGAGTCAATGTTTTCATTGGATAGCCTACCATGGGCTTACTAACCAACATGCAGCACATGCCGGCTATGGAGTAAACAGTTATTAAGGGATAGGAAGAACAGCCTATCTGTTAACTGTTGACTGTGATTGACGTAGTATGCAGAAGAAGAAAAATCGCGGCCGGGGCAGGGAAATTTTCTGCCGAAAACAGCAGGTTTGAAATAAAGTCCGCCCTATGTTTGACAATAACTCCTGAACTGATTATATGCTAGTGAGACACAGCTTTATCGTTCTGCAACTAAAAATCTAATTTTGAGGCCCTGCGACAGGTCCTTGGAGCACTAGCACTTCATGGCGGACCAAGCAAGATTACGCCGAGGTTGTCTTCAAACCAGTGTCCAATGGGATATTTGTGCACAAAAGCTGTCCAAGAAAGAAAACAAATTATCAACGGTCATATCGCCCTCCAAAAATATGCTGGATTTGCACATGTTTTCTATCGTTAAAAACTTGAAAGCCCCACTCATCAAGGGGCTCTGGGTATCACTGAGTTTCGCGACTGTGCTAAAACGCGACGCGAGCGGCCGGCAGAAGAGCCTCTAACCACCACGAGCTTTGTATTAAAGACACAGGGGTTGATTTCACAAAACTCTTCCTAACTTAGGACTAGTCCTAGGCAATGCTAAGAGATAGGACTAGTCCTAAGTACTGGTCCTAACTTAGGACCAGTCCTATCTCTTAGCATTGCCTAGGACTAGTCCTAAGTTATAGGAGGAGTTTTGTGAAATCGACCCCTGGACACCTTTGGTAATTGTCAAACACCAGTCTTCTCACTTGGTGTATCTCAACATGCACAAAATAACAAACCTGTGAAATTCTGAACTCAAATGGTCGTCGAAGTTGCGAGATAATAATGGAAGAAAACACACCTTTGTCCATGTTGTCACACGAAGTTGTGTGCTTTCAGATGCTTGATTTCGATTTCGAGAAAATCAATTCAAATATTTTACTGAGAAATTACTTCTCTCTCAAAAACTACGTTACTTCAGAGGGAGCCGTTTCTCAAAATGTTTTATACTATCTTGTACTATTTTAGCTATAAATTACAAATTAATACCTTACGTACCAAGCACTATAAAACATTTAAACCAAGTTGAGACCAATGAAATTTTACAGAAAATGCTGATGTGATTGTAACCTACTTGCAATAGACGCGGCCAACATGTGTTTTGTGGCCTCCTGATTGGTCATCTCTCTGGTATCAGTGTTGTTGTGTAAATTTCAGTTGTGAAGTCTGAGATTGCGAGTTAGAGGGCGTTTGATAGCTAATCTGTGGGGGCGTTTTGCGTGGCTGATTCAGAGAAATAACCGTGATCTCAGACTTGAAATCAAGTCTAACATTCATGATGTCCGAGAACATACACTCATTAGAACTGACCTATTGACCCATTTTGTAAACGAAACAAACATTGTAAGGTAGGACCATAAACACAATAACAACATTATGCTTTTAGTGATGGTTTTAATTTTTAAATTAATATATATTAAATCAGTTGCTGCTGTTGTTGTATTATTACTATCTTTTCAAATAAAAGCTGTGACTTTGATGGGGTGTAGCCGGCAGATTTGCTGAGAAACTTGCAGGGCGCCGCCAACGGCACGAACAAACACTAGTTCCAAAATCAAAGAAGGCCGGGATGGGCTAAGTTTTTCCCTCAAATTTCAACAAAATTACAAAACTACAGGAATGAAAATTTCGAGATCGGTGATGAGATCAGTCGGGGAAAAAAAAAAGATCTGAAGAAGAAGATTCATCTTAAAGGAACATTACAGAATTGGTAAGAAAAAAAATTGTAAATTATACTTTTTGATCGCAGATTTACATAAAATTACACGGTCTAATGATGATCATAGTAGAAAACATCCCTTGAAATATTTCTGTCTGAAATGCCATATTTGATGAGAAATGAATAAACTAATTTTCCGATTGGAGATTATCGCTCAGTGAGCGTTTTATTCATTATATGATTTCATGCAAAAAATTAATGTGTTATCGGTTTTTCACTATTTTCTCGTGACCCAGATGGCCGATAGATCTCAAACTTCTACAGGTTTGTCAGTTTATGTATATGGTGGATTACATAAAGTGCTTACACTGCCAGCAACTGTTTTGTTAGCAAAAACCAATTCTGTAATGTTTCTTTAATTGTTAACCGCTAGATTTTCGTTCCTCACCTCTGAGGACCCTGATATATACCCTGAGTATATATGAATAAGTGAGTAGTGCAGCTGGTCTAACTTTGACCACTTAGCTAAATTTGAATGTACTAAATCTCTTTACTGAACTTTTGCTCAGCACTGAAGACCCATACGTTAGTGCACGCATGGAGGCAGGTGCAAGTGAATAAAAAAAGAGGCTGCTGTAGTCTAAATTAAAATTAAATTATACAAAACTTTATAAAAAATTAGGACAATTATACTGCCGAGCCGGTGACTGCTCTATATTCCGACACCCCTATGTTTCGACAACCTGCACCAACATTCATAATCTTAGTCAATCTGATGCCGTACGTCCTCAGAAAAGTTTAATTCACATTAAAGACGATGGATGGATCCTATTAGTAATTGTCAAAGACAAGTCTTTTCAAACGTCGAATTTATTGAAATAGTTTGCCACACTTAAAGTAATTCAAAATGGCGAGGCGGGGAAACATTTCCTTACAAAGAGTCATTTGACATGATGGAAATTAGAGCTGTGACGCTCAAATAATGACAAATTCATTTAAAAAATGTTTCCCACCTTAGTTTTGGCCTTATTATTACCATTATTGGTGAGTGGCGTTTATTGTCGTTTTCCACCCCATGCCAAATCCAACCTACGGAGAACCTTCATTTGATTACATAATCAAGAATAAAATGTTGTTTTTTTCAAAATCTTTGTACATGCGTATTCCGAAATAGCATCGCTTGACTGAGAATTTAATTCGATCGACAAGGCAAAAGCGCGACGTTTGTCTCGACGTCGTGACACTGCCGTGTAGCATGGCAGAGCTTGGCGTGCTATATACACGGTAAAAGTTTGCGCTACGTCGCACTCTTCTCGAATTTAATTCATCCAATTATTTGAGTTCGACACGGCAAAAGTGCGACGTTTAGCGCAGGCCTAATGAAATTGAATGAAGTTATGCCAAAATTCACCGAGAAACCTTTTGGTAATTGTAATTTTACCAGAGTAATAGGCGAAAATAACGTGTCGGAACATAGGGGTGTCGGAACATAGGGGTGTCGGAATATAGGGGTGTCGGAATATAGGGGTGTCGGAATATAGGTTCATTTGTCGGAACATAGGGGTGTCGGAACATAGGGGTGTCGGAATATAGGGGTGTCGGAATATAGGTTCATTTGTCGGAACATAGGGGTGTCGGAACATAGGGGTGTCGGAACATAGGGGTGTCGGAATATAGGGGTGTCGGAATATAGGGGTGTCGGAATATAGGTTCATTTGTCGGAAGATAGGGGTGTCGGAACATAGGGGTGTCGGAATATAGGGGTGTCGGAATATAGGTTCATTTGTCGGAACATAGGGGTGTCGGAACATAGGGGTGTCGGAACATAGGGGTGTCGGAATATAGGGTTGTCGGAACATAGGGATGTCGGAATATAGGCAGAGCTGTCGGAACATAGGGGTGTCGGAACATAGGGGTGTCGGAATATGGGGGTGTCGGAATATAGGTTCATTTGTCGGAACATAGGGGTGTCGGAACATAGGGGTGTCGGAACATACGGGTGTCGGAACATAGGGGTGTCGGAATATAGGGTTGTCGGAACATAGGGATGTCGGAATATAGGCTGAGCTGTCGGAACATAGGGGTGTCGGAACATAGGGGTGTCGGAATATAGGGGTGTAGGAACATAGGGATGTCCGAATATAGGCTGAGTTGTCGGAACATAGGGGTGTCGGAACATAGGGGTGTCGGAATATAGGTGTGTAACCGCCGAGCCAAATAATGTAGTAATGACGGTGACGGCGTGAGGTCGGTTGCAATTATTTTGAGCAAGTCGTTCGGGGAACCATTGTTTAGCCAATTATTGCGGTGAGGGGGAAGGGGGGGGGTGAGAGAAAAGGTTTCGTTGAGCGACTAATTTTCTCGGCGATACTCTCAAGGTTGGGCTCTGATTCCCTCGAGTTCTTGAATAGTAGGAGATGGTTGAAACGTGACTTAACTGGCGGTTGTGTTACCTTGGGTATAGGTGCGGGCGGGCGCGAACGTGACTTTCAGAAGCATGTATTGTTCTTTTTGATACGATAACTCAATAAACAAAAACAAAAAAACCCTCCCTTCCATTTTAGGCCTTTCGACGACTCGTATTCCACGCAGTCCACGCGACTGGCTTGACATTGGCACCGAGCAGCTATTTCTACATGCCCCTTACCGTAAGCTGGTCCAGCAAACTAGTAGGCATGCAAGATAAAGCGTTGCTTAATATTCTTTAAATTACAAAAAAATACACAACGCGGCCTATTATTTTTAAACGGGAAAAAAATATGCTGCTCGCAAACGAGTATAGGATACCATTCACAGATGGTGCATGTGACATGATATTTTTGCTGGTAACCTTATTTTGCATTCTCAAACACCTGGGTCAGATTCCGGGTCCCATGTGACCTGATCCAATGACCCGGAATACGGGTCAAACTGACGCAGAATCTGATTTATAACCGAGCAACCCAGCCCCCGCCCCATCTGAATTTTGGAATAAGTGTGTTTCCTGCCGTTTGCTGCGTTATTCGAAGTCCACGATAGGCCCACAGACAATGCATTTGAACGTTTAAAGTACCAGCGAAATGTACGGGTTTACTGCCAGCGGACATACACATTCCATCCATGACCCGCTTATAAAAAAACATTTAAAAAAATCTTTGTGGTTGATTTTTAAATTGTTATTGTATTTAGTTTGGAGGGTTTTTTTTCAGGTCAAACAATTTTCTTCCAATTTATTTGTGTAAACCACCTCAATGCCATTATTTGTTTGGAACAAAATTCTAGAAGAACTCAAATCTACCCAATTGAACACAAAATAGCAATCGGTTATGCACAGTAACGTTTGCTTTTATTTGTCAAATTGGACCTGCTCCAATTACAGTAGCAATAATGTTCGGGAATCTTTCAACTGCCTATTGTCTTTTCATGCTGATGATAAACAAGCTGTCCTTTTAAATCTGACTAGACATTATTTTTAAAAAGCTTATGACATTTTAGACTACAGTAATAATAACTAAGAAGACGTTCACTACAACGTCAGCTATTATGCAATACACACTGATATATTAAATATAAGTTTTGCAATGTTTGAAAAGGTGCTATTGGTAACATTGAACATAACTTACATGGTATAAAGATCGTTAAAGTGGAAAACTTCCCTCAAAATATGTTTGCCAGAAATGCTACAGGTTTTAAGAAATTAATAAAAATAACTAATTTTGATCTCGCGGGTCCGCAATCCGATGTTTGTCAATAGTGACTATTTTCTTTTCATTACCCGTCTTTCCAAATGACTCAGATGACCGATTGAGTTTAAACTCTCACAGGTTTCTCGTTTCGTGTATTTCGTCGGCTCATCAGGTCGTTACAGTTAATATGTATTTCATAATTTTCTTTTGCATATTTATAAACTCCATGGCCATAGCATTTATTTGTCAAATGTTCTGTCCAAACACAAAGAAAGATAACTTTTCCAAAGGAAAAATGTTTTTTTATATTTGTCCAGATTTATAGGAATTTTTCACTTAACGCCCGTTTGATCATTACGGATATGAACCTTGCAATTAATGACCGTGTAGCGGTCGGCCAACTATTCATGTGCGGTCACACAAGGTGCGGATATATTTGACAATTACAAATTGGCTGCAGGCTTTTAAGACAAAACACATGATTGCTAATTACCGCTCTGCAAAAAAGTAGATCCAATCTGATTGCTGACAATTAGAAAATCAACACCGGTACCAATCCTCCAGAGAAATATGACTCTCTGAAATACTGTCTGGCTCGAGGAAAATGATGTACTTTCTTGTGATCACTATAGGCATGCATATTATTAAATTTTGAGGGGAAAAAGCTACAGTACGCTAAAATTCATAAAGTCATTCACACAGCTTAATGGACATTTCAGCAAATTGAGGCGACCATGTTTTGAAAAATAAAATTGAACAATCGTTTGTTTTAACCTGTACGTTTTGGCACGTCCCACTATAGCTAAACGTTCATGTCAGTTTGAAAGAAGAACCGAGTTCTAACTGTTTTCCCCCAAAGATCACCAATCATGACCATTGGCGTAACTGGGGGGGGGGGGCACACCCCCATTGCTGTCTGTTTCCCCGGGTTCCCCAAATTTGGAATATGGGGGTTTGAGATAACTACAAGAGTATAAAAATGTTACACATTATAAGCTTTAATGTGATAATTTCAAGGTTTTTAGAGCTATTTTTCCATTTACACGCAGAATTTTGTTTACACTCACTTCATATTATCTCATTAAAAAACAGTAAAACGTCGACTCACGACTATAAGGTCGTTAGTGCAATTTGTATAGATTTCAACAAATCGGTTTTGCATATTTTGGAGTTTCTGGTAAAATGGAGTTTATTGATCAAAAATGGTCTCAAAAAATTAATTTGGCAAAACGAAATTACTTGTAAATTTTTGTTTATTTTTCGAACTTATTCACAATTTTCACGTAACGATCTTTTGATCAGTACGGATTTGAAGTTGCACTTAACGACCTTATAATACAAGTTATGACACTGAGCCGACGAAATTTCACAATAACAGCGCTGAAAAGGGCGCGTTCAAGAGAAATGCAAACGGAAACTACAGTTTTAATTGGCCATAGCGCCCACTAAAAATTGGTGCACCCCCTAGTGCCACCTAAAAGCTTACCCTACTGTCCTTCATCCTTCATCTATCTGTTTCGCTATAATAATAATTATATATTAATAATAATATAATATAATAATAATAATTGCGCCATATACGTGGCTATTACTCTACATTATTGAAAGGTATTATATTGGATTGGTAGAGCTGACAAAATAGTCGCAGACAGTGTTAACGTTTTTTGTGATCAACCATAGATAGGCCTATACATGAAATTACAAACCTGTGAAAACTTGGGCTTAAATCCGCTGTGTGAGTCAGGAGAAAATAGTGAAAAACCACCCACAATTTAAGAATGTCAGTACATTGTGCTTATTTTTGGTTGTAACAACCGAAATTTATACACAAAAAAAATACAAAATACGGTTTTCTCGAAAATGACTTCATTACAGAGAAAAATATTTCACACACGAAAAGGCCAAGTATGAACTTCATAATCAGTAAGCTTTCAGACTAAAATTAACAATGATGTTGTTTATCCTATATACCAATCCTGTAGAATACCTTGAAATCATAAACTGCTCATCTTCAGTTGGCTTGTTGCCATAGAAACTAGACAAAACATGAATCAACTTTGCAAGTCTCCTGCGTAAGTGAGGAAGTGAGCGATTTTGTTTCCATCGCAATTTAAGACCCTGTCTGGCTGCAGCGGCAACGGTAAAGAATATACAGATCTGGCCACAGCCTCAGCCGAATCCGTCATTTCGGACGCGGTCTTAGGGAACCTAAAAGTTCTTATACGCGCAAGACTTGCACAAGTCAATAAGAGATCAGGGTCCAACTGCATGGCTCCACTTAACGCGAAATTCTGCGCTTGTGGTTTCCCGTAAAGCACACAGTTCTATATATGAGCAGTAAGCGCCGAATTCTGCGGTAAGCAGAGCCATGAAATCGGGCCCAGATTAATTTCAAAAGGTATGTACTTCATACACACATCTCACTTTAACATAACTTTGTAATAGTGGTATGTAAAGCGCGTGTTTAATAGATGCATTTAATTACCGTTAACAAAATGTTCTACATAATGTTGGTATTGGTTGACGTAATTCCACTAGAGCCACACCCACTATACACAAACCGGCTCTATATGAAGCTCATGAGCCAATTTGAATTACAGTGGACACATTTCTGTGGCAAACTTTGTTTTGGTAAATTTGTTTGATATACACGAACGTAACAGTGCACTCAATGTCCACCATACTTCAAAAAGGTTGATAGGAAATGCAATGATAAAATTTGCTTTATGAAGCATTCTTATTATGTAAAATAGAAGTCGTTAATGAGCTTGACAAACAATTAATGACACTATACGCTTCGGCCAATGTTACTATCAGGCAATAAAATGCTGAGAGCTAGGGTCCAAGAATTTACCATTTCATTACTCTATTGATGATTGCTGATACCGGTAGTTGTTTCAAAACATACAGCCCGCTCGAGCTCTTTCCAAATCGTTCGCTCGTCAATATTTTTGATCTCTCATCTGTTTTTGACAAACTACGCGCGGTAAATTATGTTTATCTTTATGGCAGTCACAAGCTACGAATCAAGCAATAAAGAGGCTGCAAAAATATTTTGCCCTCGGTTATTTTGCTATAAAATTTTCATCAATTATTTTACACTACACGGCGAATTTTCATGCTACATTTTTTTATTGTGGAGTAAGCTAATTGCTTCCATTTGTACACCACTATTCCATCTGTAGCTTCCCTCGCTCCGTTATAATACACACCGTTTAAATTAGCATTATAGCAGGCGGAATACCACCAGCCTCCTTTGCATGTTTTGGCACAGTATATCTCGTGTTTGATGTCATTGTCCCTGTCCTTTGTGCTGAACAATATACCACTTTTATGATAAAAAATATGTAGAGGTTTGTTGGTGTACAGTGACCTGCTGCTGTTGTTTAGTCCGTCGTGAAAGAGCGTAAAGTTCTCTCCTTGGACTCGAAAAACACCATACTCTGCCCAAACTTTTTCGCCGTCCCAGTATTCTAATTCAGCGCGGAACTGCCATGTCCCTTCCGACTCGGTCAAGGCGCGTAGGTTATCGTTTCCAAGCCAAAACTCACCCGTCAAGTTGCCAAAACCTGCCCGGTAGTCCGCCCAGTCCCGGTAGAAATCAACGCTCCCATCTAGGCGCCTTTGAATGACGATCCATCCTCCTCCAGTGGTTGTCATGTCACAGTAGACCCTGAGTCCCTCCGGGAACCCACTGGGAAAGATAGTGTAGATACCGCTCTCAAAACCTGCCTCAAAGAGCTCGTTACAAACGAACAGGGAGGAGTGAGGGGTGTTCACATTGTCGTCGTAGTATACCTTGCCATACTCGACGACAAAGTTATCAGGATACTGGTCTTTGGTAGCATTATTCAGCTCACATCGTTGATCTTTCAGTAGGTAGTTCACTGATTTGCATTCATGTTCAGAGTGACAGTAACTCACACAGAGCACAGCCGAGCTGAACTTCTTCACCGAGAAATTGACATTCTCGAGAGCCCGATGGTTAGCTGCGAAAAATGTACGGTCGAGATTGGCTTGGGAGTCGTTCAGTGAAACCAGTCCAAGAAGTAAGTAAGACAGATTTTAAGTTTCAATCTTTCAAGGAAGTTGAGAGCGTTTGTTATTTTCTCCATCCTAGGGCCATGAGGAATCTAGTATATGTTGTTCTCGAGGCACTCATCACAAACCAGTGTGAAAATTATCCGTTGTCGCTGCAAGAGTGTCGCCGTTGCGAGACTAAACAAGAATACGACTCCAGGTGCACGCCCCTTGAACACGTTTCGACCAATCAGAGACCGAGCTCTGATCTACGTCCTAATTTTGCCATACTGGGCATTTATTTTCTTGTATCTTTGAATAATCATGCGCAATGTTCGAAATAAAATGAATAAGTTAATAAATAAATACAAACAAACAAAACACAATTAACAAAATTTGATACACGGACGATTGGTCTTCTCTGAAGTTATTCGACTAATAATTTTTTTATGGGAAAATTTTCTCAAGTGGATATTAATTCCCTGGCTCTAGTTTTCAATAAACACCGTATGCATACGAACATCCAATAAAACCCGATTCTGCGGTATATTTTTAGACTAAATCAGCGAAAACAAGACTTAAGTTTTCAATAAATGTTCATCTCGGGTTTATCTTCTAGTTTTCAATTTCAAACTAACCCTTCAACCAACTTGTGAAATGTACATCCGATCAGCTGGTGCTTTGCTAGGGTGTTGAAAAATGATAATTTGTTGATCGAGTGCAGCATTATTGACTCTTGTGTGCTGTAATGCAAATGCAAATTTCTTCGTAACTCAACTAATATTGCTTTTCAGTGGGGGTAGGGGCGGGGCAATGTTCTTTAATCTTTGGGTCGTGTCGCGATAATTTTTGTTTAGCCTTTCCTTCTATTTAAAAGGGCACTACATGTAAATTTATTTATTTATTTTTATTTTTTTTTTTTTTTTTTACTTCATGCCACTTATCTTTAACGAATTTGTTTTCATTCAAGGTATAGAAAAAAATAGCAATTCAACATTCAAATCAATTTTGGGCTTCAACTCGACCTTGAATCTGGTGTGGCAGGAAATTCTGGGTGTGTCCCCCCCCCCCGGAGATTCTGTCCCTCCAAAACGGCAAATTGTGTAGCAATTTCGTCTTATAGCGCCCTCTTTTGACTGAACTTCCTCTAGCCCATGTTATCTTACCGCAATTGGGACACACACACCGGGGTAATAAAAAATGTACACACATTTTTAAAACATTCCACATTCCCTCTTGATACCTATGGCCAAAATGTGAAAATCCTGAGTGAAGCACTGATCCAGAATTCCTTCATTTTTGGATGGGGAGGAGAGACTGGGTTTTGTGGGGTGGATGGGTCGGATTGGTGTTGTTGGCATATGGATTGGAGGTGAGGGAACAAACAAACAAAAACTTCCAACTATATTATAGGGGAAGGAGTACACGTGACATTTTCCCATTTCCTTTCGGCCTGGTTAACCTCCAGATATTGCTAAAAAAAGGGGAGGAAAGGAATAGGTAATTTTGTATCCCTCAATACACTAATTGAACTAACAAGTATGTTTATTTTGTAATTGAACTGACTTGTTGTTTAAGCATACACAAACTTTAAAATGTTTGTTATCAACAATGTTTATACTTTTGGAATAATCGTTTGATTTTGTTGGCACTAGTTTTGAAGGATTTCATTTAACAATCGAAACCTTGTTTAACCCAATAATTTTGTAAATTCTGATTTACAAAATAGGAACTTAATTATATGCTCCAAATTATTTATTGGTAAAACCACTGATTTATAAGATCATATTACTGTTGAATATCTTCCACCCAGACTAGAGGTTTTACTCAAAGTTGCCACTAATTGTATCATAAAACAGTAAAATCCTGGCAAAAAGTACACATCATGAGCATCATCTTTTAGACTTAACCATGTAAATGATTATGGTACAATATTCAACAATTCATTTTTCGAAAGTTTTGTAGTTTAAATGAATACTAATTAATAACAATTTGCGTGTTATCTATACAAGTATTGATGTAAAAAAAAAAAATGCACTTGAATCTGATCAAATTGAATTGGATATCACAATTTTCTTTATGACAAGATTTCAGGGGAACTAAGTTTTTCTCGGCGCGATTGGTAGCTGAAGTACCTTTAATAAGATTAGCTTGAAGATTAAACGGACTGAATAATACAAACTATTACGTCAGTTTGAAATAATCAGCCTGTCAGAACTATGCTTACCTCAAGATTTGTTCCTTTTATCTAAAATTATGTTTTAGTTTCGTTGACAGGCTAGTGGAGTGGGCAAATCTTACTGTGTTGTATTAAAGAGAAACTGATGGTACCTTGCATTTCATTGATAACTGGAGTGGTTACCAGCGCATTTCGTTACTTTGTAAAAAACAAAAGGGTATATCTATGTGTTTACGGAGTGGCGAATCACTTATTCGTCAGTATGTAAAGAAACATTTATTAGACTTCAAACATATTCGCCAACAATGTGTCTTATATCTTTAAAATGAGACATTATTTTCGTTCAAAACCTTCAGAAACGAATTCAGAAGACAAACTAACCATAAAACTGCAAAAAAACCTCAATTTGCTAAAAATCGCTGATTCGTCACTATGAGAAAAATTCGACGAGTTTATTCAATGAGTTTTCGTACAGATTTTAAGCAGGTTTCATTTTCCTTCGGATATGACGATCTCATCGTCAGAAATCACTAGGAGCCAACCGGGGTTTGAGGGCGCTATAGGGTAGCGAGCTGTCACAACAATAAGGCGGCATAAAATTCCGAAGACACATTACATTGTTTGGCGTCTTCGGAGTCGAAATATACGAATCATATTTATGATTTTGTTTAGTTTGAACATTACACTTTGACCTTCACAGCCAGAGGGGCAATAATGTGATATTTTTTATTCTTGAAGTAATCGTAAAAGAGAGGAGTTTTAAAAACGTTTCTTACCATTCAAACACTTTGACGCCATCATTCTCCGGGTTTACTAACTGTTGTATGCAGCAAGTCACAGCCACACGCGTCTAATAGCAATGGTAAATCCCATAACGCACAAGTTACAATAGCACGATTCTCCCTCCGATACCAAAACAAAATTTGAATAACTGAAGGATGAGATCGTTATTTGATGCAAAGTATGGCGCTGGTTCCACATGTTTCTCTGCTGGTACCCTGGTGGTTAATGGTGCAGGCTCTTTCAAAACGCACCTGTGGAGCTCTGTATACAATGGCATCTCTAGAGTTATGTAGCCAACAAGGGGGGGGGGGGGGCGGTGGTGTTCAACTCTAATCCCGTTTAAGAATCTGGGGAGCTGTTTAATGCACTTAAAAAGTTGTTTCGATTGAACGTGTAATTAGTGCTAACTAAATGACTTCTTATTTAAACTTGGCACTGTTAATGTTTTTCTCATGAATCCCTGAAGAAATTTTGTTTGCACACCACATTTTGATTGCATCTGATTTTCTTTTGATTAAACCAAATGTTTGACCTTTGTTGTCCTTTGACCCTTTCTTTAAGCAAAGATGACACCACTGAAAATTTTCTTAAGTGGTTGATTTTGAGTCAGCACAATATAAAGGTACACATTGACATTTGTTTCATCCTTTCACTTAAAATTTCGGTTAAACGTGTAATTAGTGCTAATTAAGGGCTTTCTTATTAGACTTTGCAACAATGTTGGCTTTTTAAATATGGAACAGCCTTTCAATCCATGACGAATTTTGGGGTAAGTTTAGGGGGCTCCCACTCGGTGCACTTAAGAATTCATATTTTGAAGTTCCCTCGATGGGTGCTACATTTCCCACACTTCAAACCTTTTGCACTCAATATTTTCATTGAACCTCGATGGGCTCGCTAATATAATTTACACTCACATAGAATATTGCTTTTTGGCTGACGAACTAGGTAACATACTACCTTTTATATAAAGTTTTGAGCAATGGTAGACGCCATCTTGGATTCTATATAAACTCTAGCTATTTAGTGTGTGTGCGCGTGTTTTAAAGGTACACGTTGCATTGGATCGGTCGAGTTGGTCTATAAAAAGCGTTTGCAACCGTTTGTTATAAAATGCAATATGGTTAGAAAGATGTTCTAAAAGTAGAATACAATGATCCACACAAATATGCCTCGAAATTGCGTGGTTTTTCTTGAAAAAGCGAACTAACACGGTCGGCCATTTTGTGGAGTCAAACATTTGACTCCATAAAATGGCCGACTGTGTTAATTCACGATATAAAAGGAAAACCACGCAATTTCGAGGCATATTTGTGTGGATCATTGTATTTTATACCAAACGGTTTACAAACGCTTTTTATAGACCA
Organism: Pycnopodia helianthoides; assembly: GCA_032158295.1. Lineage (NCBI taxonomy): Eukaryota > Metazoa > Echinodermata > Asteroidea > Forcipulatida > Asteriidae > Pycnopodia > Pycnopodia helianthoides. Next base: position 14,506,752 of record CM063253.1, on the reverse strand, counting down.
ACTTGGCCGATTCATGGCAACATGTACCTGTAATATTCGCTACCTTACAGAGGCCGAGGCAAAACAAAAGGGAAAACAAAAGTTATCCAAAGGGGAACTCTAAAGACTGGGGTGTTCCACAAGGAATGTTGTGTACAAATTATATAGGAGGATGTTAACTACATGAACAAAGGAAAGAACAAAAGATGTCTGTGCAGGGATATACAAAATAGAACACCTGTTACTTCAAGCACATACACGTATTACAGTGAACACACCGGAAAAATTGCCCATTGCCGTCATATCTATGAAAATATATATCATGAAAAGTTCATACAAAAAGTGGTCAAGAGGTAAGATTGACTTTTCGTCACAATAGCCAGGTCTATTCGTTGCATACAGTTACTGTTGGCTCTCCTGGAAATAGATACCAATGGCATACTGAAACATATCCATGTAAAATGAAATCTTGTGTATAGGACTAATAGTAAAAGATAAGCACGAAATTCATAATTACTAAACTGATGACTGCGTTCCTCTTTTCAAGGCCAAGGCTATTTAGACGTCCACAGATCCTGGTCGTTAATTAAAAGTATAATAGGTTTCGTTTTGGTCGTTTACAACCAAACGATTTATCAAACTGACTCTAAGACAAAATTGATTACGAGCACGAACGTCGGCCGTTGCCGTGACGATAAACTGTCAGCACCAAAACACTCAGCTCATGGCGAAAGCATTAAAGACACTGTCATTCCATCGGTGTTAGTGAAAGATAAAAAAATACCCGTTTTTTCGAAAAAATTAAATAAAATAAAAATATACGACCCCCCCCCCACCCCCAAAAAACCCATAGCCATAACCATAACCATTACCACAACCACAACCGCAGCAACAGCAACACAAACATCATCAACAGCAACAACAACAAAAACCGTTAAATCTTTAAGAATTTTTTTCTTCTCAACGATTGAAGAGATGTTTTTAAAAATGAAACAGAAGTATAATTTTTTTTCTTTAGGTTTGTGTTTGTTTTGGGTAAGGCTTTTGATACCTTTTTGTATACATCCCAAACAAACAGCCCACACCTATCGTGTCCACGGTTACCTAATGAATTGGGCATGCATATGACGTCATCAGCTCTAACAACGTCCTCACTAGTGTCGAAGGAAGAAATCTTTGAACAGACCTTTCCCATGAATTATGCAAACTACATTCACGCATGCGTAGAGACACTACTGGTTGGCAAACGCTCTAGAGTTGCGCACTAGGCAGACGCACAAACGCGTATGCGTCACGCCAATATCAGCATCCTACAAAAAGGCGCGATGTTCCCTCGTTTTTTTCCAACCATAGAGCGCACTCGCGATGTGTAATTTGCATATTTTATGGGAAGGGTCTATTGAAATCACGTCCATGGTAGTCGGTATTACCAGGTTTTTATCAGTGCGTGCTTCAAGTTAATTTGTAAACAACAAATCGGCTCCTTTTAGGGTGGGACTTGAACAGTGGCGTAAGCGTGGCATTTTTACTTGGGAGGGGGAGCACGCGGGGGCAAAGACTAAGTTTAAATGAAAGGAGGATTTTTTGTATGTATTTAACCAATGTGAATTTTTGATCGTATTGGGGGACAAGAGGGAACACGGTTTTCTAAGCGGGTTGGACGGTGGGGGAGGGGCCTACCGTCCCCACCCCATCTGGGCACTGGATTGGAACGACATCTTTCATACAGTAATTGAACCGAATAATGCTCATGTTAACTACTATTTCTTTATCAGTACAACCGAGCACACCCCCCTCGATTTTGGAATGAGTGTGTTTCCCGCCATTGGCTGCGAAGGCCCACAGAAATGCAATCCAACGATAAAGTACCAACGAAATGTATGGGGCATGCAGTGCCATGAACATGCAAATTCCTATCCGTGAAAATACGTCACGAAATTCCTATCCGTGATAATACGTCACGACCACTCTATGGGTTAACCTTGACTCGGGGATTTTTCGCGAAAGCCTGCTTCTAGGCCGTGGAACGCTGATCAAAGTGAAAAGTTGTTTTTATGGTTGATTATTAAATCATTTTTTGTGTTAAAGGAACATTACAGAATTGGTTTTTGCTAACAAAACAGTTGCTGGCAGTGTAAGCACTTTATGTAATCCACCATATACATAAACTGACAAACCTGTAGAAGTTTGAGATCGATCGGCCATATTGGTCACGAGAAAATAGTGAAAAACCGATTACACATTTGCATGAAATCATATAGATTCAACAAATGAATAAAACGCTCACTGAGCAATAAACTCGAATCGGAAAATTACTTTATTCATTTCTCACCAAATATGGCATTTCAGACAGAAATATTTCAAGGGATGTTTTCTACTATCATCATCATTAGACCGTGTAAGTTTTATGTAAATCTGTGATCAAAGAGTATATATAACAAGTTTTTTTCTTACCGATTCTGTAATGCTCCTTTAAGTTGGGTTTTTTTTCTTCAGGTCAAACAATCTTGCAATTTATTTGAGTACCACCTCAATGCCATTATTTGTTTGTAACAAAATTCAAGAACTTAAACAAAAGATAGCACTTGATTATGCACATAATCAAATTGGACCTGCTTCAATTTATTACAGTAACAATAATGTTCCGGATTCTGTCAACTGCCTTTTCACGCTTATGGTAAAACAAGCTGTCCCTTTAAATCTCACATGACATTATTTTTAAAAAACACTAATGGCATTTTAGACTACAGTGATAATAACTAAGAAGACGTTTACTATAACGTCATATATTATGCAATACACACTGATATATTTAATATAAGTTTTGTAATGCTTGAAAGGTGATAATATATTATTGATAATATTGAACATAAATATTATTCATTATATTACACATAACTTTTAAATCTCACATGATGACATTAGTTTAGAAAAACACATGTAGGCCCAATGGCATTTCACACTACAGTGATAACAACTAAGAAGACGTTCACTATAACGTCAGCTATTATGCAATACACACTGATATATTGAATATAAGTTTTACAATGCTTAAAAGGTGCTAATAACGTATTGATAACATTGAACATCACAAGTATCACATAGTCACACAAAACTTACATAGTTTAAAAAATTCTTAAAGTGGAAAACTTCCCTCAAAGTATGCTTTCCAGAAATGCTACAGGTTTTAAGAAATGAATATACAATAACCAATTTTGATGTCGCGGGTCCGAAATCCATTGTTTGACAATAGTGATTGTTTTTCTGTTCATTATCCGTCTTTCCAAATGACTCAGGTGACCGATTGAGTTGAAAATCTCACTGGTTTCTTATTTCGTGGATTTCGTCGGCTCTATAAGGTCGTTACAATTTATACATAATTTTCATTATTTCATAATTTTCTTTTGCATATTTATGAACTCCTTGACCAAAGCATTTATTTGTCAAATGTTCTGTCCAAATGAAAAGAACCATGATACCTTTTCTGAGAATGTTTTGTTGTTTATTTTTGTTTCCAGATTTATAGGAATTTCTCACTTAACGCCCATTTGATCATTACGGATAAGAACAGTGCAATTTGTGACCATAGAGCGGTCGGCCAACTATTCATGTGCGGTCACACAAGGTGCGAATATATTTGACAATTACAAATCGGCTGCAGGCTTTAAAGACAAAACAAATAATTGCTAATTACCGCTCTGCAAAAAAGTAGATCCAATCTGATTTCTGACAATTAGAAAATCAACACCGGTACCAATCCTCCAGAGAAATACTGACTGGCTCGAGGAAATAGATGTACTCTCCAAGGCCCGTAACCAGGGGGGGGGGCGGGGGCGGACGCCCCCCCCCAAAAAAAATACAAAAATACACCCCCAAATCCTTCACATTCGCCCCCACCCCCCCAAAAAACACCTGGTTACGGGCCTAGCAGGCCCGTAACCAGGGGGGAAGGCGGGAGGCAGACGCCCCCCCCCCGAAATCAAAAAAAAAAAAGGGGAAAAAAATCCGCTCACCCCCCCCCCTCCATTTTTTTTTCACATTTCGCCCCCCCCGCCCCCCCCCCCCAAAGAAAAAAAATCAAAAATCAAAAAAAAAAAAAAAGAAAAGAAAAAGGGGGGAAAAAAAGGGGGAAAAAAAAAAACCCCAAATCTTTCACATTCGCCCCCACCCAAAAAGCCTAGCAGGCCCGTAACCAGGGGGGAGGCGGGGGGCAGACCCCCCCCCCAAAAAAGGGAAAACAAATCCGCTCCCCCCCCAAAAAAAAAATAATAATAATAATAATAATACAAAAAAATAATAAATAAATAAATAAATAAATAAATCCTGGTTACGGGCCTGTTAATATATAGACATGCCACATCATTGAATGTTAAGATAAAAAGCTAGTCACAGTGCGCTAGAACTCATAAGGTCATTCACACAGCTTAATGGACATTTCAGCAAATTGAGGCGACCATGTTTGGAGAAATAAAATTGAACAATCGGTTTTTTTTTACCTGTACGTTTTGGCAGGTATGGCTCAATATAATGTCGATTTGAAAAAAGAACTGAGTGGTGAACATCTAACTGTTTTCCCCCAAAGATCACCAATCATGACCATTAGCGTAACTAGGGGGCGGCACTAATTGATATCCGGGCCCCGGGTGCCCCAAATTATGGGAATCTTGGGTTTGAGACTACTACAAGAGTATAAAAATGTCACACAGTATAAGCTTTAATGTGATAATTTCAATGTTTTTAGAACTATTTTTCCATTTACACGCAGAATTTTGTTTACACTCACTTCGTATTATCTCATTAAAAAAACAGTAAATCGTCGTCTCACGACTATAAGGTCGTTAGTGCAATTTGTATAGATTTCATCAGATCGGTTTTGCATATTTTGGAGCTCCTGGTAAATGGAGTTCATTGATCAAAAGTGGTCTCAAAAAATTAATTTGGCAAAACGAAACTTTCAGTTTAAAAAAAACAATTACTTTGCAAATTTTTGTTTATTTTTCCGAACTTATTCACAATTTTCACGTAACGATCTTTTGATCATTAAGGATTTGAAATTGCACTTAACGAACTTACAGCACTGAACCGACGAACCGCTGAAAAGAAGCAAGTTTACAAGAAATGCAAATGGAAACTACAGTTTTAATTTGGCAATAGCGCCCACTAAAAATTGTTGCACCCCCTTGTGCCACCTAAAAGATGACCCTAATAGTTTGTGTACCACAATGTCCTTCATCCGTCATCAATCTGTTTCGCTAAATAATTGCGCCATGTACGTGGCTATTATTCTACATTATTGAAAGGCATTATACTGGATTGGTAGAGCTGACAAAATAGTCGCAGACAGTGTTCGTGTTTTGTGTGATCAACCATACACATGAAATAATAAACATGTGAAAATTTGGGCTTAAATCCGCTGTGTGAGTCGGGAGAAAATAGTGAAAAACCATGCACATTTTAAGCATGCATGGTAAAAACAACCGAAATATATCGAAAAATACAAAATACAATTTTCTCGAATCTGACTTCATTTTAGAGGGAAATATTTCACACACAAAAGGTTCCAGTATGAGCTTCATATTCAGTAAGCTTTCAGACTGAAATTAACATTAATGTTGTTTATCCTGTATACCAATCCAGTAGAATACCTTGAAATCATAAAATGCTCGTCTTCAGTTGGCTTGTTGTAATATAAACTAAACAAAACATGAATCAACTTTGCAAGTCTCCTGTGCGTAAGTGAGGAAGTGAGCGATTTTGTTTCCATCACAATTTAAGACCCTGTCTGGCTGCAGCGGCAACGGTAAAGCATAGCGATCTGGCCACAGCTGAATCGGTCATTTCGGACGCGGTCTTAGGGAACCCCAAAGTTCTAATACGTGCAAGACTTGCACAAGTCAATAAGAGATCAAGGTCCAACTTCATGGCTCCACTTAACGCGAAATTCTGCGCTTGTGGTTTCCCGTAAAGCACACAGTTCTATATATGGGCAGTCAGCGCCGAATTCTGCGGTAAGCAGAGCCATGAAATTGGGCCCAGATTAATTTCAAAAGGTATGAACTTCATACACACAACTCACTTTAACATAACTTTGTAATAGTGGTATGTAAAGCGCGTGTTTAATAGATGCATTTAATTACCGTTAACAAAATGTTCTACAGAATGTTGGTATTGGTTGACGTAATTCCACTAGAGCCACACCCACTATACACAAACCGGCTCTATATGAAGCTCATGAGCCAATTTGAATTACAGTGGACACATTTCTGTGGCAACACTTTGTTTTGGTAAATTTGTCTGATATACACGAACGTAACAGTGCACTCAATGTCCACCATACTTCAAAAAGGTTGATAGGAAATGCAATGATAAATTTTTCTTTATGAAGCATTCTTATTATGTAAAATAGAAGTCGTTAATGCGCTTGACAAACAATTAATGACACTATACGCTTCGGCCAATGTTACTCTCAGGCAATAAAATGCTGAGAGCTAGGGTCGAAGAATTTACCATTTCATTACTCTATTGAGGATTGCTGATACCGGTAGTTGTTTCAAAACATACAGCCCGCTCGAGCTCTTTCCAAATCGTTCGCTCGCAATATTTTTGATCTCTTATCTGTTTTGACAAACTACGCGCGGTAGATTATGTTCATCTTTATGGCAATCACAAGCTACGAATCAAGCAATAAAGAGGCTGCATTTGCTTTTCAAAAATATTTTGCCCTCGGTTATTTTGCTATAAAATTGTCATCAAATATTTTACAATACACGGCGAATTTTCATGCTACATTTTTTTATTGTGGAGTAAGCTAATTTCTTCCATTCGTACAGTACTATTCCATCGTGAGCGTTCCTCGATCCGTTATAATACGCACCGTTTAAATTGGCAATATAGCAGTTAGAATACCACCAGCCTCCTTTGCGTTTTTGGGCACAGTGTTCCTCGTGTTTGATGTCATTGTCCCTGTCCTTTGTGCTGAACAATATACCACTTTTTTGATAAAAAATATGTAGAGGTTTGTTGGTGTACAGTGACCTGCTGCTGTTGTTTAGTCCGTCGTGAAAGAGCGTAAAGTTCTCTCCTTGGACCCGAAAAACACCATACTCTGCCCAAACTTTTTCGCCGTCCCAGTATTCTAATTCAGCGCGGAACTGCCATGTCCCTTCTGACTCGGTCAAGGCGCGTAGGTTATCGTTTCCGAGCCAAAACTCACCTGCCAAGTTGCCAAAACCTGCCCGGTAGTCCGCCCAGTCCCGGTAGAAGTCAACGCTCCCATCTAGGCGCCTTTGAATGACGATCCATCCTCCTCCAGTGGTTGTCATGTCACAGTAGACCCTGAGACCCTCCGGGAACCCACTGGGAAAGATAGTGTAGATACCGCTCTTTAAACCAGCCTCAAGGAGCTCGTTACAAGTGCTTCCTACGAACAAGGAGGAGTGAGGGGTGTTCACATCATCGTCATAGTATACTTTGCCATACTCGTCGACAAAGTTATCAGGATACTGGTCTTTGGTAGCATTATTCAGCTCACATCGTTGATCTTTCAGAAGGTAGTTTACTGATTTGCATTCATGTTCAGAGTGACAGTAACTCACACAGAGCACAGCCGAGCTGAACTTCTTCACCAAAAAATTGACATTCTCGAGAGCCCGATGGTTAGCTGCAAAAAATGTACGGTCGAGATTGGCTTGGGAGTCGTTCAGTGAAACCAGTCCAAGAAGTAAAGTAAGACAGATTTTAAGTTTCAATCTTTCAAGGTGGGTGAGAGCGTTTGTTATTTTCTCCATCCTAGGGCCATGAGGAATCTACTATGTGTTGTTCTACAGGCACTTATCACAAACCAGTGTGATTATCCGAGGTCGCTACAAGAGTGTCGCCGTTGCGAGACTACACAGGAATACGACTCCGGGTGCACAACCCTTGAACACGTTTCGACCAATCACAGACCGAGCTCTGATCTACGTCATATTTTTGCCGTACGGTGCATTTATTTTCTTGTGTAATCATGTGCGATGTTCGAAATAAAATTAATCAGTTAATAAATAAATACAAACAAACAAATACAATTAACAAAATTTGATACACGTACGATTGGTCCTCCCTAAAGTTATGCCATTAAGTTAAAATAATTTTTATGGGAAAATTTACTTTTTTTAAAGTGGATATTAATTCCCTGGCTCTAGTTTTTAATATGCATACGAACATGCAGTAAAACCCGATTCGGCGGTCTGATTTCAGAGTAAATCAGCGAAAACAAGATTTACGTTTTTATTCTTTTTCATCTCGGGTTGATCTTCTAGTTTTCAATTTGAAACTAACCCTTCAACCAACTTGTGAAATGTGCACCCGACGAGCACCCGGTGAGCTGGTTTTAGTTAACACACCAACAGTTTATATTCGGTTTGCGCTAAACACCATGAGTATATCTACTTTGCTGTATAAATTGTTTTTCTTTAGAGAACTTGTCTTGCTATTTGTTCCACTACCGCGGAGTAGATTTTCGGAATTCGGGAGACTTCTCAGTTCTGAACATTATTGCTACTGTAATTGAAGCAGGTCCAATTTGACAAATAAAAACAAACAGCAATGTGCATAATCAGTTGCTATATTTTGTTTAATTGGATATATTTTAGTTTTCATTGAATTTTGTTCCAAAAGATAATGGCATTGAGGTGGTTTACTCAAATAAATTCGGAAGATTGTTTGACCTGCAAAACCAACTGATACAATAATCAACCATAAAGACAACTTTTCACTTTGATCAGCGTTCCGCGGCCTAGAAGCTGGCTTTCGCGAAAAATCCCCGAGTCAAGGTTAACTCATAGAGTGGTCGTGACGTATTATCACGGATAGGAATTTGTATGTTCATGGCACTGCATGCCCTTTACATTTCGTTGGTACTTTATCGTTGGATTGTATTTCCGTTGGCCTTCGCGGGGAACCATGAAATAACGCAGCCAATGGCGGGAAACACACTCATTCCAAAATCAAGGGGAAGGGTTGTACTGATAATGAAATAAATAAAACATCAACAATATTCGGTTCAATTACTGTATGAAAGATGGCGTTCCAATCCAGTGCCCAGACGGGGCGGGGACGGTAGCCCCCTCCCCCACCGTCCGACCCGCTTAGAAAACCGTGTCCCCTCTTGACCCCCTCAATACGATCAAAAATTCACATTGGTTAATTGCATTAAAAATTCCCCTTTCTAACCTAGTCTTTGCCCCCGCCTGCCCCTCAAGTAAAATATTTGGCTTACGCCACTGTTCAAGTCCCACCCTAAAAGGAGCCGATTTTTTGTTTAGAACTTGAAGCACGCGCTGATCAAAACCTGATGGAACTACCAACTACCATGGACGTGATTTCATTAGACCCTTCCCATCAAATATTCAAGTTACACATGGCGAGTGCGCACTATGGTTGGAAAAAATGAGGGAACATCGCGCCTTTTTGTAGGATGCTGATATTGGCGTGACGCGCATACGCGTTTGTGCGTCTGCGCATTGATCTCCATTATATGGAGATCAATGCCTAGTGCACAACTCTACAGCGTTTGCCAACCAGTAGTGTCTGTACGCTTGCGTGAATGTAGTTCATGAATGGTCTATTCTAAGATTTCTTCCTTAATGAGGGCGTTGTGAGAGCTCATGACGTCATAGCAAGCCAAGTTCGTTAGGTAACCGTGGACACGATAGGCGTGAGAAGTAATAAAATCCTTAGATTTAAATAGTGTATCATTTTTTCGAACTTGTGCATGTCATTTTATTTATGTAACAAAATGTCACAATGATAAAAGAGCATGATGGTATTTTTGTACACCAGTCTAGCCCTCCCGGTTCCACAGTTTACGGCGAAAATTGTAACCGCACCTGTTAACTATTGTTTCAGCAGAAGGATACAATGAAAACGGCACAACTAAGATTTGCATAACACAGAAATCCCGGAAGTGTGTTAGTTCAAAATAACACTTTAAACATAAGAACTATGAATGTGTATGACACAATGTTTGTGTCGAATGGCTTCACCGTTAAAACCAAGGGATGCAACTTCTCAGTTTATTTCCTTGTTGTTGGTGTCTCCGCTCTGTGCCATTGACAATTGAAAATCACTGCACAACGTCTTGATGTGCCTGCTGCATAGCACTTTTTTTTCTTCTTAGTAATTATGATAAATAGAATTTATAATGCGCCAAATTCGCCTAAAAAGACGCTTTGCAGAATTGTAAAATAAGGAGCCAATAAAAGCATACTAAAATTTAAAAAAATTAAAAACTGTGATAAAAAAATATTTAATAAAATCAATCAAAACAGACAAACATAAAAAGATTTGTAAAAAGAGAGAAGAACAGATTCCCTGATCCCCTCTTCTTATTTCCCCCTTTGGCAAAAGTTTTTTAAAAATGGCATGAAAAACAAAAGTAGAAAAGAACTGATGAGTTTCTAACTGCCGGTGCCACAGCCATAAATGTCAACAAGTGGCAGCTATTTGTAGAACACGTTGCAGGACCGTTTACATTAGTTGCAAGCCTTCAAATGTTATCGGAAAAACTGTTTTGATGTTTATGTTATTATTGTTGTCTTTTGTTAGGTATGCTGCATTGTTTGTTCCAATGTTGGTTGGAATGTTGTTGTTTTTTAATTTTTATGGGGGGGGGATCGGTTTTTTTAAGTATATTTTGATTTCAAGAAACAAATCAGTTTTTGATCTTTCACTAACAGCAATGGAATAAAAGTGTCTTCACTCCTCTCGCCATGAGCTGAGTGTTTTGGTGAGAGTTTATTGTCAAGGCAACGGCCGACTTCGTGCTTCTATATTAAATTGATTTCGTCTTAAAGTCAGTTAGATAAACCGCGTGGTTGTTATTGACCAAAATGATACATATTATTTTACGTTTAAATAATGACAAGCATCCGTGGACGTCTAAATAGCCTTGGCTATAACAACAATAATAATAATAATAATAATGCCGGCGAGACAAGGAACACTGCTTCAGATCGGCTCTCGATTCTATAGAAGATAAATATTGTTTCCTGCTGTTTGTTATACATCAAAAGTTAACTCCTTGTTGGTACTACTTGGTAGACACCGCAGGGCAAGTTTGACGACAACTAGTTACCATCTTGTTGCTATTTTTGGTGGAAAAGTGTTGGATTTTACTGTACTCAGAAAACTTTCTTCAACGTAGACCGCACAGTGTACATTGAGTCTGTGAACGGACGCGCGTATCAACTGCGTCCTTTGGAACATCTTGATTACAACCAGTGTTTAGTGGTCTCCGTAGGGTTGGATATTCTACAGCGTTGCTGTATGTAGTTCTCCCTAAAACTACAAACTTTCTCACAATTGTGTGATGTGTATAATGAGTGCTATGGAGCATCAAGTCAACGGTGAAAGAGTGACAAACTCCCAGAGAGGAAGTCCTTCACCCGATCTGGTTGGTATGCCTGAGCAGGTACTACCAGATCGTATCCAAACTGCTCACAACAGGATTCGTGTTGCAACCAGGAGAAAATGGAGTAAGGCTGATAACAAAATGGCGATGGAATGTTATATTAAAAGTGAGCCGGACAAGAGAGGATACAGAAAGAGAATGTTTAGCCTATGGCAGGATAAAGAAATGTTTGAGATCAGTGAGCAGCGTCTTGCAGATCAGATAAGTACTATCAAACGGAACCAGTGGTTAACAAACGTGGAAATTGAGGAGATGAGGAGGATAGTGCAAGCTGAAAGAGATAGAACGGAGGTTGTTAGCCACCAAGTACCGGAGGAGGTGGCTGCTGCTAGTAGTGAAGATGTGGTTCAGCAGCCAGGGTTACTAGATAGTCAGGGTGACGATGGTATAGACGAAGAGGGAGGTGTAGAGTGTACGGAGGAGGAGGTGCACATTAAAACCAGGATTCAAGAGGTGATGGAAGCGGCTAAGGGGTCAAGCGGGTGGAGTATCCCAGCTTTGCGCCGGGTCCCAAGGAAAAGGCTGACAGAAATGTCAGCCGTGGTAAGTAAAGTCCTTGGGTCAGTAAGTACAAATGATCTGTCGGAAACTAACCGTCTTATTTTTGCTGGGGCAGTTGTAGTAGGGGAAAAGTTAGGTGTGAAGGCTTCACAATCAAAACAGGAAAACAGTACACCATGGTGGAAACGTCGTCTGGAGGGTCAAATTAAAGAATTACGGAAAGACGTCAGTAGAATAGAACAAATGAAAAAGGGTTTAATAAAGGGTCCAGACTTGAGGAATACAATCATGACAAAGTATAATGTCAAAGGTAAGGGGGTGAATGTTGTCATAGAGGAGATTAAGCAAAGGGTAAAGGCTAAGGCTGCAAAGGTGAAGAGGTATGTTGATAGGGTCAAGCAGTTTCACCAAAATAGGCTATTTAACACCAATCAGCGTCGGTTGTTCAAGGAATTAGACGGAAAGAATGACAGCACGCAAGTGGGCCCGAGGCCAGCAGAGGCAAAAACTTTCTGGGGTAGTATTTGGGACCAACCAATACAGCACAACCGACAAGCGGAATGGCTAACGGATGTGAAAGATGAATTGAGAGGGGTACAGCAGCAAGAAGGGTTCCAGATTGACGTGGACAAGGTAAAGAGACAGGTAAAGAAAGTGCCAAATTGGAAAGCCCCGGGTCCGGACCAAGTGCATGGGTACTGGTTGAAGAACTTCCGTAGTTTGCATGAGCGAATGGCCCTACAACTGCAAGACTGTTTAGTACAGGGTAAGGTCCCATCTTGGATGACTGAGGCAAGAACGGTTCTGATCATAAAGGATGTCAAGAAAGGTAACATTGCGAGTAATTATAGACCAATCACGTGCTTACCTGTGATGTATAAACTTTTGACCAGTATGATTGCAGAAGACCTCTATCGCCATATGGATGACCAGAAGTTGTTTCCAGAGGAGCAGAAAGGCTGTAAGAAGCGGTCCAGAGGTACGAAAGATCAACTTATCATTGACAAGGCTGTACTGAAGGATTGCAGGAGCAGAAAGACTAATTTGGCAATGGCGTGGATCGACTACAAGAAGGCGTATGACATGGTATCGCACACATGGATAATGGAATGTCTGGATATGGTTGGAGTGGCTGATGCAGTAAAACGTCTTTTAGGTGAGAGCATGAAGACGTGGCGAACAAATCTGACAGCCAATGACGATAGTCTGGGCAAGGTATGCATAAGAAGAGGTATTTTCCAAGGTGACTCTCTGTCTCCACTGCTGTTTGTTCTGGCACTGATGCCCTTGTCGATGATTCTGAGGAAGGTGAGCGCAGGTTATGTAATGAAGAAGGACGGATGTAAGATCAACCATCTGCTTTTTATGGACGATTTAAAGTTGTTTGCAAAGAATGAGGCGGAGATCGTTCTTGTCAGACGTCGGGATTTTCATGATGAACATCGGGATGAAGTTCGTCTGAGAATGTGCTTCAAGGCATGAAGAGGGGAAAGAGGGTACACTCCGATGCATGCTCTGCAGATGGCACCAGAATGAGGGCTCTAGGCGAGGAGGATTATCGTTCTTGGTGTTCTTGAATCGGACATGTGTCACGGGAATCAACAAGGCAGGCTGAGGGCAGAATACATTCAGGCGGGTGAAGAATTTTAAAGTCCAATGAACGGGGAACATGATTCAAGCGATAACACTGGCCGTGTCTTTGATGAGTACAGTGGGATTGGGGGGTGACCAAGGAAGTTCCAGATTCACGGACAGAGACAAGGAAATGATGACCATGCAAGCAATGTAATCGCGCAAATGTCAGCAACTTATCTTCCGGGTCGAGCGGAAAGTGGGGTACTGAGCGTGGCAGACAGTGTTAACATCGAGCGCAGGAGCTTGCATTGTGCATAAACGACGAGGAGACTGTTGATCAGGTGGCCCATAGGTAACTGAGGAAGACAAGGGTTCCGAAGACACAAGAGGGAAAGAAAGAGAAGACATAAGATTGGAGAACAAGCCACTTCATGCCGTTCTTGAGATGTATGAAAAGTTAGAGCCCCAAGTCATGGAATTGGTAAAGACGAGAACTAAGAAGGAACCGAGGTTTGTTACTGCGCGCAAGGACAGTCAAAGGACAAATGTTAGAAGCAAGGTCGAGAAGCAAACGATCACTCTATGTGCAAATGTGTACAAGAGAGAACTGTATTATATGTCAGCGAATGTAGTATGATGGCAGAGGAGTACAAAGGAAGAATGACAAGTTGGGCCCAAGGTGATTCATGGATCTGATAAGAAGATGGTGTCAAGTGCATCAATGGTACGACCACGTTCCGGAAAGTTGTAGAGACCGACCAGGTCAAGATTCTCTGGATTTTAACATTCAGAAACATGTTTTAGACATAGCGTCGGAGTTGTAGTCTTAGATAGACGACGAAAATTGTCATCCATTGACGATAGCTGTGCGGTAATAGGTAGTTCGAGGAACGAAAGATCCACATGTACCAAGACGTGCCAGTGAACTCCGAAAGATTGCGGTGTAAAGTGAAATAGTCCTGGTGTTGGAGCACTTGCACGATTCCAAAGACTGGGAAAGCATTAGATGTAAATGGAAAATGTGAGGATAGATCTGTACAGAAAGCGCGCTTTTTGGGAACAGCGATTCCTAGAAGACCTTGTATCTAAGGCTACGGACGAGCGATCGAGGGTACGGCACAAATGAAATGAATCTTCTTTTGCATGCCTGTGAAGAGGATAATAATAATAATAATAATAATAATAATAATAATAATAAAATAATAATAATAATGCATAATAATAATAGTAATAATGAATAATCATATAATAATAATGAAGATGAGGGCTCTAGGCGAGGAGGAGAGTTATCGGTATCTTGGTGTTCTTGAATCGGACCATGTGCTTCACGAGGAATCAAAGGTAAGGCTGAGGGCAGAATACATCAGGCGGGTGAAGAAATGTTTAAAGTCCAAACTGAACGGGGGGAACATGATTAAGGCGATTAACACGTGGGCCGTGTCTTTGATGAGGTACAGTGGGGGTATTGTGGGGTGGACCAAGGAAGATCTAGATGTCACGGACAGGAGAACAAGGAAACTGATGACCATGCATGGCATGCTACATCCGCGGTCAAATGTCAGCAGACTCTATCTTCCGAGGTCAGAGGGCGGAAGGGGGTTACTGAGCGTGGCAGACAGTGTTAACATCGAGCGCAGGAGCTTGCATTGTCATATTAGGAGGACCGAGGAGAACTTGTTGATGGTTGCCCAAAAGTACACGAGGGAAGACGAAGTTGGGCCGAAGGAGTACAAGAGGGGAAAGAAAGAGGAAAGACATCAAGATTGGAGGAACAAGCCACTTCATGGCCGGTTCTTGAGATGTACTGAAGAGGTAGCGAGCCCTAAGTCATGGAATTGGTTAAAGAGCGGAGAACTAAAGAAGGAAACCGAGGGTTTGATTACTGCGGCGCAAGACCAGTCACTAAGGACAAATGTTATGAAGGCAAGGATCGAGAAAGCAAACGTCTCTCCTATGTGCAGAATGTGTTACAAGGCAGAAGAGACTGTATTTCATATTGTCAGCGAATGTAGTATGATGGCCCAGACGGAGTACAAAGGAAGACATGACAAGTTGGCCAAGGTGATTCACTGGGATCTGTGTAAGAAGTATGGTGTCCAAGTGCATGCGAAATGGTACGACCACGTTCCGGAGAAAGTTGTAGAGACCGACCAGGTCAAGATTCTCTGGGATTTTAACATTCAGACTGATCATGTTATAGAACATAGGCGTCCGGATGTTGTAGTCTTAGATAAGACGACGAAGATGTGTCATCTCATTGACATAGCTGTGCCGGGTGATATCAGGGTAGCTTCGAAGGAGACGGAAAAGATCCACAAGTACCAAGACCTGGCCAGGGAACTCCGTAAGATTTGGCAGGTGAAAGTGAAAGTAGTCCCTGTGGTTGTTGGAGCACTTGGCACCATTCCCAAAGCACTGGGGAAACATCTAGATGAAATAGGGACAAATGTGAGGATAGATCTGTTACAGAAGGCGGCGCTTTTGGGAACAGCGAGGATCCTGAGAAAGACCCTTGAGATCTAAGGCTACGGGACGTAGCCTGACTCGAGGAGTAACCGGCACAAATGAAAATGGAATCTTTCTTTTGCATGCTGTGATAAGATGGAATAATAATAATAATACAAACAAAAACATAGCTACGACTTATAAAATCGTGCAAAAATAATCTTGTTGCGTTACCATGGTATTATCTCAAAATAACAACAATGGAATGACATGTGGTTGTTAATCGTTTACGTTTAATTTACGACCAGCATATATGTGGACGTCTTAATTAATACCTGGGCTTCAAAGGAGTCATCAGTTTGTAATTATGATTTCTTGTCAAAATAGGAGCATTTTATTTCACGGGGATATGTTTCAGTATGCCAGGTATAAGCTATCAAGAGAGCGGTAATCAATGTATATAATTATAACAGGCTATTGTGAAGTGTAATTAACGACCAATCTTTGGAGTCTAATGGCCACAAAATGGAACGTAGAACCAGTTTTGCAATTATGAATTTCATACTTAAGTATGCCATGGTATAAATTATACAGGCAGGAGGCGGTAATAATGTTATAGGCATGGCTATTGTGTCGCTCGGCCCCAGCGGCCTATCCAGGGCCGTGGGATGGGCTAATCAGCTTGCACAGATCTTGTTCAGGAAGTACGTCATGCGTGCAGTGCTTGCAGTGTAAGTGTGATGCATGATGGGACTGAGCATGGGACTGAGCATTAACGTTAACGATACGTTTGCCCATCCCAGCGCCTTTGGTTTTAAGGCAAGGCGCTGGGGACGAGCGAATTGGCTATTGTGATAAAAATGCCCACAGTTAATTAGGGAACAACCAACCTCGTCCCCAGGGGTGATCGATCTCGCCGCGCCATTTTCTTCCAGCACGCCTTGCTCGCTCATAATACCTCACTGAAAATGGTTCATTAAAATGTGCTCGAATCCAGCCTTTTTAATTAGGCCTGTGTGGCCGATCCACTCTACGCGCCGGCTCAAGTATGGTAACCCGCAAATAAGGCCTAAAGTCAAAGAGCAACAGCTGGTCCTCTCTCTCTCGTCTTTGGTCTTGTGATATGTCATCACCACGATGCTCATCTGTCCCCAAATATGAAATGTTCTTTCCATGTTTGCCTCTGTCATTGGGGATTTGGTCTCCCGGTTTGTGTGTGTCTCCGATACGGTAAATTATCATGGACTGAGTGAAATTTGCACAAAAGAGGGCGCTGTTAGACGAAATTTCCACACAAATCGCCGTACGGTGAACAGAATCTCGTGCCACACCTGTACTTAATGTGACATTAATGGCATATATAGCCAGCATATTGTTAATGGCAGCTGGGCTTCATTTCAAAGAGCCCAGGTTGCCCTTAAAGCAAACATAAAACAATGGTAATTGTCAAAGACCAGTAGCCAACACTTTACTTGACCCAACATAAGCATCACTGCACAACAAACCTGTGAAAGTTTAAGCTCAATCGGTCATCAGAGTCACAATGAAACATTAGCCCCCACCACCATTATTATGTTTTCACTGTTTTTAAACATCAGGATTTGGACTCGCGAGATCAAAACTAATTTCTCAAAAACTGCAGCATTTCAGGCAACAAAGTTCAAGGGAAATTTTCCACCATGACCATCTTTATACCATGTAAGTTAAAGGTATTGTACACTTTTGGTAACAGCTCAAAATCAGTGTCCACATTTTGTGTGATTAAACATATGCATGAACAAACAAACCTGTGAAAGTTTGAGCTTAATTGGTCATCGAGGTCACGAGAAAATAGTGAAAAGAGATCTTATGTGTTTTCTGTTTTTTCAAATTATCGCGCGCGATAATTACTATTGTTTTACTCGTTTCTTAGAAACGATAGCATTTTAGGCCGAAATATTTTAAGGAACCCTTTCTACCATTACTTACTTTAAATCATGTAAGTTATGTGCGAATCTGTGAACATTGTGTTTTTAGATCTTACCAATCGTGTACAGGGCCTTTAAGTGCAAATCTGTAAACATTTATATATTCAATCTTACCAATGGTGTTCACACCTTTTAAGATGTGTATCAATCTGTATTGCTAACAATTATAGTGTGATATCATAATAAAAATCGCTTTGTGAATTCGAGTCCAGGGCAGCAAGGCTCAGTGATAGATCATTGAAAGTTGAAGTAATTTATTAATGGGAATAATAGTGTGATGACCCGGTAATCATTACGTAGTAATGACCTTGGTTGGTGGCTGGCTGCTGTTAATGGACCGGCAGCCAGCCACCAACCCGGTCATTACCACGCAGTAAAGACCGGCTCATTACATTGTTACAGACCTTTCTCATGGTGAGGCCATATTGATTTTCTCCCATTCGACCCAGTGTAGTTAAACCGAGGCAGGAGGAAAAAATAGTATGGTTCCCATCAGTACAAAGAATGTTAGCTTCCATTACTGTTACTGGATACAGGGATCATGACCAAGATATAGCTATGTCTAATTCCCTATTCCATATTATAACTAACTGGGGCATTTTCGTAACAATGGCCAGGCCTACATATACAATTAATACTGGCTCTCCTGGATAGATTATACCAACGGCATACTGAAACATTTCCCTGTAAAATTAAAGGAACACTACATAATTGGTAAGAAAAAAAACTTGTAAAATATACTTTTGATCAAAGATTTACATAAAACTTACACGGTCTAATGGTGATGATAGTAGAAAACATCCCTTAAAATATTTCTGTCTGAAATGCCATATTTGATGAGAAATGAATAAACTAATTTTCCGATTGGAGTTTATCGCTCAGTGAGCGTTTTATTCATTTGTTGAATCAATATGATTTCATGCAAATGTGTAATCGGTTTTTCACTATTTTCTCGTGACCCAGATGGCCGATTGATCTCAAACTTCTACAGGTTTGTCAGTTTATGTATATGGTGGATTACATAAAGTGCTTACACTACCAGCAACTGTTTTGTTAGCAAAAACCAATTCTGTAATGTTCCTTTAATTTTCTGTGCTTAGTAACTAAACAAGTCAAAAAATCATCAACAAAACTGATGACTACGTTCCTCTTTTTTGATGCCAAGGCTATTTAATGCACGCCCACAGATGCTGGTGGCTAACTTGACGTACATGAGGTATCGTTTTGGTAATTAACAACTACACGTTTTATCAAACTGACTTTAAGACGAAATCGATTATAGAAGCAGGAATGTCGGCCGTTGCCTTGGCGATAAACTGTCGGCATCAAAACACTCAGCTCATGGCGAAAGGATTGAAAACATTGTCATTCCATCACTGTTAGTAAAAGATCAAAAACTGACTTGTTTCTTAAAAAAAAACACCCCCCAAAAAGCGTCGTTGAGCGTCGCGAGCAGTTTGACCCCCATGCAAAACGGAGCACGAGGACTGGACATGAATTTAAAATTTACAGAAAAGTCTTTACAGATTTTCCAATATTATAACGCTTTTTAACAAAAAAAAGGGCATTGAATAGGAATAAAAAAGAAGTGACTCGTTTCTAGGTTTTAAACGGTCTTTTAAAGACACTGGACACCTTTGGTAATTGTCAAAGACCAGTCTTCTCACTTGGTGTATCTCAACATATGCACAACATAGCAAACCTGTGAAAATTTGAACTCAATTGGTCGTCGAAGTTAAGAGATAATAATGGAAGAAAAAACACCCTTGTCGCGTGAGGTCTCAAAATCAATTCGAGAAATTACTTCTTTCTCAAAAACTACGTTACTTCAGAGAGAGCCGCTTCTCGCACTGTTTTATACTATCAACAGCTCTCCATTGCTCGTTATCAAGTAAGTTTTTATGCTAAAAAATTATTTCGAGTAATTACCAATAGTGTCCAGTGCCTTTAAAACATTGCAGGCTCGGTTCTTTATTACACTGCCACGACCCTGCTGGTTTTAAAAACAGCCAGATAAGACCTCGCCGCCACTTTTTCATTCCCTTATATATGCATGGTGCGGCCATCTTGATTTTCACTCATTCAAATCAATGTAATCAAACTGAGGCTGGAAGGAAAGAAGTATCATTCCTTTTTGTATAATGAATATTAGCTTCTATTCCTGTTACTGGATACAGGGAACACGACCAAGGTGGTGGCGCGTTATAAAGGTCTATTCCCTATATAAGTGGGGGTATTTTCGTCACAATATCCTGGCCTATAATAAAAATTATTATCGGCTTTTTTGCTAGTGTTAAAGATTATACCAATGGCATACTGAAACACATCCCTGTACAATGAAATCTCCTATATAGTTAAAAAGAAAAAAGAAAATGATCATAACAAAACTGATGACTGCGTTCCCCTTTTAGACCAAGGCTTATTTAGACGCCTACGGAGGGTGGTTGTTAGTTTACTGTATATATAGGAAGTTGTTTTTGGTCATTGAACAAAGACACGGTTTTAAGACGAAATCAATTAATAGAAGCACGAACGTCTGCCGTTGCCTTGACGATAAACCCTCGGCATCAAAACACTCGGCTCATTGTGAAAGGATTGAAGACACTATCTCTTCATTGTGACATTTTGCTACATAAATAAAATGGCATAAAAAAGTTCAAAAAATGACGCACTGTTTAAATCTTTAAGGTTTTTATTTCTTCTAAAAGAGTGAAGCAATACTTTTCAAAACGAAAGAGAATAATATAATAATATTTAAAATCACCTTTTCGTTGACATTGATATTTAGGCTTGTGCTTGGTTTGGAATATTTGTTTATACCCTTTTGAATACATTAAAATCAAACTATCGTGTCCACGGTTACCTAACGAACTTGGCTTGCATATGCCGTCATGGGCTCTAACAACGCCCTCATTAATGTCTAAAGAAGAACTCTTTGAATATACTTCGCTCGTCCCCAGCGCCTTGCCTTAAAACCAAAGGCGCTGGGATGGGCAAACGTATCGTTAACGTTAATGCTCAGTCCCATGCTCAGTCCCATCATGCATCACACTCACACTGCAAGCACTGCACGCATGACGTACTTCCTGAACAAGAATCTGTGCAAGCTGATTAGCCCATCCCAGCGGTCCTGGATAGGCCGCTGGGGCCGAGCGAATGAATATACCTTTCCCATGAAAATTCACGCATGCGTACAGACACTACTGATTGGAAAACGCCATTAGAGCTGTGCATTAGGCAGACGCACAAACGCGTACGCGTCACGTAACCATCAGCCCCATATAAACAAATGCGCAATGTGCCCTCATTTTGCCAGCCAGAAGTGTTAGTGCGCACGCGCGATGTGAATTTTACATATTGTATAGGAAGGATCTATTGAAATCACGTCCATGGTAGTTGGTATTTCAAGGTTTGATCAGTGCGTGTTTCAAGTTTGTAAACAAAAGATCAGCTCATTTCACAGTGGGACTTGTATTTTTGTATTTAGTTGGTTTTTTTTCTTCAGGTCAATCAATCTTCCAATTTATTTGAGTGAACCACCTCAATGCCATTATCTGTTTGGAACAACATTCTAGAAGAACTCAAATATACCCAATTAAACAGAAGAGAGCAATTGATTATGCACATTACTGTTTGTTTTGATTTGTCAAATTGGACCTGCTTCAATTACAGTAGCAATAATGTTCGGGAATCTTTCAACTGCCTATTGTCTTTTCATGCTGATGATAAAACAAGCTGTCCTTTTAAATCTCACATGATGACCTAAGTTCCCCCCCAAAAAAACATAGGCCCTATGGCATTTTAGACTACAGTAATAATATCAACTGAGAAGAACGTCAGCTATTATGCAATACACACTGATATATTTAATACAAGTTTTGCAATGCTAAAAGGTGCTAATAACATATTGGTAACATTGAACATTAATTATTTAAAAAAATCACATAGTTACACAAAACTTACATAGTTTAACGTTAAAATGGAAATCTTCCCTCAATATATGCTTTCCAGAAATGCTACAGATTTTAAGAAATGAATAAAATAACTAATTTTGATCTCGCGGGTCCGCAATCTGATGTTTGTCAATAGTGACTATTTTCTTTTCATTACCCGTCTTTCCAAATGACTCAGATGACCGATTGAGTTTAAAATCTCACAGGTTTCTCGTTTCGTGTATTTCGTCGGCTCTATAAGGTCGTTATATAAAACGTGTATTTCATAATTTTATTTTGCATATTTATGAACTCCTTGGCCATAGCGTTTATTTGTCAAATGTTCTGTCCAAGCAAAAAGAATAATACCTTTTCTGAGGAAAGAAAAATAATCATAATTTATTTCCAGATTCATTGGCATTTTTCACTTAACGCCCTTTTAATCATTACGGATAAGAACAGTGCAATTTGTGACCGTAGAGCGGTCGGCCAGCTATTCACGTGCGGTCACACAAGGTACGGATATATTTGACAATTACAAATTGGCTGCAGGCTTTAAAGACAAAACAAATGATTGCTAATTACCGCTCTGCAAAAAAGTAGATCCAATCTGATTGCTGACATTTATAAAATCAACACCAGTTTCAATCCTCCAGAGAAATATGACACCCTGAAATACTGTCTGGCTCGAGGAAAATTATGTACTTTTCTTTGTTAAATGTAGGCATACCATATCATTGAATGTTGAGATAAAAAGCTAATTACAGTGCGCTAGAATTCATAAGGTCATTCACACAGCTTAATTGACATTTCAGCAAATTGAGGCGACCATGTTTTCAGAAATAAAATTGAACAATAGTTTGTTTTATTATTATTATTCCATCTTATCACAGCATGCAAAAGAAAGATTCCATTTTCATTTGTGCCGGTTACTCCTCGAGTCAGGCTACGTCCCGTAGCCTTAGATCTCAAGGGTCTTTCTCAGGATCCTCGCTGTTCCCAAAAGCGCCGCCTTCTGTAACAGATCTATCCTCACATTTGTCCCTATTTCATCTAGATGTTTCCCCAGTGCTTTGGGAATGGTGCCAAGTGCTCCAACAACCACAGGGACTACTTTCACTTTCACCTGCCAAATCTTACGGAGTTCCCTGGCCAGGTCTTGGTACTTGTGGATCTTTTCCGTCTCCTTCGAAGCTACCCTGATATCACCCGGCACAGCTATGTCAATGAGATGACACATCTTCGTCGTCTTATCTAAGACTACAACATCCGGACGCCTATGTTCTATAACATGATCAGTCTGAATGTTAAAATCCCAGAGAATCTTGACCTGGTCGGTCTCTACAACTTTCTCCGGAACGTGGTCGTACCATTTCGCATGCACTTGGACACCATACTTCTTACACAGATCCCAGTGAATCACCTTGGCCAACTTGTCATGTCTTCCTTTGTACTCCGTCTGGGCCATCATACTACATTCGCTGACAATATGAAATACAGTCTCTTCTGCCTTGTAACACATTCTGCACATAGGAGAGACGTTTGCTTTCTCGATCCTTGCCTTCATAACATTTGTCCTTAGTGACTGGTCTTGCGCCGCAGTAATCAAACCCTCGGTTTCCTTCTTTAGTTCTCCGCTCTTTAACCAATTCCATGACTTAGGGCTCGCTACCTCTTCAGTACATCTCAAGAACCGGCCATGAAGTGGCTTGTTCCTCCAATCTTGATGTCTTTCCTCTTTCTTTCCCCTCTTGTACTCCTTCGGCCCAACTTCGTCTTCCCTCGTGTACTTTTGGGCAACCATCAACAAGTTCTCCTCGGTCCTCCTTATATGACAATGCAAGCTCCTGCGCTCGATGTTAACACTGTCTGCCACGCTCAGTAACCCCCTTCCGCCCTCTGACCTCGGAAGATAGAGTCTGCTGACATTTGACCGCGGATGTAGCATGCCATGCATAGTCATCAGTTTCCTTGTTCTCCTGTCCGTGACATCTAGATCTTCCTTGGTCCACCCCACAATACCCCCACTGTACCTCATCAAAGACACGGCCCACGTGTTAATCGCCTTAATCATGTTCCCCCCGTTCAGTTTGGACTTTAAACATTTCTTCACCCGCCTGATGTATTCTGCCCTCAGCCTTACCTTTGATTCCTCGTGAAGCACATGGTCCGATTCAAGAACACCAAGATACCGATAACTCTCCTCCTCGCCTAGAGCCCTCATCTGTGCACCATCTGGCAGAGCGATGCCATCAGAGTGTACCCTCTTTCCCCTCTTCATGGCCATTGAAGCACATTTCTCCAGACCGAACTTCATCCCGATGTCATCACTGAAAATCCTGACGGTCTGCACCAGAGAATCGATCTCCGCCTCATTCTTTGCAAACAACTTTAAATCGTCCATAAAAAGCAGATGGTTGATCTTACATCCGTCCTTCTTCATTACATAACCTGCGCTCACCTTCCTCAGAATCATCGACAAGGGCATCAGTGCCAGAACAAACAGCAGTGGAGACAGAGAGTCACCTTGGAAAATACCTCTTCTTATGCATACCTTGCCCAGACTATCGTCATTGGCTGTCAGATTTGTTCGCCACGTCTTCATGCTCTCACCTAAAAGACGTTTTACTGCATCAGCCACTCCAACCATATCCAGACATTCCATTATCCATGTGTGCGATACCATGTCATACGCCTTCTTGTAGTCGATCCACGCCATTGCCAAATTAGTCTTTCTGCTCCTGCAATCCTTCAGTACAGCCTTGTCAATGATAAGTTGATCTTTCGTACCTCTGGACCGCTTCTTACAGCCTTTCTGCTCCTCTGGAAACAACTTCTGGTCATCCATATGGCGATAGAGGTCTTCTGCAATCATACTGGTCAAAAGTTTATACATCACAGGTAAGCACGTGATTGGTCTATAATTACTCGCAATGTTACCTTTCTTGACATCCTTTATGATCAGAACCGTTCTTGCCTCAGTCATCCAAGATGGGACCTTACCCTGTACTAAACAGTCTTGCAGTTGTAGGGCCATTCGCTCATGCAAACTACGGAAGTTCTTCAACCAGTACCCATGCACTTGGTCCGGACCCGGGGCTTTCCAATTTGGCACTTTCTTTACCTGTCTCTTTACCTTGTCCACGTCAATCTGGAACCCTTCTTGCTGCTGTACCCCTCTCAATTCATCTTTCACATTCGTTAGCCATTCCGCTTGTCGGTTGTGCTGTATTGGTTGGTCCCAAATACTACCCCAGAAAGTTTTTGCCTCTGCTGGCCTCGGGCCCACTTGCGTGCTGTCATTCTTTCCGTCTAATTCCTTAAACAACCGACGCTGATTGGTGTTAAATAGCCTATTTTGGTGAAACCGCTTGACCCTATCAACATACCTCTTCACCTTTGCAGCCTTAGCCTTTACCCTTTGCTTAATCTCCTCTATGACAACATTCACCCCCTTACCTTTGACATTATACTTTGTCATGATTGTATTCCTCAAGTCTGAACCTTTTATTAAACCCTTTTTCATGTGTTCTATTCTACTGAGGTCTTTCCGTAATTCTTTAATTTGACCCTCCAGACGACGTTTCCACCATGGTGTACTGTTTTCCTGTTTTGATTGTGAAGCCTTCACACCTAACTTTTCCCCTACTACAACTGCCCCAGCAAAAATAAGACGGTTAGTTTCCGACAGATTATTTGTACTTACTGACCCAAGGACTTTACTTACCACGGCTGACATTTCTGTCAGCCTTTTCCTTGGGACCCGGCGCAAAGATGGGATACTCCACCCGCTTGACCCCTTAGCCGCTTCCATCACCTCTTGAATCCTGGTTTTAATTTGCACCTCCTCCTCCGTACACTCTACACCTCCCTCTTCGTCTATGCCATCGTCACCCTGACTGTCTAGCAACCCTGGCTGCTCAACCACATCTTCGCTATTAGCAGCAGCCACCTCCTCCGGTACTTGGTGGTTAACAACCTCCGTTCTATCTCTTTCAGCTTGTACTATCCTCCTCATCTCCTCAATTTCCACGTTTGTTAACCACTGGTTCCGTTTGATAGTACTTATCTGGTCTGCAAGACGCTGCTCACTGATCTCAAACATTTCTTTATCCTGCCATAGGCTAAACATTCTCTTTCTGTATCCTCTCTTGTCCGGCTCACTTTTAATATAACATTCCATCGCCATTTTGTTATCAGCCTTACTCCATTTTCTCCTGGTTGCAACACGAATCCTGTTGTGAGCAGTTTGGATACGATCTGGTAGTACCTGCTCAGGCATACCAACCAGATCGGGTGAAGGACTTCCTCTCTGGGAGTTTGTCACTCTTTCACCGTTGACTTGATGCTCCATAGCACTCATTATAAACATCACACAATTGTGAGAAAGTTTGTAGTTTTAGGGAGAACTACATACAGCAACGATTATTATTATTATTATTATTATTATTATTATTATTATTATTATTATTTTAAACCTTTACGTTTTGGCAGGTATGGCTAAACGTTCATGTCAGTTTGAAAGAAGAACCGAGTGGTATACTTCTAACTGTTTCCCCCCAAAGATCACCAATCATGACCAGTGGCGTAACTAGGGAGGGGGGGGGGCATAGCCCCCTAATTGATGTCTGTGCCCCTGGGTGCCCCAAATTTGGAATCTGGGGTTTTGAGATTACTACTAACAAAAATGTTACACAGTATAACTTGCTATAAAATGTGATAATTTCAATGTTTTTAAAACTATATTACACACATACATCTTTTTGAAACTCACGTCAGATTATCTCATAAAAACAGTAAATCGTCGACTCACGACTATAAGGTCGTTAGTGCAATTTATATAGATTTCATTAAATCGGTTTTGCATACTTTGGAGCTCCTGGTAAATGGAGCTTATTGATCAAAAGTGGTCTCAAAAATTAGTTTGGCAAGACGAAATTTTCACTTTCAAAGAAAACAA
The DNA here is from genome assembly GCA_032158295.1 of Pycnopodia helianthoides. Lineage (NCBI taxonomy): Eukaryota > Metazoa > Echinodermata > Asteroidea > Forcipulatida > Asteriidae > Pycnopodia > Pycnopodia helianthoides. The sequence goes on along the minus strand of CM063253.1, from coordinate 14,479,941 downwards.
TTACTTTTGGATTTTGGTAAAAAATTTTGAACTCATTCGCAATTTCCACGTAACGATCTTTTGATCATTACGGATTTGAAATTTCACTTAACGAACTTATAGCACTGAACCGACGAAATATCACAACAATAGCACCGAAAAGGGGCGCATTCAATAGAAATGCAAACGGAAACTATACAGTTTTAATTTGTCCATAGTGCCCCCTAAAGAAATGATGGAGCCCATTGTGCCTCCTAAACATTGACCCTAGTTTGTGTACCACACTGCCCTTCATCCTTCTTTAATCTGTTTCGCTAAATAATTGCGCCATGTACGTGGCTATTATTCTACATTATTGAAAGGTATTATACTGGATTGGTAGAGCTCACAAAATAGTGACCAACCATAGTGATGAACCATATTCATGAAACGACACACCTGTGAAAATGTCGGCCTAATCCGCTGTGTGGGTCAGGAGAAAATAGTGAAAAGCCATGCACAATTTAAGCATGTAGGTACGTTGTGCTTATTTTGTAACAACCGAAATATACCGACAAATACAAACTACAATTTTCTCGGATATGTTGTTTATCCTTTATACCAATCCTGTAGAATGCCTTTAAATCATAAACTGTTTACCTTCAGTTGGCTCGTTGCAATACAAACTACCAAAAAAAATGAATCAACTTTGCAAGTCTACTGTGTTTCAAAGTGAGGAAGTGAGCGATTTTGTTTCCATCACAAGTTTAAAGCATGCAATTTTTAAGACCCGGTCTGGCTGCAGCGGCAGAGGTAAAGCAAGGAGATCTGGCCACAGCCTCAGCCGTATCCGTCATTTCGGAAGCAGCCTTGGAGAAACAGAAAAGGTTATAATATGCGCAAGACTTGCACAAGTCAATAAGAGATCAGGGTCCAACTGCATAGCTCCACTTACCGCGAAATTCTGCGCTTGCGGTTTCCCGTAAAGCACACAATTCTATATTAGGGCAGTAAACGCAGAATTCCGCGGTAAGCAGAGCCAAGACGTTGGGCCCAGAGATTAAGTTAAAAATTGTATGTACTTCATACATACAACTCACTTTAACATAACTTTCTAATATCGGTATGTACAGCGCGTGTTGTATGCATTTAATTACCGTAATAGCAAAATGTTCTATATAATATTGGTATTGTGTGACGTTTCTAGTGCACTCCTACCTAGTGACCACCATACGTCAAAAAGGTTGATAAAGGAAATGCAATGATCAAGTTTTCTTAGTAAAGCATTTTTATAATAATGTAAAAAAGAAGTCGCTAATGAGCTGGTCAAATAGCTTCGATTAATGCCACTATACGCTTCGGCAAATGTTACTATCGGGCCATAAAATGCTGAAAGCTAGGGTTGAAGATTTTACCATTTCATTACTCTAAAAAAACAGCCCGCTCGAGCTCTTTCCAAATCGTTCGCTCGCAATATTTTTGATCTTCTATCTGTTTTGACAAACTACGCGCGGTAAATTATGTTCATCTTTACGATGATTAAAGGCGACAAATCAAGCAACAAAGTCCGCATTGGCTTTTCATATGTGCCCTCGGTTATTTGTACTAGAACATCTATCACTTATTTTACACTACACGGCGAATTTTCATGCTGCATTTTTTCATTGTGCTATAATCGCTCTTCCAATAATTGTCAAGTACTATTCCATCTCTAGCTTCCCTTGCTCCGTTATAATACACACCGTTTAAATTAGCATAAGCGCAGCAGGAATACCACCAGCCTCCTTTGCGTTCTTGAGCACAGTGCCCCTCGTGTTTGATGTCGTTGTCCCTGTCCCTTGTGCTGAACATCATATCATTATACGAAGAAAAAATATATAGAGTTTTGTTGGTGTACACTGACCTGCTACTGTTGCTTACTCCATCGTGATAGTGCATAAAGTTCTCTCCGTGGACTCGAAAAACACCATACTCTACCCAAACTTTTTCACCGTTCCAGTATTCTAATTCAGCGCGGAACTGCCATGTCCCTTCCGACTCGGTCAAGGCGCGTAGGTTATCATTTCCGAGCCAAAACTCACCTGCCAAGTTGCCAAAACCTGCCAGGTAGTCCGCCCAGTCCCGGTAGAAGTCAACGCTCCCATCTAGGCGCCTTTGAATGACGATCCATCCTCCTCCAGTGGTTGTCATGTCACAGTAGACCCTGAGACCCTCCGGGAACCCACTGGGAAAGATAGTGTAGATGCCGCTCTCAAAACCTGCCTCAAGGAGCTCGTTACAAGTGCTTCCTACGAACAAGGAGGGGTGAGGGGTGTTCACATCATCGTCGTAGTATACCTTGCCAAACTCGTCGACAAAGTTTTCAGGATACTGGTCTTTGGTAGCATTATTCAGCTCACATCGTTGATCTTTCAGAAGGTAGTTTACTGATTTGCATTCATGTTCAGAGTGACAGTAACTCACACAGAGCACAGCCGAGCTGAACTTCTTCACCAAGAAATTGACATTCTCGAGAGCCCGATGGTTAGCTGCGAAAAATGTACTGTCGAGATTGGCTTTGGAGCCGTTCAGTGAAACCAGTCCAAGAAGTAAAGTAAGACAGATTTTAAATTTCAATCTTTCAAGGAAGTTGAGAGCGTTTGTTATTTTCTCCATCCTAGGGCCATGAGGAATCTACAATGTGTTGTTCTCGAGGCACTCCTCACAAAGCAGTGTGAAAATTATCCGTTGTTGCTGCAAGAGTGTCGCCGTTGCGAGACTACACAGGAATACGACTCCGGGTGCACGCCCCTTGAACACGTTTCGACCAATCACAGACCGAGCTCTGACCTATGTCTAATTTGACCTTAAGGTGCGGTTATTTTCTTGTATCTTTGTATGATCATGTTCGAAATAAAATTAACAAGTTATTAAATAAATAAAAAAACAACACCAACAGACAAAAAAATCGAATACATGGACGATAGGTCTTCTCTGAAGTTACTCCATAAAAAAAAAATGTTATTGGAAATTCATTTTTTAGTAGTGGTAATTAATGAATTCCCTTGCTCTAGTTTTCAAAAAATACACCGTATGCATACAAACATCCAGTAAAATCCGATTGGCGGTCTGATTTCAAAGTAAATCAGCGAAAACAAGAATTACGTTTTCAATATTTCATCTCGGGTTTATCTTCTAGTTTTCAAATTGAAACTAACCCTTCAACCAACTTGTGAAATGTGCAACCGATCAGCACTGCACCCGATGAGCTGGTTTTAGTTAAAACACCAAAAGCTAATGGTTTATGCTTTGCTAGGGTTTTCGTACATGTTCAAAAATGATAATTAATTTGTTTGTTTTGCGTGCATGCAATGATCAAGTACAGCAATGGTGATTTATGTGTGTGTTGTTGGCCAATGCAATTTTCTTCACTTTGCATGTAACTCAATTCATGTTACTTTTCAGTGCGGTGGGGGCGGGCAATGTTTTTAATGATGGGGTCGTGTCGTGATGACTTTTGAAAAGCTTTCTCTTCCGTTTTTTGAAGGCACTAAATGTTTCAGGAGTTTTCGTTTGGAGGGGGTGGCTTGGGGGAGGGCGCTGGAAAATTAGGGTGGGGTGGTTTATACGTGCCCCCCCCCCCTCCCGGCTACACCGCTGAGCCCATGTAAAACTCCCATGATCGAGCCTTCATATCTACGACGACGTGACGACGTGAGCTGCCACAGAGCAGGGTATATTACCCATAGCAAATTAGCCAACAGGGGGCTGCATATTATTACAACGGCAAGACAGTTCCTGCCGAAAAAGGGTTTGAAACAAATTCTGCGTTATGTTTGACTTTAACTCCTAAACCAAGCGTGCTAGAGACACGCATTGTGTGCCTGAATCTGCCCTGCATATTTCTATATTCGAAAATAAAACTTTGATGGCCACCTTACGCTATCTCCAGTCTGGAAATGACCAGTAAGTGGAAATACCGCAAATGCTCCGCAAAACCAGTTTCAATGGGATTTTTGTACAAAGAGCTGTCCAAATTACTGGACTTTAACAATACCATTGGAAAGCCCATCTCAAGGGCTCTCTGTTCGGTTCAGTTTCGTGGTTGTGGTCAATGTGTAGGCAGAGAGTAGGGATACCAGCCTCCAGCAGAAGAGGCTGCGTATTAACTCCATAGAGACAACTGCATCTGCCTTGAATAGTCTTGCAACCGAAAATCAAATTTAGGGGGCCCTCCGACATGTCATTTCTGCACAACATGACGACCAAGTGTCACCAGTGTCCAACGGGATTTTTGTAAAGAAAGCTGGCCAAGAATGAAAACAAAATATCAACGGTCATATCGCCCTCCACAATGTGCTGTATTTGCCCATGTTTTATACCGTTTTTAGAAAGCCCCACTCAAGGGCTCTCGGTTTATTATAGTTTTGTGGCTGTGGTATAAAATGTACGCGACGCGAGCGGCCAGAGAGTATAGGGTTTCTAACCAACAGGGGTCATGCGCTACAAACTTCACGGCAAGAAGATAGAGGTGTGGCCTTCGAGGTATCTTCACGGTATGTTTACCTTTCCTGACGGGACGGGGTGGGGCGGGCTGACATGGACCGCCACACATCGCTGTCCCCACCCACGGGTCTCTACCTCTTTCGAAGTTCACCTCTGCTGACCCCGGTTCAAGTCCCACACCTGGGACCGGAGACCCTCATGTGAATTGGGTTTTCAGTCCCGCCTGAACACTAAAAATATCATAGGCTCCCCTACACAGGCATCTTCAGGCCTATGCTTTAGTTTGCCTTTGGTTTTATTACCTGACAGATACTCGTTCAAAAACCTATCATCACTAAATAATATTTACACAACTCATTCAGAGGCATGCATGTTATTCTTTACCTCATTGTACTTGTCACTAATTTACACGCTCATTTATTGTACATCTTCTTTTTACCACGTCCAGTTATTTTGAAAACGTACACTCTCGGTACGGGACGTCAAACAGGGAATCAAAGCCTCGGCCGCGGCTCTAAAATGGCCAATGTAGGCCTACAGCTAAACAGAATAATGACCCGGTCAACTTTGGGCTCAAACTGGTCATCGAAGTTGCAAGAAAATAATGAAAGAAAAAACACCCTCTTGTCGAAAAATTCCTCCTTCTAGAATAAAACGACATAACTTAGGGGATTGCTTCTAACAATTATCAAGTAAGTTGTTATGGTCATTAACTTGTTAAGTTTTACCAAAAGTACATGCCTTTAAACTGCGACATGTTTGTCATATTGTGCATGCTCTTTGCATTCTATGGTCAGTGTTCCGGGGTTTGTTTTTGTGTAGGCCTATTGTGATGATCGACGGTTCGGTACCCTGACCTATATTCTTTCACATATCCATTTGACTGTTTCGTTTTACGCTCTGCTATCCATGGTATTTGTATACACCTGTTATGTATGGAGATAGAAATATGTCCATGGTAGTTGTGTAACACTACGATAATACCCAGTATAAAATAGGCCTATACGTGCGCCGTCACCTGGTCGACCACCGAGTCGTCCAGCATTCAGTTTATTGTTTAGTAAAATATGTTCCTTCTGTTAAAAACGAATTTTGTGTTTAAACAAAGCACCGTAAGTTGCAGAAGTTAAAGAAAATACGTGTTCACTTTGTGCTATTTGCCAAGTTTGACGATCCCTTGGGCGGGGCAGCTATGGCGGTTAAACCGTCCATAGTATGGATGGAATGTCAACGATATCCGTGAGCACGTCGACGTGATCAAAATGGCTTCTGAAAATCATGTCCGAATTTGTGCCGGCTGCAAGAAATCTGATGGCGGCGGCAGCGCGGGCAACCCCGCTCGGCTACGGGGCGGGGCCGAGACGCAGCGGTAACGTCGAATACAACGCTCGATGAATGAAAAATGACATAGAAGTATCTTTACGTAATATAATAAACAGCTCAAGTAATTAAATTCACTGTAAGATTATCTTCCGAGGTCGTGATGCACGCATCTGCAGATTATGCAAATCCAAAGACTGCGCTCCACGAGCAGCGACGCACAACAGAAGTCAAGCACAATCAAGTGTTTTGAAAATCAGTTCAAATTTAAAGCCAAAAATGTATCCTTTGTGAGACACGTATCTGACACAATCATACCGCCATATTAAGCGGCAACATCTCATGCGTACCTCAGGTGAGTTTAAAGTGTGTTTTATAGAAGTCCTTGGTGGATTTTGGAGCAGTTTGGGAGGGGCCAGTTTACTCCCTGTATAGAGGGATTTTGATAGTGTAGGGCATTTACACACAGTTACCAACAAACATACTCTCGGACCCTACATACGCTACATTATGTCCAAATTGGGTCCAGTAAACTTCGGCGAGAGAGGAAATAAATAAACTCACCGTTACCTTCCTCTTCAAGTTGTTCAGACCAGTCGCCACTGAAACCTGTCCTTCACATCCTCGCCAATATCTCCAAGATTATGTTGAAGATTTACGGAACCGTTGCACTTAGTAAAAACATAAAAACGCAAACAACGTCAGAAATTCTCTCTCCACGTTCGGTGGTCGGACACCAGCCTTTTGACTCTTTTGAGGTTTCAAACAGGTCATAGGTCAACGATTAAACTTATCTCAGAAAGCGCGTACTAACGACGACCGTTTGAACAGTTTAAATTGCGCTCATGAAACAGTCATGAGTTTCGTGTGTTTTTTTACAGCGGTGTTTCCCGAATTTGACTGTTAGATTTTAAGAAAGGGACAAAAGGGGGAAGGGATGAAAGAAAGGGGAAAAGCGGGGGGGGGGCAGATTTGCGAAAAATGAAAGGTCGAATTGGTGGAAAATCGGAAAGTTGCAATCTGTGTACATGGGCGGCTGGCAGTTTGAATTGAATTTAAAAAAAACACGTTTAGCGTCCTGCCTTTTTGAAAAAAGGAAGTAGGAGGGCCCTTTTTTTAATGGCCGCCCGACACATTTTTCAATTCAACCGGCCGGGCTATTTTTCAAGATGGTTGCCAGCTTTTTTCGTTTTTTGGGAGTGCTTAAAACCCTCGGAGAAGCAACGTGGTGAAAAAATTCTCCACATTTTCCAAATATGGTCATAATTTTTTTTTCAATGGGCCAAAAAAGCCACGATTTTTTGTATTCGACACCCCTTGTATACACCACAAGCCTGTAGACTCCCATTGGCGAGGCTATAACCACTGCCGAGTAAGAATTATTTAATGACAGCAGTCCCAATGGACAGCTATGCCCTTGGGAATTGTAACTTGATATCTTAGTGAGCCAACTCCTTGTGCCATTATCTCTTTGTGTCAACCCTGTGTCGCCCAGAGCTAAAACAGGTCGTAAATAACACACACTGCTGGCCAAGACAAAAGCCCTGTGGAGATTAAAATTGCTTTGGGCTTGCAGGAGGGGGTCATTGACCTAAAAAACTGGGTGGTGAAAAAATTCTCCAACTGGATCCACCGCGTTTTACAGAAGGGCCCGCTGCTCCGAGGGTTAAGTCTAAAGATACGATCTTAGGCCTATTTATATATAATAACAAAAATAATAATAATAATAAAAAATCGTCAGAGATCGTTAAAATGTATCCTTAAAAACAAAAAATAAATAAATAAAAAGGAGGCCGCCTCTAAAAAGGAAGCGGGCAGGGACGCTAAATATTATCATTATTTTTTTGGCCTAACAAGGATTCATTACTTTTTCTAAAAAGCCTTTGCACATGACACATATTTCGAATTTATGCAAATTAACATTGACAAAGAGTAAAAAACCTGGACACACATTTAGCAGACGTTGTTCACAATGATCCACTGCATATGAAAGTTTATTGACATCATACACTTTTTTGTTTCACAAAATTGTGGTTGAAAGACTGTACAAGTTCATAAGCTCATACTTTCTCGTTTAGTATTAAAATGAAGCAAGTATACATTTCAGCATCTTAATAAGAACTGAAATCTCTAAGAGCAATAATGTATCATATATACATCGTTTAATATTACACTTTTGAATCTATCCGGGCCCAATTTCATAGAGCTGCTTAAAGCGCAAAAAGTAGCTCAGCACAAAAAATTTCTGCTAATCATGATAAGGTTGCCAGCCGAAACACTATCTCACATGTACCATCTTTGACTGGTATCCTGCATATTTTTTGCTCAGCAGAAATATGTTAAGAAATATTTTCCGCGTCAAGCAGCTCTATGAAATTGGGCCCTGTTCGTAAGTATGACGTCATCCCACTGCAAGCCACGCCCACTTCACTCAAATTGGCTCCAGTGATTACCATTGAATTTAGCTAGTTTCTTTCTTTGATGACTTATGCAAGAGACGTTGAATAATTGGACTTGGATTTTTACATATGTTCTTCAATTCAAAGACTATAAGATCGTCTCAGATTTATAAGTTTCTGTCATAAGAAATGCTTTTGAACGTTGAGATGGACGGGTGATTTGGGGTAAAAACGTCTTCCAGCTTTCGAGCAGAAAACTTTGAGCGTGTAGCAAATACGTGCGTTATAGACCTTATGCACATGACGTCATTTGAGTAGGGCGCCTCGTCTAGAGGTCAAAAGAAGATTGCTCATTGGCTCATTCTTTGCGCCGCGCGTACAAAATGCGTTTTTTTCCATTGTTTCGTCATCGTTTTACCTCTAAGATGGCGGCGTGATGACGTCAATGCATAAGGTCTATTGTATTGCAGTGCTAACTTTAGGCCACGCTGCATTGGCCGCCATCGTTGATGAAACGTGCACGCGTGAAGAGCTATCATTGGCTGAGAGCTGTGCGCAGCGCGTACACAATATGTGCACGTTTCCGTTGTTGTCATCCAAGATGGCGGCCAATGCAAGGGGTCAATTGACTCCATAAAAGATAAGCGTGGCACATACAAAAAAAGATAAAGGTGGTTTGTTTTCTTTTTACACTTTATAGTTAATACAAAAAAGTTAGTTACTGTCGGCAAGACTTTTGTACTTTTGTTTTACTAAACGTAGGTTTTCTAAACCAAATTCAGCACCATTCAGAAAAATAAAAAAATAAAAGTAACAATTTAATTAATTACATGTACATGTATACATAATGTGTGTATGTTATTTAAAATATTCTACTGCTAAAAATGATACTAATAACAATTTAAATGAAGCTTCCAAGTATGGTATAGATCCATGTACATTATTCTTGATTAATTACAAAGAGAAGTTAGTTACTTTCAGAGCACTCTGTCGAAATTAAACACTAAAAACAACAGCGCGAAGTGACAACAGACGTCTTGACAATCGAAAAGTTAACCTAGAAAGCCAAAGTCGAATGTGGCTATGGATTAATCAATGCAACTTTGCTGAAGACAATAACCAGAATATACTGAAGCCAGTAACCAGATATTAGTAAACGCCAATACTCAGATTTACAGCTGAAGCTTTAACCAGAGTTATAGCTGGAGCCAGTAGAGTTATAGTAAAAGTCAATAACCAAGTGATATATCTGAAGCCAATAGCCATAGCTGAAACCAGTAACCAGAGGTTACAGTTAAAGCCAATACCCAGAGTTATAGCTGAAGCCAATAGCCAAAGCTGAAACCAGTAACCAGAGGTTAAAGCCAATACCCAGAGTTAAAGCTGAAGGCAGTAACCAATAGTTGAAGCCAATTACCAGAGTCATAGCAGAAGCCAAATACCCAGTTATAACTGAAGACAACGCCCAGAGTTATAGCTGAAGCTACTAACAAGAGTGTATTTAAAGCCAACAACCAAAGTTGTATTTAAAGCCAATATCCAGAGATATACCTGAAGCCAATAACCATAGTTATAGCTGAAGCCAATAACCATAGTTATAGCTGAAGCCAATAACCATAGTTATAGCTGAAGCCAATAACCATATTATAGCTGAAGCCAATAACCATAGTTATAGCTGAAGCCAATAACCATAGTTATAGCTGAAGCCAATAACCATAGTTATAGCTGAAGCCAATAACCATAGTTGTAGCTGAAGCCAATAACCATAGTTATACCTGAAGCCAATAACCATATTATAGCTGAAGCCAATAACCATAGTTATAGCTGAAGCCAATAACCATAGTTATAGCTGAAGCCAATAACCATAGTTATAGCTGAAGCCAATAACCATAGTTATAGCTGAAGCCAATAACCATAGTTATAGCTGAAGCCAATAACCATAGTTATAGCTGAAGCCAATAACGAGTAAAGCATTACGCATGGTTTGATATTAAACAATTATAACTTATGAGGGACTGAATTAAAATCATTATTGTATAAGGATACAGGAAGATCAATTTGAGTTAACCAAATGAAATAATTAAATTTCGTAACAATATCTCACACACTTTTTTTGAACTTATTCAACTGTCTTGTTCACTTGCTGAGACTCAATCAATCCCATACGGCTTGACACGACTTGGAGACAAAATTAGGGGGATGAAACAATTACAAATAAATATTTCTTAAGATTAGTACTTTCCCTGCAGGTTTTGACAGCAAATTATATCCTAAATTAGGGGCAATGTGAATAATACAATGGTCCATTAATTATTTAATTATATCACACACATGTTCTCAATGTTCACACTGGAAGGGACTTATCCGTTCTCATGGCTGGGATTTAACAGGGATCGTTTTGTATTGAATCTCTAGAAATAATTATACACAATATACATGACCAAGAAGCAGATAGCCCAGGTCGATTTCACACACAAAAATGCTAAGTTCATCCTTAAAGACACTGGACACTAATGGTAATTGTCAAAGACAAGTCTTCTCACTTGGTGTATCTCAACATATGGATAAAATATTTTTTTAAAAATGTAAAAACTTGAGCTCAATTGGTCGTCGAAGTTGCGAGATAACTATGAAAGAAAAAACACCCTTGTCACACGAAGTTGTGTGCTTTCAGATGGTTGATTTCGAGACCTAAAATTCTAATTCTGAGGTCTCGAAATCAAATTCGTGGAAAATTACTTCTTTCTCGAAAACCATGTCACTTCAGAGGGAGCCGTTTCTCACAATGTTTTATACTATCAACCTCTCCCCATTACTCATTACCAAGTAAGGTTTTATGCTAATAATTATTTTGAGTAATTACCAATGGTGTCCACTGCCTTTAACAGATGGTTCGTTATTTGGAAGAGTTCAATCATCGCAATAATTTTTTATTTAAAAAGAAAACTCATTATCAAAGGATGATACATCATTACATTTTTGGAAAAATAATTAGCTTATTTCTGCACCAAACTTTTCCAAAAAATATCCTTCTGTGAAATCGAATCTTGACTCTTCTCCTTGGTTGAAAGAATTACCGTTACATTCATCTTTATCGAAACATCTCAATATTTACATCAAATTTACATTACAGGCACCCTTATCACGTTGCTTTTTACAATTAGCAACATCAAAAGAGCTTAGTAAGAATAAAATATTGCTTAAACAATGTTCTGCTTTATACAAATAAGCAGAGGACACCAGTGACAGATGGTACAAGTGATATTGGTAAGCACACAATTAGTTTGTGCTTAGTTGCTTCTTGTGCTTGAGCAACTTTATGAAACTGGGCCCTATTACTATTGTATTTCTGGGATTGAAACCAAGGATGCCTCATAAGTGAACTTATCGCTGCAGCTCACAAGCCTGAGGAAACCTGTAAACAAGGGTGCTTGCTGTGTGAACCAGAAACACTCGGGATTAACCCCTACTTTTCCACGCTAAATGTTCTGGGTTCTTTTACGTGCACTACCAACCCTAGTACACAAGACCTACGGCTTAATGTCCTATCCGAAGCAGTTGTGGTAAAGTATCTTGCTCAAAGACACAAGTGCCACAACCGGGACTCGAACCCACACTCTGCTGAACAGAAACACCAAAGCATGAGTCCGGTGTAACTGCTTGGTCACGACACAAAATAAGGCGCCTTGAATAAGGTTACCAGCCTTTAAAAAAAACATACCAGGTTTTACCGGTAAATTCTTCTAATATGAACAGGCCCTAACTTGTACCGAAACTTTTGTACCACTAGAATTGCTAACAGTATAGTCCCAGGAAGTATACAAATATACACGATTCATATGTAGACAACACACATATGAAGCGTGCAGCTACACCATTAGCATTGCCCAACAATCAACTAAAATGTATCCCTATTGCAACGCAGGCCTTTTTTTTTGTCCACAATTAAGTTCTCTTCTCTTAAAACATACATACATTATTTTGATTTTAACTTTAAATTTGTATCCAATTAACCCAACTCACCCCCGACGACGCCACTCCACACTAACTCTTGGTTGCGCCATTTTGGGAAGCAATTTCCCATGTGTGGTGCACAATTTAGGCAACACACGTAGTACTGATACAGGCCTTGCCCGAATTAGCAATTATGGCTGCGGCTTCAACATTGAAGCCTATAGGACGCCCACAGTAACACCATTGTCCCTTAGCAGCAAGCCACAGCTGTAGCCACAGTCATAGCTGAAGCAAACAAGTCGGACACGACCTTAGGCGCGCACCGCATCTTTCACATGCACTGGGCCGGCCGTATGCATGTCCCATTGCGCATGACCGGCGCGCAAAGGAATCTGGGTGAACTCCGAGTTCAAGCAGCACCGGCAACCAACATGGCACGCTGATTTTGAAGCAATGGGGCACACAACTACAAAAACCTGGCATAATTACATATAAGCTACAGCATGGCGTCTATCTTGGCAGATTGATCGATTTTGTAACTGTACTCGGTTCCCCCAAGATGTATTGTGGTATATTTTTTGAGATGGTGCTTGTGAATGTGGGCTACTGTTTAACTCCCAAAATGGCTGACCACAGGCAGCCAGTTGCCACTTGTAACGTCAGTGCAAGAAGGTTTGCAGTTCAGCTGCTTATCTTCCTGTAATTATGGTTTTGTAGCTCTAAACTTAAGTTCATACTACTGGTTTTGTAGCTTTAAACTTAAGTTCATAACTGCTAGTTTAGTAGCTTTAAACTTAAGTTCATAAGTACTGGTTTCGTGGCTTTAAACTTAATTTCATAACTACTAGTTTAGTAGCTTTAAACTTAAGTTCATAACTACTGGTTTCGTGGCTTTAAACTTAAGTTCATAACTACTAGTTTTGTAGCTGTATACTTAAGTTCATAACTACTGGTTGCATAGCTTTAAACTTAAAAATTAAGTTCATAACTACTGGTTTCGTAGCTTTAAACTTAAGTTCATAACTACTGGTTTCGTAGCTGTAAACTTAAATGTATACCTTAGTGATATCTTTTCGGAAGAGGTGGTGGAAGAGGTGCCTATTCTAGCACTCGTCATTAGTCTAGAACATGCAGCTAGACGACTGAAGTACTTTTATCATCTTGCCACCACACTTGCCTAGTACCCTGTCAACCATATTAATCATTACTACTGATTTCTATAGCACTAAAAAGGGAAGAAATCTGCCAATAGGCTGAAAAGTTGCATGCCTGAAACCAGCAATTACATTTTTTTACATTATTATTCAAAGTTAAGTAGAAAAAATCAAAATATTATTAGTACTTTACCGCTGGTGAAAAAAAACTTGACATGTTATCTTTTACGTTATATTTTTTGTACAGTCAGTAGTACCATTCCTTCTCACTTAATACTTGCACTACTGCAGCAGTACTTAACCTAGTATTTAAACACTTTGATAGTACAATTCCTTCTTAATAAGTACTAAACTACTGCAGTAGTACTTATACCTAATTTTTAAACACTCTTGTAGCACCATTCCTTAAGTAACATCACAGTACAATAGAGACATTGCTCTGAAGTAACTTGCGATCTTCGTGATACATAAGCTTACCCCACAGTCAAGTCATGTCCCACCAATCGGCCTAAAATACATTTTAGTCACGGCAAGTTATCTTCCAAAAGATGTTATCCAGCGGTTTTGTTAACTTTTTTGCGTGAACACGGGGAAGAAAACAATATTGCATCATTTTATTGCATCAATATGAGCAGACTTTAGGGATTAGGGTTATGTATTGGGAAATATTTCAGAAACTCAAACCATTAGACCCATTCTGTGAGAATTTGACAACATTTGGTTGAACTTAAAGGTAGCGTCCTAGATTGGTAAATACTCTAAAAACCAATGAACATAAAAACGTACTTGGTGAGAAGCACTGCAGCTGTTGATAGTATACACTATTTTGAGAAAGGATTCCCTTCCAAGTAATATCTTTTTTCACCCAAATAATATTTGAATCTATTCTGAGGGTTGCAGTCCGTTCGCAAATACTGCGGCAGAGTTGTGTTTGGTACCCGCTGTCACCTCTCTAAACAAGGATGGATTCGACGCTCTTTCTAAAATACCGTGAGCGTTTTTTTTTTTTGCTGTGTTCTCAGCAAGTAGCACTGTATTCGGCTGAAACTCCAAGAATTTCCCAACAAAGCGGACAACTCATTGAAACATCTCTTTCAACATTTTGTTTTAAATCATCAACTTTTTTTCAAAAATCTAAATAAACATGTCTGGGGGCCATAAAGCTGTCCGAATGAGAATACTGCTTAAAAAATGTCCTTGCTTACCAGAAATCCATATGGGACCAGCCACCAGCAAGACACTTTACACGACATTGTGGCTGGTAGTCTGTTTTTGCTAAAGCATTAGTTGTCAATTACTTAGCACATTTTCATTGCAAGCAAATGCAAATCGGAAGCAGTATTTTCACTTCTGAGCTACCAAGCTTTATGACACTCTGATGTACATGTAAAACCTGGGCCTGCCCCATCGGAACGCAGCTTCTAAGGGGTTGCAGGCAGATCGACCATCTCTTCCTTGATTAACCAATCAGGGATCTCCTCCTCATGTCACGTGATTCACCAATCAAGAGTCTCGCAATTGAGTAGATTGACCAATCGGGACTCTCAACTGGTCATCATTACACAGGCGTGGATGGACCAATCGTGTCCTCCCCAGAGTTAATCGGTACAAAGTCAAAGTTGCTCTTGCGCAGAAGTTCGGTGTTCACATACGGCTGTTAAAAAAGAAATTGAAAAATCAAGAGATCAATCTTAATCTTTTGCAAACTGATCATGATACTACACTGTGAATCCTAGCATTGCTGTGTTAAAATTAGTTTGCTGCTTTTTTTTTTAAATGCGCCGTATTTTGTGAGGGCGCTCTCAAAAATATTTGTATCACTTCCGGGGGTATAACTTAAGCGATAACCGTCTGCTCAGCTAGCCGTGTACAGTTTTAACATCGGCGTTCTGTCACTTCTGTGCGCGATAGTTTCTAGTTGCTTCTAGAATCTAAGGTGGATTAATAACGGCTCCTTTAAAGAAATAAAGAGCCCTGCATCTAATCTTACAATAACTGGCAATTAAGCGTGGCTCATCCTTTCCTCTTTATAGAAACAACTGTTCTCCGCAAACAAAAACTGCTTCAAATACTTCCTCCAGACAGTTAAGGACTGAAACACATTACTACCAGACATCATATCCATCACGGACAATAAGACCTTCAAAGGAGCCGTTATTAATCCACCTTAGATTCTAGAAGCAACTAGAAACTATCGCGCACAGAAGTGACAGAACGCCGATGTTAAAGCTGTACACAGCTAGCTGAGCAGACGGTAATACCCCCGGAAGTGATAAACATGCATGAGAGCACCCTCACGCGGTCAAAAAATACGGAGCATTGCAATTGAAAAATTCTAGAAACAATGACTGCAGTCAAGGTATACAGTGGATTCTTTATCCCCGATGCAAATTTAGCATCTATTAACAATTTTCTGCAAAGCAGGAAACAAGTCCCAGATGGTTCAAACATTTTATGTTGGCGTAACGGGCAGAAAAAAATAGGATAGGTACGTAGGTTTAGTATTTTTCTCCCAGCAATGAAAATGACATGTTTTCTGAAAGTATTGGGCCTGCGCAATCTTCTGCATGTTCGTTGTGCAAAACATTGTGCACTCCAAAGTTCCACGCACACTAACGTCATACAACAATGAGAAACGGCCAGAAATGGTTTCAAACGTAATTTTATATAATTTCTATAGATTTGAATACTGAATTTTTTCCCTTGAACAAAGAAAATAAAGTAATCAGGGTTGGCCGTATTTTTAAGGTCAGTGGGATTACGCCAACAAAAATATCTTTTTTGGAGGGGGACCCTAGTAACCTTATTCTGGTTAAGTAGACCTGTTTTGTGCTTAGCTCTTTTTTGTGCTTATAGAAGGAGCTCTATGAGAATGGGCCATGTGTTGTGCAGCATGTTTTTACCTTGTGGGCGTCCGTCAGCTTAGTCAGAGCGATGTTCAGCTGCTCGAAGGTCGGCCTGTCATGAGGACGATCTCTCCAGCAATGGCGCATGATGTTATACCTGCAACATAAAGGGGAGTTAAATTAATTCCAACCTGGGGAAGAACTACAGGTGAAGTAGAGTCTTTTTTAATAAGGATCGGGACTGCTTGGCGACCTAGAAACCCCCTAACTTGTCCAAGATTAGTGGTCGGGGTTCTTTTATGTGCGATACGCATCCTAGTACCCTGGACCTATATGGCCTCACATTATGGAAATCTTCACTGTAAAACCACCATGAAATCTCAGTGAATGCAGGCTTTGGCTGAAATTCAAGGAATTATTTTCTCTTTCACCATACTTTGAGGGAGTTGCAGTTCCTTTTGAACCACCTTGAAAAAAGATAGTCTCCAGACCATTGACTGGCCTCCAGAAATTTCACTATAATAGCCTTAGGCTGTTCTCAGTAGTACATCAGGTATCTTTGGCAGCCAGCCACATTGACCCATATACAACTGACCACAGAGCATGGCCAGAGATAAAAAGTGTCTCATTTTTTTTCCAGAGGGAGGAAAACCAAAGTCCACAAAGAAAAAAACCCTTGTGACACAGGAGAGGAACCAACGCATGACTCTACTCAAATACTGCCCTCGCCACAGAAGGGCCACAGTATTACGCACCAGCCACACATGCCACCCAAGTGCACCGGGCTCAAGTTCTGGTGGCTAAAGGCCGTGTTAAACAAGGCAATTTGTTCAGGCAACTTGGAGGCAACCGACTGCAGTGCACGCACAAAGAACACTTCGGCAGCACAAGAGACATTCTTCTAGCTGTAACTCGCTATTCCCGAGAAAATAGTGAGAAAACTGAAAAGTGAATGACTGTTGTTATTGGCGATTGCCTGGAACTGGGCCCAATTTCATAGAGCTGCTTAAGCACAAAAAGTAGCTAAGCACAACAAAATTATGCTTACCAGAATAAGGTTACCAGCCAAATTACCATGTCATATGTACAATTTATTACTGGTATCCTGCTCATTTCTGCTTAGCAGACAATTGTTAAGCAATATTTTCTGCTTAAGCAGCTCTATGAAATTGGGCCCTGGTTGCCTGTAAATTGCCTCCTGTGACATGGCTAAGTCATCGGGGCTTGGGTTTGAATCCCAGTCGTGACACTTGAATCCTTGAGCATGACAGATGAATATAAGGGTTTCCTTACACTTCTTCATCGCAGTTGAGTGGGGCTCCATGCGGTATCCCAGGGCAGCCTCTCGTAGAGCTCAGCGCAGGTGATTCCTGGGTAAGGGGTAGCACCTGAATAATTGAAGGGGGAAAAACGAACCACAAAAGCCATATTAGGGACAGAGGGTACAGGCAGAGGGGTGGATTGGGGAGGGGGCTAAATGGAGCAGTGGGTTTTTTTTGGTATAAAGTACATATATTCTTTGTTTAGTCTAATTGATGCCTGCTGTTTTGGGTGGGTAAGGCAAGGAGTGTTATTGGTTTTTCAGTTCAGGGGTTTGCTGGAACAATCTGTACGTAGTTTTTTTTTTTAGTTTTTTTTTATGAAGATAACACTTTGTATGTGCTCTTGTGTAAATATAGTTTTCAGTTTTTATTGAGTGTAATAATTTGTAATTCTATCAGCATAGTTTGTAATTCTGTAATTGTTTTATCTTATTAATGTTATGAGCATGCTCGACAAAGCAACTTTCCGTTCCATGGACAATAACAATTGAATTGAATTGAACACTAAAGTTTCCTTATTTGAACTAAAACAGCGGAATTAGTGTCCTGAGGAACCCTAGAATTCTGAATTGGCTAATTTCTTTCACGAGGATTCAACCGACACGAGTGATTCACAATGCAGAGCGCCCTCTACAGTTTACCCAGAAGAGGTCATTTTTTTTCCAAAATAGTGGTCGAATTCCCCCCCAAAAAACTCACACTCACAACTCAGCACCACCTGGGTAGTTTTGGAATCTTGAAAATGGCTGACATGAATGTAAACAACATTCACCAGCCTCACAAAGATAATACCAGTAGCTATAGGTAACAAAATTTGTCGAGCAAACTCTCTGAGTTCCCGTTTTTTTTCTTCTTCACATTCCATAAAGTCGGGGACAACGTTTACTTTCTATTTACTTACCGAGTGAAACAATTTCCCACAGGAGAATTCCAAACGACCATCTGAAAAATAACAAAACAAATGAATAAGTACCCATAAAAATTAACAATCAAATAAGATGAGTTGGGGTCAAGTCCTACATTTTAAGTTCCAAAATAATGGATCCAAGTCGAGCTTTTGTTTTAAATAAACCATTAACACTAAGAAAATCTTCACTGTAAAACCACCGTGACATCTCAGTGAATGCAGGCTTTGGCTGAAATTCAAGGAATTATTTCTACTTCTCCATACTTTGAGGGAGTTGCAGTTCCCTTTAAATCACCTTGAAAAAAGATAGTCTCCAGACCATTGACTGGCGCCCAGAAATTTCACCATGATAGCCTTGGGCTGTTTTCAGTAGTACAACACAGTGAAAACAATGTAAAACACTTGCATGGCTTAGATTCTGACTAGTTAGATGAGAACTCCGTGAAATCAAGGTGAAAGGGGGAAGTTACAAGTTCATGGAGAAAAGTGGACTTTCACTCCATTTTCAAAACAACGATTTTCAGTCTCCTGACGATGACTAGAGCAAGCTAGTCGAAACATTGAGACCAAAGGAAACTCACTCCGTGGCGGTGCAGTTAATTACAAGAAGTCCCCCCCCCCGATCCACAAAGCTAAAGTAGTAGTCCAGGCCGATTTCCTACCTCCCGCCCAGGTAGTAGTTAATAAGCAGGACAGTTCTTTTCAGAACTGAGAAGTCTCCCGAATTCCGAAAATCTACTCCGCGGTAGTAGAATAAATAGCAAGACAAGTTCTCTAAAGAACAAAATCTACACAGCAAAGTAGATATTTATACACATGGTGTTATCGCAAACCGAATATATAAAGATTTTCATAGTGTAACCTCTTCAGTGACCCTTTTCACCAGCAGAACCACATAGCTTCCCGCAATGATTTGTCTTTATTTTGACCACATCTTAAGGTTTCTTCTCGGCTTGGGCTCCGTCATCAATTTTGGAGCAGTGTACATTTTGCACGGTGCCTCAACATCCAACGGAGACCAAGCCAGAGCTGGAGCTAGAGCCGAAGAGGATATTTGGAAAAAAAATCCCTTGGTACCATAGTTAGTTTTACATCCTGCCAGCAGACCCTACAGTGGAACAATCCGTGTATAACTGCAACGTTTTGATAGTTTTAACAAGAAAATGCTTCCATCTGAAAGAAGAGATCAAACACAAACTTACACGTCACTCTTGGTAGTGTACACGCTGTAGTTGAGGGATTCAATGGCCATCCAGCGTACTGGTAAACGTCCCTAGTGAAAAAACCAAACAAACAAACAGACATGTTAATATTAGGGGATTGAAAGATCTCCTAACAATCATGATGCCCCAGCTCAGACGTGGGGTGCGTTCCAATTCAGCAAAAGTTGCAAACGTTTGCCGAGGTCTACAAACAATTTCTGCAGTATTTCCGAGGTATTTGCAGATGCTTTGAAAAAAAGGCCATTCATTTTAAAGATGGCAAAAAAAGTCAAGTAGAAAGTCAAGTAGAATGTAATTCTTCATTACGAAGTCGTTGGGGTGGGGTTTCTTTATGTGTATGAATAATGAAGTCCTATAAAACTATAAAATTAAATGAAAACGGCATGACTGTGGGCCGCCATATTGACATTGGTCATGTGCTCTTTGCGCTTACATAATTGGTTCCACTCAGCTCAAACGTTTGCATAAACATTTGCGATGTGATTATTTGCTATATGTTTGTGCAAGCAATTACTTTAGTTTGTGCAGGCAATTGCTATGTTTGTGCAAGAATTTGCTATATGTTTGTGCAAGCATTTGCTATATGTTTGTGCAAGCATTTGCTATATGTTTGTGCAAGCATTTGCTGTATGTTTGTGCAAGCATTTGCTATATGTTTGTGCAAGCACTTGCTATATGTTTGTGCAAGCATTTGCTAATATGTTTGTGCAAGCATTTGCTAGATGTTTGTGCAAGCATTTGCTATATGTTTGTGCAAGCATTTGCTATATGTTTGTGCAAGCATTTGCTATATGTTTGTGCAAGCATTTGCTAATATGTTTTGTGCAAGCATTTGCTATATGTTTGTGCAAGCATTTGCTAATATGTTTGTGCAAGCATTTGCTAGATGTTTGTGCAAGCATTTGCTATATGTTTGTGCAAGCATTTGCTAGATGTTTGTGCAAGCATTTGCTATATGTTTGTGCAAGCATTTGCTATATGTTTGTGCAAGCATTTGCTATATGTTTGTGCAAGCATTTGCTATATGTTTGTGCAAGCATTTGCTATATGTTTGTGCAAGCATTTGCTAGATGTTTGTGCAAGCATTTGCTATATGTTTGTGCAAGCATTTACTATATGTTTGTGCAAGCATTTGCTATATGTTTGTGCAAGCATTTGCTATATGTTTGTGCAAGCATTTGCTATATGTTTGTGCAAGCATTTGCTATATGTTTGTGCAAGCATTTGCTATATGTTTGTGCAAGCATTTGCTAGATGTTTGTGCAAGCATTTGCTATATGTTTGTATGAGCATTTGCTATATGTTTGTGCAAGCATTTGCTATATGTTTGTGCAAGCATTTGCTATATGTTTGTGCAAGCATTTGCTAGATGTTTGTGCAAGCATTTGCTAGATGTTTGTGCAAGCATTTGCTATATGTTTGTGCAAGCATTTGCTATATGTTTGTGCAAGCATTTGCTAATATGTTTGTGCAAGCATTTGCTATATGTTTGTGCAAGCATTTGCTAATATGTTTGTGCAAGCATTTGCTAGATGTTTGTGCAAGCATTTGCTATATGTTTGTGCAAGCATTTGCTAGATGTTTGTGCAAGCATTTGCTAGATGTTTGTGCAAGCATTTGCTATATGTTTGTGCAAGCATTTGCTAGATGTTTGTGCAAGCATTTGCTATATGTTTGTATGAGCATTTACTATATGCTTGTGCAAGCCTATGCTGTATGTTTGCGCAAGCATTTGCTATGTTTGTATGAGCATTTACTATATGCTTGTGCAAGCCTATGCTGTATGTTTGTGCGAGCATTTACTATGTTTGTGTGAGCGGAAAGCAGCCCGGCATGCATCTGTCACCGACTACTGAATGGGTTCCCCCAGAATTTTTTCAAATGAAATTCCTTTACTTTTTGAACACAAATGAAAAATTTTATTTTTTGGGGAGCAGATCAAACTACACCATGAAGACAAAACAGTGACTTACGGCAGTAGTCTTCACGTAAACCTCATCGCTGCGAGAGAGTCCAAAGTCAGTCACCTTACAGACCAGGTCATCACAAACCAAGATGTTACGAGCAGCCAAATCACGATGAACACACTAGAAGTAATATAAAAAAAACAATAAAGAAGAATTAACTCCACAGTTTGATTTGAAACTTTGCTGGCGCACTGACACAGTTCAGTGAGCACAAACTCTCTGCCCAGCTCCACTAGGATCCGGTTCCAGCTTTCCGGCAGCTGACCCTCACCCTTTTCCAGCCTCTGCCATTGTACTGGGGCAACCCATGGGATCCTTTTCCAGCCTCTGCTGGGTTCTTTTACATACATTACACAAGACAAGAGACCCACTGTTTTACATCCCACCCGAAGAACAAAACCAATTCTGGCTAAGTGTTTTGCTCAAGAACACAAGGGCCTTGACTGGAACTCGAAACCCACACTCTGACAACACCAGACCTTGAGTGTGGTGCACAAGGCCACATCTTCCCACAACCATTTTTGATAAGAGGATTGAACAAGCCTACAGTTATATTGTACAGTCAACTCTCGTTATAACAAGATCGCTGGGACTGGCCAAATCACCTTTTACGAGAGGACAGCAAAACAAAGAAACACATCAGCCAACCTCTTTATAACAGTGCTCTGTATCAACAGAACCTCTTTATAACAGTGCTCTGTATCAGCAGAACCTCTTTATAACAGTGCACTGTATCAGCAGATTCTCTTTATAACAGTGCTCTGTATCAGCAGAACCTCTTTATAACAGTGCTCTGTATCAGCAGAATCTCTTTATAACAGTGCTCTGTATCAGCAGATTCTCTTTATAACAGTGCTCTGTATCAGCAGAATCTCTTTATAACAGTGCTCTGTATCAGCAGAACCTCTTTATAACAGTGCTCTTTATCAGTAGAACCTCTTTATAACAGTGCTCTGTATCAGTAGAACCTCTTTATAACAGTGCTCTGTATCAGTAGAACCTCTTTATAACAGTGCTCTGTATCAGCAGAACCTCTTTATAACAGTGCTCTTTATCAGTAGAACCTCTTTATAACAGTGCTCTGAATCAGTAGAGCCTCTTTATAACAGTGCTTTGTATAAGCAGAACCTCTTTGTAACAGTGCTCTTTATAATGGGGGTGGACTGTATTTATAACTTAACCCCATGTGAAAAGCTTGTCGAGTATGCTATACTTTTTAAAGAAAACTTCTCATCGTATGCCTTCAAAAACAAAACAACAATTTCCCCCAGAAAACTCACCCCTTTCTCGGACAGATGCTGCATACCCCTGGTCACATCAGCGGCGAACTGCAGCAGCTGCTGCGAGCTGAAGCCAGCATCAAAACTGCTGCTGGCACCGGCAGCCTGATTGGTGTAGTTCTGGTCGGAGTCCGGAAGGCGGCTCTGCCTCAGGAAGTTCAAGAGATTTCCATGGCGAGCGTATTCCGTGGCGACGTACAAGATACCTTGAAAGGAAGAAACAGTACTTTGGTGAGTATCGGGGGGAAAAAAAAAAGTCTTATTTTTTCAATATCAAAGCATACTTGGTATAAAGTTAATACTCGTAGCACAATAGCAACCAATTGGAGAAATATTTTCATCTGCAATAATGTTTTTAATTTTGGGTTGAGCAAAAAAAATTGACTAGAGCGGGACTGTGGAGAAGTCTTTCCGCCATTTATCCTGGAATAGCTTTGAGAAGGTGCCTTACCTACATGTACTGCGATTCAACCTACATGTACATCCTAACAACGCTGCATTATGGTGGCAATAAGCCTACTTCATACTTCATGTTCAATGAATCCCATAAAACAATTAAATGAATCACAAATATGTCACAAAATGAAAAAACTGCAAGTGTAAATGCTTGTTTGCCTATATAACAAGAATTTGCTCTGCATTCCATTTTGTGTGGAGTATGAACTTTAGACTTGACTGTTGCTAGCTGACCGCAATTATTGCTGTTGCTTCAGCAATCCCATCACACCATGGCTTAAGGTGCTCAATTCAGGCCGTATATCCGAACTGACGGCTACGACTGTTGCTAAGGGTGTTGCCAAGGACGTCCTATACTTCAACGCATGATGATGCGGAGATCTAGCCGTAGCCGTAGTTGTAGCCGTCAATTTAGACACGGCCTCAGATAGATTCAACCTTTCGACAGCCTGGCTCTGACATCATTAAACTTACCCGCATACTCAGTAGCGCCGATTAAGCTGACGATGTTTGGATGGCTTCCGACCATGCACATTATCTCCAGCTCCCCAATAAAATCGCGTCTGTCGGACTCAGTTGAGCCAGCTACACGCACAAAAGTAAAAAAGAAACCATAGACACTGCTGAAATCTTGTGATACATCCAAGGCTTTCATAAATGCAGCTGAGTTGGACTCCTCCGTTGCATACAAGCAACGGAGTCTAGGGTATTAAGATCCCCAGCCGATGTGAACAATTTTGACAATATATACCTGATGGTGAAAGCTGAAGCTTCGTTCACATATTCCTTTTGTCCGGAATTACCAAGACTGCTGGGTTCCGAATTGTTAATGTTATCCTTGGGGGACATCTTTCTTGATAATTGTGCTTATAAATAAACATTACGTTGACAAAAAAACAGGCGGCGGAGTCCAGGGTATTAAGATCCCCTGCCACTGCAAACAATTTTTACAACAAAATATTTTCATAATTTTATACCTGATGGTGGAAGCTGAACCTCCAAGACTGCTGGGTTCTGAATTGTTAATGTTATCCTTGGGTGACATCTTTCTTGATAATTGTGCTTATAAATAAACATTACGTTGACAAAAAAACAGGCGGCGGAGTCCAGGGTATTAAGATCCCCTGCCACTGCAAACAATTTTTACAACAAAAATATTTTCATATTTTTATACCTGATGGTGGAAGCTGAACCTTCGTTCACATTATACCTTATGTCCGGAATTCCAAGACTGCTGGGTTCCGAATCGTTAATGTTATCCTTGGGTGACATCTTTCTTTATAATTGTGCTTATGAATAAACATTACGTTGACAAAAAAAACAATCTATGGCCCTTTTCGAATTCACGGTTTCGGCTCCAAAATCGGCTCAGGCTAGCTAGGTTTCCTCAATTATTTTAACTTACACATGCTTTGCAATCAGGGCTTCAGACAAGAAAACTTGGCATGAAGCCCAATCCGGAGCCGAAGCCGTGGATTCGAAAAGGCTCTATAATGACCCTACCTTTAAGTGTCTTAACGGCTGCCTCTAGAGCCACTCCATCCTTCTTGATGACTGCCTTCACCACCTGACCGAAGTTACCCTCGGCAATGATCATGTTCTCCATGACGATGCTGTTCCACGGTATGTACCAGTAGGCAGGGATCGTCGGGGACCTCGGCGAGCCGGGGCAACCACCGGGGGAGGTCGGGGGGGAAGCCATGAAGGTGAAACTGCCGGGCATTGCCAGGGGAGACAGAAGGTTCTGCCCTGTGCCGTCATCGTACTCATTTGACAGGGACCTCTGTCGCAAAAGCTATTCGAAAGGGGAAGCAAAAGTAAAAATTCACTTTTGAATACAAATTTTGAAAATTGAGCTAGCTTTCACTTCACAAATTTTTAACACTTGGACATAAAAGTTTCAAGGCTGTCAAGCGGCAGGGATCAGGGTACTACTAATAATAGTAGAGGCTAGTCATCCTAACTTGCAGCTGAGAAGCTGAATTGAGAAGGACAAGGCTACAACGTGTTCGAGCCGCAGGCAGGCAAGGGGCGCCTTGGCAGCCAGCCACATCTATCCTTATGAGACCACGGAGAACAATTAATTTGTATATATAGCACCAGAATCTGCCTTAAAAGACGCTCAAGGCAGTTTACACAACATTAAGGTCATGTCACACAAGGCAATTTACAGGCAACCAGGGTTTGGGTACTCGCCCGGTTTCCAGTCTTTTTTCTTCAATTCGGTGTAATTTCAAAATGATGAACTTTTGATCTTCTTCTCTTTTCAAGGGCGCACTATAAAGTTTTTTAATTACTATTGTTGTTATTACAAATTTTTCATCATAATACTTACGTCTGTAAATCGCATTTCCACAGCGGGATCTATATCGTGGCTTTGTCTCTTACTTTTAAAATAAAAGGTGGACAAGGCGACTGCCAACGCCGTGACCAGAACAATGCCTATCATCACAGCCACAACTATCATAGCCACACCGGCTCCATCTGTGTAAGTTCCGCTGTTATTATCATCTGAAATAATGATCACGATAATAAACAGTTTTTAGGTAGCGCCAAATACAATCTAGATCAGTACAATGACTTGTTTAATTTATTATTTTATTTATTTCTTTTTTTACCCTGGGGAGATCTCTCAGTGAAACACTGTTTTTCAGAGGTGCCCAGCGGCTACAGACAAACATAAAAATTAATCCAAAATGACTAAGAACGTATATAGAAAGATAAAAACAGCCAAATTAAGGTAAAGGCCACGGAAAAACGACAACAACACAGAATCGTTACCACAAGTATATGCACATGTACATTAAAGACAAATGTGTAAAATCTGGGCCAGCCAGGAAAAGCACCACATGCCCCATCTAATAAAATTTCAAATTTGTGTACTGTGTCTTAAAACTTGTAGGCGGCAAGGGATTCTTAAGTGTAAGGGGAAGTTGATGGAATAAATTGACGTTTACCTGAATTGGATTTTTGCTTAGTCATAAGTTACCGCTAAAATTCTCCTATAGACAACCCTCGTTATAAAGAGCACTGTTATAAAGAGCACGGTTATAAAGAGCACTGTTATAAAGAGCACGTTATAAAGAGCACTGTCATAAAGAGCACGGTTATAAAGAGCACGGTTATAAAGAGCACTGTTATAAAGAGCACGTTATAAAGAGCACTGTTATAAAGAGCACGTTATAAAGAGCACGCTATAAGAACACGCTATAAAGAGCACGGTTATAAGAGCACGGTTATAAAGAGCACTGTTATAAAGAGCACGGTTATAAAGAGCACTGTTATAAAGAGCACGGTTATAAAGAGCACTGTTATAAAGAGCACTGTTATAAAGAGCACGTTATAAAGAGCACTGTTATAAAGAGGCTCTGCTCATAAAGAGTACATTCTGAAGTCCTGAATCGCATTCCAGCTTCGTGTTCTTTGTTTTGCTGTCCTTTTATAACAACATTCCTGTTCTAAAGAGCTTTGTTGGCCAGTCCCAGCGATCTCGTTATAACGAGAGTCGACTGTATAGAGACAGTTGCGAGTTGCCATGTCACACAGTTCGGAGAGAGCTTTTACACGTACGGCAACCTCCAGTTGAACAAACCCTGGCACCATTGTGCCAAACACATTCATTCTAAACATCTGGGTGTTCGCCGACTCACTACGCAAAAGCTTGCCCCCGAAACCATGTGACATAGCAACTGTCTCTATAGTCAGAGTAATTCAAACCTCAAGCTTTAGCTTGTGACTAAGCAAGTCATTGTATCAGACATTGCAAAATCCTAAAATTATAACAAAATCCTGACAGATCACATGTAGACTTACCTGTGGAGCCTCCTGCATTGCCTTTATTCACTGCGTTTATAGGCGTTGTAAGCGACAGAACAAGCACATCTGAAGAATCAACAACGAAAAAAGGAAGATGTTATTTCATCATTTAAGTCAAAGATGACGCATTAACAGGGCTCGCCCTTAACACTAGCCCGTGTACATTGCCTGGTAAAAAAAAGCTATGGGCTAGTAAACACCAACTTGCCCTGTGGGCTACTAAAAACTGTGCAGCCTACTTGTTTAAAATGCTCATTTCTTCCTTTTCAGATGTGAATAATTAGTGTATACTCGTTATTGAGTGTGTGAATATAACTTCATTTGATCTTAAACTGGTTGTAATCAATAACATTAACACTTTATCAGAACATTACATTTATGGCAATTCTTGTTTAAAATTTGGGCTACTAAAACTTTCTGGGGGCAAGTAAAATGCACAGTTTACTGGCCCGGCATGCTACTTTACAAAAAGCTTATAGGAACATTACAGAATTGGTAAGAACAAACTTGTAAAATATACTTTTTGATCACAGATTTACATAAAACATACACGGTCTATAGATGATGATAGTAGAAAACATCCCTTGAAATATTTCTGAAATGCCATATTTGATGAGAAATGAATGAACTAATTTTCTGATTGGAGTTTATAGCTCAGTGAGCGTTTTATTAATTTGTTGAATCTATATGATTTCTTGCAAATGTGTAATCGGTTTTTCACTATTTTCTCGTGACCCAGATGGCCGATCGATCTCAAACTTCTACAGGTTTGTCAGTTTATGTATATGGTGGATTACATAAAGTGCTTACACTGCCAGCAACTGTTTTGTTAGCAAAAACCAATTCTGTAATGTTCCTTTAAAGGTATTATACAGGATTGGTAGAGCTGACAAAATAGTCGCAGACAGTGTTCATGTTTTGTGTGATTCAACATATGCATGAACAAACAAACCTGTGAAAGTTTGAGCTCAATTGGTCAACGAGGTCACAAGAAAATAGTGAAAAGAGACCTTATGTGTTTTCTGTTTTTTCGTATATAAAGTTTTTATCACTCGTGATAAAAACTATTGTTTTCTGTTTTCTCAGAAACGATAGCATTTTAGGCAGAAATATTTTAAGGAACCCTTTCTACCATTACTTTCTTTAAATCATGTAAGTTATGTGTGAATCTGTGAACATTTGTGTTTTTTGATCTTACCAATAGTGTACAGGGCCTTTAAAGCGCAAGGCCTGATTAATTAAGTGTCATTGCCAAGCGGGTCTAGTGCACAGACCTCAACTACTAGAGTTCTAATAAACAGAGTGTCAGTTCGAGTCTCGATCGTGACACAAATGTGAAAGATTAGGTGACTATTACAGTCTCCGAAACAATGGATTTTCAAAAGTAGTTTAACCGCAAACGCAAATTTTCTCAAAATATGAGCGTTCGGTGGCAGGGAATTAAGAGTCTCTCTGCGGAA
Source organism: Pycnopodia helianthoides (assembly GCA_032158295.1). Lineage (NCBI taxonomy): Eukaryota > Metazoa > Echinodermata > Asteroidea > Forcipulatida > Asteriidae > Pycnopodia > Pycnopodia helianthoides. Next base: position 14,451,394 of record CM063253.1, on the reverse strand, counting down.
AAAGTTATGATTTCTGAATGCAAAAAGTTAATCAAATCTTTAAGAATTCAATACTTCTTGCTACCTGTGGATCAATGTCACATGTGTGACGGTGGAACTGCACTGTGCATTGTACTATAGTAAGGACGAAGCCAAGTTGGAAATTTGATTGAACTTTTAAAAAAAGCTACCTTTCTCTAGAGTTCTACCAAGGGCTATTTCACTGTACATTCCAGGGCCAACGAGGTGTAGGCACGCACGCGGAATCTATATATCACACTGCGCTCTAGTTTATCGATGACGACACTTGTCTGGGAGACGTTGCCAAACTTGGATGATGAGCTGTCCCCGCCAGATGCCCTACTGGAGATGTACTCGTAGAGGACGATCTTGCCGTTTTGCAGGTCCGCTTCCGGTGGGGACCAGGTGTACTCGATCGTACTGGTGGTTCTGGTGCCCGCCGTCACGTCAAGGGGCGGTCCTTCTGGATCTGAAAGAAAAAAGGTCAAGCAAAACTAGAACTAAAACGGAAAAATCCATTCAAAACTTTTGGGTCAGTCAGGCTTACAGTTGTAGTAGCCTGGTGCTTTTTGTTAAATACTTACATTACCTTTGGTACCGATGGCACTTAAGTATTTCGGTTAGGCAACACTGGGGGGTTTAAACTGGAACACTTTATATAAAGCAGTGTCGCCGTCAAAACCATAAAGTTTTGACTCACGCAGAGAGTAGCCGCATGAGACTTAGTGCAAAGGGCCAAATATTTACCTTGGAACACACACACACTATAAGACACCATGCCAAAAGTGACACAAAAGACGCTCAACAACGTTTCAAGCTTGCGTCCGTCACCTGTTGCTTGCTGCTAGTCCAACCATTTTCTGGGGGCCCACAAGGGGCGCAGCCTCATGTGGGGGAGAAGATGTCTCTCCTTCGTAGACATGCTGAAATGGGACACCGGCTTGGCCAGCCCTGAAGAGCTGCGTTCTTACATCCTGGACCGGGTCATCTGGACCAAGACCACTGGGCAGGCTCGAGATGCCGTCTGGCCTCAACTCGATTGGTTGATAAAACAGCACATCAAATTCACATGTTGGCTTCAATTACAAAGAATACAATGAACTTTTAACTTACACGATTCCTGAGTGAGTGCCTCAATCGTCTGGGATTTCTTTCCCATCAGCGTTGTGTATGCCACTACAGAGATGAGGTAAGTGGTGTGGGGTTTCAGGTTGGCGATCACCTGTGAGGTACGCTTTTGAGCGTCAATCTCAACTGGCTCACTCTCCGCCCCGTCGCTGACAAACTCCAGGTAGGACACCTTGTAGAATCTCAGCTCCCCGTTGAGGACTTCCGGGGCCTCCCAAGAGACGGAGATGCGGTCCGAGGACTGCACGTCAACAACGAGGTTAGTGACGCTACTCGGTGCTGCAGTGGATAGAGAAAAAACAAATCCACAGGTTTGAAGAAAAAAAACAAGATAAATCCTTAATCTGTAAAAGGCTTAATCTGCGTCAAGGAATAGAGGAACAAAGCATTGGAAAAAGTAAGATTGAAGTTGTTTCTTTGATGTGTTCTTGTTTAAAAGATAGTTATCATAAAAAGCATGCATTGTCATCTTGAAAATAGTAACAAAAAAATCAATAAATGTGTTGAAACCACATGTTAGAGTATATTTCTTTATAAAGTACTTGTACTAGTTTGCGAAGCTCCAAGTACTTGGTATTCTGCTGTTGGATTCGGTACTCAGATATGGAAACACTCGGTACTCAGACACTTGTGCTCAGACTCGATGTCTGTGCTCAGACTCGATGGTCCAAGTACTCGTATGCGAGTACTACTCGGCCATCCTGTGGGGTGTCGTGGCCGAGCGGATAAGAGCACCGAACTCAAGCTCTGGTGTTTCTGTTCAGCAGAGTGTGGGTTCGAATCCCGGTCGTGACACCTGTGTCCCTGAGCAAGACACTTTACTATATTTGCTTCTCTCCACCCAGGGGTAAATGGGTACCTGTGAGGGCAGAGATGGTTCTTATGATTGATTTAGCTTAGTGCCTACAATTTGGCAGCACAGGCTTTTATACTCCCCAGGGAGCTGAGATGGTTTAAGGAATGAAATGGCCCAGTGATCAGGGTAATAATGTTGGAAGCGCTTTGAGACATGGTGTATATGAAAACCGAATCCTAGTCCCCACCAGTACTTGATACTTGACTGAAAGGTATTTGACTACAACACTGCTACAGACCCCTTGCCCTAGTCCGCCATCACAGAGGTAAAATACTGGAACAACTCTCAGCCAATGGGCTTGTGAATGACATCCGATACCGGCCGTTACAACCTACTGGTTCCTGCCAGATGTACCTTTGACCCAGCTGCTACAATGGGCAGCACCTCGTATCGATACCTCTCGTCACTAACCCCTGGTAGGTATGTACTGAAAAACAACGCTGATTGGCTCCCAAAAGTGACTAATTTGCGTGCACGCTTGTTTAAAAAATCTGAGCACTTGTATGGGGCTTGTAGGACGCTTAGTACGCGGTGTGAAAATGCAAGTATTTTGACGCGAATCTATTTCAAATGAATCATGTTTTTACACTGTCACCCTAAACTGCATAGAGTTAGACATATCACAAGATCAAAGAAGAATGAGAGGGGACCAGTTGCTCTTTGACTTCAGGCCTCTTTTGCGGGTTACCATACTAAAATGTGCTGGATTCGAGCACATTTTAATGAACCAACTAAAGGGGTTATGAGCGAGCAAGGCATGCTGGACAAAATGGTGCAGCGAGATCGATCACCCCTGGGAATGAGGTTGCATTTGACCTTGCATACCTTGTTGATAAAGACAAGGGAACCAGTTTACCAATAGGTTTTCCTTTGAGCTCGGTGAGGGCACTGTTTGAGCTTGTGATGTCATATGCAAGGAGTCTATTGAGCTATTAAACCAGGATTAAAACCCAACCATCTTTGTCAAATTCCTTTTTTCCTGCATGGTCATGATAATGCCACAGAATCCAAAGAAAGGGAACCAGTCTATTCTAAGTTCTGGCTTCAATTTTGTTGCGTAGATTTTTATACCAGCAAGCGAAAAAAAAAAAGGGTCCTCCCTTCTGATGGTTCTCCTTGTCTGGTAACTCACCTCCTTCATTTGTAGTCTGTGATCTTTTGTAGCTCTTCCTTCCATATCCAGCGCAGTTGAAGAATTTCATTTCCACCGAGTAGGTCGTGAAGGGTTTGAGGCCGGTCAGACTGGCACTGCCGGGCACATCCAAGTCTGTGATATTCAGCTGCTTTTGTTCGCTGCCTGGTATCTTGTAGAAAATCACTGCCCCATCCACTTCGTCCTCGGGGGGAACGTCGGCCTGTTGGATAAGAAATTGAGGGATGGGTAAGTTTGCAAGTACCAGGGCCCACTTTCATAGAGCTGCTTAAAGGTACACGTTGCCTCGAATCGGCCGTGTTGGTCTATAAAAAGCGTTTGTAAACCGTTTATAGAAAGATGTTTTAAAGTAGAATAAAATGATCCACACAAATATGCCTCGAAATTGCGTGGTTTCCCTTTTACGAACTAACACAGTCGGCCATTTTATGGAGTCAAATTTTTTGACTCCACAAAATGGCTGACCATGTTAGTTCGCAAAGTTAAAGATAACTACAGAATTTCGAGGCATATTTGTGTGGATCATTGTATTCTACTTTTAAAACATCTTTCTTAACCATATGCATTTTATAACAAACGGTTTTTATAGACCAACTCGACCGATCCAAGGCAACGTTACCTTTAAGCACAAAAAGTAGCTAAGCACAACAAAATTATGCTTACCCGAATATGGTTACCAGCCAAACTGCCATATCACATGTACAATTTGTAACTGGTATCCTGCTCATTTCTGCTGAGCATGCAATTGTTAAGCAATATTTTCTGCTTAAGCAGCTCTATGAAATTCAGATAGATAGATAGATAGATACATGTAGATACATTTATTCAATTTTGCAAATAGTGTATAATACAGAGTAAAATGGTCAAAATTACTGCAAAATATAAAAGAGATTAAAAGGTGAAACTTTAAACAAAATGATGAATCAACTATCTTTGGTTGAGATTGAGAAACATAATGAGCATGCGTTCCTTGTGAATCACAACACCTCGGCCATAAGCCACGGCCTATAACATAATTTGCCACTGGTTTGCTGGAATCTCAGAATGCTCAGACTAAACTCCAATGAAGCCGAACACAACGATAAAGAACGAAGGCAGCATGTCCATTCTTGTATGCCCCATTTGTACAACAGAAGGACAACTGTCTGGAATTTTGAAAAGCTTTAGAACACTTACCTCCCATGAAACGAGGAGCTCCGTAGATATACCTTCTGCTTTATCCACGTAAATGGTTGGTTGGATGTGGGTGCTACATTAAAAAATATGAGGACACAGAAGGGAACAGAGATATTGTTAACTTTTGAAATGTAACAAATTCCCTTAGTATATCTTAAGGCTTGGTTTACACGGTGGCCACAGATGACATGGCCTCCGTTGCCGGTGGTTTTAGGCCTCAGTGCCCCTTCAAAAGTTTCCCGTAGATTTTATAAGATTTCTCCATGGACGTGACCCTTTGCAAAATGAAAATGGCCTTGACCTCTCAAAGATGGAATTCCAGGCCCGAATCTGGAAAAATTATAGGGTTGAACTTTTTAAAACCAGAAGTGGGCTCGTAATTTTTTTTTCTCGAAATTCCCGCAGTGAGGTGGTTAAACGGTGCAACAAGGAAATTGACTGAAATTAAACTAAACCGTTGCCAAATTTGACATTATCGACTTTCCTCACGAGGATTTTCCAGTCAATACAAAGGAGATAAGTAAGTTGCAAAAAAATGTGCACTCACAGCTATGATCTGTGATGAAGTTGGCCGATGGCCCCGGCAGGCCTCTAGCGAACGATCCGCCGTCGCGGATCAAGACGACGCGTACGGCGTACTCTGTTTTTTCCCTGCAGACCCTCCAGGAGGGTGACACCGTCCGATGGAACAGCCTCCTCGTGCCTGGGCGTGTAGAAGTTCTGCTGCGTCTGCTTGTACTCCAAGGAGAACTTTCTGACTTCCCCGTCTCCGCTGAAACTGTCGAGTGAAGTTGAATGGTGGCCGTCTTGCAGGTCAAAGACAAGATGGTCGGGGGGCTAACTGGAACTGGTGGCTCTGTTGGTGATGCATTTTCGAATTAAAGTTAGGGTCAAATTTCATAGTGCTGCTTATGAATAAGCACAAAAAAATAGAGCTCTACTAAAGCACAACAAAGTTGTGCTTACCAGAACATGGTTACCGGCAAAAAATATCATATCGCAAGTACCATTTGTGACTGGTTTCCTGCTCTTTTTGACTTGACATCATGTGTCAAGGTGTAAAATGTGTCATTATGTGTAATAATGGAAAACACACTATGTACAAACAAGTAAAAATGTCTTGTGGAAAAAATAACCATCGAGCACAATGTGGCAAGGCATTTCCTTCAAAGTATAATCTTTTTTAAATATTTTTTGTAGGATCAAAGGACTTGGGGTGTCAGTGAACAAAAATAAACTTTTAAAATCAATTTGTAGCCTCTAGTACATTGTATGGCAACAGGCTACATATTGTGTTTTGTTGGTTGGGCATTTTACTTTACAATTTTGGGGGGTCTTAAAAACCGGTTATTAGCTTATTTTTAAAAAGGCAAAAACAAAAACGTTTGTATTTAAATAAAAAATCAACATCTTTAACCTTACTTGAGAAAACAATATTGTTATTAGTGTCACCCTCGTGCTATTTCTAAATTGACATATTTTACCCTATTTTTGCCCCTCAAATTGTCAACATGCCATGGGGTCTCCGAATAATTTCCTTTCGGTTGTGATTAGGGCCAACATTGGTCTTTTCTTATCTGGTGAGAACAACTTGGGCAACTGTACCCTGTTATGACAGCGTTGCCTCAATAGGGTAAATTTCCCCAAAACAGGAAAAGTGCATTTTAAGTTTTCCCTCGATTTGTATTAATACCACACAAAAGACATTTTTGCTTATATAAACCTGGCCCTCTCTCCTGGGCCAAAATTTCATAGAGCTGCTTAAGCACAAAATATTGCTTAGCAATTGCCTGCTAAGCAGAACTGAGCAGGATAACAGTCACAAATTGTACATGTGACGTGGTAGTTTGGCTGGTAACATTATTGTGGTTAGTATAATTTCGTAGTGCTTAGCTAAAATTTTTTGCTTAAGCAGCTATGAAACTGGGTCTTGGCCAGTTGAGTAAAGATTGCATAGGTAATAATAGCATCCCATGCCTTGCCACAGTGAGTTCATGGGTTATTGTTTCCACAAGACAGTTGTACTTGTATTGTACATTGTGTGTTTCCCATTTTTAAGTACAGACCTCAGTACTCCACTCTCACTATGAAAATCATCGTCTTGAAAATGGAGTGAAAGTCCACTTTTCTCCGTGAAATTGTAACTTCCCCTTTTCACCTTGTTGTCACAGAGTTCTCAGCTAACTAGTCAGAATCTGAGCCATGTAAGTGTTTTTCACTGTGTTGTACTACTGAAAACAGCCCAAGGCTATCATGGTGAAATTTATGGAGACCGGTCAATGGTCTGGAGATTATCTTTTTTCACGGTGATTTAAAGGGAACTGCAACTCCCTCAAAGTATGGTGAAAGAGAAATATGTCCTTGAATTTCAGCCAAAGCCTGATTCACTGAGATTTTCACAGGGGACTTGTCTTCCCAGAGAGCTCCTTGTTCTCCTGCCTGCCGCCAATGTAAACATTAAAAAAATACCCCAGACCTCACACTGTTATTTCCATGATCTGAAGATTGGAATTAGGTCCCTTGACTCACCGTAGACCGTCAGCATAGCTTCACTGCTCGACACACCTCCCTCGCCACTTGCCCAACACGTATAAACCCCTTCTTGATCGCCGTTGACGTCTTCGATATCAAAGAGTGCCACTTTACTCCTGGCACTAGGGAAAACAGATGTCGGGCTCAAGCTGGTCCTGATTGATAACGGTATTACAAGCTGGACAGATACATCATCAGGATCGGCATTGGTGACGGTGCAATGAAAGGTCACCGTTGCCCCAGAGTTAATCTCAATGTCTTCCATTGACACAACTGGGGGATTTTCTGTGAGTGAGATAAAATGAAAATCAAGCAAACTATGCGTACAGTATATAATTAGTATTATTGTTATTACTATTATTATTATTATATATTTTTGGTAATGAAACCAAGGGTGCCTCACAAGTGAACTTAATCACTGCAGCTCGCAAGCCTTAAGGAGACCTGTTAACGAGGATGCTTGCTATGTGAACCAGAAACACTGGAGTTAACCCCAACTCTTCCACAATGAGTGTTCTGGGTTCTTGTGCATTACCAACCCTGGTACACGGACTTTCGGCTTAATGTTCTATCCAAAGACAGAGCACTTATGGTAAAGTATCTCGCTCAAGGGCACAAGTGCCACGGCTGAGACTCTAACCCACACTCTATTGATCAGAAACACCAGAGCTCGAGTCCAGTGCTCTTAACCGCTTGGCCACAACAGGCCACAAAATAAGGCGCCCTGGTAATATCAGCTGCTTCTTGAATATGTAGAGAGAGTCTCTTTAAATCAAGACAAGGTACAGCACTGGTAATTTCAGCTGATTCTGCCATACTCCAGAGACTCTTTGAATCAAGACAATGTACAGCACTGGTAATGTCAGCTGCTTCTGCCATACTCCAGAGACTCTTTGAATCAAGACAATGTACAGCACTGGTAATGTCAGCTGCTTCTGCCATACTCCAGAGACTCTTTGAATCAAGACAAGGTACAGCACTGGTAATGTCAGCTGCTTCTGCCATACTCCAGAGACTCTTTGAATCAAGACAAGGTACAGCACTGGTAATGTCAGCTGCTTCTGCCATACTCCAGAGACTCTTTGAATCAAGACAAGGTACAGCACTGGTAATGTCAGCTGCTTCTGCCATACTCCAGAGACTCTTTGAATCAGGACAGGTACAACACTGGTAATGTCAGTGCTTGCCATACTCAGAGCCTTTGAATCAGACAAGTACAGCACTGTAATGTCACTGCTTCTGCCATACTCCAGACTCTTTGAATCAAGACAAGGTACAGCACTGGTAATGTCAGCTGCTTCTGCCATACTCCAGAGACTCTTTGAATCAAGACAAGGTACAGCACTGGTAATGTCAGCTGCTTCTGCCATACTCCAGAGACTCTTTGAATCAAGACAAGGTACAACACTGGTAATTTCAGCTCATTCTGTCTTCTACTGACTGTCTTGCTTATTTTTCCTTTTTTTCAGAGACCGCATACATGTTAATCTCACATTGATTTAGTTTGAGAGGATATTGGATTCACTTACCAACAGCAGTCATATTGACAAATCTAGTTTTGGCGTCGGGGCCAATACCAATGGTGCATTTGAATCTCCAATCTCCGCTGATGCGATACGGGGTGAAGGTTGCTGTTTGCAAATTTTGATTTAAAACCAGCCTTTTGTTAGCTTCAACTGGAAATGTGCTCGGTTCCAAAATCTGATCACATAACAACATTTTGGGGAAAAAATGTTAAATGCAATAAATCAAGGAGAATCATTAGAATGATGTGGACAGCACTAAGTGATTTGTCAAAGACCCGTCCTGCACTTTAGCATGAAATAACTAACCTGTGAAAATTTAAGCTCAATCAAAAAATTAAAACTCATAGGGCCTTTGTTTAAAAAAAAAAGGTTTTCAATATAATTTTGGGTTGAAATAGGAAAAATTGACTATAGCCGACTTGAACCTGCAACCCCCCAAATAACAAGTCGGTGCTCTACCAACTGAGCTATCTAGCCCTAACAATGCCGGTCTCCCAATAATGTTGTGAATCTTTTGTCCAGGGGTGCCAGTCAGAACTATTCAAACCATAACTGCTGTATGGCCAGAGATCACACCTAAGTTTACAAAACATGCAGTTGGTTTTTATTGGGTTGGGGGATGGTTAGAGTGTAGGGTCATAGATTGGTAAATTCTCCAAAAATGAATGACCATAAAAACTGACTTGGTGAAAAGCACTGCATCTGCTGATGGTATAAATCATTTTGAGAAAGGTTTCCCTTCACAGTAATATGGTTCCGATAATTTTTCACCTAGTACGATTCATGCATGAATTGTCTCTAAGATTTCTGAGGGTTGGTGTCTGTTCGCGAATGCTGCGGCCAGGGATGTGGCTGGTACCCACTGTCGCCTCGCTCAACGTGGATGGCCGGATTCAAAATTCTTATGAAAATACCGTGACAGTTTTTTGCTGTTTTCTCAGTAAGTAGAGAGTGTACTCACCTGAAATTTTTACATGTGACTTTTATTGCATCTTTCTTTATAATTTTCCGTTTAAATTAGCAGTACGTTGACAAAAACCAATCTATGACCCCACCTTTAAGCCAAAATATCGAAGGCCCAAGGGATCTTCAGGGTTCTGCCCACAGTGGTCGGTGCCGGCAAACCCGCCCGGCACTCAGGATTCCCCAACCACCACTGGCAGAATTTTCTCTGTTTCCGACCACCATGTATTTTCCAAATTTTCTAAATTACACTTTCAAAGGTTTTCAACCAAATGTAAAATTTGATATTTGACAGTAAAAATGGTATCCGAAGCCATGAATTTTGAGTACTTCTTTGACTTGAGTCTATTTATATGATCTACCGTGTAACCGATCCATCTCGCAATGGTTTCCAGGGAAACATTTTTCCACCACTAAAGAAATCCTGGGCAGAACACTGGATCTTTACCTCAATGTGAATGGCTGGACAGTCGGTAACGGCTTGCTGGCATCCACACATGAGGGAAACACGGACGCCATTCCCGAGGACTACACTGGTTTCACTGGCATTAAAGAAATATTCTGATGACAAAATACAGAAAAATAATAATATTAATAAACAGTGGCTTCTTATGTAGCGCTCTAGCCCAGGTTGGACTCCTCCGTTGCATACAACGCGACGGAGTCCAGGATATAAAGGTCTCGTACCATTGCGAAAAAATTTATAACAACATTTTTTCATATTTTTAACCTTTTTGAGGAAGCTGAAACTTGACTCATTCCTTGTGTCCTAAACCTTACGCCTGCTCTATTCAGAATTGCAAGTTATATCCTTGGATGACATTATTGTGAAAATAAAATGAAAAATTTACGCATTCTCGGCGACAGCCTAAACTGACAAGACGTGAATGCTTCAGAGCATGATGTGTCCTCAGACACGCCCACAAATCTAACGCGGAAGTCGGTCGGGTTGCTTTGCATGCCACGCATGCGCACATGAGCTTTAACGGTCACTTGGTACACGATGGTCACAACGCCAGTACACAACTCGGACTTATTTTCGGAAATAATGTCATCCATGGATGTATTTGTTAGTTGTGAACTCATCAAAAGTGTAGTTAGGACACCAGGAATGTATGAATGGAGTTTCAGCTTCTCAAATCAGGTAAAAATATGAAAAAAACATTAGCTCAAAATAATATGTTCGCATTGTAGAGGAGCTTTATACCCAGGACGTCAGTGCAGGCACTGACTGACGTCCTACCAGGGCTAGTAGCGCTCATATTATATCCGTCACTCAGTGACGCTCAGTCAAAGTCAAGGCACTTCAATTCAACATTCAGTATTTTCCTGCAAGTGCAAGGTATTGTGGGCTAGTAACTCACAACTGTATTCTGTAACAAAATTAATAAACCCTACAACAAACAAACAAACAAACAAAAAAAAGGAAAGTGCCAGGCACCTGCAAGGCTATTCAAATTCAAACTAACAATTAACATTTTCTATATTTTACACAGATGATCAGGGCCCAATTTCATAGAGCTGCTTAAGCAGAAAATATTTCTTAACAAGTTTCTGCTAAGCAGAAATGAGCAGGATACCAGTCACAAATTGTACATGTGACATGGTAGTTTGGCTGGTAACCTCATTCTGGTAAGCATAATTTTGTTGTGCTTAGCTACTTTTTGTGCTTAAGCAGCTCTATGAAATTGGGCCCAGGTGAGAAACGAAAACAAAAAGTTGCAAATGCAAGCCTGTACTGTGTAGCTAGCTGTGTGTGTGTGACACAGCACAGTAATGTACATTGATGATTGATGACCATTTTGGCTAAATGAAAATAAGTGAAATCTTCGGAAGTATGTTCACACGATCTTTACTTACTATCTTCTTCGCATGTCGGTCCAGTCTTATCCGGTGAGCAGATGCAGTCTCCAGTGAAACGATCACATAAAATCGACTGAGGACATTGACATTCTTGCGCACATCCAGCTCCATACCTCCCTTCTCCACATTCTGCATAAAGAGACAACGCATAACTAAATGAAACAAAATTCCAAAGAATTCGTAAGAAATCAATATAAAGTAATACAAATTCTTACTTTATGATTCATATTCTTGAGGTAAAAAAAAAAGGGCCGACACGAAATATTATTATTGACTTCTTGACGAATCGCAGTCGGTGTTGATTTTTGTTTAGTCCCGCGATCCACACTGGAAAAACTTCCGAAGTGTTGGTGCGCCACCAAGTGGCCAAGTCAATACGGTTTCCGTCTACCTCGTCCCCATGGTCTACTTTATTTCCAACCTTCGCTCGTCCTCAGCGCCTTGCCTTGGCCGCTGGGGCCGAGCGAATTTCCAACCATGTTTACAATAGAGAGCGGTCAACCTCTTACTGCTCGACACACCCTGGGGACGAGGTTGGATTTCCCTCGGATGGCCAGAGTCCCCCACCCCCCGCCACCACCACACCCCCTTTTAGTGTTGGGCACCCAACTAAATAAACTCTTACAGCATACAGTGCAAAATGCTAAATATTCAAAAATAAACGGGAAACACTGTTTACAGTTAAGGAGAAATTATTCATTGACTCTTGAACTTTAATCTTTGCCCATTTAAATATTGGGAGTCCCAGGGCCCATCGAGTTATTCTCCCTCTAAATAAAAAACACCCCTACACAGGTGTAATTTTCCAAACGTCCGACTAGCATCAATCTTGAAAAATGTCCCTACACCTCTCAGCAAATAGGACCATTTGTTTCAGGCCCTATGTCATCAAAAATACCTCAAGTTGGAAGTCAACAACCCCCAGGTCACAATTGGGCAACATTTTTACACTTTACACTGTATCCCTTTTCTTGGGCTCTCAAATCTTTCTAGAATAGTTTTGAGGGCCTACAAAAAATTATTGAGGCCGTCGCTCTGTTTACTCCCTATTAGAGGGGTGCACCCACGAGAGCCCCTACCAAAAATGACCTCAGAATAAAACGTCGAAAAAAGGTTATTTCAAGTACGGGTTTTCAAAAAATAGGGGGTTTGGTTTTTTTTTTCTTCTTCATATCAATAGAGCCTACATTGTTCTGATCAGTTGTTACTTCACTTAGGTGAACATTTCGCGCACTGACTGGCTCTTTTCAGGATGCTCTCGCCAGTACTTGAGAAAGGGGGCGCTGTTTTGTGACATCACAAAAGAAAGGGTTTGTACGGCATCGCAAAACCATTGTTTAAGCAGAGTCAGCCAACAATAATATTGTACGAAGGTAGCTCAAATTATGAGCTACCTTCTTTTTACCTCTACCGAGTGCGCCCTATTCAAATGACGTGTTAAAAGAAGAAGACAAAACAAAACAAATTGTGACCCTCAATAAAATCTTTTAAAAAATTAAGGAGGTGAAAAACGGAGGTTTCAAGAAACTTTCAAAAAGCGTTAAAAAAAATTGTGATGCGTCTATGACATCATGCAATTTACCAGTGGGCTATAGGCCTAAACAGGCATTGGAATGAAGGCATACTTTTAAAGCAAAAAACAATAAGAACTAGCATATAAAACACGAAATGAAATTGATACTGTTTTAGAACATTGTTTTCCGAAGTTTAACGAATTCTGTTGATGATGACAAAATATTGGCGCTAAATTTGAGTTCGTGCAAACTAGTGGAAATCCATTGCAGTACGCTTTTGGCATCATCAGCAGCAACAGCTGTGCGCGGCAGCTTACAGGTGGCCCCTAGCCTGTAAATCAGTCCAGTGAGACTCCAAGGTTTCTCTGATCTTTCCAGGCGATGGATTTGACAACTATATCGGTATCCTGTCAGATTTTAGCTTATATTTTATACACATGTTATTTTTCTTCTTCTTCTTCTTCATGGAGGCTTCAAACAAGGTGACACTTTGCACGACCTGATGGCTACAAAGACGCCGGTTTTTTTTAGTCTTCCATTTCCGGGGAATCTGGGGTAGACAGTCGGTTTCATTTCCGCCTGATGAAGCAGTGTTTCGATGTGGTGCAACTGCGAGATAAGACTGGTCTATAATGCCCCAAGTAGAACCCACCAGGTCTGGTTTTGTACTCGGTGCAGGTAAGCTTAGGGTACCCCGGGGTCCCTGCGCCCAACCGTATAGAGTTCAAGGATTCCTTTTCACGGGAAAGAAACAGAAAGTACTCAGACCCCCTTAATATACAGAAACAGCTTCAGGGTGAAAACGAAAAGAAAGAAAAAAGGATTTTTGTCTCAAATAAATTCCAGTTTGGGTTACGAGGAGTATATTTTTTTGTTAGTTTTAAACTTATTGTTCAAAATACGAGAGTTGTTGTAGAAAACGACAGGCTCATCCAACCTGGTCGGAGTATTCAAAACAGTCCACGTAGACGGAACAACAAGAGACCCAAAAGAAATCTCTTCTTCTTTTTTCGTTTCTGGTATTGCCTCGGATTGTAAATGGCCAGCATATAGTGCCCTTTCACTGCGGAAAACTTGGGATAAAACGGTTGATTGACCAATATACTTTGCCCTGGTTCGTTGACCTCCCGTGTTTATAGGAAAAAGATGAAGAGGATTGGGGGGACCCCACTTTCGCTCGGCCCCAACGGCCTATCCAATCCAGGACCGCTGGGATGGGCTAATCAGCTTGCACAGATTCTTGTTCAGGAAGTACGTCATGCGTGCAGCGCTTGCAGTGTGAGTGTGATGCATGGTGGGACTGAGTATTAACGTTAACGATACGTTTGCCCATCCCAGCGCCTTTGGTTTTAAGGCAAGGCGCTGGGGACGAGCGAAGGGGGAACTCCGATTATTTCGTGAAACCTTTTAGAAGGCCTACCAGTCCTCCACCTGATATACAACGGAGCTACATTAGTGCCATATTTAAATGATTAGTCTACTGTTTTGTCTAGAATAGGTAGCATTAGGCCTAATTAGATTTTCTGTTTTTGTTACACCAGTTGTTAAAGAACATAGCCCTGATCCAGCTACATGGATGAATCGTGGCCCGGGGGCGAAGGTGGAACAATCTTAAAGGAAGGGTCATTGGTTTTTGTCAACGTTAAAGGAAAAATGATAAAGAAAGATACTATCAAAAACTCATGGAAGATCTCAGTTGAATACAGTGTCCATCTTGCTGAGAAAACAGCAACAAAATACAAAATAAATAAATAGAATAAAATAATTCACGGTGTGTTTACAAGGACGTCGAATCCTGCACCAACCTTTAGCCTACCGACCGCATCTCTGGCCGCAGCGTTTGCTGTTTTTCAGATTTGAGGGGGTTTTTTTTGGGGGGGGGTGAACAATTATCCAAACCATGTCACTTCGAAGGGCATCCTTTCCTAAAATAATTTCATCAACAGCTGCAGTGCTTTTCACCAAGTAAGTTTTTTTATGGTCATTAATTTGTGGAGTATTTACCAATCTATGACCCTACCTTTATAGGAACATTACAGAATTGGTTTTTGCTAACAAAACAGTTGCTGGCAGTTTAAGCACTTTATGTAATCCACCATATACATAAACTGACAAACCTGTAGAAGTTTGAGATCGATCGGCCATCTGGGTCATGAGAAAATAGTGAAAAACCGATTACACATTTGCATGATTACACATATAGATTCAACAAATGAATAACACGCTCACTGAGCGATAAACTCCAATCGGAAAATTAGTTTAATCATTTCTCATCAAATATGGCATTTCTGACAGAAATATTTCGAGGGATGTTTTCTACTATCATCATCATTAGACCGTGAAAGTTTTATGTAAATCTGTGATCAAAAGTATATTTTACAAGTTTTTTTCTTACCAATTCTGTAATGTTCCTTTAAGTTGTTATAGATATTAACCAAGTAATTGTGTTTGCTTTACCCTACAGTTTGTTAGTAACTCTTATTTAGTTTTCCCCTTTTTCTGTATTGTTTCCTGCTAGTGTAGACCATATACAGGAACAACGCAAAAGCTTTATACTCGGGGTCGTCCCCACTTTCAAGGTAACCTTAGCCTTTATTCAAGGCGTTCGAGCCGATGTCAGAAGACCGTCCCAAACACACTCACACACAAAAGACAGACGGTTGTAACTAACTGGTTGCACCTTCAGGTGCAGTCTGAGCACACACACGCGCTACGCATTAGTGTCGCCTTTCGCAGAATAGAGACACACGTACCAAACCACAGGGGAAATCCTGCGTCCAACATCTTGTTTTTCCCCACTTTTTGTAAGGCCAAAGAAATTTTTTTAAACATGTTTAGCGTCCCCAACCGCTTCCTTTTAAGAGGCCGCCTCCTTTTTCTTTTCTTTTTTCTTTTTTTAAGGATAAATTTTAACGATCTCTGACGAAAAAAAATTAACTTAAAAATAAATCAGAACGTATTTTGAGACCTTAGCACACACACACAAAAACACAGACAGAAAAAGCTGGCAGCTATCATGAAAAATATAGCCCGGGGATAAAAAAAATTGAAACCTTTTTCCATATCCACATTATTTTGAATTGAAATATTTCTCAAAATGCTTTATACTATCGAAAGTTGCTGTACTTCAAACCAAGTAAGTTTTTATTGCCATAAATGTTTAGAGTGATTACCAATCGTATACCTTCCCTCCAAAGAGTGCCTTCCGTTTTGTGTGTTTACACTGTCAAACCTAACTTGCTGATACCATAATTATTACGCGTCATTTTTGATGGACTTCGAGGAAATGTTTGCAAGTTTAAGAAAAAAAAGAAAAAAAAAGAAAAAAAGGTCAGAGCTGAAACTCGGGCAATTTTCGAATCCGTGGCTTTCGGCTTCTTTACACCGACCACCTGTTTGAAGCACCAGCCAAAAATGCACACTTTTTCGATACCCGATGGCCGTTTTCGAGACAACAGCTTGGGTTTAGGCTCCAGCTTTGGCTCCGTCCGCCTGTTTGAAGTCCCGTAAGGAAAGCGCACATTTTCTCAATAACTGACGGGGCCTGAGCCTTTAGCTCAAGAAAAAACTGTGGTTTCGAAAACGACAGAAGCCGTAGTTTTGAAGAGTGCGCCAAGACGCGTGGAAACAGAGCGTCCTCTCGTGTCTGGTTAAACTTTTAACCACACAATCAAAACGCCGAGATAATTTTGAGCTAAGAACCAAGTAGTCTTGGTCCAAGACGTCACTATCTCATACTCGTGATAACCCGACAGAGGGCATTTCGATGCGTTGTTGGAATTGATCCATTTCGGTGCGAAGGTCTTGGGACCAAGACTAAGAACCAAGAGGATTCGTAGTTTGGTGAGGCCCTGGAACAAAGCCACCAGAACTGAGCAAACATCGGCATTATGTATGTGCCTGGTGGCTCCATCAAAATCTTGTTTACGGAACAACTGGTCTGCCCAATGTAAACTGAAACCTTGCCACAACATCCGCTGATAATACGTAGTTTTGATATCTCCTTTCATGGTCGGAAGCTGCGTTCTTGCAATTCAAACGAATGGTGACAACACTGTCTTAAACGGTGTGACTCACAACGACAACACAATAAAATGATCCTTCGTCAACTTACACCAAGTAATTATTATTTTTTTAATGTGTTTATCAAAATATTGATTGTTTTATAAGTGACTAGACTTGACCACCAATGTAGCTCAGACTTTAATGGTGTCCCTGCATGGACAACGTCAATACCACCCAAAATATGAGAGTGATGAAATTATGTAGTTTATTAAAAAGAAAGAAAGAAAGAAAGAAAGAAAGAAAGAAAGAAATAAAGCAAGAAAAAAGTAACAACACAAGAAAGTTGCAAGTTTAAGAACACAAAGTGTCACATTTCACATATGTCCTTAGATCTATAGTCAACGAGAGCCAGAAAGTTCTGCGGATGTCTTTTACCAGGCAAAATTTGGTTTAGGCTCTGATTTTGGCTCACGCGTCTGTTATTCAAGTTGAAAACGTGCACTTTTGTTGCGGGGCTTCGAACAGGCTGACAGAGCCTACAAGCCGGACTGGAATCCTAAACCACGGTTTCGAAAATGGCCATAAAATGCAATTAATTTTATTTTGCATTTAAAGGCATTATACAGGATTGGTAGAGCTGACAAAAATAGTCGCAGACAGTGTTCATGTTTTGTGTAATCAACCGTATCATGCATGAAATAAAAATTCTGTGAAAATTTGGGCTTAATCTGTTGTTAGGATAAAATAGTGAAAAACCATACACAATGTCAGCATGTAAACACATTGTCCTTTATTGTGGTTAAAACAACCGAAATCAGCTGCTGCGTTTTTTTTTAGTTTTTGTTTAGGTTTTCTCGGTTATGATTTCATATATGAGGGAAATATTTCACAGAAAAAAAATGGTTCTCGTATGAACTTCATATATAATCAGTTAGCTTTCAAACTAATGTTGAACAATTATGTTTTTATCCTTACCAATCCTGTAAAATACCTTCCTCTTTTTTTTAAAGACAAAGTCATGTGTAGTAACCCACCCCGTAACAAAATGAACTTTTCTGAAAACCATCGCTGTATTATTCCTACAACAAAAATTCTTAAAAAAATACTGATATTCATATCATCATAAATATAGAATTTAGATAAAAATATACAAAATGTTCTAAAGCCCATTTCTTAGAAAGAAGGTAATTAACCTACTTCTGCCTGAATGCAACGCCAAAAAGTTCCATTTTCCTTGTCGATCCCCCCAAAAACTCTGGCTCGGTCCACCAAAAATAAACTATTTTGGTATCAAAACACTTAATTTTTCACGGAACAACACTCAAGTTTGGATTGTTTTCCTCTTTATTTTCTAGGTTATCTTTTGGAAAATCTAGGCGTAGGCCCTAAACCATCGGACGGTCATATAAAATAAAAAAAAATATAGGCCGTGTGTACTCTTATAATATACACACTCAGATAAATTCGACAATAACACTTTCGGAAGACAAAGGAGCAGACTTCCGGTTTTGGGATATTTTTGGCGCTAGTTATTGTTGCGTAAAGATGAATGACTGTGTTGCGGTTTGGAGTCAACATAAGATAATAAAAATTAGTCAGTGAACTTGAAGACATAGGCCTAATATGCGCGCAAACAAGTCGAAGATGGGCGCTATTTCGTGGATTTAAAGGGAAGTTATACAATGGAGGAAACCATGGTTATACTTTTGGTAATTGCTCAAAAAATAAATGACTATAAAAACTTACTTGGTAAAGCACTGGAGAGCTGTTGCTTTTATAAAACGTTGTTGAAACGTAATTCTTTTGAAGTAATGTAGTGGTGTTTTTTGAGAAAGACGCAATTTAAAAAAAAAATATTTGAGTCTGAAAAAGGTTACTGCATACCTGATAGCACACACTTTAATCTATGCAACAAGGGTTTTGAGTTGTTGTTTTTAATCATTATTTCGTGCAACTTTGATGACCACTTGAGGCCAAATATTTACGGGTTTGTTATTGTATGCAAGTGTTGGGATACATCAAGTGAGAATACTGGTCTTTGACAATTACCCAAAGTATACCATGCCTTTAAAAGTATTATACAGGATTTGTAAGGATTAAAAACATAAATATTTAATTTTAGTCTGAAAGCTTACTGGTTATGAAGTTCATACTGTAGAAAAAAAAATTCCCTATATAAAAAGCTGTAACTGAAAACCTTTTTTCAAAAAAATAACGCAACTGCCGATTTCGGTTGTTGTAAACCAAAATTAAGGACAATGGGTTTACATGCTGAAAAGTGTGCGTGGTTTTTCACTATTTTCTCTAAACTCACACAAAGGGTTAAGCCTAAATTTTCACAGCTTTGTTATTTCATGTATAGGCCTACGGTTGATCACACAAAACATGAACACTGTCTGCGACTATTTTGTCAGCTATGTGGGCAGCGTCTCACTTTTGTAGCAACGGTGATGGCGGGAATGTACAGACGGTGGGACACTTGTGCATTAACCCCTTAAAGGAACGTTACAGAAGTGGTAATTACAATTTCCTTTAAGATCACAGATTTACATAAAACTTTAAAGGGTCTAATGATGATGATAGTAGAAAACATCCCTAGAAATATTTCTGTCTGAAATGCCATATTTGATGAGAAATAAATCAAACTAATTTCCGATTGGAGTTTATCGCTCATGAGCGTTTTATTCATGCATTGTATAACACATGCACATTTGTAATCGGTTTTTTCACTATTTTCTCGTGACCCAGATGGCCGATCGATCTCAAACTTCTACAGGTTTGTCAGTTTATGTATATGGTGGATTGTATAAAGTGATTACACTGCCAGCAACTGTTTTGTTAGCAAAAACCAATTCTGTAATGTTCCTTTAAGGATGCCCTTTAACGGGTTTCCATTTCAAATGCGGACGTGGTCGTCTTCTTTCAAGGTGTATACCAATTATTGTAGTCTGGGTATCTAATGTGAATTACTTGTGTCCAGTTGGAAGCGATTAGTGGAGTGTTTCTGTGCGCCAATTACTACGATTTGAATTGTTGTGACGCCATGCAAGTGCGCGCTTGGATTACAACGTGCTCTTTTCGAAAATACGTCTTTAGGCTGACTGCCTGTTAGAAGCCTCGTAACGAAAGGGCATGTTTCAATATAACCGAAGGAGCCTAAGCCGGAGCTGAAGGCTGAAGTTGTGCTTTCGAAAAGGCCATATAGCCAAACTAGATATAAGCCCGCGTCCGAATGAACGGCAACGGCTACGGCTGTAGACTTGACTCAAGTCCCAATCCCGTGCCATCCCCAGAAAACTATTGTTTTGTGAGGCTCTGCATTCCCCAACCTGTTCCGCACGCGGGACCACATTTTGACGGCGAGCGCGCACTTCTATACGGGTTGTTTGCTAGTTGGCGGTTTTTCGTTTGGTAGAAAAAGCAAGCTTATAACGCATCTTGTTAAAGGTACGAACAGCTCTGGAGTATCGCTTACTATGCTCCAGACAGATTATGCGGTCTGACGGCCAAGGCACTATTGATTGCTAATACCGTAGGTTGTTGTTTTGTTGTTTTAGTTCCAGGGGTTCTTATTTAGGGTTCCTGGGACATCCGTTCCTGGGATCGATGATTTGTTTTCATTATCTAAATACCGGTCAAAGGCCAAACCAAGCCACAATGCAAATTTAAAAATAGTCCCGAATGGCCGGGTCGCCAACTTGCCAAGGTCTCGAAAGGCCTTATTACAAACCAGTGGCATAACTCGGACATTTTCGTTGGGGGGGGGGGGCAAAGAAGTTATCGTGCTTCATACTTTACTGAGAGGAGATATTCTGATTTTATAAACTACTTTTTTTGGGGGGGGGGAGCAGGACAAGAGGGGGCAAGGGTTCTGAGCATATCCCTGATTATGCCACTGTCACAAATATTTGAATACTTTGACGAGGTGTAGAAATTGACCATGCTGGGACTGCTTTTGATTCATTGTGAGGAATTAGCCATTGAAATTCACGCATGCGTACAGACACCATTGGTTGGCAAACACCCAAGAGGTGTGCACTAGGCACATTAGGCAGCCGCACAAACAACTGTATGCGTCACACCACCATTAGTCTAATACAACAAGGCGCGATATTCCTTCATTTTGCGAAGCAGCGTTAGTGCGCACGCGCGAGGTGCAGTTTGCATATTTTCATGGGAAAGGGTCTATCGGGAACTGTACTATCAAGTACCAGCATGGATGAATGTGAAACTAACAGACTCAGGGTAATGACAATAAAAAGGTTTCACTTGATTACCTGTTTATGTGTGTTGTCATGTCATTTAGCCTTCGAGAAAGACTCTGCTAGGGTCGAAACGTCAGGCCATTAACAATTGTTTACGACAATAAAAAAGAATCGTTGCGTCAGTCTTATTCAATGGTTTATTCAGTCTTGATTTGAATCTAACTACCGTTGTCCTTTGGGTACGACCTATAAAGCACAGTGGGTGCAAGAAGAGTGAATTGCATATGACGTCACACTCTCAAACAGCGCCCTCACTGAGGTAAAAGGAGGCATATCTACAGGTAGACTAGTCCCTTGTCTTTCTCCGCAAGGATAAAGACAGATACTGGTCTGCAGGTCCAATTATTTCATTGAATAAACGTGCAGTGACGTAAGCTTTCCGTATCTGTGCTATGATTGGTCTGAGGTGATGTAGTTTGTCAGCTTGCACTGCTTTCGATCGTCTGCATGTCGCGTGTGCATAATGTTTGTACATCATGTAATGTCGTTGTATTCGCTATGTGTACATGTACGTGTAAAGTGACTGCGAATCTCCGCGTGAAATGAAGGCAAGGTCGAAGGTACATCTGGCAACATCCGGTCAAGCTGGTATCTGGCGTTGTTCACGAGCCTCGAAGTGTTACGTCAGATGTCCAGGCTAATCTGCGGGTACCAGCAGCGTTGCGCGTTGTGCAAGAGGTCTATCCATTGATCTTTAATACTAATGGAGATCGATGGGTTTATATCATGTTGGTAAGTCACTGTGTCACACGTGCACGCATCTGCTACACTACTTCCGGCTTCGGAGCTGGCGTATCTTTGAGTGTAATTTTACCCCCCCCCAAAAAAAAAAAAATAAATAAATAAAATAAAAGAATAAAATAAAACATTTCGTAAATCAAGGCATTTCATAATTATGACAGAAATTTATGATTCTGAGAAGACCTTGAGCCTTTGAAGAACATCTGTAAAAGCAAAGTCCAATTAATAAACTGTTCTTACTGAGGTCCTTACACAATAGCTAGCTCAACGCAACTCACTCGAGCTTCTGGTATATACAGTGGAGCCAGTTGTGAAGTGGGCGTGGCTTTACGTCACACTTACGGACAGGATTGACGATGAATCGTAAATTAACACACACGAAACACACTTCGTTTCGTTTTTAGTTGTAAACTGTTAGCCGCTGAAAGCATTCGACGTGTGTACGCAGTAATGTTGTTTACTTTAAGCTGGAGCCGTCACGTGAGGTTCCGTTGTTTGCTTTTGCAAGCCCTACATAAACAAACACAAACAAGTCCAAACAATGCACACAATTATTTTTGAACGAAGTAGAACATGTTTTCTTACCCGCGTCGCAAGCCAGTCCGGTCCAACCCGTTGCACACGAGCTGCCGAAGGGGTCGGGAAGCGAAAAATGCATGTGCCTGCAGTTGTCGGCCTTGCACCGGGATTCACATGTCGGTCCAAATTTGTTACTGCCGCATCCTGTTGTCGATGCCAAACAAAAAAGATAACGAAGAGGTCGAGTTAAGTAAAAGTTACAGAGCATTTGGCAGTTACCAGTGAATGAATTGTTTTAAAGTAGCGATCTAAATGGGCACCGCACTTTAGTGTTGAGAGTGGTGTCCCTCAAACACCACTAACTTATGTATGGGTAAGTAGCCCCTAATTATGTTCGCTCGGCCCAAGCGGCCTATCCAGGACCGCTGGGATGGGCTAATCAGCTTGCACAGATTCTTCTTCAGGAAGTACGTCATGCGTGCAGTGCTTGCAGTGTGAGTGTGATGCATGATGGGACTGAGCATGGACTGAGCATTAACGTTAACGATACGTTTGCCCATCCCAGCGCCTTTGGTTTCAAGGCAAGGCGCTGGGGGGGGGGGGACGAGCGAACCAATTATGTCCCCATATTATTCCCAATATTTGATAGACCAAGGGCAGAGCAAATCAAAGGGTCGAACCTACTGGATTAAGGTCATGCTATGGTCATTTGCACAATGACACCCAACACATCAACAAAGGGACACTCACCATGCAGGCCTGGAATTTTATCTTGGAGGGGGCAAGGCCATTTTCAGTTTGTAAAAGGGCACTTCCAATGGAAACTCTTAAAGTCTAAGTATTAGAAAGTTTTGAAGGGGCACCAAGGCCAAGACTAGGGCAACGGAGGCCACGGAGGCCCTCCGTGTAATTCCAGGCCTGCCATGCATGTGGTATTAGTGTGTGGCAAACCTTCCCGGGTGCAATAAAGGGCGCGCAAACGCTCCAAACCAAGTCCGAACCTAATAGTGTTATTCAACCAATGACAACGAAGGAGTAACTGGCTGGAGGTGACGTAGGACCGTGTGAAAGGTTAAACTAAATAATGAATATTCATATGTGTGGAGGTCTTTCCGACCAGTCGCTCGGTAGAGTCTAAAAGCACGCGGACAACATTGGTTGTTGGCATGTTAAAGACCAGTATACGCACTTGACATGGAATAACAAACCTGTGAAAGTTTAAGCTCAGATGGTCATCAGAGTCACGAGAAATTGGTGAAACAAAAACCAGTATGTTTTCACTGTTTTCCAACCTCAAGTTTTAGGCTTTGTCGAGAAAAGGTTTCCACCAAGACCATCGTACGCGTTATTAAACCATGTAATTTTAAGTGCAAATCTGTGAACATTTATATTATTTTCAATCCAACCTATGTTGTGCAAACCATTTGTTACAAAAAAAACACTAGGCTTAAGGTTTATAAAACATGGTATCAATCAAAATTAAACAAAGAAAGTGAAATTGAGAATATTTAGTGCACGCATTTAGCTTTAAACTTTGTACATAAATAAACGCATTGTTTTCTTTTAGTGCACTTGATGTTTTATCATTGTTAAATTGAGGCAAAGTGCGATTAGAAAAAAAACAGCAGAACCCGTCAGCATTTATCCCAACTGTGCTCAGTTACACAACATCAGCCAATGGTTCACCAACGGTGTAACCTGGGGTTCAGAGCTGCTTTAAAAACAGTTGGGAATTTTGTAGCCTCCATAATTTATAGCAACAAGTTCGCAGGGAATTTACCAAATAAAAAAAGCATCAGATGGCATTTAAAAACCCTTCGGGCAAAATGTCGTACAACTGAAATATTATACGGTACCGGGTGTGTTAGAGTACACTAAAATTACCCTAATTAAATGTTTCTTGTTTCTAAGGCTGTTTCCGAATTGGCGGCTACGGCTAGGGCTACGTCTGGTGCTTCTATAAAGGGCGTCCAATGCTTCAACGCATGACCAATGACGTGGCGATCCAGCCGTAGCCATGGGCGTAGCCGTCAGTTCGGACACGGCGACCTGTTTAGGGTTTTTGTATTAGTTATTAAAAAAATCTATTATGGTATCCCAGCAAAATGAGGCCCAAAAAGCAAGAAATGTTTTTGAAAACCTGACTGGTGAAGTTACGGCTAGGGCTACGTCTTTTGCTTTTCGACAGTGGGTTGGTTCACAATCGACCTTTCCCTCGCAATATGTAAATTGAACATCGCGCATGCGCACTAACGCTACTGGTGGACAAAATGGTTAAGTTAACAAGCTGAAAACAAAACAGGGATTCTCTTAACTTACCGATTTCACACTCTGTTCCCATGAATCCCGGCGGACATATACAATCACCGGTAACGTCATCGCAAACACCGCCGTTGCTGCAAGGGGGGCAATCCTGCTGGCAGCCGGTACCAAACTTGCCCTCTGAACACGCTGTTTTTAAATATGGTACAAAAACAAAACAAAAGACAAAATCTTGAGTATCACAATGGGTTCATGTATTAGACTGCTGAACTATCTATCACAGGAAGCATGGATAGGGAAACGAATCTTCCCTAAATAACAAGTGTTTCCTTGATATCTAAGATAAAAGACCCCTGTTCGTATTATGTAGCACGCTGTTAAAGGCAAAGTACACGTTTGGTAATGACTCGGACAATTAATTGCAATACAAACTTACTTGGTAAGAAGTACAGCAGCTTTGGGTAGTAAAATGAATTTTGAGAAACTTTTAACTTCGAAGTACTACGGTTATGGAAAATGCATCACTTTTTATTCCCCAAAATTTGAATCTGAGAAGCGTTTCTCGAAACGCTTCTCAGACTGTGTATTCCTGTGGTGAATATTCTTCCTGCGTTGAAATATTCGCTCCGGTTTTTCGGTGATATCTCAAAAACGCGACCACCTATTGAAGTGGAATTTTCACAGGTTAGTTTTGTTGTATTTACCTACATTTATATAGGATTAACACAACCAGTAGGCCCCAATTACCAAACGTGTACTGTGCCTTTAAAGGTATAATGGGCCTACATGGTTGGTGATGCTCGCCAAAGTGAGAGCATTTTAATTTAAATTGACCCAGTGATGGGTCAGGTCCCTAAGGACCCGGATCTGGGTCAATTCTGACCCGGGAATTGTTTTGTCAGAGAGTACACTCCCCCAAATCCAGTATTGTATAAACCACTCCTTTAAAGCCACTGGACACCTTTGGTAATATTGTCAAAGACCAGTCTTCTCACTTGGTGTATCTAAACATATGCACAAAATAACAAACCTGTCAAAACTTGAGCTCAATTGGTCGTCGAAGTTGCGAGATAACTATGAAAGAAAAAACACCCTTGTCACACGAAGTTGTGTGCTTCAGATGGTTGATTTCGAGACCTCAAATTCTAATTCTGAGGTCTCGAAATCAAATTCGTGGAAAATTACTTCTTTCTCGAAAACTATGTCACTTCAGAGGGAGCCGTTTCTCACAATGTTTTATACTGTCAACCTCTCCCCATTACTCGTTACCAAGTAAGGTTTTATGCTAATAATTATTTTGGGTAATTACCAATAATGTCCACTGCCTTTAAGATGGCACTATACATCGTTGGATACTTGCCAGTTTGTATACTTTTAAAGTCAATGCCTCGACAATTAGTACATTTATATTTATTCAAGCGGGGTGGTGGGAACCGTCTAACGGAAATCTACGAATGGTTGGCTAAGATTAAATATAATCTATGTTTATCATGGAACATTTACTCCAGTTAAGTTAGTGAGTTCACTCTGGTTACACGGAGTTGTACCGAGTTCAAGAACACATTAAATACTTACAGTATGGAAAATTCATTAAAAAATTATCTGCTATGAGTGACGAATCTTACGGTTTCTAACATGACAGTATGAGCTGACATTTCAACGCACGCGGCGGATTGTACACATTTTTTCGGTAGCTTATACCGCACACATGTAAACTTTTACATTTACTCGGGTAAAATTTACGGAATTATTATGTTAGAACTAGTTTCAATTATGAACTTTTTCACAACTCATATAAATTTACCGTTTTACTCACTAAACGTGTTTTATTTTTTCGGTGACTCTTACTTAAATTAAGTATTTTCTTACCCAACGTTTTTAAAATAACTTTGTTTTACCATTAATTTTCTGAGTGTAAATTTAGTTTCATATTGGACGTTGGTCATTCGCATAGGTTTAAACTCAAAATATACGCTTGTAATGACATCTCACGTGTTCGAAAACAATTCTTTTGAACGATAAAATGCTTTCGTTTACCATTTTAGGCAGTAGAGCCTATTATAAATATGGCAATACTGAATTTCCAGAAGTGGTGAATTTCCGGAAGGAATGAACAGTGTTGCTTTGTTGTTATGAGCTTCGCGCCTAAAATATGATTCCAAAAATGCAAAACGGTTGGCTTTAAACTTGCATCGTCCAAAAGACCAATAACTTAATTTATCACAAAGAGAAGAACGACCTTTAATTTAAGAAGTAAAATACTGCATATGCTATACTTGTAGTTATAATGTTTTTACAAAATTGATTTAGAATTTGGAAAAGGAATCTAAACCTACCAAACATTGAGTCGGTTTTTTCGACCAACTGTACTTTTACAGACAATTAGCTCGACCACGCCAAAGACACTGTCAGTCTCAAACCTATTTCAGCTTTGGTTGTTTTCGTAAAACCTTCGGGAATTTCCAGAACTGAAATCTTAAACTACCCTTCCGCAAGATTGGAGTAATCTGAATCTGTCCTTTCACAGAGAGGAGACGAAAAAGGTCAAAGTCAAAACAGCTTTGTTATTTTCCCGGGGTTTAGAAACAACTTCTCGCGACAATTCATGTTTTCCTTTATGTTATTGTGGTTTGCTTTTTTTCTTCAAAATATAGGCTCATTGTCTCCAGGACGCTTTTGTTTTAGCTCAGACTTGTTTACCAAATCACAAAGTTTTGTTTACTATAACGACATCCTTCTTTTCCGGGGTCAACGTGCCTGGGTACCCCGATGTTGACACAAAACAAAAATACAGAAGGCGTTTCTCGTGTTTTTTGTTTTTTTGTTTTTTTTAGTTTCGGGATCGACTGGACGATCGAAGGAAGGTCTCCATGGCTGTGGCGTGCTAAAAACAGGAAACGTTTGTCATAATGAACTGTCCATGGTTTACTAACCATGACTAGAAAATAGATTTTCGCGGATGGATCCCTACTAGAAAAGAATCGGTCTTGATTTTGCTAAATAAAACCGAACCTGCCAAATCGATCATTAGTTGAATGTTACTGCAGGTTCATCCTGAGCCCTGGAAAACTAGAGAGTTCAGTTGTTCCAGGACCAAATGCTTTCACAGTATTCTTATTTTGGCTTGGTTGTTGTTGAAACACCGCTGACTGCCTTTAGCACTGACATCGTTTTAAAGACATTTGTAAAGCGCCTAATGCAAAAGCCTCTAAGCGCATAAAGAGAACAATAAAATATACAATAGGTGAACGAAACATTACAAGTAAGCAGATTACAAATAAGCAGCTTCAAACAAATGAGTTTTTAACAGAGACTTAAAACAGTGATTATGATTGGGTTCAAATTCAACCCAGTTGACTTCTGAATCGTCGTGACTTTATTGCATATAACAATTATAAGTTTGCGAATTATAAGTTCAAGAGCCGGCCACGTCAGGTAGTTGAACTACTTAGGCTAAAAGGCTTGATATGTTTACGGTAGCAGTGTTAGTATGCAGGCATAGACAAAACAATGCCCGTGGGTCGAGTTGACTACATTATATTTATTATAGACTATGCCGGCCACAACCGTAGTATTGCCAATTTTATTTTATGTCGAGATGACCCATGTTTCCATGAAACCCATGTTTTGTTATCTGCATCTGTCTCCTTCGGGAACGAAAATAACTGCACTTATTACTCTTACTAGTATGATGACACCTGCTACAAGGCAGTTCACCATATTTTATTGGTATATCACGACGTTAAAAAGTGTAAGTTTTGTTATCTGTGCTGATTGTCCGATCGAATGTGTTGTTATGGAATTGGTGGTGGCGTGAACCAGCGTCGTCAAGGAAGTGAGCGTGACCTCTGGCGGAAATGACCTCAAACTACGACGGCGAATAGTAAACAAACAAAAATACACCAACACATTTTCAAGCCACAGCTGCAGAAGTGACGTAAGGTCAAGCGGTGATTTTGGCCATGATGGACACAGCCTGAAGTAATGGCGACTTAGGTCGAGTACCTCTACGATGAGGCACACGGCTATTTAGGTCGAGTTGACTCTCAAGTATACGTACCTCGTACGATGAGTCGCATGAAACCTCCCCTGGATCGGTTTGACATTGGGTACACCTCGTACACGCCGGCATCCTCCTGCTGCACGCTGTCAATAATGTAGGACTCTTCTGTCTGGGTCGACTGCAGGCGGCTCGTGTCCAACGCGTTTGCGGCCCCGTTGAAGGACCACTCGGCGATGTCATCGAGTGCCCGGCGGCCGGTGTTGAGCATTGCCAGGCGGATTTGCTCGCCAAGGCTTGCCGTCACGGTGAGACGCTTTGGTTGGATTAAAGCTGCATTTACATGGAGACAAAGAAAACCGATTATGAATAAAATATCACTGGTGGTGTTCATTGAGGGTGACCCTCCATTAAAACGATATTAGCGTTGACCACCTTGCTTGTTTGTGTGTCTTTGTACTGGACCCGATTTAAATAGAAGCACGTAAATACCAAAAGTAGCTAAACACAAACAAAGTATGCTTACCAGAAGGTTACCTGCAAAAACATTATGTCAAATTATGACTGGTATCCTGCTCGGTTTTGCTATAAAGTAGAACATTTTTTAACAAATCACGTTAATATGCCATTATACCAAACAGGGGCCAGATTACTTTTCCGTGCGGCTTTATCTTGGTTTAAGCCGTGTCCGAATTGGTGGCTATGGCTACGGCTGCGGCTGTTCCTAAGGGTGTTGCTATGGGCAGCCTATACTTCAACGTATGCCCCCGTAACGATCAAGCCACATCCGCAGCTCTGGCATGGCCTTACAAATTGAGTTGACCATGGGAAAACGTGTCTGCGTCATGAAGCGCCTTTTTCAGTCCCACATGGCTGGTGTGCAACGGGCGAAACGGCCTACAATTTCCCTTTCCATGAATATGCTTATTACATTCACGCATGCGTACAGACACATTTGGTTGACCACTAGGCAGACGCACAAACGCGAATGCGTCACTCCACCATCAGCCCCACTCAGTAAGGCGCAAAATGTTCCCAACCTCGTACCCCGTGGTGTACGATCTCGCCGCGCCATTTTCCCCCAGAATGCCTTGCTCGATCCTAACCTCTCTGGCAGTGTGACTTCGAAATATTCAAATATATTGTATACTTTAACTAGCTGGTCATTCTGTGTTAGAGACATACGCAGAGCAGCTGGTCCCCACTCATTCTTCTTTGACCTTGTGCTTTTTCTCGCTGTATGCAGTTTAGGGTGACCATGTAAAAACATGATTCATTAGATGTGGGTTGCGTCAAAATACTTTGATGTGCATTTTGAATATTTTATGTGAAAGGTCCGATTATGTTGGTGACCAATAACACATTTTATGCAATGTGTGTTTTGGGGTGTTTTTTTTTTTTTTTGTTTTTTGTTTTTTCATTCTTGCAAAAGGTAGACGGTTGAAACGAATGCTCCCTCGTGTAAATTGCCAAAGTTCCCTTTAAGGGGTGTGACCAACCGACCGGAACTTGCAGCAAGCCCACTGTCCTTTGGTACGGCTCGTGTTCAATCTCCTTTTCAACCATACTCGGGGGATATTGACTTTGTCTGGTTACTATAGTTTCAAAGCTAAGTCCACTTCTTCGTGACACTCCTTCCTCCAGATCCATGGTCACACTATGACACCTAGGAAGTGGTAGGGCATGAGACTGGATGCTGGTGTAGATAAGACCATTTCTAGCTCGACACACTATAGGAACAATCCATACCCATTATTGGTGGGGGTTGTTGGATCTTTGACAACAGATTTTCCAGAAATAATCTCCAATTCAGGTTTACGCTTCGTCAAAAACAAATAAACACTGCCCTCGTTTTTCTGAGAAGGGAACACATCATTGCAACTACAAACAACTAGTATCTTTTTTAGAAGAAAACTGTTTTACACTTCAGAGAAAGTCAAATGCCAGGTCCCAGTGATATAAAACATGAAAAATAAGCACAAAATAATTTTGCTTGCTAGAACTTAGAAGGTTAGCAGCCAATTATGGAACGTATTCTGTTTTGACAACTGGTTCGCCGTTTTTAGCGCTTAGCAAAAACAATTGCTAAGCATTCTGCTTAATGGCAGCTTAATGCAATATTGTGCCTCTTAGTGGACCAACCAAGGGTAATTTTAAATATCTGACGGTTACCTGCCCTAAATACCATGTGATATGTACAGTGGCGTAACCAGGTAGGCAGGCTGGAGAACCCCCCCCCCAATCTAAATTAAATTCAAGAGTATGATTTGGTTGTTGTTGTTGTTGTTGATGATGTTGTTGTTGTTACTGCTGCTGTTGTTGTTTTGTTGTTGTTGTTGTTGTTGTTGTTGTTGTTGTTGTTGTTGTTGTTGTTGTTGTTGTTGTTGTTGTTGTTGTTGTTGTTGTTGTTGTTGTTGTTGTTGTTGTGTTGTTGTGTTGTTGTTGTTGTTGTGTTGTTGTTGTTGTTGTTGTTGTTGTTGTTGTTGTTGTTGTTGTTGTTTTACTAGTTAGGCCTAATCTTTGTTGGCGTAAACTGTGACCTAAATAACACTGTTTGTAAAATTGCATAAACTGTATTGCTCGGTTCATCAATATTTTAATTGTTTACTCCTTGCGAATGTTTTTTGTAAAAATTAGAGCCCCCCCCCCCATTTGACCCAATTAGTTATTAGAGCCCTCCCCCCTTTGCCCCATTAGTTATTTCTATACCCCCGCCTGCCCCCAATGAATGTGTCTGGTTGCACTACTGCATATACCATCTGCACCTGCTTTTATGTAGTACGTTTTTGCTTCAAAGCAGAACATGTTTCAGCGCCGTTACATCTGTTCACCTGGTGCTTTCGATTAGAAAAATAACATGTTTTTCTACTTGAATTAAAGAAAATCAAACTGAGTATCTGACAGACGAACTGTTTCCTAGAACTCGGTGTTTCGTCTTGATTTCAAGCCAAGCGAAGGGTCAGACACGGGTCAGGGTTTCGGTCGGGGTCAGATACTCTTTATGCATGCAAATGTACCACGGACATAAATGACCTGGATTGTAACATCATAATTGTTATTTTGAGATGGTACTTAAAGGAACATTA
This sequence comes from Pycnopodia helianthoides, assembly GCA_032158295.1. Taxonomy (NCBI): domain Eukaryota; kingdom Metazoa; phylum Echinodermata; class Asteroidea; order Forcipulatida; family Asteriidae; genus Pycnopodia; species Pycnopodia helianthoides. The sequence continues at coordinate 14,419,805 of CM063253.1, read as the reverse complement.
CAGAATTGGTAAGAACAAATTTAAACTAAAATATACTTTTTGATCACAGATTTACATAAAACTTACACGGTCTAATGATGATGATAGTAGAAAACAATATTTCTGTCTGAAATGCCATTTATGATTAGAAATGAATAAATTAATTTTCCGATTGGAGTTTATCGCTCAGTGGGCGTTTTATTCATTTGTTGAATCTATATGATTTCATGCAAATGTGTAATCGGTTTCTCACTATTTTCTCGTGACCCAGATGGCCGATCGGTCTCAAACTTATACAGGTTTGTCCGTTTATGTATATGGTGGATTACATAAAGTGATTACACTGCCAGCAACTGTTTTGTTAGCAAAAACCAATTGTGTAATGTTCCTTTAAATTATTAAAAACTAGTCAAGATTTAATGCGGAGGTTGTCAACAACAAATCAGTATACCAGCTGGTTCTTATGTGATCCAAAATGCACCAAGTCATAAACCTGTGAGAAGCTCAATCGTTCATCGGAGTCACGAAAAAATCTTCTATTTTTAACACTTGTAAGCTTTCACTGTTTTTAAACATAAAGTTTGAGACTTGCGAGATCAACTTTAATTGTAGCACTGATTTCTCAAAAACTTTAGCATTTGAAACAAAATATTTCATGAAAGTTTTCCACAATGACCATCTTTAGACCGTGTAAGTTATGTGCAAATCTGTTACGCAATGCTGTGCACACCTAAAGTGTTACATTGTGTGGTCCAAAAAAAAAACGATACATTATTTTGGACGCTATCCCAAGCCGGTGGGTGAAGAATTTCTTTCCTTTTACACTTCCTCCCCCAGCCAACTTAAAAAGAAAGGAAGCCCCGTAGCTTTTCCCTGTAAGTAGAATACACTGACAGCTTCGTCATGCCAGGGGCTGCCACCTCAACGCTCATGCGGCAGAAAGAGCCTTGGGGCAGGGGTTATAGGTCAGTGCTCGGGGGGGGGGGTCACACCGGGAATGTTCAATATCGTTGTCAATTCGCCAGAAGCCCTAACGAGAGGCGCGTGGCCCAGCAAGATAAGAAATTGCTGTGGGCCGGTGGTGGGGGTCTTAAAGATAACACGGCTGATAAAAAGTGTTTTGGGGGGAAGTAAACAGTCAGTTGTCAACATTAACTGTGTTTAGATTTAAAACATTGCATTGTTTTGATCAGTCCAGTTACAAAGAACGCACAAAACAGAGCCTCTCGTTTCAGCTTTTATTGGAATGCAAAATAAAAGTGTGAAATGCTTTTTCCAGGTGTAGAGTTCATTGAAGCAAGGCCACGTTGTCTGATGAGTATACAGGTTGGCTAAGTGGTTTCCTCCCTGCCTCGATAACCTCATCGTGGACACCGGTTCGAATCCCAGGCCGGGACCGTGGTTATAGGTTGTCAGTCCCTATACCTGATTGTGTGGGGTTTTCCCCCCTGCATTTGGGGGTTTTCCTCCGCCCACACATCTAAAACTGACACTTTCGTCATCTTCTCCTCTCAGGTGTCTTCAGGCCCAGTGGGTGGCGTAACCTGCGGATAGGGGGAGGGGGCGGGGGAAGCACCTTCTCCCGTTCAGACCCCTTGCCCCATACCTCAATGAAAGAGCTAGGGCCATAGTCTGGGCCTTGGCTCTCGAAATATTTCCACAGAGCGTATAAGGTTATCAAACAGAGGTGCAATTTTTAAGATATAAATAGTCTTGTTATTTATTTGGTAAGCATGGTATTTACGAAATGCAACTTCAACTGCACACAGGAGGAGATCGGCTGATCGAGCTGATCTTTGCATGCTTGCGTACAGGCATTGGTACGTCTATTATACCTTTTGCATGTGACGTCACGAGACCAAACAGCGCCCTCACTGAGGTCCATGTAGACCTGTCATTGGCTGGAGAGCTGTGCGCGTTTCCATTTTGACTTTAACGATGGCGGACAATGCAAGAGGTCTGTGAGGTATATTCGCCACGAGGAAAAGAATGTGCAGGCTCGTGCCACAAAACCACCTGTCGTTTCTTCAATTCATTGAAAAACACGCACCAGTGCACAATTTTCAGATAAAAGTGATGTGTTTTATCTGTCGATCAGTTTAAAGTGATATTTTGAGCTGCGTCTATATTTTGGCGCGGGCATATATTTTCATGATATTTCCATTACGGACTGGCTTGATATAGTGTTACTCTCAGCCCATATAAGTTACGTGGTCTTGGCTATTCCATTGATATGTGATCTGGAAACAGCAGGACGTATGGTTTGTGTGTCTTCTTCCGATACCGGTAATGGATAACTTAACAAGCTGGTACTAGAAATACAAAGTATACCTACAATCCCTAAAAACTACAGATCACCGAACTACAGAAGTAACAGATCGACTGCCGTGTGCAAAACAAATTATCCCTGTATTATCTTAAATTGATAGTCGTCATTGTGATGTTGGGCCTTAAGGCCCTTTTCGAAACAATAGTTTCGGCTTCAGCTCCCGCTTACGGTCCGTCGGGTATTTTGAAAAACGCCTGCTTTCGGCACGGTGCCCAAGCTAGAGCCGAAGCCAACGCCGCAGTTTCGAAAAGGGCCTTATTATTGACTGTGAAAATCTCTCGTGCGTGATTAGTGCGTGATCGGAAGACGAGCCCCGTTAAAACGCTCGATTTTGTTTCCTTCACGTTAAAGCATACATGTTCCCTCCACGTGGTTGAAGCATTAAAGCAATAATATATGTTGGAGACTAGAAGGCCTTTTCCAAACCTCGGCTCAAGGCTCCAGCCCCGCCCGGCCTACGTTTGATTTGAAGCATCGGGCAAAATTGCTACAAAAAACTTGATGACGGAGACCATCAAGCCTGAGCCGTAAGTCCACTCAAGCCTACGTTTGGAAAAAGCCCTTGCACAGTCTATCGTGAATACGCGTATTATTATTGAACTGGTACAAAACAAGCCACAAGACCTCAACTACAGTATTCGTGTGTTTCTCGAAAATGTTGGCTGGCTGATGGGTACTGTTGGAATCTTGAGAATTTAAATTCACGTTCTTTTCGCAAAACAACAGTTGTATTAGATGTATATGTCGACATTGGTCATAATTATTATTCACTGGATGGTATGCTTTGAGCCAACTTTCTAGCATTATAATGTTGGCCAAAACTTTGCTACTGTTTTTTTTTAAAGTTCTTCCTATATTGAGCCAAAGAAAGAACAACATTAAAAGCAACACTGGTATGATATAAATAATTTTTAAAAAAATGAAAATTTGTGCTTGCGCAATGCTAATTGTACTTCAATTACCCTCTGTGAAGTAAGATAAGGTACGGTAGTACGCGATACTGCGTACGCAATGCTGCCCACAACCGAGGCATTCAAGCTCGATGTACCGCCCATTTAAAGAATTGGTAAGAACAAAACTTGTAAAATATACTTTTTGATCACAGATTTACATCAAACTTACAAGGTCTAATGATGATGATAGTAGAAAACATCCCTTGAAATATTTCTGTCTGAAATGCCATATTTGATGAGAAATGAATAAACTAATTTTCCGATTGGAGTTTATCGCTCAGTGAGCGTTTTATTCATTTGTTGAATCTATATGATTTCATGTAAATGTGTAATCGGTTTCTCACTATTTTCTCGTGACCCAGATGGCCGATCGATCTCAAACTTCTACAGGTTTGTCAGTTTATGTATATGGTGGATTACATAAAGTGCTTACACTGCCAGCAACTGTTTTGTTAGCAAAAACCAATTCTGTAATGTTCCTTTAAATGTTTGATCACAGATTGGTAATCAAAATTAATGACTATAAAAACTTACTTGGTGAGAAGCACTGCAGCTGTTGATAGTATAAACTCTTTTGAGGAAGGATTCCCTTCCAAGTGATGTGGTTTGAACAATTTTTCAAACATCTGAATGTGAGAAACTATTCATGCAGGAAACGTTGCTTAGATTTCTGAGGGTTGGTGTCCGTTTGCGAATGCTGCGACCCGAGATGCAGTGTTGGTACCCGCTGTCGCCTCGCTATTAAAACGTGGATGGATTCGACATTCTTGTGAAAATACCATGACAAATTTGTTGCTGCTTTCTCAGCAAGTAGACACAGTATTCAGCTGAAACTTTCAAATGTGACTTTTGTTGTATTTTCGTTATACAAACAATTGTGGCCCTTTAAGCTTGTTCTTAGTAGTAACATGGGTCACCTCAATAGTAGGCTCACCGTATCACACTTGACCTGCTGGCTTTTTGATGATATTTTCAGATTCCTGCCATATTTCTTGAAATGTGAGCGCATTCGCACCATAAACAAGACTCTAACGACCCGCCTTATCTCACCATTTCAATGTTTTGTTGTGGTTTATTGGAGGTGAAGTATTCCACGGGTTACGAACCGCCATTTCTCCCCATGAGGAATGGATGTCAACTCCATGTCTACTCCCCAGCGAACTTTAATTCATTTTCTCTTCTTTGAAAGAAACTAAAAAGTCATTGATGTTCGCAATATCTGTACCAGAAAGTTTAGAAATCATTTGATTCACCAGTGCATAATGTTGTCATCACTAAAAAAATACGAAAACATTAGAACGTGCACAAACCACTTGGTAAGCTAAACCGAAACTAGCTTTTTCTCTTTTCCCCCCTTTATTTTTATTTTTTTTAAACTGCAACAGCATTTTTGTTTCGTTCTACTACTATACTAGCCTCCGAAGTTTTGTTATTCTTTCACCGTTACTGTTAGTAACGTCTTATGTTTAAGCTTTGTGTATTTTAATAAAATCTACTTTGGTTGAGTATTAGCTAAATACATTGTATTAGTTAAGTTGTTACATCATCCTTTAAAAGCTTAGTATCGACAGACTTTAAAGTATCTTTTAGATGATCACAATGGAAATAGGGCTCTGACTTGTTGTGTTATCTCGGCAAACACTATCTGCTCTCATACTGTTTGTCTTGTTCTTTTGTGCAATTGTCATATTTTTCATGTCGTGTATTTGATTAAGTTCTATCTCCTACCTCCATGGCTCTATTAACTTGCAGTCTGCCAAAAAAATCAAGGCAAAATGTGCTTTTGATGTTGTCTGTTTAAAGGCCCTGTACACTATTGGTAAGATCGAAAAACACAATGTTCACAGATTCACACATAACTTACATGATTTAAAGTAAGTAATGGAAGAAAGGGTTCCTTAAAATATTTCTGCCTAAAATGCTATCGTTTCTGAGAAACGAGTAAAACAATAGTAATTATCGCGCGCGATAAGTTGAAAAAACAGAAAACACATAAGATCTCTTTTCACTATTTTCTCGTGACCTCGATGACCAATTGAGCTCAAACTTTCACAGGTTTGTTTGTTCATGCATATGTTGAATCACACAAAATGTGGACACTGATTTTGAGCTGTTACCAAAAGTGTACAATACCTTTAAGTGTGTATGGTGGTGGTGTTTTTCGACAGAAAACCGTGTTTTCGACTGAAACATTTCTATGGACAGCTGTAAACAAATTTATATATTACATTTGTATTCAATCACAGACAAGCATAATTTCAAATTAGTGGGTACTCTATAGTATTGGGGTGCGAAACAATATAATTGTTACGGTTTTTAAACGCGTGGCTATAATTATTTCGGTTTTTAAACGCGTGGCTAAGGATAAGCAAACTGAGCTGTTACATCCGGGTAGACCGGGGTAGCACACAACACTTGGTCCGGGTAGTGGCCGACTGCCGACCGCGTAAGGATTTTGACTACAACAAGGAAGTTGAACACTCAGCGAAGCGATGTGAGCGCTCTTAAAGGTGCACGTTGTCTTCAAAATCTCTCACAGATTTTGCTGTTTCAAGTTGCTCCTTACCCTTTTCAAGATACTTTTCTTGCACAAAAACACCGTACAGGGTTTTGCATTTAGTTAGTGGTGATTACAAAAAAATATTGCTCTTGAAATAGGCTACAAGACAACCAGCAGAACATGTGGAGTCGATTTGGTTCTACAAAACATAGCACTGTGTTCTGTCACGAAATTACACAAAACCACACAATTTCAAAGGATATTTATGCGAATCATGTCAATACATTCTACTTTAAAACTATCTTTCCAACCATATTAATTTCATAACAAATCCTTTTTATAGCCCAAAGCGCCCAATCCGAAGGCAACGCGCCCCTTTAAAAGGTGACCGCAACTTTGACACTTTGGATTACTATTTCCTGGTATTGTCTCACATTGATAACAATCAACCCATGCAAAGTGACCAGCCAAAAACAATGAAAACCATACCTTCAAAGGAACATTACAGAATTGGTTTTTGCTAACAAAACAGTTGCTGGCAGTGTAAGCACTTTATGCAATCCACCATATACATAAACTGACAAACATGTAGAAGTTTGAGATCGATCGGCCATCTGGGTCACAAGAAAATAGTGAAAAACCGATGACACATTTTGCATTTTAAATCATATAGATTCAACAAATGAATAAAACGCTCACTGAGCGATAAATTCCAATCGAAAAATTAGTTTATTCATTTCTCATCAAATATGGCATTTCAGACAGAAATATTTCAAGGGATATTTTCTACTATCATCATCATTAGACCGTGTAAGTTTTTTTTAAATCTGTGATCAAAAAGTATATTTTACAAGTTTTTTCTTACCAATTCTGTAATGTTCCTTTAAACATGAAATGACAAATAAATCATCCATCTGTGGGTAGTTTCAATTGTTTCTATATTATCAGCAGTGGCGGCACCAACCTGTTAATCTGGGGGGCAAGAGGGGGGGCAAACTTAAATTTAGGGGGGGGGCAAACATAAGTCTATAATAAGGGAATAAAAGGGTAGTGACGCGGTCTTTAACCGGCCGTTTAAAACCGGCAGGGTCGTGGCCATGCCTTTATCGCACGGCCACGGCCCTGCAAGGTTTTAAACGGCCGGTTAAGACCAAGTCACTACTCTTTTATTCCCATTTATAAATGCCCTTTTTGTTAAAAAGCGTAATGTTGTTGGAAAAATTCTAACTTTCTGTTAACTTTCATTTCCTGTCACGTCCTCGAGCCCTGTTTCGCGAAGGATACATGCCACGCTCAACAGTTGTGCGTACGCGCGCGTCATAACACTAACATGTTTTTAGATTGAATACCAGTATGTGCTGATTGCGTTTCGCGTAAATTAGCGCCTGCGTATAACCTTGCGCGCCACAGGTGTGTTTTAAACACTTCTAGCCGTGCATTATCATCTGTTTAAACACCCCCACGTGACACGCTCTCCACCAATCAGAATGAATAAACTCTCCGAGGTATTTATGAATGCACTGTATAAGCCTACAATTCACTCCAGAAATTAAGATTTTGCACTGTGTGAATGTGACGTGTTGTGCGAACTGCGTGTACAATGGATGCTTACGGTTTTTGGCAGACAATGCATTTCTATTTATAGCAAGTTTCCAAGCTTGTACAGATAAATAAATCCACATTTTATTAATATTGCCGGAGATGGAAAGTGTATTGGGCTTTTTTGATGGTGCCAGCTACTATGGTGGATGAAATTGAGTTTATTATTTACAGGGCAAACAACATTGTAACAAATTGGGTGCAATCGTTTGGGATTAAACTCAATTTCCGCCATCGGGGAATAAACTGGGGGGGGGGGGCAAACTGGGGGGGCAAAACAAATTACTGGGGGGACATTTGCCCCCCCCCCCCCCCCGTAGCGCCGCCGCTGATTATCAGAGCTTTGGTATTCCTATGTCTAAGTTTGCCTCTCAGATTGGTTTTCAGCAAATGTCTTTTTCCCATTCGTTTTCTCTCTATGCATATCAAGGCTAGCTTCCTTATTATGGTTATGTCGTGATCCGTTCTGTCTGTCCGTGTATTTGTGTGTTGTTGTTCCCGTTATGCGTCTGTCTGTCCATCAGGCATCTCACCAGGAGATTTTGCTTCAAGGAGATTCCTACATGATCATTTCGCATATTATATCTCTCCGTGGACTTCCTTGTGTCCACATGCTATATTCTCGCTATTACTACTTATTTGGTGTGAAAATAAAATGTGACTTTTGAATTAAATTGAATCTAATGTGAGCTTACATTTGAAATCGTACGTTAAGTTTTAGTGTGTGTGGAGGTAAACAGATTCACTTTCCGTTTCCATCAAGTGTGTAGCTGTTTTCTTTTCGGAAAAAAGGGTATTTCTGGCGGAAGTTTGTTCGATTTGTTCATGTACTGTGTTAAAATACCGTCACCGTTTTCACACGAAGAGGCTCTTTAGCTCCTGCAGCCAAACTTTCATTTTTTGGAGAGAACTGCGTTTGAAATTAAACTATTTTTGAAATAATTTTCTCCGGACACTGTTTGCCATTTAAACTTTGATAATTAAGGCGTGAAAGTGGAGATCTTAAATCATGCAAATAAGTTTAATCAATGAGTAACCAACTGTTTCATACAAGTTAGTGTCTATGGGTTTTGAGGCATTGCATGGCGAGGTATCAATATATATTCGGTTTGCGGTAACACCATGTGAATAAATATCTACTTGCTGTGTAGATTTGTTCTTTAGAGAACTTGTCTTGCTATTTATTCTACTACCGCGGAGTAGATTTTCGGAATTCGGGAGACTTCTCAGTTCTGAAAAGAACTGTCCTGCTTATTAACTACTACCTGGGCGGGAGGTAGGAAATCGGCCTGGACTACTATACTTTAGCTTTGTGGATCGGGGGGACTTCTCGTAATTAACTGCACTGCCGCGGAGCGAGTTCTTTTTTGGTCTCATCGTTTCGACTAGCTTGCTCTAGTCATCGCCAGTCAGTGTCCGTTTGTGAAAACTCAAAACTGTTAAATTTGTGAAATTGTCCATGTGCTAATTAGCGTAATTACGAAACTATAAGATTTTATCAATTGAAACTTGGGGAAAATGTTGATGTCAATGATAACATCCAAGTGTAAAAACACTGATTTACCCAAATGTATGTTTTTTTTTAAAGAAGTTCCCTTCGTGAAAACGATGACGATAAAATTGATAATACATATAAATCTGTGCGTTCTGTATTTTTCTGAGGATGACCTTGACGTCGAACCGATAAAGTTGGATACGAGACTCTAAAACACCACGGTTGTGGACAACAGCAGGAATCGAACCATCGATATTTATTTTTGGAAATACATCTCTTGTGGTTTTTTCTTTCTTTCTGACTTACCTTCTTTGTACATCTTAATGGTAACAACTTTCTTATCCTGCTGTGTTCCGACGCAGTAGAAAACCCCACGCCGGCTCTCTCCCATCTGGTTCCCCCAGCGGACCTCCAGACGCTCCCCGTCTTGGCTGATCTCCCCCATGGCATCCCCCGAGATTTTCCCGGCGTCTGTGAGTCTGCCCACTGTGAGCTGGGAGGCCGGTGTGGTAGGGGGCTCCACGCCGGCGTCCAGGCAAGACAGCAGGGTGTCGCCGTTGGACACCAATGGAGTCGAGTTGATCACGGTTACTTGCTCAGCACCTGTTGAAGAAGAAGAATCTTTAATTTCCACTTTTTAGGTTTAAGCAACAGTTGTTTTCCCGCATCTTCCTCCGTGTTGTTACTCCCTCACTCATAAAGTATTATACAGAATTGGTAAGGAAAAATACACCATTGTCTAATTCTAGTCTAAAAGCTTACTGATTATGAAGTTCATACAAGAACCATTTTTTTCTGATGTGAAATATTTCCCTCTGAAATGAAGCCATATTCGAGAAAGCTGTATCAGAAAACCTGAAAAAACCGGAACAGCTGAAAATTGTGCGTGGTTTTTCACTATTTCTCTCCTGATTCACACAACATATTAAGCCCAAAATTTTCACAGATGTCTGTTAGGTCGTGTTTATGGTTGATCACACAAAACATGAACACTGTCATGTCTGCGACTATTTTGTCAGCTCTACCAATCCTGTAAAACACCTTTTAAAGAAGCGTGCACAGTTATCTGTCTTTATAATTCTGTCGCATTTTTTAAAATGTCAAGTTAAATTTTAAATACTTTTGGAAAGTAGCATAGAAAAATTGACTAGAGCTGGACTTGAACTTGCGACCTCCGGATTAACGTGCCGGCGCTCTACCAACTGAGATGTATATAGTCCCTACGCCTTGCTCTAAACTCCCTACGTTAGCGGTCTTCCTATTTTGTCAATTTGTGTTCGGGGTGTCAGTCAAGCCTTAATTAAACCAGCAACTTATCACACCCGACGATACAACCTAAGAAGCGGCAGCAGAGGGACCACCTTAAGGATTATAAGGGGACGCGACTTTTTATTTCAAACGTCAAGTAATAAACCACAAGGGAAACTGACTGCGCAAACTTAAAATAGTTTGGGGTTGAACAAAGAATGATACAACCACGGAGGAATCCTTCCTCCACGCTACAGCCAATCACCGTGAAGATCAACTGCAGGAAAACATGTTCACAACTTTTTGACTCTTCAAAATTATTACTAGCATCCTACCGTGTTATTAGTTACTCACCGTTTGAGCCGATTTTCATCACTAGTATTAAAGAAAGCAGACTTGTCAAGCCGCCTCGAGCCATGATGATTGCACTATTCAGTTATCAAGGCGAGCAATTGGCATAAATCCAAACTTTCGTACACGGAAAAACGATATCCAATGAACGAGTCAAAGCACTTCAATGTTTGTAGTGGGAACGACGGACCCTGCTTGCGGCAAGCTCCAACTCCGGTTTGTGTATGTTAAGTGTGTGTTCCAGGCCGGGGAGTTGCATTGGCACTGACCACTTACAACCGGAACAGCGTACAGGAACTCTAGTCTTTTAAACACACTTCGCATGGTGTATGTCCGTGCACGCCGTAGTCACCTCCTCCACACACAGTGCGTGGCAGCTGTACACAGTCACCCACACACACTAGTGCATAGAGGAAGAATGACAAGTATGGGCAAAAGCAAGCCTTTTAAGTCATCCTTGCTTTTCCTCTATGGTCCTTCGAATGATAAGTACAGATCCGCAGACAGCAGAAAAAGAGCTTACTGAATAGCATACAAAGAGAAGGGGAAAAACTTCTGGCCAACGCGGTATCTATGCAGACCCTTTAGAGTGGATCCATCATTCAGACAATACATACAACACAGGGTCCTACATGTATTATTATACACTTGCAGAGCATCCAACGTATTTTGCCCATAAGTGCTAATCCAGCAGTATGGGACCAGAGATTACAAGTCTAGCAAGGGCGAGTTTGCTCACCGTTGATGGCGACCGGACCCGTGGAACTTTTCCCCCACAAAGTATCAGGTCGTCTGTTTGCAGCATATAGAACTTATTAATTCCAGATCTTAATATCACAGTCCTCAAATAATTGGGCCATTAGTCATGTACGTAATTTTGAAATGGTGACTTACTTTCAAGTAAACACAATCCTGAAAAAAGCCATGTGTGAAATGTTCAATTCAAGACGCGTATGTCTCTGAAATGTACAAGACACCATAATTTGCTTCTCTTCACCTTGTTGGCTTACTTTAGTAGGTAACTTGGCATGCGGTTCTATGACGTCACACTACTGAGTAAAGGGTAGATTTTGTTTATATTACGAATCTACGTGTAACTGTGAGGTGCATTCGCATCGATGTAAGCTCATCGGTCTTTTTTCCATCGGTCTTTTTTTCATCGATCGATCGATGGAAAGGACCGATCGATGTGTTGATCGGAAGATTTGCCTCTCTGGCGTGCCATAATGTAAACAGTAGATTCATTGCGGATCTGCAGTGAACTGCACCATTGTTATTATCCACGGTAATTTAATGCACGTTCGCAACGCGAGTCTACAGTTAACATTCCGTTGGATGTGACAGTTTCGTTACAACGAGTACACCGCATGCCGAATGGGTATTGTCCGAGCTGGACACGATCGAGCTATTGTTTAGAGTATATTTCTTAAAGTAGTATCAATTTAATTGGAAATACTACAATTTCGAAGCCTCCTTCAAATGACACAAATTACAAGCCGTCGATCATCAATTCCTCGGTGCGCGCATCGTCCGCTCTCCGTCGTACCATTTCCCAAACAAGTGTTACTGGTTTCGTATAATGTAACTATTCAGCCGAGTCCCAAGGCTCGAGTAGTCCCCATTCCAGGCTGTGTCTGTGACATTCGAAGCAGAAAAACTTGCGGAGTTGTACGGAAGTGTGGATAGAGCCATCCTTTCTCTATGATAGAGCCAAAACGGATACTGGGGAAACGTACAATATTGTGACATGCAGGCACAATGTTGGTGTGGTCTCTTATTTCTACTATTATGCTTAGCGCGTTTCTGAGTAAGGGGACCCGTCTCCTCGTGAACTCTAATCAACATAAGGGGAAGCGATCGCACGGAGCTTACTTTAAAGGGGTAAAGTGCAGATTGTATTATTATTATTTTTGTACGTGCAAAAACCATCTCTCTGTATATCAGCGAAGCACCAAATATTATATTTTTCAATTTCCTAAGGAAATTGGATTTTTTGTAGAGGCCCTATGTGCATAGGATGGAAACCTAACTTTTAAAGAGGGGCTCGATCCAAGTCTTGAGCAAATAATGGTTTGTGACAATTTTGTACGAGAATGTTAAGTTTGTTCCTGGATTGTGATGGTATTCAATCAAAACGGCATTGAATTTGACCATTTGACCGGCGCAAAATTCCGCTTTGGAATGTATACAGACCCATTATTTTGTTTATGATGTCCGATATGGAAGTCATTGTTTCGGATTCGCTCTGAAAGAGTGTCAAATGAAAAGGCATTTTAAACCATTTTCAAAAATGTGAGGTTAGAGACTGTTTTTTTTTATTCCAACTTTTCACGAGGACTCTCTTTGTTGAAGAGTGCATCACAAAACGACAACTTTGGAGCCCCTCTTTAACCTTTCCACATCAAGGTTCAACACAGGAGGGCGCTGTCCGTTATAGGATTCTCCTAACCGTGTTGTCACTGCGGCTCGATCGTCACGAGAGCATGCGTTGAACAATAGGAAGCCAATGGCAACAGCCTTAGCAACAGCTGTAGCTGCAGCCGCTGATTCAAACACGGCCTAACTTAAAGGCAGGGTGTACTTTTATTTATATTTATTTATTTATTTATTATTTATTTTATTACGATTCTTCGGACAACGAAAAGGAGTATTCCCGAGAAGTACACAAGTTTAAAAACTGTCATCAAAACGATGTGTCTTCCACAAGCCCCTGGTCATAAAACACCAAATATATAAGAATACCGAAAACATTAAAACACCAAAACGGTAATCAAAAAGTAAAATAATATAAAAAAAACAAAAAACAAAAACAAACAGACAACAACATAACATACAGACAACAAAACATCAAGCAAACAAACAGACAAACACAACGAACAAACAAAACAAACAAGCAACACAAACATAGAGGAGACAGACAGTCGGGCAGACAAAACACGGACAGACAAGAAACGTCGGATGGCAACATTAGTTTAAAAACTGGGCATGTAGCAGTAGCATGACTAAAAACTAAGCATTGTTGATAATTACTCCGCAAGTTAATTACCATAAAAACTTACTTGGTAAAGAGTACTGAAGAGCTGTTGATATTATAAAACATAATGAGAAACGACCTCTTTTGAAGTAATGTGGTTTTAGAGAAAGGGGATATTTTTTTCACACAAAAAATGAATCTGAGAAAGGCTTCAGGCACGGAGCCTCTCTCAGGCATCTGAAAGCACACTATTCTAATGCAACAAAGGTGTTTTTCGTTCAATATTTTCTTGCAAATTCGATGACCAACGGAGCCCAAGTTTTCGCAGGTTGGTTTTTGTATGCATCCGATAGGTATACACCAAGTGAGGAAACTGGTCTTTGACAAGCTCAAGTATACCCGGCCTCTAGGCTGCAACGTCATGAAAGTCCTGTAAAGGGTGTGCGCCCAAATAAACAGAAGTCCTAAACAAATACGCTGGTGTCAAATTGATTCTTTCGGTTTTTTTTAGTGACAAGACCAAACTGTGTTTAATTACCACAGAAACTTTGAAATAGTTTATTTCAATATAGATAGATAGATAGATACATTTATTCAATGTTGCAAATAGTGTATAATACAGAGTAAAATGGTCAAAACTACTGCAAAATATAAAAGAGATTAAAAGGTGAAACTTTAAACAAAATGCAACATCTAGGTCCGGGGAGAAGCACAGCTTTTGTTCCCCAGCCTATGAACGGACAGACTAAAAACCAGACAGACATTAAAATACAGGACAAAACTAACAGGTGTAAGACAGAAAATAAAGCCGTTACTATTTCCACATACAAAAATTACATCAGTATCTTAGTATTCATTTAGAAAACGAGTTTTAAGTTTTTTGGTAAAAGTTGAGAGAGTACGCAATGATTTAAAAGAGTCATCCAGACTATTCCAAAATAAAGTGCCACGCTGGACAACACCATTTTTAGACAACATGGTTCTACGAAAGTTAACATAAAGATTTTTCCTAGCAGTGCTGGTATTAGGAAAACCTGGATGGGCGCGCCTATGACACTGATGACCAATGCTGACAGTTCACTTGAAACGGGTATCTATTTTCCAAGGGGACATCAACCCAGGTTAACTCATCATGAAATCAATCAAACTAGAGTTTTATTGGTAATTAAAACCCTGCAGTTTAGGGCCGCTGTCAGCACATGCTGTTTAGTATTTTCATTGTGTTAACCACATCGTACACAGTATTATGGTCAGTTCATTATGCCATGATATCCTGAGCTGGACCATACCACGTGTCCTCGAGGGGGGTGTGTCTTACCAACAGGTGTCAGTGATTTTGTCAGGGGGGTGGAGGGCATAACTCATTTGCCGGCATCATTTGTGTACAAAAAATCGGTATGTCATTTTGTCAATGGTAGATAAAACCAAATCATACACAACTTAAAAAACATTTAAAGTGACCCACGCATGCATGATTGGACATCAAAACGCTTAGTAATTAAACAAAATCGTTTAAAGGTGCAAAACAAACCCTCTTAACCTATGGACTAAGCGGGTCAACGTACCACGGGGCGTTGCGACTAAACAGGTCCCTCACTTGAGGCTTTTAAGAACCTTGTCGGTTTGACACATAAATATACCGAAAAATCAATTTAATAACACCAGGTTTTTTTAAGTAGTGCGCACGACCCAACCAAATTTATTGTAAAAAATATACAAACAAATTATTTATAAAAAAAAAATTCAGAAGTCTCACAGCCGGCATCCTGGAACAGATCATGTGCACCAATTGGGGGTTGACAAAGGGCGAACAATGTTTAATTTCAATGTCAGAACAAACACGTAAACAAAGGCTCCTTTTGTTTTATTGTGATTCATTTTATTATAGGCTTCCGTGTTAACTCCGTGTCAAGGTTAGTATTCACAGCAAAAGAACACACACAAATCACAGTTCAATTTGTTGTTTTACTCCTAGTGACAATAACAGGGTATTTTTAAATGCAGATTGAGCAGGAAATATTCCTGAACACCGTTATTTTATAAAAACATCAACAAAATCCAACAAAATCCAAGTTGTTGGAAGCTTTGCCCGCTGTGGAAAAAATAGGAAGGAACTATAAATAAATAAATAAATAGTAAACTTGCGGGTACAACCATGTGTAAGTCTCTTTCAAGTAATTTTTTAATCCAAGTTGATTTTGTTAATCCAAGTTGATTTTGTTAATCCAAGTTGATTTTGTTAAGGCTTACTATACAGATAAGACCCGATTTCTCGGACATTTTATGCAGCAGAAAATATTATATATACTACTGTTGTTTTATTTCACGTGTTTTAAATTGGTATCATTGTTATGATGATATTTTATTGGTATTGTAACTTTTTTTAAATGATATACCGAGGGAGTGTGTGATAATAACTATATTATACTCATACTAATAACAATAATAATAATACAGAGCATTTATATAGCGCCCTAACTAACCAAAGAAAGTAACACAGCGCTTTACATCATAAATAAAACAACAGCAAAACGAGTAAACAGAATAAGCAAAAATACAAGAGAGATTATTTAAACAAGTGGGTTTTTAGGGACTTTTGGAAAAGCTGCTAGTGAGGCAGAATGGCGGATTTTGTGGGGTAAATTGTTCCAGAGTTTTGGGGCAGCAGCATGGAAGCTTTTGTCGCCAGTGACAGTGGCGCAAATGGGGGGAAATACAAGTCGGGGAAACTGTTCCTTTTTAATGATATACTTGGTACCGAGTATTTCATGAGAAAAGATACTTGCCTTTATGGCAGGTTTGAATTTTGAAGAAGAAGAAAAATATAGAAAGAATAACACGCAATTGTAAAGATTTTCAATACTGCTGCCATTGCTTGTTATTGTACACATATCTGTTATCAAAAATTCAAATCTGCGATGGCCTTTAGCCAAATAACTTTCTCGTGACATACTCTGACTGTGTGCTAGATTCCATGCTTGTATCATCAAAGGCACAGTTTCCCCAAATTATGTCCCTTATCTGCCCAAATCGCACACCGTCATTCGGACTGACTCGACCCTTTCTAAACCAATCTATAATTATTAAAGGCCTACAACAATGCTTTTTCATTTCAAACTACGGGAGCCTTTGGCGGATATGAAACCATCAGCCGTGGTTTCGAGGAAAAGAATCCATCATCGAGCCTGTAATCCATTGACCGGCGGACTACTAAGGTCGTACATCGAAGAAGGAAACCACGCTTTACAATCAAGGGGAAATGAAATCATTTCAGTTTTCCTCCAAGTATACTGACTAACTCAGAGGTGCTTGTGGGTCAAGTACAATTACAATCATATGTACATATTGTACTATTAACCATTCGTTATGTTACAACAAAGTGTATCACTGGTTGGCATGGAGATTTATCCATCTCTAGGCGGTGAAAGCGGCGCCATTTTATTTTCCTTAGTTTCTTAAAAAATGATAATGTCGCGTGTGTTCATTAAAGGAACATTACAGAATTGGTAATTGTAAAATATACTTTTGATCACAGATTTACATAAAACTTACACGGTCTAATGATGATGATAGTAGAAAACATCCCTTGAAATATTTCTGTCTGAAATGCCATATTTGATGAGAAATGAATAAACTTATTTTCCGATTGGAGTTTATCGCTCAGTGAGCGTTTTATTCGTTTGTTGAACCTACATGATTTCATGCAAATGTGTAATCGGTTTTTCACTATTTTCTCGTGACCCAGTTGGCCGATCGATCTCAAACTTCTACAGGTTTGTCAGTTTATGTATATATGGTGGATTACATAAAGTGCTTACACTGCCAGCATCTGTTTTGTTAGCAAAAACCAATTATGTAATGTTCCTTTAATATTCATTTCTGTGATTGTTTGTAAATAATTCCCGGTTACTCAAATTCTGGTCGAAGACGAAGCCAAGCTATTTCGAATGACCGCTCTCGTCTTATATTTTTCGGATGATAAAATGCAAGCCATGTCGACCTCTACGCTGGTACCCAGCCTTATCTGACATACCAGCAGCCATGTACACTGTACGAACATTTCGCATGTACATGTACATGTACAAGTATTTTGTGCATAGAGCGCGGCATAGGCGAAAGTATTTTCATTTTTTTCGTATTTTGAAATAGTCTCATCTGTCAATATGTTTTTCCATCAGAGAGAAACAGATCTAAGTAATTTGGTCTTTCTTCAAACAATCGGGTGTTATACAACATAAATGTAGTCATTCAAATGATATTGCAGTATCGTACTTAGTGGCATGTGAATGTTTAAAGGCACCGGACACTATTGGTAATTACTAAAAAATAATTGTTAGCATAAAAATTTACTTGGTAACGAGCAATGGAGAGCTGTTGATAGTATAAAACATTCTGAGAAAGAAGTAATTTCTCAGTAAAATATTTGAATTGATTTTGAGACCTCACGCATGAGGTCTCGAAATCAAACATCTGAAAGCACACAACTTCGTGTGACAAGGGTGTTTTTTCTTCCATTATTATCTCGCAACTTCGACGACCAATTGAGTTCAAATTTTCACAGGTTTGTTATTTTGTGCATGTTGAGATACACCAAGTGAGAAGACCGGTCTTTGACAATTACCAAAGTGTCCAGTGTCTTTAAAGCAGGATATACCTTTGGTAGCCGTCAAAGGCCAGTATCCTCACTTGGTGTATCCCAACATACGCATAAAATAACACACCTGTGAAAATTTGGGTTCAATTGGTCATCAAAGTTTCGAGAAAATAATGAAAGAACCCCCCCCCCCTTGTTGCATAGAATTGTGTGCTCTCATTTACCTCATTCTCAAAAGCTATTACTTCAGAGGGAGTCGTTTCTCACAATGTTTTATACTTTCAACAGCAGCTCTCAGGAGCTCCTTATACCATGCAAGTGAGTTTTTAATGGTAATGCATTTCTTGAGTAATTACCAGAATATCCACTGCCTTTAAAAGGAACGGATGGGTCTTGGCTGGTTTTGGTGGAAACTCGGGGGCCCACACACACACCACGGTTTGTCAGAATGAGTCTTCGGAAATGAAGGGGCGTCTTGTGTTTCCCGTGAGCCGGGCCGAGTACCAACCGAGTGGCAGAATAGCAAATTAATTAGGACCTTTTCATTTGGTTTTATTAGCCTACGTAAAGCACGATTATTTTATTATTTCGAAAAAACAACTTATTTTGAGTGTTTATAAGAAATTAGTATCGAAAAATAAGCTCGTTTAAGAATCAGGTTACATTATTAGGAACATAGGTCGTGAAAAAAACTATAAAATTGTAATATTCGTGAAAATTGGAAATAATTAAGTCTAGCTTTTTGAATAGCGGGGCAGAATGGGAAAATATTTGGGTAATTATTGTTTGGTTTTGATGATACAAGCATGGAATTAGGCACACAGTCAGAGTATGTCATGAGAAAGATATTTGGCTAGCAATAAAAAAAAAACAGGGCTTCCTTTGCTTGTTGGTCTACCTTTATTTTTTTCAAAGGACAAATCTGTGACGGCCTCATTGCCAATAATAGCTTTCTCATGACACGACTGCGTGCCGAATATCATGTTGTCTCATCAAAGGCACACTCCCATCACCAACGTGCCGTGTACGAGAACGTGTTATTGAGTATAGTGTAACGTGCCTTGGTGTCGAGAGTGCTAATTAGTTTGAGTTTTGAAGTTTATCATGTGATAATTTTATCAGGGATAAAGAAAAAGGATTTTTTTTTTTAACTATACAAACATGCATGCATAAGCAGTGTGTTATTATAATATCACCCGAGTATACTCGGGTGGGGTTCGAACCCACCAGTCCCCACCAATCTCTATCTCTTACCAGAGACCCAGGGGCCTGTTCGAATCCCATAAGTAGCAGAGGGTACCTCATACAATTTAACAGACGTAATAATTGCATCGAAGATAAATACAAATATTTCGGATTGAATACCCTATCAGTACCGGTGTGTGATACGCACTAGGTACTTCGAAGTGTGTTTTCGAACCCCGCAAAATAACTTTTATTTTATACATTTACTATGCGAATTATTTTGGAGTTAAAGGAACATTACAGAATTGGTTTTGCTAACAAAACAGTTGCTGGCAGTGTAAGCACTTTATGTAATCCACCATATACATAAACTGACAAACCTGTGGAAGTTTGAGGTCGAGCGGCCATCTGGGTCACGAGAAAATAGTGAAAAACCGATTACACATTTTGCATGAAATTATATAGATTCAACAAATGAATAACACGCTCACTGAGCGATAAACTCCAATCGGAAAACTAGTTTATTCATTTCTCATCAAATATGGCATTTCAGACAGAAATATTCCAAGGGATGTTTTCTACCATCATCATCATCATTAGACTGTGTAAGTTTTATTTAAATCTGTGATCAAAAGTATATTTTACAAGTTTTTCTTACCAATTCTGTAATGTTCCTTTAATATTCATGATAATTATTTTATGCAACTCTTGATTTTTATTATAACTTGTGTTCAATTGCGCACGTTGTAAACTGCAACATCATGAGAGTGCGTGAACCGCGTGACTAATACGCAGTCATTATCGGTGCGCACGTCAGGTGTGCTTTAATCATTAGGTGGTTTCCGGTAAACTCTATGTTCCTAATATATTATAACGGGTAATCAACTCCTTTGAGATTGGAAATATTCCGCGTGTCACAATGTCACAGCGATCTTACAGTTTAATATTAAATGTTGATTACCCACAAGTTTCAATCAAAAATAGACAGACAATAGGTAAAATTTGTCATTCATTCTGTAATGAAAACCAGAGGTTGCTTTTAAAAAACAACCCAAATTAAAATCAAAAACTATTGACGCCCTCTAGTGGCCAAGCAAAATCGCTGAGCAATTGAGGACATCAAAATATAGAACGGCGATAGTTAGGGTTAATTCAAGTAAGATGAATTTGGTAAAGTCATTTAATTAAAAAATATTTATATGCAGAATAATAATAAATAAAAAAATACATATAAAAGTTCCCTTTAAAACCATTAAATGTTATTTTCAACTTTGCTTGGGTTTGGTCTTATATTGATTTATCGATGCATGCTTCCTGTTTGACGAACACCCTGTTTTGATTGAAAACAAAATGCGTGACAACAGAAAGTACAGCACTCGCGTTTGTAGGCCTAGGTCCTCTATTGGCAGAAAACGAGATATCCGTTTATTGCACCCGGGTGTACAAGGAAATCACCTAAACAAGCTCTGGAATGACGTCTGAAAAACACTTAAGCAGAATTGCCAAAACCAAACTGTAAACCATGAGGTAGTTTGATATCAAGGAAAGTCCCCATGAAGTTTGCTACACTATTTTGCTAATTTGTTTTGCTCCCACAAGTTCACCTCACACATGATACTCATCCTTGAGAGTGACCTATGACCTATCATTAATTTGAGTGTGACTCAGTTGCCCCCCCCCCATAAAACAAAAAACACCCAACAACAACAACAACAACATTTCAACAAGAGCTTGATATTTTGACTAAATAAATTGGGATTGATAATACTTCCTAGCCCTCCGTTGCCCTGGTATTGGCATTTGTGCCCCTAACGTTTCCACAGACCATAAGATTTGTTCAAATGAAGTAAAGGAAGTGCCCTTTGCAAAATGAAAACGGCATCGCCCTCTTTCAAAAATGAAATTCGACCCAGGCCTGAAGTAAATATGATACTATTTGCGAGATCACAATTAATGATTATTTGCAAAGATACTTGTGATTTTTGATGTCTCTTCAAGGCCGCCATAGTATCCAAACAAAGTACACATGTTTTTTTAAGCAATTAAAATGGGAAAAATTATCTGAAAGCTCACTGTCTATAAAGTTAAACGATAGCAATCCCGTAGAAGAAAATTTCGGTCTCAAATACTAACCAAAGTTGAAAAAACTGACGACCCCCACAGCATTATCAGCTGTTATCTGTTTAGATTGCAGCAAGTCAAAATAAGCTGCTGCGAGATATCGGTGTGCACCAAAACACTGACAAACAAGTGTTTCGTTATTTTACTCTCAAAACGGGACCACCTAATTAAAAGAAATGTCTACAGTGTGGCTGTATGGCGTGTTCATTCTGAGACTAGATGCCTGGAAGTGGATTTAAACTCTTCTAAACCTAATGAGTAGTATGCTTATGGTATTGGTCAAATCCTTTCTCTGAAGACACTAGTTAAAGGAACATTACAGAATTGGTAATTGTAAAATATACTTTTGATCACAGATTTACATAAAACTTACACGGTCTAATGATGATGATAGTAGAAAACATCCCTTGAAATATTTCTGTCTGAAATGCCATATTTGATGAGAAATGAATAAACCAGTTTTCCGATTGGAGTTTATCGCTAGCAGTGAGCGTTTTATTCATTTGTTGAACCTATATGATTTCATGCAAATGTGTAATCGGTTTTTCACTATTTCTCGTGACCCAGATGGTCCGATCGATCTCAAACTTCTACAGGTTTGTCAGTTTATGTATATGGTGGATTACATAAAGTGCTTACACTGCCAGCAACTGTTTTGTTAGCAAAAACCAATTATGTAATGTTCCTTTAAGACAATAGGCCTACTCTATATCGTGAGCCATGTTCCACCATTCACAATACTGACCCGTTCGCTCGGTAAGTCTCCCAGTGCGCCTGTATTGGACCATCCCCCCTGCATGACGTTGTAACCTCGGATGACTTCTTCCTGTTTACGAAAGATTCGACCTCCATCAGTAGTCAATGTATAGCTCTGTGGCGTAAATAAATTGCCAGTAAGGCCAAATAATAACAAAAAAACATGTTTAGTGTCCCCACAAGCTTCCTTTTTTTAATTGAGACCGCCTCCTTTTTTCTTTTTTCTTTTAAAGGATAAATTTTAACGATCTCTGACGAAAACAAAAATTATTTCTAAAAAAAAAAAGATCGTATTTTTTTTTTGAATTTAGCACACCGAAAAAAGCTGGCAACCATCTTGAAAAATAGCCCGGCCGGTTGTCTTGAAAAATATATCGGGCGGCCATTTAAAAAGAAAAAAACATTATTACTATTTGTTTTGTTTGGCCTAATGTTTGAAATATTTTGCATAAGCTCGGTCGCAACATTAGTAATTTACCTGAGTACTTTGACTCTTCTTGCTACGCTGGATTAAAAAGTAGTCCTACATTATCACAATGCGTGTGTACATATTGTGATTTTATGCATCGTTGCGCCGATCAGCTTAAAGGAACACGTTGCCTTCAAATCTCATGAAATTTTACTGTTTGGAGGTGTTCCTTATACTTGTTAAGAGCTGTTCTTGCAATAAAACACCTTTAATGTGTTATAATTGGTGAATGATAATTTAAAAAAACAATTATTGACCTCTGACCCCCGAGACATGTCCCGCGAAATGTATACGTATTTCAAGCCGTCAATACGATCGTCGGTGTTATGGGCAATAATGCGCGATGAAGAGCAGTAGGCTGGCGCCGTAGCCTGTGGCCTGGTAAACCTATCACATGAACACCAGGTAATATACCATTCTCTACTCGACGTGGGGACTTGCTACTTAATTACTTAACGTATGTTTGTTCATTCATTTATTAACTGGATATTTATTGGAATACAATAAACAGATGGTAATCGTAACATTTTAAATAAAATAATTGCTCAGTCGTAGTTCAACAGCTGCGACTGGAAATAAGACTAATAGAATTTGTCCGCCATTTATGGGAGTCAAAATCTTGACTCCCATAAATGGCGGAGCGTTTTGTTTCGCGAAAGTTATCAAAAGCGAAGCATTTCTAAGGCACGTTTGTGTGGATCATTATATTCTACTTTTTAAACATCTTTCCGACCGTGCTCATTATAGATCAAACGCTTGTTATAGCCCAAAAGCGCCCAACCCGAAGGCAACGTGTTCCTTTAAGGCCTATACATTCAGTCCCATCATGCATCACTACATCCTGAACAAGAATTTGTATACTGGCTCATTTCAGCCCCCCCCCCCCCGCGGTCATGAAGGCGACAGCTTGGGCTGAGCGAATGCACCATTGACGTTTGTCATTGCATCACGGCATTCCTTTGTATTGTTGTGTTAATTGTCCTACTTTTATCTTTTATGCCCGTTTTAGTAACAAAATGTATCCATGGTATATTTACCCACTTTGTTATGCACGATTGGGATGGATTTCTACCCAATCAGTAAAATAAAGTTGCGTTGGTTTCTCCAGCAATGGATGACACATTAACTGCGCAAACAAGAATCTCATGTTTTTGTTTCAAATTAATATGATTTGGCGTTCACGATTTCATCGCCTTTCATCAGACTTAAAATATCGGTGTGGCTCATTTGCTGAATAAAGTGGAAATTAGCATTTCAAAAGAAAGCAACAGTCTGTTGGACACCTGGGGGGACGTGACATGTAGCCTTTGTAGTACGTGCAACCCCGCATCACAACAACTACTGCTTGCGACCCGAGTTTAAGTTTTCTAGAACACGGATGTTTCATGTAAACACATTATATACGAGGTGTTGAATTACGACCTAGATTTGACGATTCCCGTATTATTTTCGCAATTCTGGGGACTGTTACGAGGAAAAGGCCGGCAAATTATGTGGTAGGTGTGACGGTTAGACAAACGTCGCAGACAATATTTCCCCGAAATAATAAACTTTCTGTACTAGCCAAAGACAGCCACGATCAGGTTTTGTGGAATAACAAGGGAACCCATTGCTGAATGAGGACCCTCGTTCAAGTGATGGTTTGTTGATGTTTCGCGGAATCCTCCCCCCCCCCCCCATCCACAACCAACTACCCCAATCATCCCCTACCCATGTCCCTCCATTGTTAAAAGAAGAAAATAATATGTGTATTTCGTGCTATAGGATGAACTATTTCGTCTCGGCGACTTTTGGAGTCACCCGAGTGCGAGATCGTCGGCGGCCACGTCGGCGGACCGGGTCTCCAGACCGTTTCGTCGCCCCGGCCAGAGAGCTGAAAGACATGGCCGAAGCGTCCTCCAACATGCCCAGCCCTGACAACCCATCCATCAACTCAAAGAGCTTCGGCGAGCTGGGGAAGAAACATTTGTCTTTACAAGAGAGCTGCACAGCAACCGATTCGACGAAATGCATCCGAGACAAGTGAAGTAAACTTGCGATTGCTTGAATTCGATTTATCGATGATATTCAAGCCCATTTGGTGCTCGATATGGGGCAGAGTGTAACCCCCCCCCCCCCTCCCCTATTGTGTCTTGATCATTACATGCTTGGAATCTCGGGAATTCTTTAGAGGATTTGTACAAGAGGAAAATAGTGTGTTAAAGTATGGGAACACTTGGGGTGGGGGTGGGGGTACCCTCTGCCCCATATTGGGCATGGTATATTCAAGCTGCAGCAACAACTATAAAGCCGTTTTATTTTTTAAATAAGTATCCCCGAATCGCCAGGGGACAGCTTAGCATTGTTGCTGTCTCATTGGTCTCACTGAAACCATGAACCAAGGGGTGGTTTTAGGTTTGCGACTATCCCACCACGGCCATCAGATCCATGGTAGATGTTCGTACCCCAGCGGTGGAGCTCATTTCTATCATTTCTTTATCTCCTTGGTCAGATCATTGTCAGATAAACGAGACCCTAAAGATTTCTTACCGTTGGTACAATCCTGGAGGTAAAAATGATAGATTAGGCTGAGTTATTGACAGTCGGTTGTGTCGAGCCCACAGTAAATGCCACCTCCATGGTTATACCACGGGTGTATACACAAGCTTGAAGTCCCAGACGATAGAGGGCGCCCATCAAGATGAACAAAGACACTGGCAGTGGCAACATTGCCGTGAACGAAATACTGAACAGTTATGCGAATGTCATTCAAACGTTTGATTGAATCTTTT
The DNA here is from genome assembly GCA_032158295.1 of Pycnopodia helianthoides. Taxonomy (NCBI): domain Eukaryota; kingdom Metazoa; phylum Echinodermata; class Asteroidea; order Forcipulatida; family Asteriidae; genus Pycnopodia; species Pycnopodia helianthoides. The sequence goes on along the minus strand of CM063253.1, from coordinate 14,394,481 downwards.
TCTTTTTTCCCCTTTATTTCACAGTTCTGTTAGAGCGTAATGAGAGTTTGCGACTGGGATTTCCATACTGTTGATACGAGACTGTTGCAGTTAGTCATTAGTACCCTAACCTCTTCAAAGTTCAAAGTTCAAGTCGTCAAGTCGTTTACTAATTATGAATTCGTTGCATTATCTTTGATCTTTATTTAGTATCTTGAGTCAGTATAGCTGTCAGTCCAGTTTTTGTCTGTCCTTTGGTTTGCGTGTCTGTTTGTTTTTGTTTGTTTGTTTGTTTGTTTGTATACGTCTGGCTGTTTTCTAAAAGCTTCTGCTTATCAAAACAGCCCCATACTCTATTTATTACATTTATCCTGAGCATTGCTACTTATTGTTATTTTGTTTTGCTTTACTCCATAATTACATGTACTTGTCGTTATCTTTCATAAAAGTATGGAAATAATTGTGTAACTGAACTGAACTGAAATAGCCAATCAATGTGGTTGATTTAACCCATTGCTGGTTGATGAGTCACATGAGCATAGGAACACACACACGCGATTCGTATTGAAGATAAAATCGTCACAAAACCGGGAACAGGGGATACAAGCTTTATGTAGAAAAGGTGGAAACACAATTTTTTTAAATTAAATATCTATCTTTCCTCTCTTTTTTTGTTGTAAGATGGTTTCCACCAGAGTAGCTGTTTTTATTTGGGTGGGTTTCCTGTTTAACTCCCTGACTCCTTTACCTTTTTGTTTATTTTGCAAGGCACGAGTCTAAACCGAAGCTACACAAAGTCCGATATGGGGCAGAGGGTACCCCCACCATGTTCACACATACTTTCACACACTATTTTCCTCTTGTGCAGAAGTAACCCCTCCCCCCCTAAAAATCCTCTGAGATTTCCTGAGATTCCAAGCACACAATGTAAACACAATAGGAGTGGGGGTACACCACGCCCCCACGTCGAGCACTAAGGGGAAGCCATTCCAAACTAAAAACAGTAAATCCTTACATAATTAGATAACTAAATAAATAATGAAAATACAGATATTATTTTGGGGAAAAAACAAGTAAAATTCCCCTAAATTCTCCCCATTAATGACCGAATAGTAGTTAAATCAAGTAAAACAAATAACACATATTTATGAAAGCAGACGTGTGTTTTTTGTGTGAGTGTGTTCATAGAACTTTTATTACAAAATTTTGCAGCAACGACATCACAGATGTTAAATAATACGTACAGTTATTGTTGCATGTTTTAAATAGTTACAAAATAGTTACCTAGTTAGAAACCAACTTAAACCATATAGGAACCCAATTTCACGATTACACTTTTCACTTCCGATCCATGAAATGGCCAGTAAAATGTGGGAAAAGTATAGGCCTACATCAATTGGAAGAGTAAACAAATTCCCTTCACTAAACATTATTGTCAATAATAAATACAATGTACATGTACATGTACACCACTCGAACAACAGGCCGGGGAAATGTCATCAAATTTGGCGGTGAAGTTGGAGCGAAAACAACGACAAGCATTGTACGAAACGTCAGGGAATTTTGTGCACAATCACATCAAGCTTATTTCACTTTGGGCTTAATCCGTTGTTAGGGAGAAAATAATGAAAAACCATACACAATGTCAGCATGTAAACACATCGTCCTTAACTTTGGATGAAACAACCGAAAAACAGCTGCTGCGTTTTTTTTGTTTTTCTGATACAGTTTTCTCGAATATGACTTCATTTCAGGGGAAATATTTCACACACAAAAAATGGTTCTAGTGTGAATTTCAAAATCACTAGGCTTTCTGAATAAAATTAAACAATGATGTTTTTTACCCTTACCAATCCTGTATACATGTCATACCTGTTTACTTCTTGTGACGCAATAGTGGGACTTTGGCCGTAACCGAATTTGCGGCTGTGGCTGATGATGCTTAAGGGTGTTACCTTGGACCTCAAATCAACGCAAGTAGCCGCAGCCACATTAATAGCCGCTAATTCATACACGGCTTTTGTTGCATTGATTCGAAGCAGTGTAAACCAAATCATGTCCACAGTATTTTCGAAACAGTATTTTTCAAACCTCGGCTTATAGGCTCCGGGCCCTGTTTGATGTTGGAAACACGGTGCACAGTGCACACAGTGCCTCCAACAGACGGAGCCCAAGCCGGAGCCCAAATCCGTGGTTTGGAAAAGGCCCTATAAGGTTCCAGTTTGAGCTTCGACAGTAATTTTAATATCGTACATTTTCTCTACGGTGCCTAAATCCGGAAATTAAGCCTAACCCCTGGTTTCAAAAACAGCCTTAATTTCAATAACTTTACCGCTAACCAATAAATATTATCGAGTCCACCATTTTACGAAGACAAAATAAAAAACAACAGAGAAGAATAGTTGCATAGTATTGTTTTTTCTCTCTCCCTTTGGCTGTTGTGGCAATTAAAATAAACAACTGTCATATTTACAAAGTAACGCTAACTAACTTATACTTTGCTATACATCACGAAAACAATCACTTTGTTCATTTTGCACGCATCGTTGAATTGAGCAATCACCAGACAAAGTCTGTGACGTCATTCTTCAATCCTCAGTAATTGTTCAGTATTCCTCCTATAGAGACCAGCGGCAGCGGTTTACGCTGCGTTTATTTTCTTCCAATATGATTAGGACCAAATTAATATAGAGCTGTAGGCACAAATCTAAGCCAAACACATTTTTCTTACCAGAAAAAAAGGTTATCAGCCAAAATACCATGCCATTTGTACCTTTGGCAACTGGTTTCCTGCTTATTTTTGGCTTAATAGCAGAACATTGTTAAGCAACATTGTCTGCTTGAGCAGCTCCACAAAATTGGGCCCTGACACCTGTCTCCAGCTTGTGGCTTTAACATGAATGACTGAGACTAAAGCCGTTCCCGAGTTATTGGCTTTAGTTGCGGCTGCGACTAGACCATAACATTTACATGCACTAAACATTTTCCCGCTCTTTTAGCCATAGCCCTTTTAGCCACAGCCTTAGCCCCTAATTCGGGAACGATTAATGGAGCACGAAACAAGACTTGTTCATGATGCCCACAACGGGTTCCGAATTCGTCAAAGAAATCAACTTGTCATGATGGATGCATTTGTTTTGATGCAGTCATGATCGTACAATTTGTCTCAGTGACAATCCTAGGCTATAAATATCTCAAACTAAATGGCAAATCAATATCCATTAGCCACCAATATGCATGGTACAAGGTTATGCACTGGTTGCCTTGCTTAATTCTGTCCATTACAAAATGTATCCCGTACTGTACACTATTTTTAACATTTGTATAAATAAATTATTCTACACATTCATCTTGAACGTATAAAATACATATTTGCAGCATTTCTCGATTTATTTATGTTCCCAAACACCACATTGAATACACTTAAAAGCACCCACGTGTTCCACAGTTATTCCCGTTTAATATTTACAAACATATAGTTTTTCCTCTTTGTTCCCCATCCTCATTTGCTCCTTCATTGAAAGATCAAAACAATATCACACCCTTTCTTAGACATAGACAAACAAAGTCAGTTGAAATGGTGTTATAATTCAAAAGTACTAAATCTTTGTTTTTAGCGGTATGGGCAAACAGGTGAAGGAATTGTGCCTTTGATGATACAAGCATGGACTTTGCCACACAGTCAGAGTATGTCATGGGAGAGATGCTTGGCTATAAGAGCCATCGCGAGTGTGTCATTTGAAAAGTAGGTCGACTACCAAGCAAAGGTAAAACACTGCGAAGATTTTGAAAATTGCTCGTTATTCTATATTACTTTTTTTTTTAAGGGACAAATTTGCGATGGCCCAATATAAACCACATTATCTTTCTCATGACATCCTCGGACCGTGTGCCAAATTCCACGCCTGCATCATCAAATTCAAAGGCACAATTCCCTGTTCTGTTGTGCGCTTTAAAGGCCCTGTACACTATTGGTAAGATCGAAAAACACAATGTTCACAGATTCACACATAACTTACATGATTTAAAGTAAGTAATGGTAGAAAGGGTTCCTTAAAATATTTCTGCCTAAAATGCTATCGTTTCTGAGAAACGAGTAAAACAATAGTAATTATCGCGCGCGATAATTTGAAAAAACAGAAAACACATATTAAGATTCTTTTCACTAATTTCTTGTGACCTCAATGACCAATTGAGCTCAAACTTTCACAGGTTTGTTTGTTCATGCATGTTTAATCACACAAAATGTGGACACTGATTTTGAGCTGTTACCAAAAGTGTACAATACCTTTAACTGGGTAGAAGTTCATAGAACTGAACTAATACAGGGCCATGCGTTTAATTAAACTTAGAGGAAGGGTCAGAGCTTGGTTTTTAACAACGTAATGCTGATTTATATGAACAATTATTAAAAATATAAAAAATAAAAGTCAAATGGGAAATTTTCTGCTGAATAAAGTGTCTACTTGCTGGGAAAACAGCAAAGCAAAAAATTACGAAATTTTCCCAAGAACGTTCATTGAATCCATCAACGTTTTGCGAGGTGAGAGCGGGTAGGCCTATACCGACCGCATCTCTGGGCCGCAGCACTCGCAAGCAGACACTAACCCTCAGCGAAACCCATCTGAGAAACGATTCATGCATGAATCGTTTCTCAGTTTCAAATGTTTTGGGGTGAATAACCATATAATTTTATACTTCGAAGAGAATCCTGTCTCAAAATAGATTATACTGTCAACAGCTGCAGTGCTTCTCTCCAAGTAAGTTGTTACGGTCATTAATTTTTGGAGTAGTTACCAATCTATGACCCTGCCTTTAAACTGTCTGCCCGTCATCGTTTAATAAATATCCACAGACACGCGCAAATCTTTCTTTCGTGCAAATACACCCCTTTTGGGGTAAAACAAAATTCCATGAAGATAACCCAGTGCGCGTCTCGAAAATGCACACCGCACAGTACAAACATACGGGGAGATCCGACTCGCGCAATGACGCTAGAATGATTTATCGTGTTATGACGTCAGGTTATACGTAATTTTGAACGCGTTATATATATATAAAGTCACATGATAGCGAAGACCAAAGAATGTGAGGCTTGGTTGATTAATTAGTCATTTTCGTGCACTTCAAGACACCGACATATTAAAAGAACTTTGAACAAAAAATAAATAAAATGTGTCAATTTTTTTTGATTGGCCACAACTTTAACTTTTACTAATATTATATAATTAAGGGAACAAATTGATATCAGTGTTATATAAAACATCTATCATACTACAGCCTGCCATGACTGCCAATGTTTGAATAACGATTGACAATCTTTTCTGGAATAGACCTCGGTCTTTGTGCCACCATCTTGGTCATGTTCCCTGTATCCAACAACAGTAATGAATGCTAATATGCTTTTTACAATAAGAAACCAGACTATCTCCCCTTCCAGCCTCGGTTTGGTTACACTTTACTTAAGGGGGAGGAAATCACGCTGACCGCACCATCATACAAAAGGTCTATATAAAACAGGCCGGCAGATTTTTCCCTCCCGGTCTCGGGAGGGAACCTTTTATCACATGGTTTGAAATGGAATTGGAAGAAGAAAAAGAGCTGGGGCTGTAACCATGATTGATAAGCGTCTTCAAGTGGCGTCATTTGTTTCCTCAAGGGAAAAAAAGTACAAAAGTACAAAACAAATTGTGTATCAAACATCGACCATCAAACTCGCTGGCTCCAACTCTTGAGCAAGTCTCAAAGAGTTCCATGGAAGCAGATTGCTCTAAAACGTACTGTTTAATTTGACGATTGCGTGACGTCTACCTTTTTGTTTTATCAGGGGATGTAAGTCTTTGATTATCTTGCACCCTTACCATCGTCACCGAGGGGTACTCGACTGTGGACCGCTGATACCCTCAATCGGGTGGGGTACAAGTATTTCCCAATCCAGGTGGATTACAGGTGACACACATCCACCCTTGTATAGACCTTATGCACATGACGTCATTTGAGTAGGGCGCCCTCGTCTAGAGGTCAAAAGAAGATTGCTCATTGGCTCATTCTCTGCGCCGCGCGTACAAAATGTACTTTTTTCCAGTGTTTCGTCATCGTTTTACCTCTAAGATGGCGGCGTGATGACGTCAATGCATAAGGTCTATTGTAGTGACACATTTACTTTGCCTGCGACGACGTCCCGGCAACTTGCTTTGCAGCGGCTGGCTTAGCATTCTCGTGCCCGGTTGCGCTCTTGGTGGTGCTCTTCACGCCTTTGCTCCCGTTCGTCTTGCATCCGTGCTTGCAGAAGAGTTGGAGTCGGGTCACGTGATTGTAGATTTTGAGGGCGGGGCCGAGTTTGAGTGACAGCCCCGTCAGCACGTCCAGCCTCTTCATGAGGAGGAGCGACTTGCCGTCGATCTCCTGAAAACACAACAGGATTTTAATTACCCATGATGCAATGTCTACAAATCTTTGAAGTCCCAATTTGGCAATACGGTTATCCGAATAATTCCCATATTCTCAAAACGTTTCAACTGAAAACTTCTTTAAAGTGAACCCCACTGGTTTGCAAATAAACACACCAGGGAATGACCGGAATTCTAGATCTTGACACTTTTGTCCCTAATAAGCAAGGCACTGAACCGATATTGCTTCAACTTCCGGATGGGATGTAAAGCCGCAAGTCCCGTGTGTTGTGTAACGCATTTGTAACAGAACCCAGTTCTTTCCGCGAAGGGTAAGGGTATTGGCAGTGGCTGCTGAAAAAAATGCAGCACCATGTTAACCCTTACAAGGTGCTACATTAATTGGTCTCATAATACAAAATATTTCAAAAAACTTGTCTTAAAAGTGTTACTGTTAGTTCAAGTGCCTTGAGTAACTTATTAGTAGACACTGCGATATTCAAAACTTTGTACTTTTAAGGTTTTGTCGTATGGTTGCTTCGTCTCACAAAATCATTCTTAACAAGCTCAACCAACTTTGGTAATTCGGCGCCAGGAGTGTCCTTTATGACAGACATGGCGCATTGTTATCATTTATTCCTCTTTCTATGAAGTCCTGGATGTCAACGGGTATACACACACTATCCTTCTCTTACCTGCTCTCGGAAGGCATTGCACTGCTCGGGGAACCCGTGGACGCTGAAGTACCGCACCACGTCCTCGATCCCCCACTCCACGGGGTCCGTCATGCGGTAGTGGGCGTTGTTCCCGGACGAGGCCGACTGCTCTGGAAGACTAGCGGCGTTGGAAGGGCTGGGCGTGGCGACGTCCGGACTCGTCTTCCCTGCGGTTGGGCTGAAAATGGGACCAACGAAAATGGATCAGCATTTTAAGCAACATGCAACAGAGCCGGCGACATAGGGGATTTTGTTCCCAAGTGTGTGTGTGTCCCCCATACGGAAAATGAATTGAAGGAAGTTGATTCAAAAGAGGGCGCTATCAGACGAAATTTCTACACAATTCGCCCTGTGAGGGTACAGAATCTCCTGCCACATCGGCATTTAGTCTGCTTTGATCTTGGTGCATCTAACACCAACTACATAAACATTTCAGCAGAAAACATTCCATTTTGCAACAGAAAACAATGCAGTGAAGCCAATACAAATCAACATGCATTTAACAACAACATGGATACCAGTACCTTTTTATCATCTGGTAAAAAGTGGTATAGCCTTTAGGAAACCACGGCCTTGGCTTCGATGAAGGCTTCAATGGCAGTTTAAAATCGTGCACGTTTGGGCAGGAGCTTCAAAAGGCTCATAAATATGGGCTACGATAAAGGAGCCAAACTCATATACCGGTGTTTCGAAAAGGGCGATGCCTTTATCTGAAACGCAGTCCACTACGCACAGGAGGTGCCGTTCAACACAATTGAATGGCCAGTGCCGAAAATTGCTGGCAGTAGACAATCCGCAATTACCTTGTTTCTCCCGTCGTTTCGTTAAGAGAGAGGTCCGTGCCAGGTTCAGATGGTGACGACTGAATACTGTAAAAATCTGGAACAAATGAGGAAAACATATAATCAAAATGCTGTATTAATCAATAGCATCGTTGAAATTTGAAGTGTGTTCGCTCTTTGACAAGCAGACACAATAGCCTGGTAACTATGAACAAAACAACAGCATGTCCGTTTGTCCTTGAGCCAATTACCTTTTTCATAACGTACATATCCTTGTGCCGAATTCCATGCTTGTATTTCCCCTATCTGCCCCACTATTATACACAAAGGTGTAGACCAACTAAACAAGAATAATATAATTCAAAACTTGTTGTGCATTGTAGATCATTCTACATAGACCGTTCTCTTTGAATATTATCTCAATAATCTTGGGTGCGCCATTTTGGCAGTCAACGTCCCCGTGTGCAATTTTTTTTGTTCGTACCACACTTGAGAGAGGGGGTCAACAGTGAAGGGATCCGGGAAAGCGCCCATACCTTATGCGTGTAAGCATTGGCTCTAGTGTGGTACGGGAAAAAAAATTGCTCCCCGTGTTTATGCAGCAAAGTGTGCATTTAAGGCAACGCATGGCACACGGACAGAGTACGTTATGAAAAGATAATTGGCCCTAGGACCATGCAGCGCAGATTCGTCCTTTGAAAAAATAATATGGAGAAACGGACATGCTGTTGTTTTGTTCATAATTACCATGCTATTTTGTCTGCTTTTCAAAGAGCGAACACACTTTTTACACGCTTGCCATAATTTGCACGTGCAATTTGACTCTCAAAATGGTGAGTGCGGCAAAAAGCAGCCGCGTGTGACGTTGTTGCCAAAGGAACAAAGGGAGTGGTTCTATGATGGCCGGCTTGAGAACAGAGCGAATTGCAATCGTTTGTATTTGGTGCTACGTCATATGAATTGGACAGAGTTCAAATATCACAAAAAATAGCGCAGCTCGTTTGGTATGTTCTACGCCCTTAAGCCTCTTTTTGTTTATAAATCATTGAACGAAACTACTCCATGATTCCAATTTACTGTCATGCTCCACTCCTCCATTTTTTTCTTCGGTCCACACTTGACATCACTCCCTTGAAAGTTCCCGGTGCAAACAAGTTCCGGGTACACAAATATTCGGTGTAGTTGGACCAATGATTTGGAAAAAAATATCCAGGAATCTGTCAGTTTATCTATCGTAAAGCTCTTAAAAGACTCACCTCTATCCATGTTAATTTATATTATGTGCGCTATAATCTTGATGGAATAGCACCTTCTATATTTTAAATGATATTGTTGTTGTTAAAGGAACATTACAGAATTGGTAAGTCAAAAACTTGTAAAATACACTTTTTGATCACAGATTTACACACGGTCTAATGATGACGATAGTAGAAAACATCCCTTGAAACATTTCTGTCTGAAATGCCATATTTGATGAGAAATGAATAAACTAACTTTACGATTGGAGTTTATCGCTCAGTGAGCGTTTTATTCGTTTGTTGAATCTATATGATTTCATGCAAAATGTGTAATCGGTTTTTCACTATTTTCTCGTGACCCAGATGGCCGATCGATCTCAAACTTCTACAGGTTTGTCAGTTTTATGTATATGGGGGATTACATAAAGTGTTTACACTACCAGCAACTGTTTTGTTAGCAAAAACCAATTCTGTAATGTTCCTTTAATTGTATAATAAACCAAAAACTCGAGCATTCAGGTTACCTTCACTGCTTGAAAGCACAGCACTGCCATCGCTGGAGTAATATTCCATCTCCTCATCTCGTTCACAGGTGAAACATACCCACTTGCCTGAAACATGAAATACTTAATCATTTAGATCATTTCCCTCGAAACAACTGATTTCATTCGTGTCCTTTCCATGTATTCTGTGAACTGATTTTCGAAACAATTTCTTTTTACTTATCTCACAAAATGTATTCTGTATTATTCGTTGCAAGCGCAAATTGCTTCGGATCAAATTTCCCCTCATTCAAAATGTTAAGAGCAAAATCGACTCTAAAACGTATTTTCCAAAACGGTTTACTGTAGGACTGAAACAGATCTACTAGTGCAGGAGACTGTGGATTCATTACACATGTACCGTTACATGTATATTCGTACAAATAACCCCAACTTTCCACAAAAGTGTGACGTCATAGTTTACATCATCAGATAATCAGATAAGATGACTTCATCAGATGATAATACTGGTAGTACGGTAGGTGATGGGAAGATCCATGCTTTTTGATGATACAAGCATGGAATGTAACACACAGTCAGAGTATGTCATGAGGAAGATATTTGGTTATGCATGTAGTGCCATCGCAGATTTGTCCTTTAAACAAACATGGGTATAAACAAGCAGTGGCAGCCATTTTGAAAACTGCTTGTTATTCCACCTATATATTTTTTTCAAATAGCAAATTCGAGCTGGGTCTTAAGCCAAATATAATACTCTTGACATTCTCTTGGCTGTGTGCCAAATCCCACGCTTGTATCACCAAAGGCACCATTCCAATGTTTCCCCTTTCTGCCCACCATCAGAAGTGTAGACTCGTACACACTTTGCACAAATCTACACCTTTTCGGCCATTCTCCTTGATTGTGTGGGGTGGGGGAGGGGTCAGTTGGGGCTATACTTGAAAAATAGAATAAATTCTTCCCTCGGCATTATTTCGACATCTTTTATTGGATAAACCAAATAATGTAGTTAAAATAATGTTTACAATTACTGTCGACCATTTTTTATAGGCGGCCCATTTTTTTCATGGGTGGGCACGACCCATATTTTTAAAACCCTTTTATAGAAGAATATGTGTGTTTTTTGTTTTTGTATAGCACAATGGATTTATGAGTGATATTTATGGGTAATTTCTTTGATAGCGTTTCTTGTGCACAAAAAAATAAATTGTTGTTATTTGTATAGTGAAGTAGTTTTGCAAAACAGAGTTGGCAAAACTCGCGGTTGTGACATTGCAGCAGAAAGGTCAACAAAGCTGACCGGGCGAGATCGTCTGACCATTTTACCGCGCACAAGGAACACGACGAAGATGGCTATTGCTGTGGTCAATGGGGCGCATTAGGAATGTTGATGTAAAGGGAGTAGCCAACGCAGTCAGATGCCACTTTCGAAACCACGTAACCGAGGAAAGTCCGCCTGCCTGAAGCCCCGACCCGAAAGCGCACATTCTCAAAATAACTGACGAAGCCGGAGCTGCACCAAGGCCATGGTTTCGAAACGGGCCTGTAAATTGTCGATGCCAAAAATGTCAGTACATTAAAACGGACACGAGCACTGTTTCACAGCAGCTTAAAATAACGTGGCAAATTTACCTTCTGGTTTCTTGAAAACTGGTGGGTAGTGACACGACATGTGGTAACCTTTGTCGCAGGAGTCACAAAAGAGCAGCTTGTCCTGTAATTATCAAACGAGAGAGCGAACAGTTGAGACATGAACACAAAATACAATTGTTTATTTACACCACTTTATCAGACAATCAATCACGACAATTTTATCGCAGAAAAATGGACCTCTTGTTTGCCATTCACTGCGTCCAAATCGAGTTTAGTCAGATCCCTTTCGTTCTAGCGTTTACTTTAATTACCGATTGTAGATGGAATAGGATAAAGCTGGTGTCAGCACGTGTCAATGGCCCCTTTCGGATCCACGGCTTGGGCTCGGGCAACCTGTTTGAAGCCCCGGTAAGAAAAGCGCACGTCTTCTAAATAACTGACTGAGCCAAAGCCCAAGCCCAAGCCCAAGCCCAAACTGTCGTTTCGAAAAGGGCAGCAGAGTGAAACCCCACATTTCAAATGGATACATTACAATCAAACTCAGCCAACGAACAGTTGGGACGACTTTTTGAGCCTCCCTTTTGAGCTTTAGGGGGAAAAAAAACTGCCGTCTAAAAAAATACACGTTTTAGCACACTGAAGCGTTCTATAAATGAATCCCGTGTCCGAGTTCCAGTATATACTCATCGGCCAAAATTCACAATTAGTAACACAGCTGCACGGATGGTTGAAACAACGTCCGTACACCAATCGCTCTTCGAGAGCCTCACGGTTGGTTTGCATCACGTCCGTCATCAGGCTCCAAAGCCTACCTTGGTCTTGGATGGGGTCACTGTACTTACAGCGTCTCCAGATTCATTGCAGACGAGGCATGTCTTGCAGTCCATGCACTGCCAGGGCGACAGACGTGACCTCTCGGCTAACTCGGCCGAGTATCTCATGCATGATGGATGAACTGTGAAGCAAACATGAAGTTTGGTTTATGAAAAAATATGTAAAACACATTTGACCACTCATTAAAGAGGTGCTCCAAGTTTAAACCAAGTTTTGTAATACACTCATTTCCAAATAGATAGATTCCTCATTAAAGTGGTAAAAAATTACAAATCGCTAACCTCACTTTAAAATGGTGTACAACGCCATTTTATTTTATTTTATACTCTTTCATTGCGAAATTTGAAACGTGACGTCATCAAACATCAACAAACAAATGGGTCTGTACATTCCAGAGAGATTATTTGTTGTGCCAGTTAAGAGGTCAAATCCAATGACGCTTTGATTGAATACCATCACAATTCAGGAATGAACTAAAAATTTTCTTTACATAAACCTAAGGACTATATATTTGAAATGTGACGTCATCATTTGGATCTCGACAAAAATTGCACTTGAAGGGTATCAAATACAGTGGCATTTTACAACGGTTTAACATAGGATAGAACCTTGTAATGTTGTTCTCATCATCATGAGGACTCTATCTATTGAAAAATGGAAGGATCACAAAACTGAACTTGACCTTGGAGTCCCTTTCTTATGAAAGCTAAACAATGAATGACTGTCGACCGTTATCTTTGGCTTATAGTTCCATTGCACAACATCTCCTTCCTGAAACAAAAAACTATCAATCTCTATTTCTATATTCTTTCACAACACACAGTAGTATAGTTTGACCTAATATACTCTACAGATCAGGAGGCGATACATAATTCGTTAGATGCCTTGGCATGCCTTTTGATTGGACGGTAATTCATGCATGATTTGGAACGTTAAAAAATGGAATAAGAAGGCGGGGGGCAACTCCGACTGGTGCAGCTCCTTACTCCGTACGCATTGCTTCAAGATGAAGCTCCATTGAACGCCATATTTAGCACCGGAAATACGTCACTCCCAAACGAGGACCAGTTCGCTATTTCGGACAGCATACCTTTCAGGCTGCAATCTTTGCAGATAAGTAGATCCTCAGCCAGACCGAACTTGTTGCAGCTCGCGTGGAATGAGCAGTAGTCGCATCTTTGGTCATACGACGGCTGTTTGCAGAGCGGTTCGTGCTCGAAGTCGGGACCGTGTGTCTTGCGGATACGCTGAAAGAAAAACAACAAACGAAAATCAATTTGTGCATGATGTCACACTCATTCGGAATGGCCATTTAACGGATTACCAATAGACTCTTCCCATGAAAAATGTTAATTAAACATCGCGCGTGCGCACTCTCCCTATACTAGTTGGCAAATTGAGTAAATCTCGCGCCGCCTGTGACTGATGGTGACGTGAACGCACACGCGTTTGTGCGTCTGTCTAGTGAACAACTCTACGGCGTTTGCCAATCAAAAGAGTCTGTACGCATGCGTGAATGTAATTAGCATTTTTAATGGTAAAGGTCCGTTCTGGGTTACCAATGAATGACTACACCATACTGGTTAAGGTGTTTCAGATGCGATAATTTCCATGCGATGTATGTCAAAGTATTTATGGGCAGAAGATCGCAATGAATTTGTAAATAACAAACCAGTTGTACGTGGTAAATTAATCATGTTTCATCTGGAGCCATTTACTAAGATTCTCGACGTAAAGTGGCATCTTGCACAGAGTGACTGGCTAAAAGAATAATAATAGTAATACAAGCATTTTTTTGTCAATGGTTGCTATGCGCTGAGGGCAGTAATTCCAGAGAGAAACACTCTATTCAAGAACCTGAAAATGAAAATATATAGGTTTACTTCAGTTAACGTTCAAAATGGATGAACGGAGTTGCAAGCGCGAATGTTGAAAGGTAGCGAGTTCCAAGCATCTGGGTCCAGCTATAATGAGACGGCCTTATCAAACAGTGCGATGTATTTTTAAGTAACGCTCCGAGCGGAGGCCACTTCGTCTGGGCATGCTCAGATCGAGTGAGCGGTGATAAAACCATCACTCTGCACTATAAAATGCTCTCTTGTGTTGTTTCTCCACAACGGGGGGTTCTTTTTTAGAGGGGAGCCAAGTTTGAGATTTTTCCTCGTTTTCATTTGCAGTTTAGCTGCAACATTTTGTCATGGCATGGGAACGATATTTTTTAAAGTCCCCCCCCCACGAAAAGCGAGTGAAGTGCAAACGCTAGCACAACCATTCCATGGCAGTTTATATAGGCAAAACGGCCAACCTATTACGGGCAATTACCGCCTTCACTATTTTTTTCAATCTGATTATATTACGCGTCGCGATAGCCGCCGAGTGTAAATTAAAACGGAGACCACCGCGCTTACATGCGGCCCGTACTCTCGTGCGTGATGTGTAAACACTTAAGATGAAATATTCCGCGTGGAGCGCGTCCATTGGCGCATACGAACTAAACATTAACAGTAAAATGTTGGCTAATGTCCGCGGGTACAGAAATGATATACAGTGTTCTCCCTGAAACGCGCTTGCCAAATTCTAGTTAAAATAGGACCAGTCAAAATTCGCTCCAAGTGGTCCGCCTGTGGCTATAGCTCAGTGTTGGAAAGCATCCCGTATATTATTAACAGGAAGTATGGACTAATTTGGGGTTGAACACAATTGACTAGAGTGGGATTCGAACCTGCAACCCCCGGAAACATGCCGGCACTCATACCAACTGAGCTATCTAAGAGCCCTCATGATTGCGGTCTCCCTATTTAGTCAATATCTTAGTTCGAGTGAAATAATATGGCCCAGTGGAAAAGCTTGTGGACAAGTGAAACAGCCAGCTAATTGATCCCCGGACCTGCTGGCTAGCCACTGAAAAATTTAAGGGCAAACCCTGGTACAATGTATATTGATATTGTTTTCTTCTTCAACTGGGCACAATAATGAACGCTTCATTTTAAGTAAAAAAAAAAACATATCTGGGTTACTATAGTACTAGTAAAAGCGCAACGGTGAACTGTAGGTTTGTATTGACCAACAGTAGTATTATCATACAAGGCGTTGCACGTTGTACATGTACACGATGACTCGGGCTATATAGGCTATAAACTGCGAAAGGAAACCGATGACACAACTAAACACGTTTGCCGTACGCGCATTCATCCACGTAGACATCACGTACGCGGCATAATAAAACAGACAACAAAATACGACGACGGCAAAAGGAAAATGAAGACGTCGACCTCGAACACACAGCGCTCTGCACAGCGATACCGGGCCGTGTGCACGCTACCTAGGCCTACATGTACATGACACATCACCCCGACGTCAGCCGATATCTCATTTGCATAACGCGTTCTACATTGGAAGGCTTTTTTCTCTCTTTTCGTTCGACCTTTTTTCTCCTCGGCCCAACTGTCGTCATAGCACGGGTCAAAACGGTTACGTCGAGAGACACACAAGCAGAAGAAGGTTTCTCAATTATTTTGATCATCAGCGCATATCACTGACAATAGATCGCCAGAGAATTGTTTCGAAATAATTCATGTCATGTAATAAGTAAAGACATATTATGCGAACTGTCACAGCTCAAATGCGTCGTGATTAATGTCAATGATTTACCGTAGTGTGGCGCACGAACAAAATCACTCGCTATAAAAGCGCGTGTCCCACTCTTTCGCCTCGAAGTTTTTAAAGCAACAATAAACGAAACGTTAAATTCATTTTTCTTTTTGTTTGAATTTAATATTCATCACCACGCCCGTTCTTTGAACATAATGTCACCATGAATCGATACTTCGCGCTATACTCTATAAAACGCACAGCTACACTGCGCTTCCCATGGATATCAATTTACAACAGCAGCAGGGCCGGTATATAAACGCCTGCGTGAAGCCCGTATCAACCGTTCTTAGGTTGTTTTGTGTGGGTTGTTGTGTTTTTGAACGGTACAGCGCAGTGTCGTCAAACCAATCATTAATCTCTCGACCAGGCAGGAGGATACGCGGCTTGTTCACTCATGGACTCCACTTGTCCTGAGCTGCGATCCTTAACACAAAATGGCGTTCGCTTAAGAGCGCACAGAACAGAAACTAGTCCATCGTTAGTCTTTCCTTTGATTAAATACTATAGTACAGCAACGGTGCATTTTTTTTAATTGGGGAAAGTGTTGATCGCGTATCCTCAGAGTAGCCGACGCGACGACGTCAATCGCATTATTAATATATAGTATAGGCCCGAATTCTGCGAAAACTCCCTTAACTTTATACCGTATACCAAGCGCACGCAGGAATGCTTTCCCCCTCCCCTTTTTTTCTTGATCACTGATAAACATGATCTGGTTGTGTTTACTGTCATGGACAAAGTAGGAAACTGTACTCTGATTACTAGGTAAACCGGGGGTTATAATGTCAATATGCAAATAAGCACATATCCCAACGAGAGTTATGCCCGACTATGCAACCTCTAACCGTTAAAACTATAGAGTGACTTAAAGGCAGGGTGTACTTTTGGTATTTACTATTATTCCACAAGTTAATTACCGTAACAAATTTACTTGGTAAAAAGCACTGGAGGGCTGTTGATCTCGTAAAACATTGTTGGAAACGACCCCCTTTGAAGTAATGTAGTTTTAGAGAAAGAGGTAATTTTCAACCCCCAAAAAATGAACTTGAGAAATGCGTCAGGCACGAAGCCTTGCTCGGGCATCTGAAAGCACACAATTCTGTATGGAACAAGGGTGGGTTTTTCTTCATTTGTTATTTTCTTGCAACTTCGATGACCAATTAAACCCGCATTTTTACAGGTTTGTTATTGTAAGTATATGTTGGTATACAACAAGTGAGGACACTGATCTTTGACAATTACCAAAAGTATAACCCTGCCTTTAAGCTGTGTGATGTTAACATTACTAAATGAACTTTGAACTGACAACGAGCGAATTGGCGTACAGACAAACAAAAAGTATCCATTTGAGAAATTGAACTAGAGCACAGAGCTTTAGTAGAGATATTGCTCTAATGAACTGGAGTAACCGTACGTAAACGATTTGCATAAAAATTTACCATCGGATTTTGTAGTATCAAAACTTAGTGATGTTATTCGCTTAGTGTAACCAACTGACGTGGGCCAATGCATATGCCGAAATCTCACCCACATGAAAACAGAAGTCTATGTACGTGTTAAAAAACTATACCATGGGCATTTCAGTCATGTTTCAAAGGAGTTCAACATGGTGGATGTAGTGAAACCCACATGCAATGAGTCTTCTCTCTAGATGTCGACTATTATTATGCGCAACTACGTTCAAGGGCGTGACCTTTTTAACAACACGATACGTCACTCACACGTGCACACAGCTCGTGAACCAGCACACACCGCCGTTACGTACGTGGTCCGGTGTATACCGTATACATTCTAAGCCCGTCCCTAACCAATTATTTGAGCCAAGTTGTTTCCGTTTAACAACCCAAAACAAAAGCAAATCGCCGCATCAACTGAAGCGTTTTCCCGTTGTGCTCTTTCTTACAAGTAATTCGCATGCTTTTTATGAACATTTCGAAGTCAAGTTTTGCTAATAAAAAGGGGGCGTGATTATCACGTACAGTACGCGTTTTTCTCAATTGCTAAAATGCAGAATAGGAATACACCAGGCTTGATGAAGCGATACGTCAAGGAGGAGAGGCACTCGCCACCGTGTTCCCAGTGGTCATCGCCCTGATGGTGGCAATTTAGATTTCCCCTTAATAAGCCCGACTCAGTGCCCTACAAGAACTAAGTATCTGACTTCAAGGTTACCTAACGGCTTTAGGTTTGAATGAAAACCGCATTATCGTTCAGTATTGTACAGAAGTGGACACTGTGTGGTTAATTTAGAATAAAACATGAACGTTTGTCAATTTCAAAACACATAACTTTCCGAGAAGCGGAAGTTTAGTAATCGAAATCGAAGTTATCTTCTCGAACTGAATGAATCATTCTGAAAAAGAAAAGAAAAATAACTTGCGATGTATTTTTGCAAATGATCATTGTTATTAAAACAGATCTGCCGATGGGCAGCTCTTTAAAATCTGGCCCTGCCCGTTGACTTGGAAACGAGTCTTTAAAAAAACCACAACCGGAAGCGAAACTGGCTTCAAGATAAACACTCGGTAGACCTGGCTGAAGTCTAAACCACGTTATTATTTCCACGCTCCAATGCGTAAGAGAGCGCGCGTGTGTACAAAGCCGGCCAGCATGGTGGTGACATGACCTCATGAATATTCAGAGGAGCTTCATAACACCAGGTGTGGCAAACAGATTGAAGACAAAACATGCAGGTCGTTTGAGCGGGTTCCACGCATGACGCGACAACGGTATGCCGCACTACACTCGAGGTTGATTGGGCAAACCCAAATGTAAACAGACCTCAAACCCTAAATACGGCCCGCAACGACCGTAATTACCTAGCCCTCGTCAAGAGTTTGTAAACCTTTACTTCTATAATTATTACAATCAGGCAACGCGCCCGTCCCGTCTTAAGGCATGTCCAAGGAATGTTTTTGCAAATTCCCCCTCATCATGTTGAAAGATTTCATAATAATGTATGGGGAAGTACCATTTGCAACAAACCCTTCACACTACAGTCCTCATACAGAACTACAGGTTTCGATTCAAAATCTCCAAATCGAAATTGTGCACAAATTTTATTTAGTAATTGTTTGTTGAACCATGGAGGTACTAAAAAACTGAAAAATGTAAACTTGTTTCTCGGAAACCCGAGTGCAGGGGGGGGGGGGTTATCATAGAGCAAGGAAAATGATGCAGTGTGACACGGTGTGTGTGACGTCGTTTCCAAGTCAGAAAACAAAATACCGATGTGAATACAGAAACCATGAGGTACACATAAATCTTCTTTAATATTTAATATTTCCATTACCTTTCGCTTCTTGACGCGGTCCACCTTTTTGGAAGTCTCCGAGACCACCGGGGGCTCACCCCCTGGAGTGGGCAGCGCATACCCCCCGTTCACTTTGACCAAACGCCCCGTGAAGATCTCCCGTTCGAGCGCTTCTCTTAAGCGCATCTTAATGGTCAATTTGGTCTCCGGGTCACGAGCGAGTACATGCTTCTCAATAGCTTCAATGTGTACGGGCCCGCCTTGCCTCTTTGAGCCTCCTGCCGAAGTAGAACTTGCCGAGACAGGGTCATCGTCTGTACCGACCGGCACCCCACTCAATTCTTGCACGGCCTCCACTAATAAACGACTGGAGTCGGTCGAGTTGAGAATGTTACCACTAAGGTGACTCTGTTTCCATTTGGCGGCATTGCGATAGCTTGTGCTACCTTTGTACTCCACTTTGTAAACGACTTCATCGTCCACTAAGCGTTCCAACTCGCATTCAACTTCGGCTGCACTAACGCCATATTTACGCTCGACCATGTGGCATATTCGCTCGAGGTCTGGGCGAGCCTTGCGACGTCGGAGCGAGTCGATAGTGTCCAATATCACTTCCTGATTGCTCTTGGCACCCATTTGGATATTAGCGCGAGGGTTTCCACGTATTTTCAGAGCAGAAACCACGTTGAAATTTTCGCCTTCTGAAGCGCAAAGTATAATGGCGTTTAATCTAACAGCAGCCCGCGAATCAAACAATGCGCACATGCGCAGTTGAACCCGATCGATATACGCAACGGCTGTTGCATGAACGTTAGATCAAAAACCCGATAATCCGTCGGTGACACTCGACAATGGAAGCTGGCATTTACAGATAATAATGGATAACTTATATGTACTTCGATCAATATATAAAAGTACAGTAATAACATTGTCTACCGTAGAGATAGCAAGTATTTTTTCAATGCGTTTTTGCCAAAATTGTGTACAAAAACATTTAGTTTTTAAATGTTTGAATTGGCCGACACTCAATGTTTAGTCCTTGCAGGATTCGTCATAAAAATATGGTCTTTAAAAGGTTAGGGGAGATGTTTTTTCCTTCTTCTTTAGTCATCCAGCGCATTACATTAAAAACTAAAGATGCAGATTCCCTTTAAACACACTGCAGCAGCCGATCAAGTTCATGTATCCACGCAAAAAGGGATCTGGGTGTCTAAACAGTGAGATGACGTACTGGTTTCTCTTTCGTGTCAAGAAAAAAGACCCCCCCCCCCGAAAGAAAAGTATATACATGTATAATATTATTAAAAAGCATTAAAGAAAGGAAAGGACAAAAAACTACGAAGTACAAAAATAAACCCTGTGTTTACTGGACAAACATAACAACTGTTTTAAAGACACTGGACACTATTGGTAATTGTCAAAGACCAGTCTTCTCACTTGGTGTATCTCAACATATGGATAAAATAACAAACCTGTCAAAACTTGAGCTCAATTGGTCGTCGAAGTTGCAAGATAACTATGAAAGAAAAAACACCCTTGTCACAAGTTGTGTGCTTCCAGATGGTTGATTTCGAGAACTCAAATTCTAATTCCGAGGTCTCGAAATCAAATTCGTGGAAAATTACTTCTTTCTCGAAAACTATGTCACTTCAGAGGGAGCCGTTTCTCACAATGTTTTATACTGTCAACTTCTCCCCATTACTCGTTACCAAGTAAGTTTTTATGCTAGTAATTATTTTGAGTAATTACCAATAGTGTCCACTGCCTTTAAGGGAGTACAATGGGGGACAATGGGGAAATTAAGGCGGGGAACCCAAATTATGGCCCCTATTTCTACTATAACACAGATTGTAACTTATCTTGACTCAAAAGAGTAAAAACAATTACCAGAAGAGATAGTTTTGCAGGATTAGCAACTATATACCATATCTTGTTGCAAGCTGAGTAAGTGAAATACCGATATAGATGCAGCTTTGCACAGAATCAAACGCATGTACCTTGTCTTGATTGAAATGTATCGATGGTTTCTTGATTCAAAAGACTTAATCGAGCACCTGCAACAGTTTTGCTATCATTATTATTACCTTTTCTTGGGGCGTCGTAATGATCGTTTTTTTCTGGGTAATAAATTTCGTAGATAGGTGAGCGGTGGTCACGTGATGCATAAAATAGTCAGGGAAACGTATTCAATAATATTGTCGAGATGTCATAATAATAATTATTGTCAGGAGGTTTCTTGGAATGTTTCATCTTTTGGGAGATAGGATTTGTTGGAACGTGTTTGCAAATTATTTGATGGATCTAAAAGTGGAACATGTTTTAGTGTGTTGGGATACAGGTGTGACTTCACTATACGTTCCTTGCTCTGTGATTGCAGTTTAACATCTTGGACTTCATTTGGCATAGTACAGCTAGACTTAAAGGAACATTACAGAATTGTTTTTTTGCTAACAAAACAGTTGCTGGCAGTGTAAGCACTTCATGTAATCCACCATATACATAAACTGACAAACCTGTAGAAGTTTGAGATCGATTGGCCATCGGCCACGAGAAAATAGTGAAAAACCGATTACACATTTGCATGAAATCATATAGGTTCAACAAATGAATAAAACGCTCACTGAGCGATAAACTCCAATCGGAAAATTAGTTTATTCATTTCTCATCAAATATGGCATTTCAGACAGAAATATTTCAAGGGATGTTTTCTACTATCATCCTCATTAGACCGTGTAAGTTTTATGTAAATCTGTGATCAAAAGTATATTTTACAATTACCAATTATGTAATGTTCCTTTAATAGCTAGTGATTTTGATAATTTCCAGATGGGCTAAGTTAAGGCCGAATCCGAATCGGCACTTGGCAGCTACAGCACGGCTACGACTGTTGCTATGGATGTCCCATACTTCAACGCAAGATGACGCGGCGATGCAAGCCGTAGCCGTAGCTGTAGCCGACAATTCGGACATGGCTGTAAACTTAAAGTGAAGATTAATGAATGCAGAAGTTACGTGGTCGAAATTTTTGAGATTTACCCGTGTAGCAGCCTTAAAGGAACATTACAGAATTGGTAATTATAAAATATACTTTTGTCCCAGATTTACATAAAACTTAGACGGTCTAATGATGATGATAGTAGAAAACATCCCTTGAAATATTTATGTCTGAAATGCCATATTTGATGAGAAATGAATAAACTAATTTTCCGATTGGAGTTTATCGCTCAGTGAGCGTTTTATTCGTTTGTTGAACCTATATGATTTCATGCAAATGTGTAATCGGTTTTTCACTATTTTCTCGTGACCCAGATGGCCGATCGATCTCAAACTTCTACAGGTTTGTCAGTTTATGTATATTGTGGATTATATAAAGTGCTTACACTGCCAGCAACTTTTTTGTTAGCAAAAACCAATTCTGTAATGCTCCTTTAAGATATTTAACTGTTGCGGTTTATCAAGAAGACTGTTGCCAATGCCATAAGAAAGCACTTGTTGTTGTATATAAATTGACTATAACTGAAATTCAATATACAATGTGCGCATTAATACAGTTTGCGAATTCGATCTTATACTTAGCGCATTCTTGAGGAAAGATACACCAGATTCTAATTTTATAGAGCTGCTTAAGCAAACAGTTTTGCTTACAATTTAGCGCTTAGCAAAAATTGGCAGGAAACCAGTCAGAATTGGTGCATAAGACATGGTATTTTGGCTGTTAAATTTATGCTGGTAAGCATAATTTTGTTGTGCTTAGCTATCTTTCATGGTCTTTCATGTGTGCTGTTCACCACATAATTTCATCAACAAAGCACATGGGATTTCAACGCAGCTCTGTGTACATATCCATACACTCTGTGGACATTCAATTTGTTCTGTGCACTTAACAAAAACACATTCTTCAACACTACGAAGGGAAACACTGTGTGGACGTGTCTTAGTCCACATAGTGTTTCAGAACCCGCCCTGTGTGGACCTCTTTTGTTCTTTAGGTCATCACTTCGTATGTAAGGCTTGCACAAACAAAATGAGTTGGGGGAAGTTACTTATTTAGTGTATGCCTTTCCTCCCTTTGAACCAATAAAATGTACAGCAGTATTAATTTCTTCGAAACTTTCCTTAAAGGCCCTGTACACTATTGGTAAGATCGAAAAACACAATGTTCACAGATTCACACATAACTTACATGATTTAAAGTAAGTAATGGTAGAAAGGGTTCCTTAAAATATTTCTGCCTAAAATGCTATCGTTTCTGAGAAACGAGTAAAACAATAGTAATTATCGCGCGCGACAATTTGAAAAAACAGAAAACACATAAGAGCTCTTTTCACTATTTTCTTGTGACCTCGATGACCAATTGAGCTCAAACATTCACAGTTTGTTTGTTCATGCATATGTTTAATCACACAAAATGTGGACACTGATTTTGAGCTGTTACCAAAAGTGTACAATACCTTTAATCTCCGTGGATCAACATCACTCAGTAATCGGGTTTGTTTATGTTCCGTCACATGCAATACATTATATAGATATGCAAGATGGGTACAAAACTGTTTCGGCCGCCTGGGTCATTTGGTGCTCGATATGGGGCATAAGCCATTCTGAGAAATGGTGGACACAATACTATGACACTATTAGGTATGGGTAAATTTGTCTGTATACACCCAAACCAAACAGTGCAATCATATAGTGTCCACCATATCTCAAAAAGGCTAATGGAGGTTGTGTCTTCATCGTGTACTTGAAATCTCAGGAATTCTTCAGATCGGATTTCAGGACGGGAAATTTTGTTGACAATAGGAGAATAGTGTGTTAAAGTGTGGGAACATATCGGGCATAGTACAGCCGGGCATGGTATAGCCTCTGCTTAATTACAATGTTTACAATGGGAGACAAATCAAGGTGACTGCGTTAGCACAATGGTATGATATCCACGCCGAGAAAACATTTGTTGGTAATTTATTCGCGAATAAAACGGTGCCACGTTGGCTTATGCATTCCCGAGGGCTGTTTGTTGATATAGGTCTAAGAATAGCTATAGCTTCCATTCACATTTTCTTTCCCATTATAAGCGACCATTCAAAATTCCCTAGTAATTATTTAGATATTATAATAATGATTACTTATCAAGGTCGTTTAGTCTGTTTCTCCCCCTTTTCGTGATCAAAATTTAATTATGTACACGAAGACGTCGTTGCGCGTCACGGCACACTCTTGGATCACATTAAAACACGGGCGAAAAAAGGGAGGTCGGTGTTTTCGTTGCCCTAGTCTTTGCCTTCTTACCGATGGGCAATCAAAATGTTCCTATGAACATTTGAAGTGCCCTCTGCACCATAAACAAAAATGGCCTAGCTTGCCCCTACCTAGAAATAGAGGAGAATTTCGAGACCCAAGTCACTTTAGACTATCAACGCAGTGGCTGATAAAGCCGGCAGGCATGGGCCTAAATCATAAGGTATATTACTTGCACGGCCGTCATCCATGCCTATCGTTGTGTGTTATGTTCACGTAATGCTGAACACGAAGCGAATACCCCCCCCCCCCCATATAACCCGATAGCATTCGTTCTCGGTGAAAAGTTGAGTCATGAAACAGCCGCCGGATCCACCACATCATCAGAATGATAAAAGAAGTGCGGCATTCAGGCGACACGCGCTTTTGGCCACGCTAGTCGCTGCATGGTCGGGCTGTTAAAAAATGTTAAAAGCCACATTATTCAAAAGCAACGCCTCTCCATTTAAGCGCGAACAGGGCGTTTTTGTTTCTTGATTATCGAATACAAAATAGTTCAACTCTTTGTAAAGACCCTATCATAAAGTATAACCTAATAAACCTGTAATGCCGACACATTGGTTGGCCGGTTATCATTGAGTCAATTTGGGGACACAATCTTTCTCTTGGTTCGATTTTCAGCAGAGAGCCGAAGGTAAGGTTCGTGGATTGGGGATGACGTAGTGCTTCCCAACTTGGCACGGACCACGCAGCGTCCATTTTGGAAACGTTCCACGTAGTCAACACTCTACAACGATTCTCTTTAGTTTGAAACCGCGTGAGGGGTGCGGTGAGCGACAATACACCTCCACTCCCAGTCTTCAGTCGTTCGGGTTCAACTGAGACTGGGGCCAACATACGACTGATCGTCTAAACTCCCCACCTGAGTTTGTTTGCCAACCGTTCATGAAAGTACATAATCTTTTGAAACTCCATCCCCATTCGCATAAAATTATGTCCTCACATAGCTCCACATGTAATTGGCAGGTTCCAAAAAAAGTAGTAAAGGCATATTATTTATCAAACTATAACCACACTTAGGCTGAACGGGATATACAGTCCAGTACATTTTCAGAGAATGACTAAATCATAACCGGTGGGTTTTTTCACGCACAGGACGACAATGATAAAGAACTGTGATGAAGTTAGTCCTATGCCTCATCCGTGATTTAATGGAGGTCATGCAACCGGACGTATGCCGTATATTTGTCTGTAGAAAACAAACATCCTTCCTGCAAAGGCCCGGATGTCCGATGACTGTTTAAAAAAAAAAAAACGATCACCCTAATTCACGCATCTCGCATGGTGAAATTAAAAAACCCTCACAATTCCTCCTTTGTCTTCTGACCATGGGGTTCTTGGCTAGTATATAAAATTATAGTGATAAATTTCGTTTTTCCGAGAGTCCTCGTGGCTTTACAATCATATTAAATTAAATTAAATAAACAACAATCAACTCGGCATCAAAATTGCACGCTGCAGTGCGTTAATAATCATTAACATGTAACAAAATCTTCGAGAGTTGAAAACGGTGACGTCACTGTGGACCGTTTAACCTGCGACGTCACGCCACTTGTTTACAAAAGAGCCACACAGCCTGGGTTTCCTGCATGCAGGAGGCACTCGGCGCTAATGTATACAGCTCTATGGAAGAAAACATCAAACTAAATGAAGATAGCACTGTCTGATGGTTATTATTTGGCACATTTCATATGGCACATCCCAAAACTTGCTCAGCTGTTGTTGTTGTTTTTTAAATATTTTTGTTTATATATTTTATTTATGTGGAAACTATGGTACTAATTGTAACAACACAAAAGGTAAAATTTCCCATCGATCATCGGTGTAATATCTCGCCTGTACAAGGTTACGCCTTTTGTAAATAAAGGTTAGGAGGCCTACATGGTATTATACTGGCTCTGTAAAACTTTATCCGCAAAACGCCCGTGTTGCGTATAGGCGCGAATCGGTCCTTAATAATATATTTTTAAAAAGGCCGCGCGTGTAAATTATTTTGTTATACGTCAGCATGGCGTCACCAGTGACTCAACACTTGTTAAAAGGTTACGATAGGCGCAAAGTGCACACGAATGAAATTTAAGCGAATCTCTCTTGGTCAGTGGTTCCACAAATTGGCAAAGGAAATTCATTTCAACCCTACAGTTTTCAAATAACTCATCCAAACAAACCTGGTTAAGGTGGCCGCGCTTTTAGCAACAACAACAACAACAACGGAAACAATTGTTATGTTTTGTCAGTGGGGGGGGGGGGGTGCGCGTTCTTGATATTTTGACTGCGAAAAGCTACACGTAAGCAATTAGCCTTTTCGAGGTACGGCGGACACAAATCGACAGTGCAAGTCTATTTTTGGTTTGTTCACACGTTGATGAAGCAGTGTGCGTGGCAATCCAAGGTTCGCAAAAAAAGTGTTTGCCGTGAGACTTACTATTACGAGAATCTGCTTAGTCCTAGACTTGTGGGCCAGTCGTTAAAACGTTTGTCGCGGTGCACGGTCTCACGCGATTGTACTGCTCCTGACCGCTGCCCAATTTGGGGCCGCAGTATTCTCGCGCGCAGCAGCAGCAGTCTCGCGAGAGTATAGAGGCGAGAGAGCCGTTAAAGGCCCTGTACACTATTGGTAAGATCGAAAAACACAATGTTCACAGATTCACTCATAACTTACATGATTTATAGTAAGTAATGGTAGAAAGGGTTCCTTAAAATATTTCTGCCTAAAATGCTATCGTTTCTGAGAAACGAGTAAAACAATAGTAATTATCGCGCGCGATAATTTGAAAAAACAGAAAACACATAAGATCTCTTTTCACTATTTTCTCGTGACCTCGATGACCAATTGAGCTCAAACTTTCACAGGTTTGTTTGTTCATGCATATGTTTAATCACACAAAATGTGGACACTGATTTTGAGCTGTTACCAAAAGTGTACAATACCTTTAACGATATCACCGCGAAGAGCATTTAACGACTAACATACAAGTCTAGTTTGCTCCGGGTGTACGCAGAGGTTCTACCCGACCCGTGTTGTCAACCACATCTCAAAGAGGCAAACGGTGACGTGGGTCTTCTATAATTTTGTATTTGACAGTGCTGTCTCTCCAAGTAAAAGAACTGTCTCTATAAAAGATTGACACTGGTGCGAATTTCTTAAAGGAACATTACAGAATTGGTAAGAAAAAAACTTGTAAATTATACTTTTGATCACAGATTTACATAAAACTTACACGGTCTAATGATGATGATAGTAGAAAACATCCCTTGAAATATTTCTGTCTGAAATGCCATATTTGATGAGAAATGAATAAATTAATTTTCCGATTGGAGTCTATCGCTCAGTGAGCGTTTTATTCATTTTGTTGAATCTATATGATTTCATGCAAATGTGTAATCGGTTTTTCACTATTTTCTCGTGACCCAGATGGCCGATCGATCTCAAACTTCTACAGGTTTGTCAGTTTATGTATATGGTGGATTACATAAAGTGCTTACACTGCCAGCAACTGTTTTGTTAGCAAAAACCAATTCTGTAATGTTCCTTTAAGGCTAAATAAACAAAAAGACATGTTTAGCGTCCCCACCCGCTTTCTTTTAAGAGGCCGCCTCCTTTTTTTCTCTTTTTTTTTTTTAAAGGATCAATTTTTACGATATCTGACGAAAAAATAAATTCTAAAATACACGAAATCGTAACTTTTCACTTTGGCACACCGAAGAACACAAAGAAAAAAACTGGCAACCATCTTTTACAAAAAATAGCCAAGCCAGTTATCTTGAAAAATGTTTCGGGCGGAAATTATAAATAAAAAAAAAGGCCCGCCTCCTCCTTTTTTCAAAAGGCAGGACGCAAAACATTATCATTATTTTGAGCCTAATCAGTGAGCTCATCATGAAACTAATCTTGTTGTTAGTTTGATTAAATACAAAATCCTGTCGGTCCCAAGGCCTTAACTTTGTCAATACCGCCAGCCATGCTGGCCTACTCTGTCTTTGTGGATGACATTTAAAATGCATCACACGAAAACAAAGTTTTCAACCGGGTCATTTGTTTTCATGTTAAGTACTAATGTGACACAGCAGCCAAATGATCTACACTCGCATCTCTACACAGCAAAGTAGACATACACATGGAGTTACCGCAAACCGAATATACCTCACCATGCAACGCCTAAAAAACCATTACACTCGCATTGTTGTAGAATTTGGAACTTAATGGGGGGGGGGGTTACTGACGTGACCAACATGGACAATTATTTGTCGTCACTTTATCCATTATCAGGAGCTGCAGTGTTTCTTATAGAGTTGTAGCTAAATTTAGGTCCAATAAATCTTGAAGTGCCAGGAACATGACTTTTGCACCCACGCATCCGTCTCACCAACGTCACGTCTCTATAGCAAAACACACGAGGTCTGCCTTTTTTTTTTGGTTTAAAAACGGCAGACCGCCTGTAACGTGCTTGTGGTTGTACGACACGTTGCATTTCATAGCACAATGTTCGCACAGTTCTGTGACATGCGCGGGTAAGGATAGGCCTACTCCAGCATGTGGGAAGCGAACAAATAGTGACGTCATAAAGGTTTACTCTATGAACCCGTTTAGTTTAATCTTTCCATTTAACAACTTTCTAATTTTCACCAACTCAGATACAATTTTGTCCCCTAAATCCCTTTCGGGTGAAATGACCCTTCATGGGTATTTATAATTGCTTACTGCAGTCATAAAACACGACAAAGATGGCGGACAACGGAAATCATGTACGGTTGCGCGCCTGTCATTTTGTCATTTTTTCCCAAACTGGTCACGGTCCACCGAAGTTGGACTGAAACCTTGCTAATACTTCACACCTAGTCTTGTTCCAAGATACAACACAGTAAACAAAAAAACAACACGGTGGCCTTTAAAATCTACCAGTCGAACCTCAAGGACAGTTGAAAATACTGTGCCATAGCACCCTCGTTTATTCTGCAATGGAGAGGTAACAGCGCGGTTTTGAAAACAGGAGAGCGAGCAGCGGGAATGCCCTGTGTTCCATCCAGCAAGGTTTTCTCTGTGTGTGCGAACAATTATGTTAATTCTTTAACGCACCCTGTTATTATTATTATGGATTTTTCTTTCTCGATACGCGATCGTGGATGGAGCGAAATAAATAAACGCCGCGTGTTCCCGTGATCATTATTCGCTCCACCACGCAGAAGTCTACCCATAGTACGTCATATTCATGAGGATCCGAATACCCCGGATTAACATATCGATGAATATGCAAAATTACACGTGACATTGACTGAATATTGTGTTACATCCACACACCAGAGCCATGCGCCCGGCCTACGCCATGGTGGTACTGGTAACGGTTGTGAGGCACTACAATATGAAGGTTTACGCCAGGCAGAAAAGGACCAACCGAACCACTTTAATGGTTTCCAAATCCCCCAAAGTCACCGCCGGGTTTGGCCTTTGTCATAACATACGTCATGCATCATCACCTTATTATTGAAAAGTGGAAAATCAGACCAAGTCCTCGGCGCGTTCGTCGAATCCATCCAGGCCCCAATGATCCGCCGCGTAACAAAAATACATCAGAACTAAATGAATTGTTACATTATTGATAACGAATTTTACTAACAATTCAGAGGCCAATATCAGGTTGAACTTCTCTTGTTAGATTTTGCAAACAACTGATCAATGCAACAGCAGTCGGGATTGCGGACCCAACAGGAGCACTTCTACTGGTACGCGTGGCACAACACATAATATAACCATTAACATTTTGTTTAATTGATAACATTTCAATTTGGAACC
This sequence comes from Pycnopodia helianthoides, assembly GCA_032158295.1. Taxonomy (NCBI): domain Eukaryota; kingdom Metazoa; phylum Echinodermata; class Asteroidea; order Forcipulatida; family Asteriidae; genus Pycnopodia; species Pycnopodia helianthoides. The sequence goes on along the minus strand of CM063253.1, from coordinate 14,364,457 downwards.
AGCTTTGATTTGAACTATAATTTTGGTCAACTCGTTAAACTCGGCTAAAATGGGGGAAAAAACGAGTATGGGGAAGGGGCTTAGTAGTCAATGTGGCACTTTTAGTCGTTTCAGAGCCTGGGCGGTGGAGTGTTTCTCCTTTAATTGTAGACAAAAGTAATCATGTAAATTATTATTGTTATTCCATCATTTCAACGGGCTGGCTCATTGAGTGGCAACAGCTCGTCTAAAAAATGGGGGGGGGGCATGACTAAAAACAACTATGACTATCAATCATGAACGGAAGCGATTTTAATTTCAGAAAAGTTGTTATCGATTAATTGGTGTGTTTTTTTAAGTCTCTCTGCTGCTTTGGGCTCGAGGTGGCCACACTTCCTCATTAGTATGCGGTACACTCTAAAACAAAAACCACATCCGGTTCGGGTCCGGGTCCCGTAGGGCCCACTGACCCATTTTGGGATATTATGACGCGGAATCTGTGTCAAAATGACCCCAATCGTTTCACAACGTTGAAGAATATGAGTTAAAGGAACATTACAGTATTGGTGATTTGCTAACAAAACATTTGCTGCGGCAGTGTAAGCACTTTATGTAATCCACCATATACATAAACTGACAAACCTGTAGAAGTTTGAGATCGATCGGCCATCTGGGTCACGAGAAAATAGTGAAAAATAGATTACACATTTGCATGAGATCATATAGATTCCACAATGATAAAAAAAAACGCTAACTGAGCGCGCGATAAACTCCAATCGGAAAATTAGTTTATTCATTTCTCAACACATGGCATTTCAGACAGAAATATAAGGGATGTATTCTATACTACCATCATCATTAGTTCGTGTAAGTTTTATGTAAATCTGTGATCAAAAGTATATTTTACAAGTTTTGTTCTTACCAATTCTGTAATGTTCCTTTAAAACTCCCACTTTTTAAACCACTTTCCAGGTCGCCTGACCCAGAAGTGGGTCAGGCGACCTGGGATCCTGAATCCGGGTCAAATTCTGCCCCGTTGAGGTTTTAGAGTGTATTAGATACGGGAATTAAAGCAATTATTAAAAAGTCATACACATGTATTTAAAGGCACATTACAGAATTGGTAATTGTAAAATATACTTTTGATCACAGATTTACATAAAACTTACACGGTCTAATGATGATGATAGTAGAAAACATCCCTTTGAAATATTTGTCTGAAATGCCATATTTGATGAGAAATGAATAAACTAATTTTCCGATTGGAGTTTATCGCTCAGTGAGCGTTTTATTCATTTGTTGAATCTATATGATTTCATGCAAATGTGTAATCGGTTTTTCACTATTTTCTCGTGACCCAGATCGCCGATCGATCTCAAACTTCTACAGGTTTGTCAGTTTATGTATATGGTGGATTATATAAAGTGCTTACACTGCCAGCAACTGTTTTGTTAGCAAAAACCAATTCTGTAATGTTCCTTTAAATGTATAAGTGCAGTTATCATTATCAAACTCCTATAACAAACGGCTGTATTCACGTGCTGCCATGACCAATTTACTTTCCTGGATTACCACCTTGTCACAAAACTATAGGTTTTGATCTAGTTGCTATTTCACCATCAGTATCACTACGGCATGGCAGTAGTATTCACCACAGAATGTGCTTAAGTTTACAGAAATGGTCTTCACTGCCTGCCGCATGAGTACAACAAGACATGGGAGTGAGTGGGTTTGCAAGAAAATAGCTTCAAGACTAAGTCAAGACTGTAACTTCCTGAATTGGGCACTGGAGGAAGGAACTGTGTGACTCGGTATAGCTCAGTGATGTTTAGTACGCATTTGCGTACTCTTTGATCTTTAGTGAAGATTTTTACGAGGCCTACCTTTCGCTTCTTGACGCGGTCCACCTTTTTGGAGGCCTCCGGCACCACCGACGAGGGCTCACCCCCTGGAGTGGGCAGCGCATACCCCCCGTTCACTTTGACCAAACGCCCCGTGAAGATCTCCCGTTCGAGCGCTTCTCTTAAGCGCATCTTAATGGTCAATTTGGTCTCCGGGTCACGAGCGAGTACATGCTTCTCAATAGCTTCAATGTGTACGGGCCCGCCTGGATGCTTTGAGGCTGCCGCAGAACTCCCACTAGAAGTTGCCGAGGCCGCGGGGTCCCCATCGGAGCTGGCCTTCCCCCCACTCAATTCTTGCACGGCCTCCACTAATAAACGACTGGAGTCGGTCGAGTTGAGAATGTTACCACTCAGGTGACTCTGTTTCCATTTGGCGGCATTGCGATAGCTTGTGCTACCTTTGTACTCCACTTTGTAAACGACTTCATCGTCCACTAAGCGCTCCAACTCGCATTCAACTTCGGCTGCACTAACGCCATATTTACGCTCGACCATGTGGCATATTCGCTCGAGGTCTGGGCGAGCCTTGCGACGTCGGAGCGAGTCGATAGTGTCCAAAATCACTTCCTGGTTACTCTTGGCACCCATTTGGATATTAGCGCGACGGTTTTGACGGTTTTTAGGACAAGAAAATTCACGATTCAATGTTCGTTTCTCAAGCGCAAACTACGGCGATATACTATGGCAAAACGTGTACGTTGTGGTGCACGCGTATACTACTGGTTGTGTTTAGTGCTATACAAACTGCACGCACACACACACATGAGCTCTGCCCGCAAGTCATTCAGGCGCATGCCCACAGTATTTGCATAACGACCTACGACTGTTTTATACCCAAGTTTTGACGCACCGTGTGCATTGAAACATAATTTTTTTGCCAAGAAGGAAGAAACAAATTTGAAATGGAAATCAACTTATGAGCTTTACAAGCGTACTTGTACATGTATTTACTTCCTAAGCAAACCAGCTCCTACATAGTCTCTGAGTGGCTCAATACAACTGGGCGTACTCGGCCAGCCGTCGGGGGGGGGGGTAAGGCCATGACAGGGGCCCCAATACTTCGTTTCGCACAATAAATAACTAAAATCTAATTACAGACTGACAAAAGCAAACCAAAAATCATCAACAAAATTGTATTTTACCCTAATAAATGACATAAAACTATACATCCATTCTGATGTGCCAGTCATGGTCGGCTCAGCCCTCATACGGGCTCGACTGCAGAATTCGGTGTTGACCTTTGCACATGAATGTTCGGACATCATAAATCACCGTGCGAACATCACAGTGCACTTTAGACAAATTGTAATGATTCTTATTGACAATAAACTAAACTTGTGTGCAATGCGGTTGAACGAAATCATGCAATTGGGAAAATACAATCTACATAAAACAGCCGTTGAATTATTATAATAATGCTGTCCAGTCTCAGTGTTATTTCGTCCACTTTGGCGTTTGTGTGCCGGCCATTACAAAGCACACAATGTTACGACCGGTAAGTTATGCACGGCCTCATGCTAGTCCTGCATGGTGGTAGCCGATCGTTTTAGTTCCGGTCCGAGCGTTCCCGGACACGGCCGCCTAAAGATACAAAAACAGGCTTGTCAGTATGATGAGGGTCCTCAGTCCGTGATGGCGGACGTAATTAGTAAAAAGAAGCCAGACTACACAAAAAGCAGGTACAACTGCGTTTTAAATTATGCTTGTTGATTTACTGTGGAATGACCTTTTGAAGTGAAGAAGACTTACACATCCACACGTCATCACCACGTCGGGCCGCCGTGATAACTTCTTGGTTGCGCCCATATAAATATAACTGTTTCTTGTTTGCACCGTATTGGTTGTCGAGATACTCAGTATGGTCATAGTTTACTGTGAGGTGCCATTTTAAGCGACCACCACTTACGCGCGTGTAGTCTATACCTTGATATTCCTTCCGGACGGCACTGGGCAGCGGCCTATAATAGCCGCGTGTGACGTCAGCGCATGTCCAGTCGCGTGCATTCGAAAATTTAAAGGAACATTACAGAATTGGTTTTTGCTAACAAAACAGTTGCTGGCAGTGTAAGCACTTTATATAATCCACCATATACATAAACTGACAAACCTGTAGAAGTTTGAGATCGATCGGCCATCTGGGTCAGGTCACGAGAAAAAAGTGAAAAACCGATTACACATTTGGCATGAAATCATAGGTTCAACAAATGAATAAAACGCTCACTGAGCGATAAACTCCAATCGGAAAATTAGTTTATTCATTTCTCATCAAATATGGCATTTCAGACAGAAATATTCCAAGGGATGTTTTCTATTATCATCATCATTAGACCGTGTAAGTTTTATGTAAATCTGTGATCAAAAGTATATTTTACAATTACCAATTCTGTAATGTTCCTTTAAGACCCGACTGAGATATGAGCATTGTGTCATTCACAACTTAATAAAAACCAATACATTGCACTATAAATCTGTGCACATCAAACGTGTGGCGTGTACAATAATTGCTCAAGTTGGCTATGTGGAACAACAGGTTCCCCAAAAACAAAAACAAAACAACAACAATTCACGCGAGACTTGCACGGGTCTATAGATTTTTTTGTCATTTTCTTGAATTGCTCTCATTCAAATCAATGTAACCCGAAGCCGAGGCTGGACTGATCGAGAAATAGTCTGGATCCTTGTTGTCAAAAGAATATTGGTGGTAGTATGATAATAATGGTCTCATGGCGCCAGACACTCACTCGTGATTGACCCTCTCACGCCAACTCTTCCAGTTCCAGGTCAAGATGGTCAACCGTATGGACATTAGACTTCCTGCAAGGCACACTCTGGGTAAAGTGACCTCTAGTGGAAGTAATTACAGCAGGCGCCCCTCCCCTCCTTATTTCTGCCGACTGAAAAAAAAACCACTGAAATGGACAGTATTATGAGGCCGTTAATCAAAATTTATAATGTAAAAAATTATTTGCAAAACGCTTGTGAAAAATGTCATATATCGCACCGTATAGCTAGAGCATATAAATGTTAACCCAACGACATGATCATCATGTCCTATTAAATTCAACAGCAGATCTACTATTGTCAACTTGAAAATTATTCCTCGGAGTTTGTGCCCCTCCCCATAATCTTGCTTTACGATCCTGGATTCGCCTTTAGCTCCGTGATTCGCCAAAGCATGTTGTTGCATAAAGAAATAATCTTATTTTTTAAAGACACTGGACACTATTGGTAATTGTCAAAGACCAGTCTTCTCACTTGGTGTATCTCAACATATGGATAAAATAACAAACCTGTAAAAACTTGAGCTCAACTGGTCGCCGAAGTTGCGAGATAACTATGAAAGTAAAAACACCCTTGTCACACGAAGTTGTGTGCATTCAGATGGTTGATTTCGAGACCTCAAATTCTAATTCTGAGGTCTCGAAATCAAATTCGTGGAAAATTACTTCTTTCTCGAAAACTATGTCACTTCAGAGGGAGCCGTTTCTCACAATGTTTTATACTGTCAACCTCTCCCCATTACTCGTTATACCAAGTAAGGTTTTATGCTAATAATTATTTTGAGTAATTACCAATAGTGTCCAGTGCCTTTAAATGTTTTATATTTTTATGTGTGTGGTATCAAATTCTAATACAAAATGTGACACTTCTCATACTATGCCTGCCAGGAAGAACTGCAATGTCATTCCTTCCTCCATGGTACAATAATAAGTCACTCTTTTTGTAAACAATTTGACATTTTTTATTTTATACAGATATGCGCGTCTCCATATTTGCCACCTTTTGTAGTACAGAATCATTCGTGGGCCTTGCGGTATAATGTCAAGTAATTTTAGGACCCGACCCGCGTATATTTTGTTTGGTTATTTATTTATTAGTGTATTTTATTAAATGTTTTATTTGATTGTAATTGTTTTATCTCGAATAAATTTATCTTTAAAGGTAGCGCTAAAGATTGATTTTTGTCAACGTAACGCTGATTAATAGGCCTGCACATTATCATTGAAGTTACAATAAAAGTCACATGTGAAAGTTTCGGCTGAATGCAGTGTCTACTTATTTAGAAAACAGAAGAAAAAAAGAGAAAAAAAAACTTTCACGATATTTTCAACAGAAACAAAAACGTCAAATCCTCCCGTCTTTTGAGCGAGGTGACAGTGGGTACCAACTGCATCTCTGGCCGCAGCTTTTACAAAAATGGACACCACGGATATTCAAATTTCCAAAAGTCGCCTATACCTTTGGAGGCTCAAATTTGTTGACACAGTTTTATTGATTTCTAATCAACGAGGGCATTCAGCCGAAATAATTTCGCAGGTTGCTTACAATTACCATATTTATAACATGTGGGCTTTCGGATAAAAATAAAACACAATTTTGTCGGGGTTATTACAAAAAGTTAGCCAACCAAAGGAACATTACAGAATTGGTAAAAAAAACTTGTCAAATATACTTTTTGATCACAGATTTACATAAAACTTACACGGTCTAACGATGATGATAGTAGAAAACATCCCTTGAAATATTTCTGTCTGAAATGCCATATTTGATGAGTAACGAATAAACTAATTTTCCGATTGGAGTTTATCGCTCAGTGAGCGTTTTATTCATTTGTTGAATCTATCTGATTTCATGCAAATGTGTAATCGGTTTTTCACTATTTTCTCGTTACCCAGATGGCCGATCGATCTCAAACTTCTACAGGTTTGTCAGTTTATGTATATGGTGGATTACATAAAGTGCCTACACTGCCAGCAACTGTTTTGTTAGCAAAAAACCAATTCTGTAATGTTCCTTTAAAAGACGGTTTCCACAGGCTTCAGTCACCGGAAAGCGCGTGTTTGAACCGGAATTCACGTTCAAAAAAAGGTTCCTTTCACGATTGGATTTCAACACCGAGGAATGAGCAACACCACGAGTCCACCTGGCGTCGCCCATCCCCCTCAGCTCACACCCGAGGCGCATACCATGGCGGTGCGCATCATGTCCGAGGGCATATGAGTTGCGCATTTTCCCCCTGTAAATCGCCTTTATTGTTACGATCGGGAAAAATGTTCTCACTGTCTGTTCAACAGATTGAAAACTCGGATGGAAACTTAGTTTTAAAGTCTCAAGATATGTTTTAGGTTGGCTCAGTGGTGCCTGTAAATCGCCTTTATTGTTACGATCGGGAAAAATGTTCTCACTGTCTGTTCAACAGATTGAAAACTCGGATGGAAACTTAGTTTTAAAGTCTCAAGATATGTTTTAGGTTGGCTCAGTGGTGCCTGTAAATCGCCTTTATTGTTACGATCGGGAAAAATGTTCTCACTGTCTGTTCAACAGATTGAAAACTCGGATGGAAACTTAGTTTTAAAGTCTCAAGATATGTTTTAGGTTGGCTCAGTGGTGCCTGTAAATCGCCTTTATTGTTACGATCGGGAAAAATGTTCTCACTGTCTGTTCAACAGATTGAAAACTCGGATGGAAACTTGGTTTTAAAGTCTCCAGATATGTTTAGGTTGGCTCAGTGGTGCCTTTCCATGCCTTCCACCTAACAAGTATTGGGTTTTCAGTCCCTGTCTGACTGCGTGTGATTTCCCCATTTGGGGTTTTCCCTCCCTCATCATAAAAACGGAACATTTGATCTCGTTTCCTGTTCATCATGTTTCAGGTGCTTGTTGTGCTGTTGGATGTGTACATATAAAGTAATAGAATCAATGTCTTTTTGAAAAACAGTATTCAGAAAACTATTTTTACTTGCTGCTTCTTTGTATGGTGTGTACAAATAAAGTGATAAAATCTTTTTGAAAAAAGTTTTTGAACATAATTTTCTTACTTGCTGCTTTCTCGTTTGGTATTAAGTGTAAAGTTGTACTTGTTTTTCTTGTAAATTAATTACAACACACCACCCTACATGTTTAAATGATTCAATTTTGTTCATTAATTAATTAAATACTCTACAACAAATGCAGTTTAAACCACCAAGGTTATGTTATAAACAAAAGAAACACGCCGCCCCCCAAAAAAATAAAAATAAATAAATAAATAAAAAATAAAAATAAATAAATAAATAAATAAAAATAAATAAAATAAAATAAAATAACAACACAACACTTGAAAATTAGCTGTTCTTTTCTGGACGGTTTTATTTTCTACATGTAAAACTGATGTTTGCAAATTGAAAATACACACATGTATAGTGCATTGCTAAGCTGTAAATTTGAGACAATGGAACAGCGTGAAACTAAAACCAGGACACAATATCAAAAAAGCTGTCCGCAGGAATGGTTGCTTCTGGGACTAAATTCATAGAGCTGCTTGAGAGCACAACAAGTAGCTAAGCACAACCAAATTATTATGCTTACCAGAATAAAATTACCAGCCAACATACCATGTCACATGTACAATCTGTGACTAGTTTTTTCGCTTAATTTTGCTAAGCAGAAATTGTTTAAGCAATATTTCCTGCTTAATCAGCTCTATTGGAGCTTCTAAAGCAGATACATGAAATTGCTTTATAACATTTTGATGCTAAGCAAAAATATAAGTACACGAAGGCAAGACCAAAAAACTAGCTTAGAGCAGCTCGATAAGAACATCTTCCCCTCATCATTGCAAACAGCACTTGTTTTCAAGAAGGCAAGACCAAAACAATTAGCTCAGCCCAGCTTGATAAGAAGAACTTTCTTGATTAATCATCAAAAATTTGAGCCTAGGCCCAATTTCATAACGCTGCTTAATGGTATTAAAGCAAATTTTCGTATAAGGATCCTAACCCATTTGGAGAACATCAATTTGAAGAGGAAGGCTCTCAGAACTTAAGATCAACGTGCCAGCTACATTAACCAAGTTGGTAAGAACAACTTTCTGGATTTATCGTAAAACAAGGAAGGTAGTGGTAGCACTTAAAGACTAACTAATTACATCAAAAACTGCATGAGCTTTCGTAGCAACAACTACTTCATCATTGCATCTGAAGAAGTAGTTGTTGCTACGTAGTTGTTGCTACGAAAGCTACCTTCCTTGTTTTTCTCTATCGGACTAACAAGGCTATCTTTTAGTATTGGATTTATAAAAACTTTGAGTCTGGTCGGTTCCTCAGTCCCAGTGTCTGTTTTTGTTTAACAATTTTCTTTAACAACCAAATTGAAGAACATCAATTTGAAAAGAAAGGCTACCAGAAAACAAGATTGGCAGCTTCATTAACCCAGTCGGTACGACCAACTTTCCTGATTTAGCATCAAAACTTGAGCTTAGTCACTTCCTCAGTCTGCTTTTGTTTAACACTTTTCTCTGGGTAACGAGAACCGTAACTAATTTGGAGACCACTGGTTTGAAGAGGAAGGCCACCAGAACAAAAACCAATGTTCCAGCTTCTCTAACACAGCCAGTATGACAAACTTCCTGGGTTTGTCATCAAACCTCGAGTCTGGTTCCTTCATCAGTTCCACTGTCTGTTTAGTTTAATAATTTTTTCTCAGGGTACAAGAACCACAACCAAATTGGAGAACATCCATTGGAAGAGGAAGGCTACCAGAGCAAAAGACCAACGTTCCAGCTCCATTAACCAAGTCGGTATGACACACTTTCTGGATTTATCATCAAACCTTGAGCCTGGTCCCTTCCTCAGTCCATTGTCTGTTTTTGTCCAACACTTTTTTTCTCCGGGTACACAAGAACCACAACCAATTTGGAGGAAACCCATTTTGAAGAGGAAGGCTTCCAGAACACAAGATCAATGTGCCAGGTCTATCAAAAACCCAGTTGCTAATAACAACTCTCTTGGTTTATCATCTGAAGTTGAGCTTGTCACCATGGAAGTGAAGCCCTAGTGCTATGAAGCAGAGCAGGAGGGTATACGCTATGAGGATGACCAAGCTGGTTGCTGCAGACTGCTGGACGGTATCGATGGACATGTTGATCGCTCCCGTCAGGAGGTTGCAAAAGAGAAAGGTGAGGAGGAGGTTGGGACTGAAGGAAGAAACGAGGATGGAGTCCGGAACTAACGGGTGTTTAGATGCTGAAAGGAAAGGAAAAAACATATTACAAAGACAATTCTAAAGGTAGTTCAGAAAGTTGAATAGAAAACACCCAAATGTAAAAGAATTCACATCTTGATTCGTACAAATAACTGGTAGTTGAGGAATCATCATGATCAACGACGAGGCAGACATTCTATCGCTACCACTCCATTCAAAATAATTGTGGGCAATTTTTGAACAAATACAATTGACATTAATAACATAAACATAACTAAAACTACTTTTTAATGGTAAAAAAAAGCACAGGAGCTGAATAAGATAGCCTAAACTTCTTAAAGGTAGGGTCAGAGATTGTTTTTTGTCAATGTTATGCTGATTTATAGGCAAACAAAAAGAGAAAGATACAATAAAAGTCACATTTGAAAGTTTTAGCTGAATACAGTCTCTACTTGCTGAGAAAACAGCAAAACACTGTCACGGTATTTCCACAAGAACGTCAAATCCAACCATGTTTAGCGAGGTGACAGCGGGTACCAATCGCATCTCTGGCCGCAGCACACATGAACGGACCACCAACCCTCGGAAATCTGAGAAATGATTAATGCATGAATCGTTTCTCAGATTCAAATGTTTTGGGGTGAAACATTTTCCAAACCATATTACTCCAAGGGGAAACCTTTCTCAAAATAGTTTATACTATCAACGGCTGCAGTGCTTCTTACCAAGTAAGTTTGTATGTCATTAATGTTTTGAATACTTAAAGGAACATTACAGAATTGGTAAGAAAAAAAAACTTGTAAAATATACTGGCTGTATAGTCTTCCTGAGCTGCCAACCTTCTACCTTGCAATCAGGGAAGATTTTGTACAACAATCAGGGAGATATGATTTTTGAGGCATTGCATGGTGAGGTATCAATATTCGGTTTGCGGTAACACCATATCTACTTTGCTATTTAGATTTTTTCTTCTTTAGAGAACTTGTCCTGCTATTTGTTCTACTACTACCACTGTCACATCCAAATGTGGATGCTGGTCTTTGCCATTTACCAATGCTGACTGCTGTCTTTCATAGCCCGAAATGATACAAAGATTGGTAGGAATAATATTCCATTATAATATAACGGTAGGAAATCGCGGACTACTATTTCGCTACTCTCATCGCAGCAGTGAAGTTAATTAAGAGAAGTCCCCTCGATCCACTAAGCAAAAGTAGTACTGAGTAGTCCGGCCGATTTCCTACCTTCCGCCCAGGTAGTAGTTAATAAACAGGACAGTTTCTTCAGAAATGAAAAGTCTCCCGAATTCCAAAAATCTACTCTGCGGTAGTAGAACAAATAGCAAGACAAGTTCTCTAAAGAACAAAAAATCTACACAGCAAAGTAGATATACACATGGTGTTACTGCAAATTGAATATACAATCAGGGAGATATTTAGAATTACACTCACAAAAATATGGGAAAAGTTTCCGTGATCAGAGAGATTTTCAAATTTGTCCATCAGAACATGGTAAAGATTGGTTTATTTTCCGGGAACTTTCTGCAGAATCAGGGAGAGTTTGGCAGCTCTGGGCCAATTTCATAGAGCTGCTAAGCACAATAATTTGCTTAGGCTGAAATTTCTTCCTCGATAAAAACAGGGTTACCAACCAAATTTCCATGTGTTGCATACTGCTTGTTACGGTATTCAGCTGTTGTTTGCTTATCCCGAAAATCATGTGGAAATTTGTTTGGTAATCCTGTTTTTATCGATGAAGAAATTTCATGCTAAGCAAATTGTTGTGCTTAGCAGCTCTATGAAATTGGGCCCTGGTCTTAAATATTTTTGACATGGCAGCAGTAGTAGTACCTTTTTCTTTGGACAACCTGTATGGTGACCTCCATATGTACTCTTTACCCAGTGTGATGATGATGTCAACCAGCATGTACGATGCCAGCAGTTGAATACAATACGATAACTAGACAGGAAAAAAGACACTGGAAACTTCATGTCAACTTCAATTATTATGTTTTAAAGACGTTTGTTTAAAGGTATTGTACAAGATTGGAAAGGATACAAAAATCGTTGTTTAATTTTAGTCTGAAATCTTACTGATTATGGCGTTCATAATAAAACCATTTTTTCCGCAAAACTTTTCAATCTGAAATGAAGTCATATTATTTGAGAAAACTGAATCTGAAACCTTTACAAAAATACAACAGCTGGTTTCAGTTGTTACAACCAAATTGAAGGAGAAAATTGTGCATGATTTTTCACTATTTTCTCCTGACTCGCACAATGGACTACAACAAGCTCCTAAATTTTCACAGGCTTGTTATTTCATGTTGATCACACAAAACATGAATACTGTCTGCAACTACTTTGTCAGCTCTTTCAATCCTGTATAATACCTGTAACTCATCATGTTTTAAAGACGTCAATTTCTTTGTTATTTTATTTTAAAACTTTCTGGTAGTGAAAACAGGGCCCAATTTCATGCTTACTGTGAAATTATGGCCTGCCACCGACCATAGAAGTAAGCGCTTTACAGGGCGCCGTAAGCACAGAAGTCTTTGGTGCGCAGACATTGAGCCCAAAAGTGTGATCTACAAAATTAATTGTTGACAACGCACATCAGTCTAATTGGTGTCTCTCCTGGCTGATAAACTGAGCAAGGTGGTAAAATGTTAAATTGATGATTGGAGCGAAAGGCAGGTCCATTTATGAAGCTGAAGGTGTTCAAAGTGTTAAATCCAAACTGTGTTCCTTCTTGTAAAAAAAACCCAAAAGGCACAAAACTACGGTTGCAACCAGAGCAGGGCTCAATTTCAAAGAGCTGCTTAAGCAGAAAATATTGCTTAACAAATTTCTGCTAAGCAGAAATCAGCAGGATACCAGTCACACAAGTTTACATGTGACATGGTACAAAATGTAGTTTGGCCGGTAACCTCATAATTTATTTTTTGTTAAGCTACTTTTTGTGCTTAGGCAGCTCTATGAAATTGGGCCCAGATGTGTCAAACTCACGGTCCAGATGATGTAGGGTAGATTCGCCGTTCTTCTGCAGATAGGTTGGATGTAGGTTGACGATGCCGCACGAGAACCCACAGTAAGACGTTCACCACGTTTAAGAGCAGAAAAGCAATCCACCAATCGAAAAAGAGCGTCCTGAAATGCAATCAGACATTCTAAGATAATCGGTAACGAACCCCAAGGGGAAACTGACGGGCATCTATAACTTATTTGTGGGTGATTACAGACAAACTTAGGGAGCATGGATAAATTATGTCACGGGAACGGCCGCGTTCCATCGCGTGACAACTCCAACAAAAGAAAACCAACCCAGTGGAACGCGTTCTCCCGCAACCGCCAGGTCTTGAGGGAGATTCACTGTATAACAAGGAACAATGGTGTTGGCCAAATGCCATTGTGTAGTTATAATCGGCTTACTAGGTAGATAAACCCTAGGTTTTTTTCCACTGCGATTAAAGTCTACTAATCCTTCATTCCTTTGTAGGCTACTTACCAGCTGCCTTGTCCACGTAATCTGAACAACAAAAGGCACCAACAATAGAGTTCGATAATGAGGGAACCTACAAATCTTTGGAGCGCTTAATCCATCTTGGGACGGCCGCGTGACAATTTTGGAACGACACGCGTTCTGGAACGAGTCTGCACGCGGGCGGCCGCGTTCTTAATTTATCCATGGTCCCTTACTAGAACAACATTTGAAACATTCCTCAAGCCTTTCTCAGATTCAAATGTTTGGGTGAAAAATTACCTCTTTCTCTAAAACTACATCACTTCAAAGGGGGTCGTTTCTAACAAGGTTTTATAATATCAACAGCTCTCCAGTGCTCTATACCAAGTATAGGTAGTTTTTTTAAAGTAATAGACCCTTCCCATGAAATATGCAAATTGAACATCGCGCGTGCGCAGTCACCCTACTGGTTGGCAAAATGAGTGAGCATCGCGCCTTTTTGCATGGGACTGATGGTGGCCCACAACTCTTTGGCGTTTGCCAACCAGTAGCGTCTGTACGCATGCGTGAATGTAATTTACATATTTCATGGGAAGGGTCTATTACCAAAGGTATACCCTGCCTTTAACCTGGAGGCTGCAGGTTCATGTCCCACTCTACTCATTTTTTCGTTTTTTCATCTGAAAAACATTTTTTAAATGATACACTTTTGTTCTATGTAAGAAATCAAGAGATATGAACCCCCCCCCGAAAAAAAGGTACCGGGAAAAGTTTAGATAAAATTAAATTTGTTCAACCCTCTTCATTGAATTATGACTGAGTAAAAAATAATCTTACAATTAAGTTGTTGTTATTCAGTATGCTAAAGATGATCACAGTATCAAGCATACTGATCCAAACATCGAGTTGTTACACCACAGATTCTTTTCAGAACCACACTTCACAGAATTTCATGTCACATGGTGTTACGCAAACATTACTACATTGTATCTCCCCATGCAAAGTTTCAAATCCTACATAAGTTCGACAAACCGAGGGAAGTGAAAATTATAAAAATGTTCACGAATGAGGAAGTCTTGTACCTTCGTTTCAGAAGAAACCTTCCCGCCCAGACGCCAGCGAAGTAGATTGCAACATACCCAATGCATGACACTAAACCTTCCCGATTGGCATTCAGCAGGCCCTCCCTACTCCCGTACCCGTCACTGCCTTCAAGCACAAACTCTCCAAGGCCGTGATTGGACAGAAGATGCTGGTAGCCTAATGAAATAGCCAATGAGAGAAGTCCACTCATACTGGGTGGGATGATGAGCAAGCAAACTGATGATGACATCTGCAGGGTTAATGAACAAGCGATGGATAGAAGATGCCAGTGATATTATAAGGAAGCAGGCCTTGCGTTTAAGCTTTTTGTAAAGTAGCCTTCTGGGCTAGTAAACTGTGCATTTTACTTTCCACCGAGGAAGCTTTAGGTACCCAGATTTTAAACATGTATTGTCATCAATTTATCTTTCAGATTGATGGTAATGATCACAACCAGTTTATAGGTTAAGAAGTTGCATTCCACACTCAAAGATAACTTACACTTGAAAAAAAGTGTTATTCACACTGAAAAGGAAGTGATGAGTTGCACAGTTTTAAGTAGCCCACAGGCAAGTTGAGAAGTGGTCTTTACTAGCCTGTAGCAGTTTTTTACTGGACAATGTAGGCAGGGCTAGTGTTAAGGGTGAGGCCTGGGAAGCGTCTCAGAAGTCTCAGGCTGGCAAACGTGGACCGGTCTGTCGGACCGCTGGATTGGCCGGAACGTTCTATAGACTGTGCAAGTCTCGCGCTCATTCGAACTTCCGGGACCATAGTGGTCCCAACCATGGAGCTTTACGTGGGCGAGATTTTGTTTCATCAATTATTTTAGTTTAACGTAGTTGATGACTATGAAAATTATATGTGTTGTTGGGAATGTAATGCTTAGTGATAAAAAATATGAAAGTAAAATCAATTCAACAATATAACAAGAAAACCCGAGATTTAAACTTGACCTCAGCTTCCGGTTACTGCAAAAAATTAAGAATTTTGTGCTCACCTCCGATAACAAAACTTATATAAACGCTTGTTTTGGATGCGCGATGATAATTGCCAGATGCTGTAATTGCAAAGCCAGGCCTTTTCATTGCAGTCTATGGTTGTTGAGGCGTCAGCGTCCTCTATAAACTGTGCCAAGCGTTAATTTTACGCCGGTGTGACCTTCGCAAATCCGCGTAAGGGGTTTGTAAAAAGTTAAGATCAAATAAGCATCCTTGTCCCAGAGTTTTAATTATGTTTTAATAATAATTAACACATTATTTGTGTATTCATTATAAAAGCTAAAACTAAATTTATAAAAATTGTACTGAGTATTTTTGTTGCTCAGATTTTGTCATTAGATATAATTTAAAACACAGATTTGATTTCAGGAAAAAAAAATATGTTCTTCGTTTGACGTGTTTTCTCGTTCCGATACGCGCGAGACTTGCACAGTCTATTGGAACTTTAAAAAATGCTTTGCACAATGTCGCATCAAGCAGACCATTGAGGGTGTACGCCTATTATGTTTTCCCTCATGCCTATGAACGTGCCCTGTCTTTTGAGATGCTCCCTAAGTGAAGGGAAATTGTTCATATCAGAATTTGTTATTATGACTCAATTCTTTATCAGGCATGATTTATACAGCGGCTAAACTTTCCGAAGCTACTTACGATTACAACGGCCAAGGTGAAGAAGAAGTTCCAGTGTACACCGTACTCAGACACATGTTCATGGTATCCGGTGTTCTTCACCGAGATGAGACGAATCACGCCGAGTACGAACAGAGGAAGAGTCGACATCAATACCTCACTTAGGAGCTTGCTGGCTCCAGCGATCCCGGCACTATAGTAATAATAATAGTGGCTTCTTTTGTAGTGCTTAAATCCGTCAGTGATGCTCATGGCGCCCCCCCCCCCACATTGTTACCCCTGGTCACTGGGCCAATTATTTCATTCCTTAAACCATCTCAGCTCCCTTGGGAGTACACAGCCTGTGCTGCAAAGTATGTAGGGCACCAAGCTAAATCAATCACAAGAACCGCCTCTGCCCTCAGAGGTACCCAATTACCCCTGGGTGTAGAGAAGCAGTTGTAGTTAAGTATCTTGATCGGGATACGAACCCACACCTTGATAACATAACCAACAGAACTTGAGTGTTACACACTAAACCGCTCGGCCATAACACGTAAGAGATGGTGGACATTTGGACAACTAACATGAATATTTCACAATAAGGGTAACAAAAATAGGCAAAACTTCTGGCAAAGTTTAAACAAAATATAGGCCTATATAATTTAATTTCTTTAAGGCAGGGTAATAGATTGGCAAAAATTACTCACTCTAAAAAAGTGAAAAGCAATGCAGCGTTTGATAGCATAAAAAAACTAGTTTCATGCATGATTCGTTTCTATCGTGAAAAGCACAGCAGCTGTTGATAGTATACAAAACCAGTTTCATGCATGAATAGTTTCTCAGATTTCTGTGGGCTGGTGTCTGTTCAGGAGTTTACGAATGCTGCCGAGATGCTGTTGGTACCCGCTGTCAGCTCGCAAAATGTGAATGGATTTACGTACTTTTGAAAATACCGCGACAGTTTTCTCGCCTCTTTTCTCAACAAGTAGACACTGCATTCAGCCGCAACTTTCACAGATGACTTTTATTGTATCTTTCTTGATAATTTGGCCTAAAAATCAGAATCAGATTGACATATGACCCTACCTTTAAATTGTAAACAACAAAGTCAGAAATTCATCCTTTCATCTCCCTTTCACAAGGCCATTTTCATTTTGGAAAGGGCACTTCCATTTGAAAATCTCGAGTCTATGGGAAACTTTTGAGGGGACCCAAGGCCAAGACAAGGGCCCAATTTCATAGAGCTGCTTTAAAGCAGACAATTTTGCTTACAAATTTGTGCTAAGGAAAAATTAGCAGAATACCAGTCAAAAATGGTGCACGTGACATGGTATTTGGGCTGGTAACCTTATTCTGGTGACATAATTTTGTCGTGCTTAGCTACTTTTTGTGCTTAAAGGCCCTGTACACTATTGGTAAGATCGAAAAACACAATGTTCACAGATTCACACATAACTTACATGATTTAAAGTAAGTAATGGTAGAAAGGGTTCCTTAATATATTTCTGCCTAAAATGGTATCGTTTCTAATTTGAAAAAACAGAAAACACATAAGATCTCTTTTCACTATTTTCTCGTGACCTCGATGACCAATTGAGCTCAAACTTTCACAGGTTTGTTTGTTCATGAATATGTTTAATCACACAAAATGTGGACAATGATTTTGAGCTGTTACCAAAAGTGTACAATACCTTTAAGCAGCTCTATGAAATTGGGCCCAGGGCAACAGAGGACTTGGCCATTGTGGCCTTGGTGCAAGTCTCTAGACCTGCGCTGCTCTCATTACCTGAAAATTCCTTGGTGTTTACCACGAGCCTCTTTGGAAACAAGCGCGTTCATGAACATAAACGATCCAACGGCCACATCCATCAGCCCACTACCATACGTCTCCGTCTTGGCGAAGCGGCGCGGAAAGATCTGGAAGTCCACCGCTAGGATGGCGATAGCCGAGGCTACCATCCCGTGCACCCGGAACATCGTCATGAAGAGGGGTCTCTCTGAGCCCATCGGGAGCTCCCAGAGGGGCCTTGGGGCAGCTGGTTTAGCCTTGGAGGGTTTCTTAACCCGATTGGGTTTGGTTGGATGGTGGACGTATGCAGCAAGGAGAAGTGTTGCAGAGGTGGCTAGTAGCGCCACGATGAAGTGTTGTAGGTGATCACTCAAGACCGTGAAGGCAAAGAGAAGGGGCAGAACCAGGGTGATGAAATCCAGCACAAAGGCAAACCTGTTTGAAAAATGGAAAGAGGAGAACACAGTTTTTTATTTTTATTTGTTTAGTATTTTATACAAGTTCACCCCAAACAAGGCTACAATTGATAGTCACAAATTTATGTATCTTTCTGGTAATGAAACCAAAAAACCTCAAAAAGGAACCAGCACTGTGACTAATAGGCCTGAGGATACCCATGCAGAGAAGATGATGAAAAAAATGTCAGTTTTAGAAGTGGGAGGAAAACCCCAAATAGTGGAAAACCAAGGCAATCAGGTAAGGACTGAAAACCCAATCCATATGCAAGGCTCCGCTCTGGGATTCGAACCAGGGTCAACAGAGGTGAAAGGCAAGGGAAGGAACCACTGGGCCAACCTGAATGCCCGAATGAACATCTTTGAAAAAATGTCAACAGTATTCCAAGATGTACCATATGTTTTTGACTACACTTCCAAACAGTGTCACGAGAACTGGGACCAATGTCCACCGAAGCAACTCTGAAGCCGGAGCTACGGCCACTACGAGGGAGACCTCGAACGGCGTTGTTCCAGTCAGGTTGGAGTAGAAGGCCTCCTTACTAGGATGCAGATCCATCATGCTGACTAACTCATTCCCAACCTGTGGATTTAGAAAAGAGAAAAAACTAACACTGTCACTGGTATTGTGTATTAATTGTTCATTTTAAATCTGGGCCCAATTTCATAGAGCTGCTTTTTAAAGCACAAAAAGTAGCTAAGCACACTTACCAGAATCAGGTTACCAGCCAAAATACAGAATCACATATACAATTTGTGACTGGTATCCTGCTCATTTCTGCTTAGCAGACAATTGTTAAGCAGTATTTTCTGCTTAAGCAGCTATGATTGATTGAATATTATTGGGCCCTGATTGATGAACGATTTGAGTTTCTGTGAATAGAAAAGGTCATTATAATTTTGCGATGGGCACCTTCATTTGAAAATCTTTGGAAAGTTTATGGGGAACTTTGAAAGGTCACGTAGGCCAGCACTCATCAGATCGAGCAAGGTCACCGCCCATCCGCCGCCGCGGCAATCTTATCTACAAATACAATTACACATGTGCGTGCGGCAATCGGCATTCCCATGAATCAACGATTGTTGGATCTATTCTAACTTATTTGAAAACTTTATCCGGAAAACTGATATTAACCCCTCCTCATGCCCATACCAACTCTCAAAAACAGTTCAAAATGTGGATCAAGGTACACGTTTAGTTACCTTTCTTAATCTTACGCTGTAATGTCCACCTCTTTTTCCACGTCTGACATGTATGAAAAATTCGTGGGCGCAGCCATTTGTAGACCAGCGCCCTCAATGTCCAATTTAAGGGCTGTTTCATTTTACATAAAGGGGTTAGTTATAATTTAAAAATTAATATTTCGAGTTTTTATTGTTTACTTAAAATTTTAACCATAAGAAAACCCATTTTAAACAAAAATCTAAAACAAAATATGTATCTTCAAAGTACTTAAAGTATAGATTATTGTAATATTGTCTTGTTTGATGTACACTTTTCAATTACTCGTTCCTATTTTCATAATATTGGATTTGCCCTCGATTGTAAACAAGCTCAAACTTGACACACTCAAAACACACACCAGCCTTGAATCATGGTAAGTCCGAATGTACTTATTTACAGCACAGTTTTTCTTAAAAAATAAGAAAATTTGTTGTTTTAAGGGTTATGTTGTCAAATTATACAACCAAAGTTTGTAACAATAACATTGGCTTGGGGAGTAGAGCATTGCTACCACTTCAGGGCCCAATTTTGAATTTGTTTCCTCAGTTCCACATATATACTTAACTTCTTAAGACTAAGTTATAGAGCTGCTTAAGCAGAAAATATTGTTTAACAATTTTCTGCTTAGCAGAAATGAGCAGGACACCTGTCACAAATTGTACAAGTGACATTGTAGTTTGGCTGGTAACTTTATTTTGGTAAGCATAATTTTGTTGTGCTCAGCTAGCTACTTTCTGTTCTTAAAAGCAACTCTATGAAATTGGGCCCAGTCCATGCACTGAGCTGAGAGGCAGAGTACCACTCACACTCGCCAGTACCGACCTGTGATTTGACATGTCTGAGAGTGACAACTTCATTTTCACATATGGGTTGGTTCTATGAGTTATGGGGCTACTTACTCCTAGAACTATTCGTTTCGCTATCGTCTCCACGAATGTTACGAATCATGTAGCTTCATAAAATGTTCCAATATGCTGAACACACTCCACTTCCAGCAGCGTTGTTGGCATTATGGAGGCTTGGCCTCAGCATGTCTAATCAACCTCTTCACGCACTTTGATTCCTTTTTAGCATAGGGAGGCCATAGCAACAGCCACCATTTTAATTTGATGTGGCCTATGTTTTATGATCTGTATTTTTTCAAATCACAGGCTGAAGACGACGCTTCCAAATCAATCAAGGAGTTCTTCTCCCTCCAAGAAGAAAGGATCAAGTGTTACAAACGGCTGGAACAGTAAGAATAAAAATATTAGTGTGAATCTTGGTTCAAATGTGGTAACAACACCTGTCTGGTACCTGGTAGTGCTCATCACTAGTGGCATAGTCTGGGAGACTGCTGAAAACCGCAAAAAATAAACAGTTTGCTCGGAATTGATGACTGTGGGCTTTGTAATTGTATTCTCCCCACTAACACGTTGACTGCCGTCTACGAGTATATTTGTAGTGACAGGTGTAACGGATTCTGCCACTACGAGTATACTCGTAGAGAATGAAAGGGCTTTGTATTGTTAATTGAATACACTGGCATCACTGAGAACGCAACAGTTACGCTTCTGGCAGTGGTGAGGACACACATCCTTAGAATTTGTATGTCCAAATTGTTTTTTCTGTAGTACCTATTTGGTATTTGCGCATGCGCACCGCACTTGGCAAATGGGAACGCACTACGAATCTTTGACCGGCAGTCAATGTAATAACGGCCTAACAGATAAGCTTTTTTTTTTTTTTTTGTATAGGCTAAAGCACATGCGGTCATGGTTTTGTTAATATCGCGGTATTGAAATTGAAAACCGACCACGACGGTATTTCTGTCTTTCCTAAACGGCTCTCTGTATTGTTCGGTATTTGAACAAATACCGTGACTACTCGGTAACACCGAATAACCGCCCAAGCTTAAAGGAACATTACAGAATTGGTAATTGTAAAATATACTTTTGATCACAGATTTACATAAAACTTACACGGTCTAATGATGATGATAGTAGAAAACATCCCTTGAAATATTACTGTCTGAAATGCCATAGTTGATGAGAAATGAACAAACTAATTTTCCGATTGGAGTTTATCGCTCAGTGAGCGTTTTATTCATTTGTTGAACCTATATGATTTCATGCAAATGTGTAATCGGTTTTTCACTATTTTCTCGTGACCCAGATGGCCGATCGATCTCAAACTTCTACAGGTTCGTCAGTTTGTGTATATGGTGGATTACATAAGTCCAGCAACTGTTTTGTTAGCAACAACCAATGCTGTAATGTTCCTTTAAGTCAGATGGGTGTGCGGGTTGAGGGAGGGGTTATGGGAGGGGCTAGGGAGCCGTATACAGATATGATGCGGATTGTTTACAGTCCCTGACCGACTGTAAGGTTACCATCATAGACCCCTTACGTCACGCTCTCAAACAGCGCCCTCACTGAGGCAATAAGAGGCAGATCATCAGATGTGTGCGTGACCTCAGCCACCGTGTACATTCCAGGGCATTTTTTTGCAGGCAAGATACTACACTAGTCATAAAGGAAAGGTTAAAATTGTTCTCCCTTCTGCATAAAATTAAGAGTTAAAAAAAGTTAATAGCTAGACAAGTTGTGGGATGTGCCCCCTTTCTTCGTTTCAGAAGTTGATAAAAATTAAACAATGCAATCTCAATAAAGTAAAAGATTTTATGTTTTGTTTTTTAATTGGGCCGTATACAATGTCAATTTGTGCCTTCAGGAAGTCCAGGTTCTGTTGCTTTTTTATAAGCATGTGATGTCAAAGGTTACAGGGTCAATACATTTTGTGCTCTTATTTATTGGTATAATTTACAGGCATGATATTCTTCAGAAAGCAGGACTACTCTAGTCTGATTTCTGATTTTGTTTTTTGCCCATTGAAAAATTAGGAAAATTTTGATTAAATAGCCTGAAAAGTCTATTAAAGTCTACACATGTAGGTCAGCCCTTGTAATAATAATAATAATAATAGCTTGCATTTATAGAGCGCTTAATACAGGGTTTCTAAGCGCTGATGAGTGAGATGGTATAGCTTAAACTGTAAACATGCTTAGATGGATCTAAATAAGTGGGTTTTGAGTTCAGTCTTAAATGAGTCCAGTGTAGTGGAGGCACGGATGTGGAAGGGAAGGTTGTTCCAGAGAGTAGGTGCGGCAATTGAGAAGGCGCGTTTGTACTTGAGAAAATGTTCCTACTTTTTTCCAAGGACCAAAATTTCTGAGGCCTGAATTTATTTGTAATTTTTTTCGGATTATGTTGCATGAAGACATCACTTGGAGTACCTCGACACATCCCCAGACTACGACTTCCCAGTCTATCGGCAGGCAGTCCACGAATGCACCGAAGAATTCTCCAGAATCTCCCGATGCATCATCGCCGTAGAAGAACGATTCCAGGGGGAGTTTAAGAACGCCGAGATTGCAAGACTGATCGGAAAAGTGCAAGAAATTGAAAAGAGGAAATTGGAATTGGTGAGAAAGGGTTGAATAAAGGGTTGTTGAAGACTTCAAGTTCAATATACTTAGCAAATATCAATAAGCAAGAAGTAAGCATGGGGAAAATGGGTGATACTGTAGAGGGCTCATAAAGGGCCAATTTCATAGAGCTGCTTAAGCAGAACAATATTGCTTAACAAGTTTCTGCTTAGTGCAAGTTAGCGGGAAACCATTTACAAATTGTACATGTGAAATTGTATTTTGGCTGGTAACCTATTTCTGGTATTACCAACATTGTTTTGTGCTTAGCTTCTTTCTGTGCTTAAGAAGCTCTATGAAATTGGGCCAAGGAAGCAGAGTTTGTAACGGCTTTGGCCTCTGAGCATGCATGTGCATTGAACCAGATTTTTTTTTTGGTAAGGTACTAGAAAACGACCCTGGAAGAACTGATGACCAGATAGGGCTCAATGCTCACAAAGGAATTGGTTACCTAGCCTCACAACAAACTCACAATGGATGTAAACAAACATGGATAATTGGTTCAGCAATGTACAAATCAGATAGGAACATCAATTCAACAACAATAGGATTTCAACAAAGTAGACATATTATCAGCATTCTCCCTTAACAGTGGTCCGCTGGCCAAGTCCTAGTTGAAACACACGAGAACCAGTCTAAATTCTCTCCGAGTGGTCCGGCTTGCAGGTTTAGTGTTGAACAGCATCCCTATTTAGTATGAATTATGGCCCAGTGAAAAAGCTGGTGGACTAGTGAAACGACAAGCTACCTGGTCCTGCTGGCTAGTCACTGAAAAAGTTGAGGGCAATCCCTGCATACACTTACATTTGATAAATTCTTTATTTAATTTCAGACGGGTATGTTGCAGCTTGTTAAACAAAAACACCAAGATGGACCAAGTCCTGAAAGTGAAGAAGACGTTACCCAACTCAAACTCAAGTATGTGGAAAAAAATAATACTCACTTTGTAAACCAATATAAGGTGCTACATAAATGGGTCTCTAGATTCTCAAGAAGAAAAAAAGAAAAAATTAGTTTGCGGATGGGCCCCTAGGGTAGCGCTTAATAAAAGCCTGGTATTATTATTACTTATCCTTTTGCTGTGGACCAATCTAAAGGATAATCAGCTGTAGACCCATTGCACAACGCCAGCGCACTCACATGACCCTTATCCTGTCCACCATTTTGGGAGTCAAAATCGTGCACAAACATATGCACAAAAGATTTGACTCCCCAAATAAATAGATGCCCCTTGCATAATGCGAAATGCTACAAGTGTACGCTGAGGTCATGCGCACCTTTTTACGCACAAAGAACAGCTATCGTCCAATGATCTGCCTCCTTTTGGCCTCAGGGATGGCGCTTCTTGAGATCGTGACGCCATATGCAAGGGGTCTAGAATCATCTTATTGTTAATGTCATGCCAGCCATGCGATGGATGGGTTCAGCTTGTATAAACTTTTCTGTGACCAAGAAAATGGCACATAAAAATAATATACTCCGTTTGTTTGTATGCCTTCTTACGGAGTGTGTTCTTCCTTTCTTTCACCGAAACAGGCTCAATTCAACAGTGTCCCAAATAGCAGAACTTCTCCAGGACTTGAGGTATGAAGCAGAGGATCTGTTGACTTGACCCTGACCCCTCCAGCAGAAGTATGGCCAATTTGACGAGATGCTACACGGTGCAAAACAATTGTCATCTTTAGGCACCCTACGCCTCATCCCCACCCGGCTCGAGAAACCCTCATGTTATCCCTTAACAGTGGTCCGCTGGCCAAATGCTAGTTGAAACACCCTAGGACCAGTCAAAATCCTCTCCAAGTTTTCCGGCTGGCTAGTTCAGTGTTGAAAAGCAATCCCATTTTATAGTAAGAAATATGGCCAAGTCACCGAAAAAAAAGTCAAGGGCTAACCCTGACCCTAGAGGAGCATGTTACAATCAGACTTCCAGGCCTACAGAACTCGAACAAGATAACCGTAGTGCAAGACCCTGCCAGCACTATGTCTAGATATGCGGTACTAAACCCAATCAATTTTTAGGGAAAAACAAGGGGGAGGAATTTAGGGAAATCAGGGGTCAGAATTTATCTTGAATTTTGACTCGGGGGGAAAATAAACGTACTCGCAACATCCAAAATAATGTGTTAAGCCATTCCACAGACCTTTTATTTCAAAGCTCAATTCCATTGTCACATCTCCCAAACAGAGTTCTACAAATGGGATGACTTAAGGGTGGTGAAGTACTAAAAACAAATCACGGTTTAAATTCAAACTAATTGTTTTCACGCAGTCTACTATTTTCAATTGATTGGTGTTCATGCCAAGTTTTTTCAGAGGTTCGCAAAACCGTCTCTTTTTGGGATTTAACATCATGTGCAAGAACTGAATGTTCCCAATGCCACAAATATACGGTGGAATTTCAGTTATTTTCCAAATGCTGGCTTTCAAAACTAACTTAAACAGAAAGAAGGGCCACATTCATTGGAGCAATGATCTTTTATCATCCCAAGCCAATTTGACACTGTCCACTGTCAAATTGTTCAAATATTGAATTTGAATGTGTGGTTTTTTTTAAATAAAATTTATGAAGAAAACGTTAGTTGTAGATTGTGCAATCTTGTGTAACGATGCTGTCACATTGTGCTACAATCTGAACAATGTGGTGAATCAAGCTCTAACCTTTGACCTAATATTTAAATAACACAGGAGCTATGCAAATGATCACTTTTACCTGGGCGTCCAATTGCCCATCGTTGGCTTTAACACTGCGTGCCAAAAGTAGGTGAAAGGTTAAAGTTTCATTCATCTAAATTGTTCAGAGAATGCACAATGATATAGTAGCACTTTTCAGTTCATGTTCCACCATTGCAGAGTTCTCCATCAGTTGGTCTGTGTGATAAATACGGCATTCAAAGAAACATGTTGTCACAATGTTCAACTTTCATACGCTCCAAGTTTAAATGTCTACATTACTCTAAGGCCGTTTTCGAAACCACAGCTTGAGCCCAAGTCGTAGCCGAACCAAAGCCAAATTTCAAAAAGGATCTTAGAGTCAAGTATTAACCTTTTGTGGAGGCATGGATGACATCTGCAGTTTTAAACAATTGGTGGTCCTTCTTAAGATATGGATCCAATTGGAAATGTCTGATACTTCTCTCTGCATCTTTACTTTGAGAACTCTAACTCCAAATTAAGGAATTTGGTCACTCAAAGAATTTCCTGTCTTATCCATTCCTTTTGGATAATATTACGCTTAAAGTACTTATATTAATTACATTTAAGATTTAAAAGCAGTCAGAAGTCCTAAAAGGCTTGAAAATACCTGTGCTCAATTTCACAAAGAGCCACGATAGATCTTAAGATACGTATCGATCTTAATTGCTAAGCAAAGTGTGATGTCAAAATACAAATCATGCTGGTGAAATTGACAACTCGTCTTTGAGATAAATCTTGGTACTTTGTGCAATCGAGCCCTGTCTATCAACGAATGCCTAGGAGGAACATGAATGACACTGACAATCTTCGTCGAAGTTCACCTTCACTCAGAAGTAGAAAAAAAAGATTCAAACGACAAAATTTAAGCTTGAGTTTTGAGCCCCCGAGTTCTTGATGACTCCTTGCCTTTAGTTAGGCACTCAATTTAAAGTTTGTCGGAACACAAAATCGTGACAGATGATCAGTTATAGCCAATATCTCGCAACTCATAAGTTGTTTCAATAACTTAGTTCTTATCTTTTGACGTGTTTGAACTGGACCTCATCACAGTTGTAATTCTGGACAGAGGACAATTTGGGATGAAAATCTCAAAAAGAGGCGATTTCGTATAGGCTCCTCACCCCATGTGTTCGACATGAGTGCAGGATAAAAACCTACAAACCCCTCGGGAAATTTTTTAAAGGGACGGTGCCACACCTATCAAAATCCTTCAGCATACAAATACATAAACGAAACTGTTTGGCTTAGAACATAACCCAATGCCCATGTTTCCCAGCCCCGTGCTGAATATGATTGGTTTGGTCGTGCAGTACTGAATCAACACAAATCAAGACAAAATGAGGGGAAGAATGATCAAAGATTAGCGGTAATACTCTATTATCCCCTCCAGAACACAGACACCCTCTTGTGTGAAAACATTTCAAGATAAACGGTGGATATGTTAGTTTACACAATTTGGAAGATCAGTTTAATACGGTGTACATAATTGCTTGGGGTAGATAATACAGTGCGTCTCCAAAAACAAAACCTGACGTGGCTTTAGATTTTTCACATACAAGTATTTCCACCGCGTCTGTATCAGATGTCTCCAGCAAAATCTTGGGCTAGTATCTTATCGTGGCCAACTTTCATAGATCTGTTTACACAGAAAATATTGCTTGACAATTTTCTGCTACGCGAAAATGAGCAGGATACCAGTCACAGATGCTGCATGTGAAATGGCATTTTGGCTGGTAACCTCATTCTGGTCGGCATAACTCTGTTTCGCTTAGGCTACATTTTGTGCTTAAGCAGCTCAATGATATTTGGCCCATGTCTGTATTTCTTTCAATACAATCACTGCAGCCACAAGCCGCATCTACAATTTTCTTTCATTCGGACAAGCCCGTAACTTCACCCCCAATCCTACAAATTTTACTTCAAATAACAATAATAAAAGCTGTAAATAACAAAAGTAAATTTTCCATTGTATAGAAGAAAAAAAAAGTTGAAATTTGTTTTAATACACTTCAATCCATGACGCCCTCCGCACGGGTCCTTTTAATCAAAGTTAGTGCACCCGGTTCGTGCCTTCTGTACACAGGCCCTTAATCCTTACAGATATATTACACAAATACGACATGATTTCATGGTGGATGGAGTACACTTTACTGCCCCATGCAGAGTGATTCATCAACTCAACGCCAGGGGGTAGGGGGTGGGGGTGAATGTCATCCATCCACACAGACTAAAAACCGCATCATATTTGTTTTATTATACCCCATTCATAACTTCACATGATTATACATTTTTCTGTTGGCTGAACCTTTTTCCCCGCCCTTTTCAATTTTTTAATTTTTTTTTTGCCGATAGCCATCAAGCAAAATTAAAATCAAAATATTCCCTGCATATAAATGGTCCGTCATGAACGACGTCACAACATCTGAGAGAGGTAAAAGGAAAGGCCCACCCCTCAACGCTGATGCGTAGACAATAGTCCAATTAGAATGTCAGAATGATGTATGCTTATGAATATGAATGAGGTATAGTAATTGAAAATTACTGTTGACTGACGATTTAAGACTCCTCCTTTGACGGCGCATCAAAGTCTTCAACTAAATCTGAAATGGGGGGAGAACACAAGAAAAGAGAAATTAAGATTCCACATAATAAAGGTTCATTTCTCCGATGCGGTGAGATGCTCAGCCATCTTGATTTCTCCTGTTCAATTCAATGTGACCAAACTGAGGCAGGAAGGGCAAAAATAATCCGACTCTTGACGTTCATTAGCCTTTTTTGAGATATGGCGAACACCATAGGAGTACACCCTCTGGTTTGGGTGTATACAGACAGAACTACCCAAACCAAACAGTGCAATTATAATATGTCCACCATATCTCAAAATGGCTTATTGTTGTCATAGCGTGTCGTGGCCGAGCGGATAAGAGCACCGGACTCAAGCTCTGGTGTTTCTGTTCAGCAGAGTGTGGGTTCGAGTCCCAGTCGTGACACTTGTGTCCTTAAGCAAGACACTTAACCATTATTGCTTCGTCCTTCGGATGGGACGTAAAGCTGTTGGTCCCGTGTGTTGTGTAATGCACGTAAAAGAACCCAGTGCACTTATCGAAAAGAGAAGGGGTTCGCCCCGGTGTTCCTGGTTTGATTGGCAGCATATTGCGCCACCGCACCTTGTAAACCATTACATTGTGCTATAAAAGCATAGGTCTCATACTTCAAAACGTAGATCCACATACATGGCAGGTAAAAATACTGAGCGCCTTGTATCCTTTGGCAAAAGGCGCTATATAAATACAGTTATTATTATTATTATTATAGCACCCAGGATACCCAACATAGTCTAAGGAATTCAAATTCAAACGGTAACTTGCGACTGAGCAAATCATTGTACTAGACGTTCAAATCTATCTCGGAAACGGCTAATTCCTAACAATTTCAGTCTATATTATTTATAATTATCGTATTTTAAAAACCTCTTACCTGGCACCTGCTCATCATCCTCATCAATGGTATCATGTTTGGTTCCAGCTTTGGCTGCAGCTTCCTGCATGGCCGGTAGCTTGGCCGCAAGTTGGCGGAGGCTGCTGTGATTGTCCACTCCCTGTATGGAAGGAAAGATGACACACCACACCATTTAGTCAACCTCAACATGAACGTGTAGGGAAAACAGGCGCATGATTGTAAAAAATATTAACAATTGAAGGCAACAAAGTTTTTGAGTGGTGAAAAACTGATAAATAGATTTAGACAAAATGCATACAAATTTTATTCAGAAATTTACAATACATCAAAATCATCAAGTGCACACAAACCTACAAAGAAACATAAAATAGTACTTAGCTAAGCACAACAGACTTATGCCTGCAAGAACAAGGTCACCAGCTTTACTACCACGTCACATGTACAATATTTGACTGGTGTCCAGCTCATTTATGCTAAGCAGAATTTTTCTGCTTAAACGGCTCTATGAGTTTGGACTGAGGGCTCTACCATGGTGATCGTTGCAAAAACCCGCCTGGCACTCAGGATTCTCCAACCACCACTGACAAAACTGGACTTCACTGGACGAAACCTTTGCGTGCCGATCATGCGCATTGGGACATGCCTTTGGGCTATTGTCATAATTTCCATGAATGATTTGTGCACCACTTGACCACTTTTAACCATTCTAGGGTTAGAATTAATGAGGTCTATAAACAATCATGAATATCCACAGCAAAACAAAAGCGTTTAGCCAGCACTTTGCTTCAACATTTTGTTTCTGATAAGCAATACTTTTCTGTGCTTAGCAAGTTTTGTTGTGCTTACAGGCTTTATAAAATTGGGCCCTCCTGTTATTCTACTGCCACTTAGGCTTCCAAAGTATCTGATTAACCCTCTTGCTGTCTGACCATTCAATACCATTCACTGTGGTTTTGAATGATAGATAAACTATGCCAGCCTGAAATATGACACCATGAGGGAATGCATGTACACAGTACACAGTTAGTTCTGTGCACAGTTGTGCCACCGTACACAACCTTGGCAGTCGAATGGTTTCAAATGGTTGGTCAACTCACTGTAAAATGTTGCCAAGAGTCACCGACAGTAGGAGGGTTAAATAATGGCACCAAAGTTTGTTACAAATTAATTGGGGAAAAAAAACCTTTAAGAACCTGAGGGATGTTTGAACTCACCAACTGGTTAAGGATACCGGGCAGCATTTCTGAGAGCTGTTTGTTCTCGGCATGGCCGGTGACAGCAAATGTGTTTGCACCTAGTGACGCTTGTACCTTGGGGTTGTTGAAGTGGATAACTGTGCCATCATCTTTGATCATGTTGACCTACACACAACGGAACAAGAGAACACATGAAAAATCAACATACCGGAATGGATAGAATATCTTTACAAAAAACCAATGAAAGGGCCCGGAGTTGATCTTTGACAATCAGAGTCAGGGCTAGAGTTTTGGGGACAAAACCGCACGATGGCAGGACTTGTAGCTCACCATTTTTAATACAATTTTGTATACAAGACCAGAGTCAAAATTACACAGTTTGACATACAAACTGTTTTTATTTGAAAAAGCACTTAAGAGAAGATTTATCTCATTAATAAGTTTAATTCACAACCACATTTAAGACTGAATGGTCAGATAGTTAAATAGGAGTGAAATCAGTTTTTGTCATCATTCAATCTTAGTACCATCAGGCCTGGAATTACACCGTGACCATGGCCCCTGTTGCCCCTGTCTTGGCCTGATGTACCTTCAAAATATCCAACAGACTTAAGATTTTCCAAAAGCAAGTGCCCTTTGCAAAATGAAACTGGCCTTGCATGCACCAGGCCTAGAATATCATCTTTGAGAGGGCAATGCCATTTTCATTTAGCAAAGGGCACTTCCATAGGAAAATCTTATAAAGTCTTCAGGAAACCTTTGAAGGGACATCAAGGCCAGCAAAGACCAGGGCAACAGAGGCCATCGCCTCTGTGTTACTCCAAGCCTGTTGTTGCTTATCAAAGATGAAATTCCAGGCCTGTACCATGCACATGTGATATGTATCTTTTTTAATGCTGCAATACTGTGATAGATACATTTTTCTATCCCTCACTAAAGTTTGCTGGTAAAAATTTGAGCTAGTTTACCCATGCCCTCGATCACATCTGCATTATGTTTACCTCCTCGATTCCTGGAATTGTGTTGACACCCAGCTTTTTGAGACTGTTCTGTAATTTTTTGTCGTCTGTGGCTGACGTTCTGTGGACGACCTTCTTTTTTCTCCTTGCTGTTCCCTTTCCACCTATCCGAACCTGCTCAACTTGCTTCCTCAACTTCTCTGCTGTGTTCATGATTAGTTTTTAAAGTTAGCGTCTGGAAAAGAATAAAAAACAGAAAAAAGATATTATTAAAAAAGTAGTAATAAAAGAGCTGAACAAATTAATTTATATTACAAAAATCTGGAAAAATTTAATACTTCATAAGGTTTTCGAAAGAAAAACAATTTTAAAAAATGAAGGAGAAAATTAGAATGTTTATATTATTTTTAAACATGTAACTTAAAGTTTAAACATTGTAACTTAAACAAACCCTACAATTTATTTTTCACAAAACAAGGGGTGACCACAAAACGTGTTGGTTTCTGTTCTCTGTTGTGGCTGCTGAGTTAATGACTTTTAAAATGGGCTGCCTTTGGTTTTTTATGAATTGAAATTTGAAACAAACAAGATTTCAATATTCATATGGAATACTGTTACAATACAAATACAATTGATGGAGAATCATAATTGGGGCACGGTCTAACTAAGCACAGAGCATGCAAGGCAATGAATGGCGTAGTCATGGAATTCAATGCAGGTTGGGGAAAAAATTGAAAAAATTCTTGCGTTCGGTTTTATTTTGTCTGTTTAGCCGTTGCCTCAAACCTTCCAATAAATGCAGTTTAAAGATTAACTGACTGCTTGAGTCGACAGTTCATAACTACATCTATCAGTCACGGTACAATTGACGACTTCTTTATATCGACTGTTAAAACACGTCTGCACGTGCACTGAAAATACAGCCATCGGTCGTTCGGCAATGTACGGCAGGGAACGAAAAACCATGCCGCAATATATCCATAATAAATCACTCAAATATACATTATTTCAACAGTGATAGACCCCTAAAAGACAAAATACATACCTCGAAAAAGTGTAGCTCCTATGAAACCATTAAATTTGTTAAAACATTCAATTTACTTTGGAATTTTACCAACTTACTTTCTGAACTGAAGGAATATTTGTCACAACTTCGTCGCTTGCACACGAGGACTCCAAACGTACATGCGCAAATATGGCGGCGCTACAGTGACGTCATGGTGACAAATTCCAGAGGAATGAATGCAACAGTCGTCGGATTATAACTTCTTTGTTGAAAAGATGTGGAAATATTTTATTTGGTATCAAGAAAAATATAAGTAATGGTTAAGTAATCCAATAGAAAATTTGAAAGCACCCAATATCATTTAAATTCGTGATTTTTTATGACTTTGATTTGAATGACTCACAGAAGATCTGCGATAAAAAAATTGATAGAAATATTCCTTCCTCCGCGGAGGGAGGTTGGGCGTTTTGTGGAATAGCCAAGTGCCTTCAAAGCGATTTCCGCGAAACCCGTTCATTTATTTGCAGTACTGTTGCTGAAGATCGGTGGGTCTACTCACTGCCTCTACCTGTTTAATCTCTACGTTTTCTGCGGGAAAAACACACCTTTCGAGATGTCTGAAGCAGGAGCAAGTACCTCCAAGAGTGAAGTTAGGTGAGTCCTTCGGTTTCTGTGAAAAAAGAAGTGTCAAATTGTGGAGAATTACATCGCAGTTTTGTCTGGAGTACACTACACGGAACACGCAGTATTCCATTGTTTTTTAACCACTTTGACAGCGCACAGCACATGTTCACTGCGCATTGAAGATGAGGGTGATTATTGCATTTACAGACCCATGGTTTCTGGGTTTTTAATGGTTTGGAGAATGTAGGGAATGTCTTTCAAAGTTAAGGGGGTGCCAGTTTACTGAAACTTGTGTTTTCATTTTGGATTTCATTACCTTACACAATTGAATAATGATGAATCAATCACGACAATCATTACACAGTTTCCACCAATTTATGTTATTTAGGAATAAAGATAGTGTTTCAATTGATTAATATTATGATAAGGTTAAATTGTGTTGTTTTTATACATACAAGTTAATTCTTTTTTAGTGTTAGTGTTGGGTACAACTACAAGTACAAGTACAATACAAACATGGCAAACTTTTTTTTTAAACAAAACAATCACAGTCACACAAGAAGCATGGCCAATGGACATATGCGTGGAGGAGGAAGGCATGGACATGATTAGCCATGGTCAGTAACTGGGGCGCTGTACTCCTTTCAAAAAAATTGTTGACTTCTTTAGTCGTACTAGCGCCCAAGAAACGTCTGACTTTCATGACACAAATTGTGTCACAATGGTCATTTTGCTATGATTTTGCGACACCCAGCCCAGTCACACAAAATAACAAAGAGACCAAACAAAATAGCTCAAAAATCGCATACTGTATTCAAAATATGTCTCAGATGCAACATCAGGTATTTAATTGTACTAACGATCATTTTTTATACTCCAAATCGATTATTTCCAACTCCACATCGTAGAAGCAATGACAGGTCTGCGTTCTTTTTCGTCAAAATCCATCAAAATGACGTCGCGGTGTTCACTGGTGCACCGCTGCGGCGGTCAGTTCCTGGTGTGTACATGTATGTCAGTGGTGGATGCAAATCAACGACTGTTTAACGACACACTGGTTACATGCGCTGCAGTGAGTGCGCACGTTCAATCATGAGCCAACATTTTGTAATTCCCATTTAGCCAACCTGCCCCGTGTAAGTAACGTTGCTCATGAATGAACGTGCGCACTCACTGTAGCACCTGTAACCAGTGCAGTGTGTCGTTGAACTGTCGTTGATTTACATCCACCACGGACATACATACTGGGAACCGACCACTATACGGTGGGGAACCAGTAAACACCGCAACGCCATTTTGATTTTGTTAATAAAGTACGAAGACTTGTCATCTCTTCTACGATGTGGAGTTAAAAAATCATCGATTTGGAGGCTGCTCACTTGTCATCTCTTCTACGATGTGGAGTTAAAAATCATCGATTTGGAGTACAACAAATGATAGTTAGTACAATTAAATACCTGATGTTTATGATTAATTTTAGCAGCAAACGACCTCAGAGCAAAGAAGGCTGCCAAGATTTCCAAGTAATTTATGTGGTGTGCAGCTTCACTAGCTGTCCACCTACCCCCACATCTTTTTCCTTCGCATATGCCTCCCCAACCAAAAGTTGAGGCATCCGAAGATATTGTAATGTCAGGGTTCCCTCTATTAATGTGACGTTTTTGTTCAGGCAAATGTAAAATCCACCAATTCAAGTCATCTCTCATTTCCTGTGTTACGGCCGTTAAATATTCAAAATTTCCTTTGTTCAACTTCAAGGCTTGGATCTTTGCCAATTTCTAAGGATCTGTAAAAAGAGGTCCAATTTCCGCCCCTGATAAGAATAATGAGGCCACAGATCTTATAGTTACACTGTCTGAGCGATGTAACTTCTTACATTCTTGTGTTAGGTTGTTAACTTTTTGTATGGGTAGTACAACTGTCATGGTTTCAGAGTCTATATCAAACCCAAGGAACTTGAGTTTATGCGTAGGCATTAGTAGCCTATTGATTTCACAGGGTGATATAAAAAGCCAAGATCATTGAACAAAGCCAATGTAATATTGATGATCGCTTGGCATTCTTCAACTGAGTTACCTATCAGTAAAGAGTCATCAATATAGCCCATATTAGTATGCCCTTGTTGCCGTAAAGTAGCATAGACTGGTTTCATGAGTTTAGTGAACATGCGAGGGGCCGATGCCAAACCGTTCGGAAGGCAAGTAGTCTATTGAAACAGTTTTTGTTTCCACTCAAACTTAAGATACTTTTGGTGTTCATCTGCTATCGGAACAGAGTAGTATGCATCTTTAAGGTCAATAGATGCTATGAAACAGCCAGGTGTGATAGCCGTAAGGCTGTTTCAAAAGTGTCCATTTTGAAATGGTGATACTCGACCCGTTCATTAAGCTTTTTAAGGTTAAGGATCATTCTAAATGACCCATCCTTTTTCGGTCGCACAAAAATGGGCGATACAAATTCACCTTCACAGTGCTGTGAAGGTTTAATTACTCTTTTAGCAAGCAAGGCTGTAATTTCTTTATCGATAGCTGCTTGTTCTAATTTACTGCAATTAATAAATCTTTGCAGTTTGCTTTCAACGGGAGGTCTGTTACCACGAAATTCAATATGAGCATGTAAGGCGATATCTATCAGTCTCTCGTCTGTTATTTGTCGCCAGCTTGACT
This sequence comes from Pycnopodia helianthoides, assembly GCA_032158295.1. Lineage (NCBI taxonomy): Eukaryota > Metazoa > Echinodermata > Asteroidea > Forcipulatida > Asteriidae > Pycnopodia > Pycnopodia helianthoides. The sequence goes on along the minus strand of CM063253.1, from coordinate 14,328,919 downwards.
CAAAATGTTTCAATCTACCCGCCTCGAATGTAACTTCGTTACCATCGGGTGTAAATGTATGCAAACAACTTATAGTACTCACCGATTTTACTTCTGGGGAGGTTTGTGCAGGTTTGGCTGAGTCTTGGGATTTCTGTATGAGTTTTTTTAATTATCTGAAAAGTATGGTCGTCTGAACTGTCCACGCCCTCGGCCTCTATATCTCATACCACGAGTCCTTGATCTCATCATGCGGCTTGCACCTCGATACTGAGTCCCAATCGTGTGGCCTGCTTTGTTTACCTCTTGTATGTCTTTGACCATTTTTGTGACATCGTCACCAAAAAGATTGTCAGTAAACGGCACCGTAATCGAACACAAGTGTAGATAGTCGTGCTTTAGATCATTTTTCATGGCATCGCATCTTCTCAAGTTCAATAATCTGTTAGTGCGCCCTAGCAGCGCTAGTGCATCTGTGCCAAGATCCAGTACTGTTTGAGGTCTACGCTCCCTGCACCATTTATCAATTTGGCCAATTCCTCAACCAATAGGACAACTGCAGTTGATCCTTTAACAAGTGTGTTTTGTAAGTTTTGGAATTTTGTATCCATTGAGCGAGTTTCTGGCCGAATAATGTCCCACACCAGTTGGTTTACTCGCACACAAGCGAGACCTGGGCAATTCTCGGGTCGGTTGAATAGCTTTTGTAATTCATTGATTTTTTCATCAGAAACAGCATCTCTGAAAAGCCCATTGACCATTTCTGCCAAGTTTTAATCTACTGGCTTATCACACTGTTCTTTAACAGTAAATTTGTTTGCCATGGTTTTGAATACATAGTACTAATGTTCTGTGATGAATCATTGCTCGGGCATTCGTTCTTTTCACCTTTTGTAGTTGGTGTGGGCTCACTTGCAGTGGCGCCTACATCGGTATTTTGTGCCCCCTGCACAACTGGCATTTGGTTGTCGTCAACCTCATCATAGTCGTAAGTCTCAAGAACATTGAGTCTTTCGCCGAGCTTATTTTGGTTGTCTTTTATTTCCACGAGCATATTCAAAATTGCCGCCATTTGCGGTCCAGTGTTGTTTGAACTGGTGCTGGTGCTGGCGGGGTGCTGGTATCAACATTGTTAGTTTTAAAAGAGGCTTTCTGTCTCTTTGTTCCCGTGGCTTCGCCACAGTTTTCTCTGTGTCTCTTTTTCTCAGAGTCTTTCAGTATAGGCGAAGTGGTGTTGCTAGTGGACGCCATGCTGGTCTCAGCGGTGTAAAAAATCACATGACGTGTGATTGCTTCGCCTTATATTATTCACAACGTGAATAACAAAAAACCAAGTTTACTGTAACCTCGTTACAGAGTGGTTTTATTTTCGTACAAGGTTCACTTGGCCCACGGCTAAGTATATGCAAATGTTTTGCTACACGAACAGAGTTGTTAACACAACGTGTTACTCTGTCAATGTTTTGCGGTACACTGAAGCTACACGGTCCGTGGTGCAATCTCATGTGGTCACTGAAGTGTGACTGATGACGTAATAGAATTATAATTTTCCACATATCCCCTTGGCCTTCCAAAAACTGCACTTAAATGACAAAAAGACATGACAAAATAGATCAGAGAATCGCCTGGACACGTACACTGGCTTCTCAACATGTCAACAACTGTCCAAACACTACATCGAGTGTCAACATTTGACTCATTTCAAAGATGCACATGTCACCTTGTCATGTGTTTCCCAAGGCAAACTACCCTCCCTGCACCTTCTTCAGGCTCTTTACCCAACACTGGCATTGGTGGAGACTGCTCTAGGTGCTTGCAAAATGTGAAATTTTTGGACATAAAATGACTCCTGCATCCATTCTGGGTACAAAACTACAAGCCAATGGTCGTCATGAAATGGTGAAAAAATGTTGAAGTGTTTGCCTATGAGATGTCACAGGTCTCATCGGGCGGGTTGCGATTATTGGACTCCCGAGAAATGAAGACATTCACTAGTGGAGCGCTAGGAGTTATAACAGAGCAGGCGCAAAATTTGGGAGGCAGTTATATTTAACAATAGTGCTTATTTAAACACTTGCGGCGCCCTCTGTTGATAACTCCCCACGCTCCACCACTGAATGTCTTCATTCCCGGGAAGTCCGACAATTGCGACCCTGATGACCTGTGACATAAGCAAACACTTAAACATTATATGCACCATTTCATGCAGCCATTGGTTTGTACACAGAGTGATTGCAATAGTAGTTTCATGTCCAGAAATGTCACGTATATTTGCAAGCACCTATGAGCAGTCTGTATCAATGCCAGTGTGAAGGTAAGAGCCTGAAGGAGGTGCAGGGAGGGTAGTTTGCCTTGGGAAACATAGTGAAAATGAGTCAACTGTGGACACTAGATACACTGTTTGGTCAGTTTATTTATCAGAACCCTGTCCTAAAGTGTAGAGTAAAGGGTTCTTTCAGAGCTTCATGCAGAACCCTGATTTCCAATGTTCATGTACATGTAGTTCTGGGCATGCACACATTTCCGAGAACAGTAGATTTACCTGGTAAATCTGCTGCCACCTTCTGTAGTGTCCCCATTGCTCCAAGATAAAAGTCAGCTTGGTGATCCACATATTTTCCAATAGAGAGTCCTTCAGAAACTGAAAACAAAATTACAAGTCTCTCACCTTGCGTTAAAATGGTGTAAAATGCCACTGTGTTTTATAACCTTCAAGTACAATTATTGTCAGAATCCCAAAATGCTCGATGGCATCACATTTTCAATATATGGTCTGTACATATTTGTAAAGAAAATTGTTTTTGTTCTGAAATTCCTGAATCTCTCAACCCTATGAATGTTCAATGAACTAAGTTTTGTTTCTCTATTGTCATAGTTCTGATGTAGACGTTGAGGCAGCTACCCTCCTGTCCCAAGGCCGGCGCAACCTTCTGGTTGGAGATGCGCCCAGTGCTGTGCAGAGTCTGGAAGAAGCTGCAGCTTTGTTGTAAGTACATGTAGTTTTGAGCCTCGACAAAGTAAGACAGGGTTCTCCCCTAGCCCTATACAAGATTCTTCCTCTGTGCTGTAGTAATACCAAAGTGAAAGGCTGCCAGGGCTAGGTTCTCCCCGTGCGCAAGCTAGCGTTACTTGCTGATAATAGACTGGGCCACGGAGGCCGTGCCCAAGTCTTCGCCTTGGTGCCCCTTCATAACTTTCCCATAGACTTTACGATTTTCCGATGGAAGTGCCCTTTACAAAATGAAAAATGGCCTTGCCCTCTCCAAGATGGAATTCCAGGCCTGATGCTGTTTCAGTATCGACCCCTTGTACCTCTGTCACACACGTGGCTACTGTCTGCCACGCTCCCCATCATGGGAGTAAAATTGCATGTAGAAATTACAGTAGGTGTGTGAGCGCCATATTGCCTAAAATGTGTTAAGTGCACATTTACTGTAACAACACATGGAAACGTTGACTTCCAACATGACACAACCAGGGTTGATATCGGGTCAATAGACAATGTTTGTTTATTATTCTGTCCCTTTTCTCCCCGTATCAGAGGGTCCAAGTATGGGGAGCTTGCGAACGAATGTGGTGAGACTTACTACTTCTACGGCTGGGCCCTGTTAGAGTTGTCCCGCATGGAGACGGGTGTCTTGGGTAACGCCCTGGATGGTGTGCCCGATGAGGAACAAGGCGTCTCCGATGGGGAGGCTGACAATGTTGAAAACCCGGACAAACTAGAAGGTAAATATAAACACTCTTCTATCAATATAGCGTCAATGTTGGATTCGAATGATGTCTGCAGGCCTTGCACTTGAGCTTTTCAAAAAGTAGCCTACCAGGCTAAACAACATGGACCCAATTTTATAGACCTGTTCAAGCATAAAAAGTAGCTAAGCACAACCAAAATATGCTTACCAGAATAAGGTTACCAGCCAAAGTGCCATGTCACATGTACAGTCTGCAACAGGTATCCTGCTTATTTTTGCTAAGCAGAAAGTTGCTAAACATAATTCTACGCTTAAGCAGCTCTATGACTATGACATAGGGCTCAGAGCCCAATGTCATAGAGCTGCTTTAGGTACCTAAGCACAGCAACATTATGCTTACCAGAACAGGGATACCAGCCAAAATACCGTGTCACGTGCACCATCTGTGACTGGTATCCTGCTCACTGCTTAGCTGAAAATCCTTTTCCACTCACCAGAAGTATACAGTGTGTGTGGAATGAGTCATAAATCAGTGTATAACAAGGTATTCTAACTTGTTACCCTAGGCATGTGGTTTGTTTCCAAATTTTAAGGTTTTTTTTCAAAATCTTCTTGAGCCATTACATTTTCTTGAAAGAAGTAAAGAAGTCACTGAACGTAGCAACACTGGATTTAGTCTGAAGAATTCAGTTTGAGCATTCTCTTGTGACTGAACAAGGCAATGTAAGATACATCAATCGAATATAACTTGCAAACAGCTTCATTCAGAGAACATTTATTGAAAGGAACAAATTTTCAATTCAAAAGTAATTACCAGATCAAAAGCAACCTCTAATTCTAAGCCTTGTGTTTCATCAAGAAAGCTTTAACCCTAAAGAACCCAAGTCCTACAATATCCTCATTGCCAAAGTGCAGGATTGTGAAGGATTTGGGCTATTAGGGATCTGCAACACAGGAGGATTTCGAAGGCTTTGGGCTAAAATGAGTTTTTGTTAGGGTAGGATTTCGCAGGACTTGCGCTACCGGGCTGTTTTTACATAGGAGGATTTTGAAGGTTTTATGTATTATGCAGCTTAGCCAAAATAGGATTCTGAAGGTTTTGGGCTTTTTTGACATTTTTTGACTCCCTAACTTCTGTCTCAAAAGGATTTTGAAGGATTGGGCTAATATGTATACTTACAATAAGTTGAAGGATATTGAAGGATTTGGGCACTTTAGGTTTATTACCACTTTAATCCGAAGGATATTGAAGGATTTGGGCAGTATGTTTACCCAAGGGTCTAGTCTGTTAGGGTTAAGGCCCAGAATTTACCCATTTGGGCTTAAAATATACTTGGAACGTTTTGAAAATTAAAAAAAGAAGAGAAAAATGAGAGACCAACAAATCGCAATTCCTTTATGACCTCCCCAGAGAAGGAAAGAGAAAAAATTTTCCACGATGTTCAGGATGCCCTCGAGAGCAAAGATGAGACCGAAAAGAAAAATGATACGAAAGAGGGGAATAAAGAGAAAAGCGCATCTGAGAAAGAAGACGATATGACAGAGTCCGGAAAAGAAGCCACGGATAAAGAGGAAGCTGCTGATAAAGAAGAACCCAAGGATAAAGAAGACTCTACAGCTAAGGAAGATGTCACTGATAAAGATGATGTCACAGCTGGCGACCAAAAAGAAAAAGAGGCCGATAAGGAGAATAAAAATGATAAGGAGGAGACCAAGATGGATGTGGATGGGGAAGAGAAGAAAGACGAGATCAAAGACGGCGATGGAACTGATGATAACAAAGACGAGAAACGGGGAAAAGGTAGAGGTTTTTCGGATGTCACGCAGCCACGCAGCTCACTGCCCGCTTCATGTTAATTGTCACCGTTGACATGGCAACAGTTTTTGTTTTCTCTTCTGTTATCTCACTCAGGTTGGAGGTGCTATACTCACGATGGAAACATCAAGAAATTCATTTTAACATTTGCAAACACGTTTCACTGTAAGGGGCCATTCAATACTAAATGTTCTTTTTCTTGAAACTTTGGCCGGGTGTGTCAAAGAAAACAAACGAACATGGAATCTTAGTTTCAAAATAAAATAATCAAAAAACATGTTTTTAGAAAGAGAAAAGAAAACCCAGCAGCCAATTCCGGATTGTCTGTCAAGTCTGAGGTGGTCGTGGATTTCCTCTTCACATAAACTACATGTACAAAGTTGCCTGCTAGAGCCAGGAGAAGCCATTGCAATCTTTAAAAACAATCTAAATTTTGGGTGTGTGGGTAAACACAATTTCAAAAAAAGATTTAAACATTGGTTATTCTGAATGGCCCGTAAAATTATGATTTTTACCCTGCGTTTTCATTTCTTTTTTATTTTGTCTTTTAAAGATATTAATTTATAATTTCTTTATCACACAGATCAAAGTTATTGCACTGTTCTTTTATTGCTTAATAACAGCATTTCATTTGAATTTGAATTTTGCAAACTAATGATTGTTATTTTGTTTATTCAGGTATTGAATGTTGTTTTGTTTTACTCTTTATGTTTACCGATGCACACTTTAATTAATTAGTTGAAGTGTTTAGTAGAATTACTGTTTTTAAATTATATTGACCTACATTTCTATCAGAAAGGTATCTTTGTGGCAACGTCCAGACCTGATGCTTCATATGGTCATTGCCTTGGTTCCCCTTTTACTGAGGAGAAAACGCCTTGGTTCCCCTTTTACTGAGGAGAAAACGCCTTGGTTCCCCTTTTACTGAGGAGAAAACGCCTTGGTTCCCCTTTTACTGAGGAGAAAACGCCTTGGTTCCCCTTTTACTGAGGAGAAAACGCCTTGGTTCCCCTTTTACTGAGGAGAAAATGCCTTGGTTCCCCTTTTACTGAGGAGAAAACGCCTTGGTTCCCCTTTTACTGAGGAGAAAACGCATTGGTTCCCCTTTTACTGAGGAGAAAACGCCTTGGTTCCCCTTTTACTGAGGAGAAAATGCCTTGGTTCCCCTTTTACTGAGGAGAAAACGCCTTGGTTCCCCTTTTACTGAGGAGAAAATGCCTTGGTTCCCCTTTTACTGAGGAGAAAACGCCTTGGTTCCCCTTTTACTGAGGAGAAAACGCATTGGTTCCCCTTTTACTGAGGAGAAAACGCCTTGGTTCCCCTTTTACTGAGGAGAGAAAACGCCTTGGTTCCCCTTTTACTGAGGAGAAAACGCCTTGGTTCCCCTTTTACTGAGGAGAAAACGCCTTGGTTCCCCTTTTACTGAGGAGAAAACGCCTTGGTTCCCCTTTTACTGAGGAGAAAATGCCTTGGTTCCCCTTTTACTGAGGAGAAAACGCCTTGGTTCCCCTTTTACTGAGGAGAAAATGCCTTGGTTCCCCTTTTACTGAGGAGAAAACGCCTTGGTTCCCCTTTTACTGAGGAGAAAACGCCTTGGTTCCCCTTTTACTGAGGAGAAAACGCCTTGGTTCCCCTTTTACTGAGGAGAAAACGCATTGGTTCCCCTTTTACTGAGGAGAAAACGCCTTGGTTCCCCTTTTACTGAGGAGAAAATGCCTTGGTTCCCCTTTTACTGAGGAGAAAATGCCTTGGTTCCCCTTTTACTGAGGAGAAAATGCCTTGGTTCCCCTTTTACTGAGGAGAAAACGCCTTGGTTCCCCTTTTACTGAGGAGAAAACGCCTTGGTTCCCCTTTTACTGAGGAGAAAATGCCTTGGTTCCCCTTTTACTGAGGAGAAAACGCCTTGGTTCCCCTTTTACTGAGGAGAAAACGCATTGGTTCCCCTTTTACTGAGGAGAAAACGCCTTGGTTCCCCTTTTACTGAGGAGAAAATGCCTTGGTTCCCCTTTTACTGAGGAGAAAATGCCTTGGTTCCCCTTTTACTGAGGAGAAAACGCCTTGGTTCCCCTTTTACTGAGGAGAAAACGCCTTGGTTCCCCTTTTACTGAGGAGAAAACGCATTGGTTCCCCTTTTACTGAGGAGGAAAACGCCTTGGTTCCCCTTTTACTGAGGAGAAAATGTCTTGGTTCCCCTTTTACTGAGGAGAAAACGCCTTGGTTCCCCTTTTACTAAGGAGAAAACGCCTTGGTTCCCCTTTTACTGAGGAGAAAACGCCTTGGTTCCCCTTTTACTGAGGAGAAAACGCCTTGGTTCCCCTTTTACTGAGGAGAAAATGCCTTGGTGCCCTTGCAGGCCTGATGCTTTGTTCTTGAAAGGGCGAGGGCACCAAGGGCGTTTTTCTCCTATGTAAAGGGCACCTCCATGAGGAAATTGTAAATTTCTATTGGAACGTTTTAAGGGGCACCAAGGGAATGACTGTTGAGGCAATTGCCACCGCTGCCTCCATGAAAGATCAGGCTTGCCCTTGCCCTTTCAAGAACGAAGCATCAGATCTGAACGTCACTTTTTCTTTCTCTGTTGACCACTCAATTCGTCATTTTGACAGCATTCATAAATGTATTAACCTGCGTTTAATTTATTTTGAAGGCATTTTTTTCCCCTTTCTTTTTGTCACTTTTGGTAATTAAATTGTTATTAACCACTTAATCTTGGGGACCTTTCCCAAATGTTTCCATGATCACCACAGGATTATATTTCAGAATTTCTGGAATTTTTTTTTTTTTTTCAAGATTATCCATCAGGCATGCTATTCCACTGACTTTAATCGGATTTCTGATTTTTTTTTTGCCCTGGAGAAAAATCCGCCAGATTGTTACTAAATAGCCTGGCGATCTATGTACATGTAGGTCTGACCTGTGCTCAGTAAAAATCTGTGTGCCTTTTTCAGAGGCCAAATATCATGCTTGATCCACTTATCCATAAATAAACCAAGTAAAGACACCAACTGTTCTCATAAAATGCACAGGGGGTTTCTTTTTTCTTTGAGAAAATGTGGTTTGTGGTGACCCTGAGTCGGCCGAAACCCTGGGCCGATAATCAGCTATCGCACGGAATCTCGGACCTCCATGCTGAAAACAATGGTATATACAATCGTGGCGGCCCATCGATCTCTTGTAATCCTCGTTTGTCCATCGAAAGGATAATAAGATTTCTTCTTTTCCATTCGGCAGACGAGGGAGCAGGACCGAGCGAGGAGAAGGCAGGAGGGGTCGAGGGAGACGGGGCCGAGGGAGATGGGGACGAGGAAGATGAGGATGATGGCGGAGAGGATGGAGAGGAAGATAAACCCGAAGGGGGAGATGATACCAAAGTAAGACGACATTGATGAAATTGAAAATTCTAAAGATAATTATGATCCTGAGTCACAGTGTTAGCCAGAGGGGTGTCTGGGTGTCTTTTGGACACCCTGTTTTATCTGTCATTTACATGTGAATGTATTGTAAGTGAAAATTTGGACACCCAGTTTTTAAATTTCAAGCAAATTTGAACACCCTTTCTCTAAATCCTGGCTCAAACCTTGTCCTGGGTTCTTATATTATAGGGCACAGAAGCTTGCTCTGATCATCTAATGAAGACGATCATAGCACACTGGTCGAAATGTTGAGTTGTTAAACTACTGGTTCTTTTCAGAACCACAACAGCTCAAAAAGGGAATTATTTCATGGTGTCTTTGCAAACCTCACTTGATTGTATATTCACCATGCAAAGTTTCAAATTCTAATTATCTGAATGTCTTTCGTCAGTTTTGCTGATTTTCAGAATTTTGTGACTTTTTTTTTTCAGGAAGACGAGGTTTCCAATTTCCAGTTGAGTTGGGAGATGCTGGAACTTGCCAGAGTAATATTTTCAAAGTAAGACATTAAATTAAATGATTAACATTTTCTTTGTGAACTTGTATGTAATTAATAATTGGTTTTACCCTACTCCGATGTGGAATAAGCACAGTACACTCATTTAAAATTTTCTTTCAAACTTTCTCGAAAGAGAAACATCGATCCCAGTGCAAACTATGAGAATGTTTGTCTTTATTTTCTTTAATCAGGGTTTCATTTTGACTACAATAATACTTCAAACACTCTTCAGTCACCTCGTGGAGACTGGAGCAGACTAGTCAAATTGTTGAGACCAGTTAAAAACTCACTCCACAGCAGTGAAGTTAATAACGAGAAGTCCCCTCGATCCACTAAGCAAAAGTAGTAGTCCCTGTAAATTGGCCTACCTTCCCCAGGTAGTACATAATAAGCAGGGCAGTTCTTTTTAGAATTGTAGAACAAATAGAAAGACAAGTTCTCAAGAAAAAAATCTACACTGCATGGTGTTACCGCAAACTAAAAATACAATACTTCTCTCTGTTTGTCTAAAAAAAATAACACCATGGGTGGTACCAGAAAAATGTTGGAAATACAAGAGCAAACTGGTTAAGCAGCTTTTGGCCAAGATCTGAAGCATAAACGATTTTGCCAACTTTTATTTGTTACGACGGTCTTAAGATCATTTAAAAAACAACCTTGTTTGTCCTGTTCAGGCAAGAGGCAGACGACAAAGAGTTCAAACTCAAGGTGGCGCAGGTCTACCTGAAGCTTGGGGAGTTGGGTCTGGAGACCGGTCAGTACACCCAGAGCATCGAGGACTTCACCCAGTGTTTGACCAGACAAAAAGAGCAACTCGAAGGAGACAGTAGATTACTGGCTGAAACGTATCCTTTTCTCTTTACTCTTAATGGCCTCGTCTGGACTAACGGCTTCGGCAGTGGCCATGTCCTGAATTCTGAGTTTAAAAACACCTACAAAACGGGACACCTCGATTTTCGGGGAAGGATTACATATTTTACACAAATACAAACAAAATATATAGACGGCAGTCTGAGTCAGACACCATCTGAAATAGAGGGCGCTGTAACATGAGGGTGCTACCACAGGTCAGGGCCCATTTTCATAGAGCTGCTTTAAGCACAAAGAGTAGCTAAGCACAATAAAATTATGCTTGCCGGAATAAGGTTACCGGCTAAACGACCATGACACATGTGCAATTTGTGACTGGTATCCTACTGATACCTGCTTAGCAGAAAAATTGTCAAGCCATCGTTTGCGGTTTGAGGGAGCTTCCTCGCGATCTGAAAGTTGGACGGTTTTATACCAAGTTTCTTGGTCAAAATTAATACTTCTTGTTCTGTTTGATTGAATCCTTAACCTCCTGACAACCAGTTACTATAACTTGGCGTTGGCAAACTCGTTCGACCAGAAGTTTGACAAGGCAATTGAGGTAAGAACTGAAACATCTAGGCTTGGGGCAGCTAACCGGTTTACTGTTTAACCGTAATAAAAACCACATTGAAATTCGTTTCCAAATGAAATCTCATGAACGCTGTAACAAAGCTGACGGTAACAAAATATTTACAAAATGAGACTTTCCTTGTGCTTTAAAAATTTAAGCCTCAGACACTCCAGGGAGAATGATTGACATCCCATTTGTTGGTGGAATGTGTCCTTTAATAATCCCCTACCATTTGTAATACATTGTTTTCAATCCCCATTAATTTGTTATACATTTTGCTTTATCTGCTGAAAACACTACACCACTGAAAGGATGTGCCCACTGTGGTTTTGTGACCATCAAGACTTCGCTTGTCCCCAGCGCCTTGCCTTAAAACCAAAGGCGCTGGGATGGGCAAACGTATCGTTAACATTAATGCTCAGTCCCATGCTCAGTCCCATCATGCATCACACTCCACTGCAAGCACTGCACGCGTGACGTACTTCCTGAACAAGAATCTGTGCAAGCTGATTAGCCCATCCCAGCGGTCCTGGATAGGCCGCTGGGGCCGAGCGAACATCAAGACTGGCTTTGTTTTGCCCAGAGGACCCCTCCCTTTCTGCCATAAGGAACGTCGCCTCTCTGTCTGCTGCACAGAGTGGCATCATGTGTCCTAGCTTAATCCTCATTATTGTGGAATAAGGTGTCCCAACCCCTTTCAAGATTTCCATCAATTTTTCTCTCGATGTCTCTCAACGCCTTTTTGTCATTCCATAGAGCTTCGAGCAATCCACAGTGGTCATTAAGAACAGAATAGCTACACTGAAAAAGAAAGCAGAAAATCAAACGGGTAAGACCATTTTTTAATGTCGGTAAGATTACCCAAGTCGGGTCTGTTGTTTTTTTTTTTGTCCGTTTCCTTTTGTCAAATCGCTCAATGTTTGGGAATGCGTTTAAAGTCTGTTAACAATGGTTTGCAACCTACACACGAGCAGAAGGCACCCCTTGGGGACTAAAGCAATATTGTTCTTTTCATTGTTACTTTGTTTTTACTGTAAAGCGCTTTGAGGCTTGCATAAGGCGCTCTATAAATCCATTATTATTATTATTATTTATTTTATTATTATCAAGTTTTCTGTATGCACAAACCATAATTAGTATTTATTCTTGAGCTAATAAAATGGCCATTTGCCCTTCGAGCCTCATGTTGGTGTCACAGATTTGGTATGGAAGAAAACAAGATGGCTACAGCCCAGGGCACAATTTTAAAGAAAAATTTGCTGATAACTAGTTTCTGCTTAGGAGCAAGCATTGGCAGGAAAACCGGCCACAGGATGGTTCGTGTGGAATTATATTAATCCATAAGCGCAATTGTTTTTTGCTTAGCTCCTTTTTTTTTTTTAATCTGCTCTACGCATGGCTGTGACACTTTCAACTTGACATTTCAAATTGGAGCGAATCGTTGCTGGATTCACATTTCTCTGACTCGTACCCGATGTTTGAAGCTTTGAGGATTCAGATCAAATCAAGAATCGACCGAGCCATGAATCTCCGCCCCCTTAATGCAATGGCCAATTGACAACTGTGAAAGCGCACAAAAGACTGACATTCTAAAAACTCCACTACAAAACGTTAAGATTTCCCCATTTGTGTTGAGTCTTTTCTTTGTGTGGCATGGGACAGAGCAAGATACATGTCTGTACAGACTCCCCTTGTCGGCGCCGTTGAAAGATGGTGGCTGTGATTGGTGGTGTGTAATGGATCGCTCTTTTTAGCTTTTCAATAATTTTGTCCCGCCTGTTGTGAAATTTGTGTCTTTTCAGAGAAGCCGAGTGAGGAAGACTTGCTCCATGACCAGAAGGAAATGAAAGAGCTTGAGTTACTCATTCCAGAAATCAAAGTCAAGGTATTCATCAGCTTTTTGCTGGTTCCAGTCTGTCGTACTTTGTTGCCTGAATGCTGTTGTTCTTGGACATTCAAAAATGCATTTTTTGTTTTCGTGTTATATTATTTGTATTTGTTTTTTCTAACTTGTTGATTTGACACTTGATTTTTTGTTTTCAATGTTTAATTTTATTTGTCTTGGTTTTTTAATCTGTCTTTAAAGGAACATTACAGAATTGGTAAGAAAAAAACTTGTAAAATATACTTTTGATCACAGATTTACATAAAACTTACTTGGTCTAATGATGATGATAGTAGAAAACATCCCTTGAAATATTTCTGTCTGAAATGCCATATTTGATGAGAAATGAATAAACTAATTTTCCGATTGAAGTTTATCGCTCAGTGAGCGTTTTATTCATTTGTTGAATCTATATGATTTCATGCAAATGTGTAATCGGTTTTTCACTATTTTCTCGTGACCCAGATGGCCGATCGATCTCAAACTTCTACAGGTTTTGTCAGTTTATGTATATGGTGGATTACATAAAGTGCTTACACTGCCAGCAACTGTTTTGTTGGAAAAACCAATTATGTAATGTTCCTTTAAATTGAGTTTAATAGTATTGGATAATTTGTTGTAGACTGAGTTTGTTTTAACTTGAGGGTGTAAAATCTAGAAGCGTCCCTATCTTCTCTTTGTCTGTTGATTACAGTTTTCTCTTGTCTTTGCTCCGTTGTAACATCTTGTTGGTTTTCTTTTTTCGTATTTATTTTATTATAATCCAACCCAAAAGGATAAACAAAGAACAATTTACCAGAGCGGGATTTGAACCTGCGACCTCCGGACTAACGGGCCGGCGCTCTACCAACTGAGCTATCTAACCATAATGTTGGCGGTCTCCTTATTTTGTCAATATGTCTTTGTTCAACCCAAGAAGTTTTTTCAAAATTCGCCCAGTCAGTTTCCCTTGTGGATTATTACTTGATGTTTTATTGTAAAGGTGCTTTGAGGCCTTGCGTAAAGTGCTATATAAATGCTTTATTGTTAACTTATGAAGATATTATTTTTTGTTTACAGATTGAAGATGCTAAAGCAGAAAAGAACTCAGCAGAAACGGCCGCTGGACAAGCAAAGACGTCTGCCTCCAAATTTGTAAGCCCCTATTTTCCTTGGTTATTTGGGTCTATGGATGTAAAAAAACAAATGATATCGTTTTGGTTGGTGGGTATATTTCCTGTTTATTGCGGATTGTAACAAACCTTTAATTAGACAGTGGCCATGGCCTCTCTTGCCCCGGGTCTTGGCCTTGGTGTACCTTTAAAACTTTCCCATAGTCTTCAAGATTTTCCAATGAAAGTGCCCTTTGAAAAATGAAAATGGCCTTGCCCTCTCAAAGAAGAAATTCCAGCCCTGTTGTATCTGTGAACCTTTTATGGTGCTTGCCAAAAAAAACTTTTTTTATAAATTGTTTAATGTTAAAAACAATTAATGACAAGAGACCTCTTTTTGCATTCAGGACCTCGGAGCATCGTCTTCGTCATCATCGTCTGGGTTTGCCCCATGCAGTTCATCAGCCCCAGCCAAACCAGTAAGTAGAATATCTTGGGTAGTCAGGGCTCAAATTTGGGGGGGGGGAATTCACAAGACTGCAGGGTTTATAGTTTTTACTGAACCAGAAATGTTTTTACAAGACCAGAATCAAAATGAGGAAAAAGTATCCACACGCTTGAACATAAACTGTCTTTATTTTAACAAGCACTATTGAGGAGACTGATCTCATTTGTCATGATTATACTTCATTAGTCAATATAATTTATCTTAATAAAGCCAATGTTTAATTTACAAATATTGGAAGCATATGAGTGCATTGTCACAGAAAGTAATCACAAGGTGAAATCTGGATTATTCCATGATACAAGGAGAAGTTTAGTAAAATGGAAAAGCCAGATTTCACTGAGTGTTTATATTCTGCGACAATGCAGAAATGAAATGCATATTTTGTTCTATATAGATCCATTTGAATTTTTTTTCACAAATACGAATTAGACACAGAAACTCGTCCATCCCACGCTCTAAAAATTCTTTTAAAACCTTGCAGTGATGCACTCAACCACAGTGCACTGGCACATATCAAGAAAAACATAACCATTTCAAAATGGTAGATCCCAACCCCGTGGTACTCTTTGATATCCTGCAGTGTACCAATACACACGTTTTAGGAGTGGTGTCAATCAACAGGGGTCGTCAATTTGGTCTGGAGGGGTGGTGGGAAAAAAATTTCCCAATAGCTCATGCACAAACTCCTATCTCTGCGGCACGTGCGCCACAGATCACTACCACAGCTTAGTGGTAAGGCATGTTGTGTCTGACCGCTCTAGGTTCAATGGCCTTTTGTGAATGAAGGTCTTGTGATCTTGTGCCGACAGCAGACTGGTTTAGCAGACATAAATCATTGAGATAAGGCAGAACAGACCCTCTTAACCTATCAAATGGGCCTGCCACACCTCTCCGGCAGGATGACGTAATACCGTTGGGCCAAAACAGGTGCATCGTTGCAGGTTTAAAAAAAAAAAACCTAAACATTGTGAAAAACTCCATGTAGACACCAACCTTGTCCCCCATGATGACACGACCTTTTCTCCTTTGGACAAGCGGGAGGGAATTATTATTTTAGGAACGACGCTGCGAAGCATCCAATATTTATCCATATTTTACGGGCGCCTGTCTAATACTAAATCATTTGATTGATTTGTGCAATCCATAATCATAGATGTTAAACCAATGTTTGTATGAGAGAGATTTGCTGTTGCCAGCTTGGTGTTTATATCCCCTTGTAGGAGTTTGTCTTGAGTTCCCCTTGACGGAAAGATCATCTAAACAAACAAACAAAATAATAGAGGACATGTGATGAGTGTTCCACCAATCGAACGACAAGGATCTCTCTGTGGTATTTCAACTTAAATTTGTTTTGCTAAAGATAACCAGTGTGTTATTGTTACTCCATTGGAAGAAAAAAACAGCCAGACTTGTCCATTTGTAAGTTTACTGGCCTGCTGCTAAAATCATCGGCCTCGGACCTGCAGTTCAGTGTAAATTTAGAGCCGTGGTTTTTAGCTCCCACCCTAATTTAGACAAAATTAAAAAATTCTTTGTCGAAGAGATCTACCTTCACCTCAATTGTCTACTTCAATTTGTCTCTCGGTACAGATTGCAGTAAGAAAGGCTGCCGATGCCAAACCAGATGATGTTTCGCATCTTGTACACAGAAAGGTAAGCTGATGGTCTCGTGACCCTTGTTTGACCCCAAACGACCCGTTGATTTCGGTCACCTCATACTAGTGCTAAAAGTATAAGGGGACACAGAAATACATTGCGTGTCTATTAAACCCGTGATCACATCGCTCCCTGATCACCTGTGACCCATGTCCGACCCAGCCAATTTTTTTTATAATAAATGCAGGCGAGTAACATTTCAGCTGATCAGCTGACTTCTTACTTTTCAAATAGTGCAATAGGAAACTGAACACACTGTACAAAGTTTAATCGTTGCTGGGCAGTTGATTTGGCATAGTGGTATCTTTCCTCGCCTGCCACCTCTGGGACCCTGGTTCAAATCCCGCCGGGAGCACTATGTGGATTGGGTTTTCAGTCCCTACCTGATCGTGTGGGTTTTTTCCCTAGAATCTTTTTCTGGGGTTTTCCTCCGTCATCTAAAACTGAAACTTCCTTCTTTGTCTTCTCCCTGTGGGATTTTTGGCTAGTAAGTTCGCTTTTCTGAGAATCCTTGGCTTCACAACCAGAATTAATAAATGAGATAAATGAAATGAAATCATTGAGCTATAAACCCATCTCTATGGTTTCATGTGCTCAGCCATTGCCACATTTTCTCATTTGCAAAGTTGTATGTCCGTTAAAAGTTAACCTTTACTGACTTAAAGAACATTACAGAATTTTTTTTGCTAACAAAACAGTTGCTGGCAGTGTAAGCACTTTATGTAATCCACCATATACATAAACTGACAAACCTGTAGAAGTTTGAGATCGATCGGCCATCTGGGTCACGAGAAAATAGTGAAAAACGATTACACACTTGCATGAAATCATATAGATTCAACAAACGAATAAAACGCTCACTGAGCGATAAACTTCAATCGAAAATTAGTTTATTCATTTCTCATCAAATATGGCATTTCAGACAGAAATATTTCAAGGGTTGTTTTCTACTATCATCATCATTAGACCGTGTTAGTTTTATGTAAATCTGTGATCAAAAGTATATTTTACAAGTTTTTTTCTTACCAATTCTGTAATGTTCCCTTTAATTCTGGACCCACTTGGCCTATGACTCACCCTTTGACCTCTACCCTGTCAACCCATCATGACCTCTACCCTGTAAAACCATCATGATCTCCGACTGACCCGTCGATGACCTTTATGTCAGCAGAGGAAGCCAGAGGAGCAGGCGGACGAGGAGAGCGCAGGCAAGAAGAGCCGATCGGAGGACGGGAGCGGGGACGCCTCCACGCCAAACGGCATCAACGGCTCCGCCGAGAAGATAGTCCCCAACGGAGATGCTGGGCATTCACCAGAGAAACCGGTAAGTAGGGAAGGACGAGATCAGCCACAAGAGTTTGGCTGAACAGCATTTACACATAATTTCCTCAAATTTTGCTCTTGGCGCAAGCAATATCACCCACTTGCATTCCAATCTTATCGGGGTCTAAACATTTTGATGAAGGTCATAGAGTGAATGATTTGGGCGGCTGAACAGATTCGTCTCAAAGGCAACAGGCAATTGCCTCCATGTCCCCTCTGGTCATTGCCATGGTGCCCCTTGAAATGGCCCAGTGGAAATGGAAATTGAAACTAATAAATAGCCTCATCTTATAATGTAAACAAAGACAAAAATCTTACATTGTTGGTTTGCTAACCAATAACGAACTTTAAACAGTTCGGCTCGGCGGTGAGCACTGCGTAAAGACCAAAACTTGAGATAGGGAATTTGGCTGTTGCAAACTGCTTACCAACCAAAAGGACCTATGGTATAAATGCAAAAAAATAGTCGAAATGGCCTGACGTTTTGACGCTTTCTCAAAGGCTTAATGACAACACAACACAGATAAACAGGTACGCTGGTGTAACAGAAGCAGTCGAATGGAAAGAAACTAAAAAGAGAGGGAGGCCGAAAGCACTAAGAAAAAGCAAGGGATGAACAATGAAGAAGGGACCAGGGGTCGATTTCACAAAACTCTTCCTAACTTAGGACTAGTCCTAGGCAATGCTAAGAGATAGGACTAGTCCTAAGTACTGGTCCTAACTTAGGACTAGTCCTATCTGTTAGCATTGCCTAGGACTAGTCCTAAGTTAGGAAGAGTTTTGTGAAATCGACCCCAGGAAGGAGAAGATGTAAGGGGTTGATTTAACCACAAGAGTTTGGGGAATATCTGAGGAAAAAGGAGAAGGCAAAGACAAAAAGGTGTTACTCATTTCCTTCTTGGATCTTCAGACCATGGGGTTGAATGGTCTGGAGGCGCCTTCTCCAGAGCTTCTCCCTACTCGGACAAACAGTCTCTCTCTGTGCCTCACTGCCCTGTAAACATCATATCGTGTCAGAAATGGACCCAAAATTGTCAACTGCGTTTCCCATGATGCACTGCAAATATGGTCTCTCTTTGGGAAAACTGTAGAGGGCTCTCTGTAATGTATTCACCCGTTGTCTGGTCATACGAACTCTGGCCTGAAACTCAATTTGTACGTTTTTAAATGAAATATTGAATCTTCTTTTTTTCACAAAACAGGAAATCAAGGTCAAACAAGTTGAGAAGACATCAAACGGTACCAGCGAACCTGCCGTCATGGAAACATAGATGCCAACTTTATTTCTCTGTGAGAAAAGAGAAGAAAACTCACATTCTCCGACGACCAAAGACCTGAAATGATTTCAAACAACCTTTTGTGATACTTCCATTTGTACATCTTAAAAAAAAAAAAATGAAAACCCAGGAAAACTTCCTCAACTTTCAGTGTTTAACTGATTGAGGTTTAACTGCATTAGTCTACTTGGTCACTTCTAATGACTGTGTAGTCAGATTTGTATATAAATAACGATTATTTGTAGGCTTTCATGTGTTCTTTATTTGCAACTTTAATGTGTTATTTCATCAAACGAAATTCCTTTGGATGGTTTGGTGCATCAAGCTTGTCTACCTGTGACCAGCCAATTGCTCAAATTGTCGAACTAATTTTAGTGAAAGTGCCGGTCTGATTGTTACATAAAAGCCGGTTCCCACATTATCGTATTATCGAGACATAGAGACGAATTTAATGAAACCTGCCGGTGGAATCTTTTGAAGTCAAATTGAAAAAGTAATACCACTAAAAATAATAATAATATTCTTTTATTCCGATCGAGAAAAG